>CAWUFW010010336.1:0-704590 GCA_963921515.1 Calotriton arnoldi
TTTTCTGTCCGCCATCGTAATCAGCCCCTAAGTATTGAGAATGCAACAAATAGCTCCTTTGCATATCAAATTAAGAAACTAATAGCACCAGCATACGTCCCAATTACTGATGTAGCCGAACACTACAATTTATTAATTGGAAGTGCGTACTACCAACAAAATGATCAAAAACTAAGTCCCCTACTTGACTATTTTGAGGATACCTGGGTGGGAAGACTACACAGACCTGGACACAGAAGGATGGCATAACGCCTTCCAAGCAACAATAGGTAGAACTCCACCAACTCTACATAAACTATTACTAGCTATCCAAAAAGAACAAAGCTACCAACAACTAAGAATGGAGCAATCTGTAACACAAATAGGCCCAAAACTTACCAAACAAACTAAACAAATGTTTGAGCACTTACAGTACAAAGTAAGACTATACCCAAAAACTAAAGGCCTAGAATACCTTGAAACAATAGCCAAATCCCTACTTCAACTAATAATACCTCAAAAAACTTAAAAACTCATAACCAAAAACTAAACAAATAAATAAATACAATTCTTATAATTTTAAAAATATAGGGGCACATTACGATGGCGGGCGGAAGCACAACCGCCGTGCTGGCGGATGCAAAAACCACCAGTTACCGCCGGCACGCAGCAGTCCACACGCCCGCCCAATTACGATGCGAAAAGCAGGCCAAACACCGCCGGCAAGCCAGCAACACCGTCCGCCATCAAAGTGCGCCCGCACACGTAGCGGCGCAGCACAACTGACACACACCGTCCGACGAAACACGCCCCGCCCGGCGCATAAATTACGATGCCGCAAACAAACGGCTCCCACGGCAAAGAGACACCGCACGTGAAAGAGAGGCGGAAACACGGACGCAGAGCACGGACAACGAAGAAGCGGCACCCCGGGCATGAATCCAGCACTGCAGGCCCTTCCCATGCTTCTGCTGATGCACCACCAAGGACGCAACGTACCGCGGAGACGCAGGTAGGCACACACACAACAAGTGCACGCAAACAGCGCACACAGTGCAAGGGCGGAAAAAGCGGACAACCCCCACCAGCGCGTGCACACCACACATCCACCATTGCATCCACATATGACACACAGGCCAAATCCTAACATCGCGGAACACATGTGTACACACCACCTGGGACTAGGAACCAACCACCCCGTCACGGCCCCAAAGCGCCGATGACGCCGCCACACATGCGCACAACGCAGAGGCCAACCGCAGCGCCATGCATGCGTCGCACACAGACACAGGGACACAACCAAGCAGCACACACATCAGCCCCACTCCGAACGCACATGACACGTGACAGGCCGGCCACAGACATGTCTCCAACGCCCAATTCACGGACAACACCCAACGCCACACAACCGACGCACACATGTCAGTGAAGACACGCAACTGCAGGACACACCCCAGTGTAACAAACATGGCGTAGCACACAGCGGCGGCAACACCAACTAGGAGAAGCAGGGCTCCTTCGGGAAGAGGAACGCCAGTACCACACTGAAAAACCCATACCACCCTGCACATATGAACAAGACATATGAAACGGAACACCAAAGAGCCCGGGGACCGACAACAGGTGGCCCAAGAATAACATCCACACACAAGGCCCAACGCAGAGCGGAAAGGCAGGCTGCCGCCCACACAAGGGAGAGCAGACAGCACTGAATGACCTTCCATTCCAACTCCGAAACCACAGCCCTACGACAGAAGCCGGTGAATACAGCCATTGTCCAAGAATAGACCAACACAGGCATGCCGAGGAGACCGACCACAGGGCAGATAGCGCATATCACAGAAGCACACAACGGACGGGGAAGAAAGAAGAAAACACTCCCCATGTCGGCCACATGCAAGTTAATTGGAAGGAGTCACACAGCACTGACCTTGAACTGTCTGAGAAGCATGTGGGAAGAGGGCCCGTGTCCTCCAAACAAGCCAACAGAACACAAGTCCTGTCTCCCTACGACTACACAGAGCTCACAGCAACCCCGGAGCGTGCACATTGCAGACTGCACACACAGCCGGAGCACGCCACCTCAACGAACCGCTGCGAAATGGCAACCGCAACACACCTACCCAACTACGCCGAACAGCTCAAGCTGTACAAAACCAACACGATACATACATTGGGATGCGATCTCCTGTCCCTGCTGAACGTAAGTTACCGACTGACTTACCGCATCACATTGTTCAGCTGCGTCATGCCCGTCTTCTACTGTCGGAGGTGTCCCTACCAGCATCCCGTCGAGATATGCCTCTCCAACCCGGCATGTCTGAAGGCGGACCTGCTACCACTACTCCTCCTCTGGACGCACACGACAGGGCCTGCTCTGCCTATGGGGGCATGGCGTATGTGGCCAACATCGCACCCGCACTGAAATGGAACCACTGTGCCTCCACACGACGGATCATCGAGAACAGCTACATCGAATGTCACCCAGCATGCCCCATCATGGTCCTCCAAGGGACAACCTACGAACAACACCTTGACAGCCACCATCCGCTTCATTGGCTGGCAAACATGTACACCACCAATGACATGGAAGCCCTGCTGGACGGCATCGCATACCTGACAACCTGTAAATACGTCGGACCACAACGCAGGTTCCCCGAGTGACCTATGAAGTCCAACCCCGCACCCATGCTCAGCTTCCGCACGGACTGGCCAGTCACCACCACAACAGCCATACCAAACGACCGGCAACTGTAACCACACCATTAACGACATCGCCATGACATCGGATATGACCGGGACATGCACACTGTTCCCCATCACATCCAGGAACACCGCATGCATCGTGGGAGGCAGTGGCATGGGCTCTGTGTATCGCACCCACATGGACGGAACTGCACGAACAACCAGGACACGACATGGATCCAGCGCACATGGACACACACACCGCTCAGTGGACATGAATAGGTCGCCTGGAGTCTGTGGGTGCTGCACCCTCCCACCCCCGCCCCGGGAATCCCATACCAGGACCTTTGCATGGACGACAAGTGCATACAACAACAACACGACCCCAGTGACTGTGACATGTCCAGTAACCACCACAGTGCAACAACAAGTGGCACGCCGCTGCATGCACGCAAGCACATGCCCTGATGTCATCTCACATGCACGCGTGCATGAGGAACAACCGCAGCAAACCTGTCACATGGAACTGAGATGGACTGTGCCCATGATGCCGAGCGGTCTGGTAGGCTACATGTATACCGTCTGTGTCAAAGTCCGCAGCTCCGCAGCTATACGTAAATGTACATTAGCACAGCCTTGGCCAAGCAGATGTAACCCCACACCCTATCCCATTTGTAATCATGCTCAGTATATCCTCAACATGTATTCCGCTGCCAGTAGTGTCCACTATACTGCATCACAGAGGACAGAAGACTCAATATAATGTTTGAAACCAAAACTGTCTCCGCTGACTCATTTCACAAGTACGAATGAGAGAGGATGAGAGTATGTGAAGTACACGGCAGTCGTGACATGACCATGTAGTCCACTGGTATTGGATGTCAACGCAAATGAGTAGCACTACTGTGGGAGACACACATGTGTCGTGTGAAGTCGTATGGACGCAGTGCTCAGGTGGGTGGGTGCGACGGGTAGATGCGCACATGCCAAGTTGGAGCACGCCGTGTTGGGAGGGGTCATGAACAGTACACCACCGCTTCCCTGGGCATTGTGAGAGGACACCTGTCGGGGGGAGTGAACACGTGTGTGCACAGCAGCCGGGCACACGTACAAAGCGGTACCAGGCGCACCTCAGCCCACCCTCTGTGGACAAGCTGGATCCTGTTGTGCGCCCGCCATGCCCCTTGACAAGGCACACACAGCCCCAGTCGACCAGGTGTAACCCCAACATAGTCAATGCGCACAGGCGATACAGGGCACGGGATGGCAGTGGAGCATGGTGTGTGTGAGGTCTCCTCGCGCTCCTCCTGGTCATATCATGCAGGCAATAGAACCTCAACGTCTAGCATGGCACAAGTCAGATGGAAGTGTAGGGGGACGCACCACAGCACGAGCAGCACTGACGCCACGGGAGGTGGCTCGCACCATCCCATCCATTGCCCATCATACCAACCACGACACATGCCATTGCGACTAAGTGCAAGCGCGTGCGCCACCACCCCCGAGCCCTCCCCAGAGAGGCCAAAGAGTGAATGTGTGGGCCAACAGCCACAGACGGACGCGGCCTGGCCGCAAGGGCAGCCACAGCCACTGGGTGTCGCAGGTGGCGGATCCGGAAGGCGAAGACTGTGATGCATAGTCCATGCAGGCCGGGTCTCCATTTGGGGCACCACGCAGGTGGACGGCGTCCCGCCACACATCATACCCTGAGACAGCCCACTCGTGCAACTGGACCCACACATACACTCCTTGCCCTCTCTGGTGCGAGCTTGGGGCTGCCTGTGCAAGCGCTAGCCTCGCAGGTGAGCATGCATATTGGGGGGCGAGGGAGGACATGAGGGCTGGGGCGAAGATGACTGTATCACTGTCAGTTAGTACAAGGGATGACCCAGATGTGGAAAGGAAGAGACGTGTCCCGTGTGTACTGCAACTAGTCGCCAATCCAACTACCCCCCCATGTCCGGAATGTAAGCCCGCACCTAGGCCCGCCCATCCGCCACATCGAACATACCACCAGCACGACAACCTTCCCATTCGAAACACTGACTGGGGGTGGCGACCAGTGAACAATCATGTGTAGCCTACCCACGCGTACATGTGGGCCCTCCATGATCCATGTCACCTGCGGCAAAGACATGACATGCGCAATGAGGGAAGTGAGGAGAGCTGTCCGCCCCACGCGCAGAAGGTGCATCAGCTCCACAGACCCAGCAGCGAGTCCAGCAGGGGTCACATGTGCAGGGGCAGCTGTGCCTGGTGTGAAGGCACATGCATATAGACAGCACATCGACCAATGTGTAGTCTGCCCACATCCACAGTCCATCATCATGCGGACATAGGAATTGAACACAGGGCAACACATCTTAGTTGGTGCACCCACCGTGACCAACAATGCGCAATCATCGACGTACCCGCCCTGTGCATGGCCCCCCACCCAACGGAGGCACATCCAGTGCCACCATCCCACACACACAAGCCTTCCACGGAACATGCTGTGTCCAATGGTCAGTACAGAGTCAGCGCCCATCTGGTGGATCCTGAACAGGAGACACATGCACACACATGCCAGCTCCCACTATGTACGTCTGCCACCTGGCACGTGCAATGTAACCTCTCACCTGTGACGTGTGACTGCAAGCACACAGCCGTCTTGGCATGGGGCTGTCAATGTGGACACCAGTCAATGTTTCGGGAGCTGTGATCCGTACAGTGCTGTACATAGGGTGCAGTGCTGACACCTACTACTGTCTCATATCCCCTCGTGCCACAGGTCCCACTTGTATTGGCCGCTCAGCCCGTGCCCACATCGTCGTCGTCGTGTGCCATACTCATCCAGCCTCGGAAGCAGTTCCATGCTCAGCAGACACTCATGTTGCCGTGGCGTTGCCGCTTGACGAATATGCAGTCAGTCCCCATCAGCACGCCCGCAAGTCATTGGGGCCTAGATCCCCATGTGCATGCACATGGCAGTGGTATGTCTCACTTGCCATTGCCATTGTTGGGAGACCTGTGTAAGTGTATTGTGGCCGTGCTGCCCCAGCTTGACAGCTGGGCTGTGGCTCATGTGCTTGCTCAGTCATGTCAGTGATGTGTATGCGAAATTGCTATGTGCCGTGTTGCTTTGACATGTGTCCTCTGCCATTTAACCCAGGCGGAGACCGAACATTGACTGCCCATACCAATTGCTGGCGGACATGGACGATACAGAGGTAATCAGGAAGTTTCGGCTGGACAGGCCAACTCTGCATCGACTGTGTGCCATGTTAGAGCCCCATCTCCGTCCCCGCAGGGTGTATCCGACTGCTGTCACCCCCACGGCTAAGGTGATGGCCGCCATGCATTTCTTCGCCACTGGGTCATTCCAGCACACAGTGGGCAGTGGAGGAGGGATATCCCAGCCCATGTTCAGCAAGGTGCTGAGGGATGTACTGGCAGCCATGATGCTGTACCGGAACAGGTACATCCGCTTCCCCAGGGCTCGTGAATTGGCGGCAGTGAAGGGTGCATTCTATGCCCTTGGCAGAATCCCACACGTCGTGGGAGCCATTGACTGCACACATGTTGGCCTTGTTCCACCACAGGCCACTGAGGACCTGTACCGCAACAGGAAGCACACGCACTCCCTGAATGTGCAAGTGGTGTGCCTTGCGGACATGGTGATCACCCACGTGTGTGCCAAGTTTCCAGGCTCGGCACATGACGCACACATAATGCGCAACAGCATCTTGCCACGACTGATGGCCAATCTGCAACAGGATCGTGGCTGTATTGTCGGTGAGTATGTGGAGTGGTGTAGCGTGCTGGTTGTGCGATGCTGTCCCCTGTCCAGTTGGAATAGCAACGGTTCTCTGTGTCCCTCACACCCAGGTGACTCTGCGTATCCGAATGGGGCATGGCTGCTCAGTCCATTGAGGAATCCTCGCACCCCAGCAGACGATCGATACAATGAGGCACATGGGAGGACCAGACGTGTGGTCGAGCGTACCTTGGCCTCCTCAAGTCCAGGTTCAGGTGCCTGGACCGCACCGGGGTGCACTGGCGTACTCCCCACAGAAGGTGTGCCAGATAGTGGTGGCGTGCTGCATGCTGCACAATCTGGCCATTCGGAAGCAGATCCCCCTCATTGTGGATGACGGAGATCAACCAGGGCCCCAGCCCGCAGACCAGGACAGCTCGAGTGAGGTGGACAGCGGAGAGGAGGAAGCTGGGAATGTGCGGCAGCAGCTCATCGCCCGCTACTTCACTTGACGGTGAGTGTCCATGTACGACGGATGATGTGTCTGTATCTGTGCAGGTGTGTGTGTGCTGTGTCAGGGTGGCCGTATGTTCACTGCGTGCAGTGTGTCAACGCTCCATGGCCAGGGTAGTATGCCACTGTTGGTGACTGTGGCATTGTGCCCTATTGCTCTGTGCGATGTGTGTACATTGCTTGTAGTTGTTGACATGTACTGTGTGATGGGTGTGTGACACACTCATTGAATGTGCTCCTGTTCTGTCTCCCACCCCTAGGTCCCTACAGGCCCTCCGGATTCCATTGCCATGCCACGCATCAGGTGCCTTTCCGCCCAAGGTGGCCGTTGTATTCCGTACAAATAAAACACAGGGCACAAACAGCAGTTAGTGAAAAAGGTGCATTTATTACAAACTGTGACATGTGATTGTGTGTAAGGTGATGACAAAAGTGGTGCGTGCAGTGACAATGAGCTGTCGGTCATGGCTGCGTGATGATCAGGGTGTACCCACTGGTTCTATGTCCATAGTCCAACACACACATGCCATCCAGATGGCTGTGTGGAGTGGGATCGTAGAGCAAGTCAATGCAGTGGCTGGTCAAGGAAGGCTGGCGGAAGGCTGGCTGGCTGCCTCACTTGCGACTGGAGCGTGCGAAGTCCTCCCGGGAGATCTGTTTCCTCTTCGGACGGCCCCTTCCACGTTTGGGAGGGGGTGTGTGGTGGCGACCTGCTGGTGGTGGGTGAGGTGTGCTCACTGGCTGTGGACGCAGGGGAAGTGGACACTGCTGCCCGACCCTGCGCCCTAGCAGGTGGTGGCGGAGGTGGTGTTGCTGGCCTTGCCTGTGACCCCACCGCCACCACCAGCTGGCCCATGAGGTCCACGAGTTGGTCCATACGGGACACGAATTGGCCCATATGGGCGTCCATGGACCTCAGCACCCCCAGCACCTCCCGCGTGTCAGTAGCAGACCTGGCCCATTGTCCTTGGGCCTCTTCATAGGCCCCAAGGACTCTGGCCATTTGAGGCAGGGCATGGCTCCCAGGGAGGCTGGCGTTTCCCTGACCCTGCTCCTCCTACCAGTCCTGCTGCCACCGGCCTGCCCACTAGCCACATTGCACACCACGGTCCTCGCTGTAGCTCCCAGGGTGGATCCAGTCGGCCGGGCCACCACCTGCGCTGGGGCTGGTGCCAGCGAAGACGTGGTGGTGGCGGCGGCGGTGGTGGTCGGTGCGGCGATGGTGGCGGTTGCGGCAGTGGTAGTGGCCGCAATGACCGTGGGTGTGGCCGCAACGACAGTGGCAGCAGGGGACTGGGACTGTTCAGCATCCCTGGATGATGGGTTGGTGGGTAGGAGGGGTCCTGGGGAGCGGCTGGGCCCTGCCACGCCAGATGGGCCAGCTTGGTGGTCCGTGTCCGAAGAGGAGGACAGATCCTCCAGATCCGTGTGTCCTCATTGGGGGCTTGTGGGCTGGCTGTGCTGGCTGCTGTCTCCATCCCCAGCATCCGGCAGTTCGTCACCTGTGGAGAGAATGAGATTTGTTATTGTGTTGCACCTGGCGAAGTATGTATTAGTCGTCTGACATTGGCAGTTCGTGCAATCTCGTACATGGGTTTCCCGGAGGCGAGTGTGTGGCTGTGGCATCTGTAGTTGTGTGTGCTAGGCAATGGGACTGTGTGCTGTGCACATGTGGCATGGGACGGATTGGCCATGCCGATGGGTGTGTTGCTGTGCCCCTACTCATTGTGACTCTGGTGTATGCGGGCTCCTGGCCCATCCTGGGTCTGGTTTGTACTTTGCTTTTGGAGTTCATATGGAACGCTTAGGAACGCATATGGCAACATGGGGGCCATGCCCCAGATTCGCATTTGGGAGGGGATATGCTTTTGGGGTTCAAATGGAACGCTTAGGAACGCATATGGCAACATGGGGGCCATGCCCCAGATTCGCATTTGGGAGGGGATATGCTTTTGGGGTTCAAATGGAACGCTTAGGAACGCATATGGCAACATGGGGGCCATGCCCCAGATTCGCATTTGGGAGGGGATATGCTTTTGGGGTACATGCTGTGAGCCATGGGTGCCGAACGTGACATGTGTTGTGGCAGCATGACAGTGCATGGTCTGAGGTGTGTGCATGCCTGACATGCCCTGCATATTTGCTGTCTGTTGTGATTACTGGACATGGCATTGGACGCATCGTTATGAGTGAGTGATAGTTGTGTGCCAGCCAACGTATTGCAGTTGTCCCATCTCCTTGGTGTGCGTGCTGCCCTGTGCCATGTGCATCACTGCAGTGCTCGGGGGGTGTGGCCCATGTTGTGTGTTGTTGCTCACAGTGTGTCGTGCGCTTAATTGACTTCTGGCACATGGTTGGTCATGGGCATGTGTCTTAGCATGACTGCTGTATGTGTGGCAGCTGTGCGGATGACATGCCTTTCATGAGACTGGAGCTGACGGATGGGATGGATGGTATGTTGTATGTGCATGGTGTGTCTGTGAGTTTGATGGGTTCAGTGGTGTTCGTGTGCATTTATGTTGTTCCGCTCTGTTGCGTCTAGTGTTGTTTGTCTTACATAGGCGTAGTTGTGGGGTGTGGGGTTGACAGGCAGTGGGGGCTACATGGACAGGACTTCAATGGTGTTTCGGTTGTGTGTGATGAGTTGCACAGTGGCTGCCGTGTGGGACTATATTCAGTGTGGCTTGTGCATGCAGACGTGGCTCCTTGGGTGTTGCTATGTCTGTGATGGGTCATGTGGGGTGTGAGTCTGTTGTTCATGTCCGTGTGCACATTGTTCACTTGTTCGTGACGGTGGGCGGTGCTGCGTGTTCGTCTGCTACGTGACATGTCCCATGTGTTGGTCGTGTTATGGTCCTCATGCCTCCAGTAATCCAGCCCTGTCCAGTTTCCCACCTGCAAGTTGTTCGTGCGTGCACTGTACTGGATGCCACATGGCTCTAAGCGGGGGTGCTCCATGTTGCAGGTCTGTGGGGGTGGGGGGTGTTGTGGGTCGTGGGGGTGGCTGTACACCCACTGACACCGATTGCTGTGGACCGTGATGTCTGCCTTTCGGCTGTCGTTGTGCACTGCGGTGGCTGACACGTGGCTGTGGGGTGTGGGGGATGCTCCTCCTTGCTGTGCTGTGGGACTGGGGCCTGGTGTGTGTTGTACTTGGGCTGTCCACCGTCCCACCCACTGCACTTTGTGTTCCTGCCACTTACCTGTTACTTGTCGGTTAGTGCAGCTGTGGCGGACACATGGGTGTGGTGGGTGCTCGTTGTGGCGCTTCTGGCATATTTGGGGACCTGTTGGTGGTTACGTGGCTGGCTTAGTGTACACATGTCCCCACGCATCTTACAGTTGTTCGGTTTGGGCTGTGTGTGGTAGTGTCTGTAGCATGTGCGTGTGATGTGTTGTGTATTGTGTGCTGGACATGGGGGTGTTTGTCCCTGGGAGCTGTGGCATGGTAGTTGCGCATGTGAGTACATAGCGGTGTGCTGGTATACATTAGTTTGTACTTACCAGCCTCCACTCCCCTGCTAATCCGGCGAGGATCACCGGATGGATTACGACTCGCACCTTCTCCTCCCACGCTTTGAAGGTCTTAAAGAGCGCGGGATTCCTCCGCCAGTGACGGCAGCCAGCTCTCTGTTTTTGCCCTCCTTCTTCTTGACCAGGCTCTTTACGTCATTCCAACGTTTGTTAATCTCGACTCTGTTTCTGGGCAGGGTCCCGACTGCATTGACCTGGTCTACGATCCGGTTCCACATTCTGTTTCTGGTGGCTAGTGGTGTGTGCTGGACCATGTTCCCATAGATTTGTGGGTACACCTTGATGATCTCGTCGACCATGACCGTCAGCTCCATGGGCGTGAACTTGGGCATCCTTTGTGGTGCCATGGTGTTTGTGGTGCTGGTGCGGTGTGTGTTGTGTAATGTGCAGGGGGTTTGTGGTGCAGGTGTTTGGTGGTGGTGGTGGTGGTGGTGGTTGTGATGTGTGCGTTTCTGTGGTGTGCTGCTGTCCTTGCTGTGTCACTGTGTCCTCTCCTCTCCTCTCTGGTTTGCAATGTAGCAAGGGGTTGTGGTCTGTGGGAGTGCTGCTTTTGTACTCACCTATGTGGGTGTGTCCTCATGGTCTGTTGTTTTCAGGTGTGTTGTGTCTGGGGTTCTGGCCTTTGTATTTTTTGTTTGTCCGGGGGTGTTTTCGGGATGTGTACTGTGCTTGTGTATTTGTGCGTGCCTTGCTGTGTGGACTTGTTGGCCATGTTGTGTGCTATTGGTTTTGTGTGCGGAGGGTTTCTGTGCAGGTACGTTGGCGCCATGGCTTCTGCCGTGTCGATTCTCATCGGCGTTGTTTGCGCTGGCGGGCGGTATATTTGTGGTTTTTCCGCGCTCATGGCGGTGCGATTGTAATTTCACGTGCGGTGTGTCGGCCGTGTGGGCGGGCGGTTTTGTGTTGTCGTGCGTGGTTTCCGTCCGTGGCGGGCGGTTTGACTCCGACTCGGACGTTGGCGGGCGGTATTTTGTGTGATTTTTCGCCGATGGCGGTATTCGGTTTGTGTAATCGTAATGGCGTGGTCGGTGTTCAGGCGGTGTGTGCGGGCGGATTTTTGCCGCTTCCATGCCTGGCGGATTTATTTACGCCGGGTATCGTAATGGGCCCCATAATTATTTTGTCAATTTTATTAATTAATATACAAAAAATATATTGACATAATTATATTTTATAAAATATAAATCACAATAACAATGTCATTTTTAACATTTCCCTCCCACAATAAATACATCCAAATAACTTAGGGGGTCATTAGCATGGCGGGCGGACTTTGTCCGCCCGCCATACCCCCAGGAAATGGGACCACCCGCAATGCATGCGGCGGTCCCGCACATCCCATTAGGATGCACCCGCCACACTGGCGGGCGCATCCCGCATTTCTAACATTGCGGCGGGCGGTGCTGAAAGCACCGCCCTCTGCAATGCCAGAAATGCAAGTTGTGCTGTTCAATGCACAACGTCACAGGCACCGCGCGGTGCCTGCCACGTTGTACATTGAAATGCAGGGGGGTACCATAGGTACCCCCCATGTGCACTCCCCACCCCCCAGAATCCCTGGGGGCCCGCTACGAGCCCCCAATGTAGAATACCGTATGCCTTTCCGTGGCGGCGTTGCAGCCGCGGAAAGGCATATCCCCGCATGCATCATAATATGGATGGCGGTGTCTACTAGACACCGCCACCATATTAAATGCTTTTCTGCCCGGTCGACTCATCGACCGGGCGGAATAACGGCGGACGGTCTTTCCGTCTGCCGGGGTCCCCCCGCCATAGTAATATGGCAGGGGGGAAATGTGTGGCGGGCGGAGGAAAATAGCGGGCGGATCGCCACCGCCATACGGGCGGTGGCGATCCGCCCGTTATCATAATGGGCCCCTTACTGTTTCCGTAGCTGAAGAAACGAAATCCCAACTGCCATAAATAAATCCACGTTTTTGATAATCCCAATATTTAAAAAAATTCCCCCCAAAAAATGGCAAAATCCAACTGTTTAAAAAGTAATCCACCGGCAATAACTCCAGAAACAATAAACCATAAAAATCCCGAAAAACGTATTTAAAAAAAGAAACGCTCCTGGAAAACTCGAAAAATTAAGGAAGTGTAAAATAATTATTAGTTATCTAAAACTAATACACACTTCCTTAAATTAAAAAAACGCAGTATTCTCCCAACCGCCACATTCCAATCGACCAAAACCTGTAATAAAAAAACAATCCCACCCACACAAATACACACATACGTTATAACATATTTAAAAAAAACATAATACTAACGCCATAGTTTAAACATATTTTCACATATCTAGTTGACTCTAACACCGACCGATTAACAAACTGATGACATTTCGCTAACACATAACTAACAACTCACCAAAGCTTAAATTACCTAACACTACACACACTACCTAGTACTTAACTACCCCCAAATTAATCCAAAATTACATTTTAAATAAAGAAAATTAAACTTTCCTTAACCGATGCGACGCAGCTTCCAACCGTGAGCTTCTCCCCTCAGAAATGACCTAAAACAAAACCGAGCGGTTACAAAATAAAAGTAAAAAATAAATATGGCTGCTTTAAATAGTAAAGATATATGTATTTCTTTTGTTAAAGTAATTGTACATTATAAATTCATTGTTATACATTTTTTTTTAAATACTAGAAATTAAAACTTCTGTTCTAAAATGTATTTTACTTTTTTTATGTAATGTAAAATTATAATAATAAATATTATTAAACATTTAATAATTATTATTATAATTCTAAAAATATACGTCATGTCCAATGTATATTAAACATCTGTACTATGCTAAATAAATGTTAAAAAATGTACAAATGTTATCAAAAATGTTTCTATTAAAAACTTACATGTACTAAGTAATATTATCTATATTTCCAATATAAATTATATTTTTTTAAAAATGTTAAAAAATTGTTAAAATGGTTTGTAGTAAAAATGTATTAAAATATATATGTTAATAATAAATTACACTATATGTAATAATGTAAAATATTTTCGTTGAAAGAATGTTTAAAAAGCGATGTAAAACGACATCATTTTTTTCCAAAAATGTACATAACTATAATAAAAAGTTTAATAATGTTTAAAACTAAGGGGCTCATTACGATGGCGGGCGGAAGCACATCCACGGTGCTGGCGGTGGCAGAAAATGCTCTTTTCCGCACTCCATCGGCGGTCCTTGCGTCCGCCGCATTGTGATGGCAAAGATAGCCCATTTCCCGTCCGCTGCGGTGTTTCGGGAATCGCCAGGAATCCCCTTCCGCAGCAGTGGCGGACAGAGCCAAAAGGGAGGGACCGCCGTGCGGAATGCGGTTACGACCGCTGGTTATATTAAGATGCCACAAACAGCCCACCACACCGCTGCGGAGAATCCAGCCAATCGAGGATGGCGGTGGCAATACTGCGGATAGTTCCATGTGTTCCTGTCCGCTGGGAAAATGGCGGTCTTTGGCCTTATCGCAGCAAATCTGACCGTCGCGGACGGATTTTCAGCTTTTCCGCCGCTGAATCCTGGAATCCGACCGCCGTGGTAGGGTGTTTCTGGCGGTGCATCCTAATGTGGCCGGCGGTTTTGCCACGGTACCTGCGGACGGAAATTTCCCGCTAGCACGGCGGTCGGAATGCTTTTCCGTCCGCCATCGTAATGAGCCCCATAGTTTGAAAAAATATTATATATAAATGTATACATATGTGCAAAAATATAATATGTGAAAAATAAAAATGGTTTTTTTTTCTATGCCTAACAATATATATTAAATACACGTAATAAAATAAAATGCTATTTCTTTTTATTTCGTATTGTTTGTAAATAAATAAACATATCAATAAAATAATAACGTTTCATGATTTTCTGAACATTTTTTTAAACCTTGTATATATAATAAAATATTTATGTTACATCAATCTACTTTATAAAGTATATATTTTTAATTAATATTTATAAATATATTATATTTCTTTATACAAACTATATTATTATTTATAAACATTTCCACTTTATACTACATTTATTTTTAAAAATTGCTATACTGTAAACATATATAATTTACTATTCCCACTCCAAACTATATTAAGTCAAGGAAATTGCTGGACACTAAACATATATAATTTACTATTCCCACTCCAAACTATACTAAGTCAGGGAAGGTGCTGGACACTAAACATATATAAATTGCTATTCCCACTCCAAACTATATTAACTCTGGGAAGGTGCTGGACAATAAACATATATAATTTACTATTCCCACTCCAAACTATACTAATTCATGGAAGGTGCTGGACACTAAACATATATAAATTACTATTCCCACTCCAAACTACATTAACTCCAGGAAGGTGCTGGGCAGTAAACATATATAATTTACTATTCCCACTCCAAACTATACTAAGGGGGTCATTACGATGGCGGAAGGACCGCCACCGCCAGCCATGCAGTGGCGGTCCTTCTGCCATCGGACCGCAAATTTTCCACGCCACATTACGATAGCGGGGGATCCAGACTGCAACCGTGGCGGACGGAAAGACCGTCCTCCATGGAACCGCCACAGGCAATCGGACTGATTGCCTGGTGGAGCGGTCTGCATGCATAAAATGGTGGCGGTGCCTAGCAGGCACCGTCCACCATATTATGATGCAGGCTGTGAGGCAGCCTTTCCATGACGACGACACCGTCATGGAAAGGCTGGTGGAGATCCTGTTCGGGGGCCCGTTGCAGGCCCCCAATGGGGAGGATGTATGTGCACTGGGAGGTACCCATGGTACCCCCCTACATTTCAGTGCACTAAGTGGCAGGCACCGTGTGGTGCCTGCCGCGTAGTGCACTGTAAGGCACAACATGCATTTTCAACAAATTACTATTCCCACTCAAAACCATATTAAATCATGGAAGGTGCTGGACAGTAAACAAATATAACTTACTATTCCCACTCCAAACTATATTAAACTATATTAAATCAGTGAAGGTGCTGGACTCTAAACATATATAAATTACTATTCCCACTCCAAACTACATTAACTCTGGGAAGGTGCTGGACACTAAACATATATAAATTACTATTCCCACTCCAAACTATATTAAGTCACGGAAGGTGCTGGACACTAAACATATATCATTTAAAATTCCCAAGTAAAAATTCTTAAACTCTTAAAAAGTGTTACTCAGTATTAATTTAATAAATAATATTCATAACTATTAAAATTAATTTTCTTAAATACTGTACCAAAAATATTTAATTATTTTTAATTTATATATTAATATATTTTTTTAAATTTTAAACATATTTTTCTTAATATCTTAATATAAATATTAAATATTGTACTTTAAAAAAAATTATTGTAAATATTATGAGCAAATTTAAATACATAATTCATTAAAATGAAAAAAATGTATTATAAAATATTTAACAATTAAAAAAAAAAAAAATTTAACATTTTAATTGGTTAATTTAAAAAATTAAATGAAAATTATCCCCTAATAACCCAACATGTCAATCTCATAAATTTTCCTTTTAATTTTAAAAAAGTAAATATTAAAAGTTTTAGATTTTTTGCCAATTTTTTCAAAAACTCCCCACCTTAACTACCTATAAACACAACATCCCAATATTAAATATATATTTTTTCTTTATAATGATTTTTTTCTCCATTTTTACAAACTTTTTAGAACAATGCTCATCCTTATCCCCTATAAACCCAACATCCCACTCCTAAAAATTAATTTAAAAATATTTTTTTAATTTTAATTTTTTTTAATTTTTAATAAAAATTCTTTAAAACACTCCCCACCCTTATCCTCTATAAACCCAAAATCCCGCTCCTAAAATTTAATATCATTTTTTTTTATAAAAAATTAAATTTTAAAAACTTTTTTTACAATTTTGTTTAAACACTCCCCACCCTTATCCCCTATAAACCCAACATCCCACTCCTAAAAAAAAATATTATTAAATTTATATTTAAAACATGTTTTTACATTTTTAACAACATTTTTAAAACACTCCCCACCCTTATCCCCTATAAACCCAACATCCCGCTCCTAAAAAAAAATTACCATTAAAATTTTTTATAACATTAATTAACTATTATTAAAACATTTAACAAACATATAACATAATAAAAAAAACGATATATTGACATAACGATATTTCAACAAACGATATTTAACATAACGATATTTTTAACAACACACTATATCGATATTATGAACATCGATATATTCAACATCGATATTTCATACTAGCAATATTTAAAAATCGATATTATTACATGTCGACGTTAAAAAGCGATATTATGTCTACTTACCAGTTCCTATAAAACCTATACAGGATCTGAGCGTTTGGACAACATACACTGCGGGCTTGGGGGGCGATTCCGATCTCGACCGGTAGGGCTCCGAATCGGATTCGGCTTTACCGGATCCGATTCGGAGCCCTATTTCCCGACCGAATCGTACGTGCGTCCGGGCGAGCGAGTACGATGCATGCGCTCGCGAAATCTCCGACCGACTCGTTCGCAGGACCCGACCGCTCCGACCGACTCGCACGGGGACGACTCGCACCGCACAATGGAGACGTTCCCCGGCCGGGTAAGTACGATGCGCATCGCGACCGCTCCGACCGACTCGCGCAGTCCGGCTCCAAGGAGCTGTCGGAGCCGCACTTTGGGGGGCTGTGTCGGACCCCCCTGGAAGCGTAGGCACGCGAGTCGCACACTGGGGGGAGCCATGGGTCCCCCCTACACGTGCATGTACGGTGCGACCCGCATCGACGTGAACACGCTGTAGGGGGCGCCCTTGTTCGCGTCGTGCCCATTGAGTCAATGGGAGCCCGTGTACGCGTCGTACGACTGGCTCCCATTGACTTCAATGGGAGTCCGACCGAATTGAGTCCGATTGCATACGTGCGCACCGTACTCGTTCGGTCGGACTGCTAGGGTCCGATTCGGTCGGAAATCTCTCCGAGTCCGGCTCGGTCGGAGAGATTTCCGGCCCGAATCGGAATCAGGCCCCTAGGTGTCCAGACTGCTTCCAGACACCCCCACCGGGTATGTTGACCTGTATACCAGCTAGCTCACAGTGCCACTAGAAACTCCTCTTACCAAGGAGATAATAGTTCTTGGCAACTATTGAACATGACAACCCAGATCCCTCAGGACCGTGGAAACAGCGTACTACTTTTCCCTCAGTCACTCGTGCACAGTTATTCTCAGCGAGATACACAGTATAAACGATATGGATGTTTTCAATAAGTATTTATTGAACAGTCGTTATTCTAGTGTAAAATAGGTGTGCTGAAACAATCATTAGACAGTAACAGATATAAATGATTAGAAGCACTAGGAAAGTAAAAGGATGGTAGAGTTCTACCATCTTGCCATAACCATGAATGCAGGCAGGTATATACAAATACATGACAATAAAATGCGTACTCCTACGATGCTACCCTAACTAGTTGTACCTAAATGTACCTAGCATGTATGGAGGTGTTAAGCCAAGACTCCCTCTGGGATAAAGTCAACCCCCATTACCTGAAGTGAGAAACTGTGGGACCCCGTCCTGTCTTGGGTAGGACACCCTGCAAGAGATGTCAGACCACTGCGAGCTGGAGAATCTGCATGCAGGGACTTCAGCGTCTCGCGTCAGTGTGTCGGCATGGAAGTCCTGATCTCCTCTGACCATCTCAGCAAGATGTGATGTTTATATACCCGAAGGTATCCCCAGGGGTTCTTCCTTGCTGTGCCACTATCGGACTTAGGATGATGTCGGGAATGAACCTTGTACATAGTTATTATGCAGGAAATGGTAGCCCTGCTGAGTTTCAAAGAATCCAAGGATCCTCATGCATAATGTATGAGGCTATTGTTCAGGGAAAACCCCACGTTCTGTAAGCAGTACTGTAACTAGGTAAAGGGTCAGTCCTAGCAGCCCGTTATGTATGTAGTGTAGGGATTAATATAGGTGAAAGGTTGGGATGTTACCCGAGCGTATATTGGGGTACCTATATGGAATATAACAGAACTTGAGCTTTGTTTTCTGAAACTCACACTTTGCAGCATTTAAAGTGAGACCTGCATCAGCAAGTATATGACAGACTTGTGTAAGAGCTTTATCATGATCCTTACATGTGGCCCCAAAAACAAGTATGTCAACACTGTAATTGAAAGCATTTGTGACTGGCTGTATTAAGCAACGAATGACATCCTGTAAGAGTTCTGCTGATGATGACACTCCGAAACTGAGGGGCCAATTCTGATGCGGGTTGGAAAAGCTTCCCGACCGAATCGGTTGGGAAATGGTGTCCGACCCACTCGGATCGGGAAAGTCCGACCGGCGGAGTAGGATGCATCCGGATGCTTCCAGATACGATTTGGTTGAACTCCCATTGACTTCAATGGGAACATTTGTTCCTAACCGCATCAGAATTGGGCCCTCGGTCGGGAAGACACGTTCCCGATCCGATTTGGAAGGAGCAAATGCCGTTAGGAGGCCTTCCTAACCGCATCAGAATCAGGCCCTCGGTCGGGAAGCTTTTCCAACCCGCATCAGAATCGGGCCCATAGCCTTTTATATCTAAATAAGTCAACATGAGTCAAAAAGGTAGTAATGTACCTGCAATTTTCTTCCAGTTTGAGTTGGTGATACCCGTTGTTCAGATCAATGGGGGAAAAGGCATTCGCTCCATTCAGCTGCGTAATAATGTCAGCAATGTGCAGAGCTGAATGTCAGTCTCTTTCAGTTGCCCTGTAGGCTTGGCACATATCAACACAGATGCTCAATGATGTCATGTTTTAATAATGTCTCAAGTTCTTTCTCAACAGCCTCTTGTAAATGAAATGCAATTTGACAATATTGTTGAGCAACAGGATGGATGTCCTCATGTATGTGAAGTTGCACTTTCATTGTCCTAAGTCTTCCTTGTCCATGAAACAAAGATGGAAACTGATTCACTATCTCATGATAGGCATTGACGTTGTAGTTTATAGAAATCAGCCCTATGCCGGCAGCAGTGCTTAAACAGAGTAAGCATGCACTCAATGAAGTGCCTTGCAGGACATGAATTGGTGCTTGTACATTTGTATTTTTATGCTTCACAGTTGCTATGAATAATAAATAAACAAATCCATACTTGTAAAGCGCAAACATATCACCCCTTAAGGTTTTAAGGCGCTAGGGGCCGTAGGGGAGATGAAGTGAGATATTGCCCAAAGTTACATGATGCTGATCTGAGCTGGTGCGGGGGATCGAATAGTGACCCCCGCACTCTGGAGTCAGCTGCTCTGGCCCCTGCGCCACACCTCTCCCATGGCAACCTTGACTTTGCAGTGGCATTGAACCAGCCCACATATACACTTTGGTTTTTGCTGGGGTAAAACAGGGCACTGGAGACAGTTTATTGTACTTTTCCGCTGGCATAATGTTTATCAATGTGCCACTGTCTATGATAAAAGGTACGGAACATCCATTCAATTTCAGTGTGATTTTGGGACAGTGTCCAAATTAATTTTGCACTTTGACTTGTCGATCTAGCTTTGACCAACATTCTTCCTTGCAAGAAGCTAATCCTACATGGGCACATCGTCCAGCGGCCAATATTGACATCGCACACCCATCTTCCTCACTGTTGCTTGACAATGACAGTGACGAACTTGTAGACAAAGAATTTGATGACAATTAATTTTGTTCAGTTTCTACTTGCCTTAACTGATGTTGCCGCTTGGCCTGGTGGCCAGTCTCTGGAACTTTTTGGCATCCATTTTGTTTTCTCGATGTGGTGTACTTGATCTTTACTTCATTTAGTTTTCTCAACGTGATGCACTTAATCTTTCCCTTGCTGTGCAAACCATTACACAATGATTCTCTTTCCCGCAGCCTTTGCATATCTGTCCAATGGAGGGACATTTACCTTCATGTGGAAAGGAATATTCACATTGAAAACACAACATCTTTTTCTTTGGAGACATTACTTTATGGCCTTCTACCTTGTGTTTTGGCCATTCCGGGCTCTAAGTTAGCTGCTTGACTGTCAACTCTCATGCCCTGGAAGCCATGAGTACTCTTTCAGCATTCGTCATCTGAGGGAATTGGAGAGACAACCATCTATTACTCTAAGACACATGGCCTCTTCATCATTGAACTTGTTGAAATTGCAATGCTTGATGAGCGAATCAAGTCTTTCAATAAACTCATTCATTGTCTCACCAGCTTTCTGCTTTTCTTGGTTAAAAATGTACCTTTTATAGTGGACATTTGACATTGGTTTGAACTTGGTGTTTAGTACCTCTTTGATTTGACTGTACATCACTTCAGTATTGTGTGGCATTTTCATTATCAGTTCTTTTTCCCCTTCACCCGCCTCATTATTCAGATATATAATGATCTTTTTATCATTTACTTCTCCCAGCGCATCAGTGAAATCATCGAAAGTTTCGATCCATGCAGTCCATTTATTGCCAATATTCTGCTTTTTGGTGTTGTCAAAGAGAGACAGTGGTTTTAAGAATGCAGTACCATCATAACCTGTGGAACTTTCTGCTGTCGAGAGCGGAGCCCGCTCTGGCCACTTCGGCTGCCCACTGGGACCAGCACCTTCGTTAAACACCAGCCGTGTGCTAATATTTGGATTGTTTCACCCGCTCTCTCATTGCGAGGTGCAGTCTTTTTCTTTGGTGGCGTGCAGCGGTTTTGTTTCTTGCACAGTGTCTTCACCACTCTCACCCCTTTGCATTATACCTGGTTTCTACTGCTTTTAGCGTTTCTTTGTATTAAAACTTACTCTAACACAGGGTAAGTTAAAGGATTAGGCCGGGAAAGTGGATGCTTTACTAGAGAATGGTGGGGTGTCACTGATCATCATCATGTGCCTAAACTTTGTCTAAATCAGTTACTGTAGTTGACAAATGTTGAAATGGAAACATTTGAGCAGGTGTAATTTGTATATATGTATTTTTTCTTTTTTTTTTACAGAGTTTTATATAGCGCAAACTTGACCCGAAGGCATTGGGTACCAGAGTGCTTTACACGAGCACCAGTTGCGTTACATGAGGACACATTCATTTTTGTTAGGCACGAGGAGATTAAGTGATTTGCCCAGAATCACAGGATGTTGCACGTCCTTGCGGAGACTCGCACCCTGTTCCCCAGATTTGAGGTCGACAGCCCTAGCCATGAGGCCATCGTATATGAATATATAAATCACTAATATATAAATTACTTGGCCAGAAAAATGAGGTGCATCCAAAGAATGGATTCTTCAAATTTTTGGGCAAGCTGGGACAGAACTGAGGAAAAAATAAAAGAGTGAAATTTTCGAAAGTGACTGAGTGGGCACTGGAAGGGAAGTGAAACACACTTTGTTTTTGCTTTGCCATGCATTGAAAACTTTGTAAATGCCACATCAACTAAAGCAGACGCACTTTGCACAGCCAACACTGTAATACTGAATTGAACCATGCAGCAGTTAAGCCATGGGTGGCACTGGCGAAATGCCTTGGGAAGGGATGTGATGGGTGGGATACATATCTGCCTCGCTTAAAAAATACAGTGAGTCAAGGGAGTAGACAGAAATACCCTCCCACTCTCAACCCAAGCTTTGATAAAAACGTTCTGAACAAGCAAAGTAGATGTGCACACCCTTCTCCAGAAGGCCTCCTTTGTTTCTTCATCCAACAATTATCCATTCATCATTTCATTGTTCTAGTAATCTTCACCATTTGATACCCATCATTTAAGTTTTACATTCTCTCATCTGGTCTTTCACCATTGAAAACCATCCATCCATATATATCGATCCATCCGTTCATTCACCTATCCACGGCTCTCAACCATCCATCCACCAATACATTCATTTATCCACCCACGCATCCTTTCACCCATTCACCATTTCACCCATCCTGCTTTACCCCACCCAAAGGAATTCCTTTCACCCATCAACCGTTTCACCCACCCAGGCAGGCATCCTTTTACCCATAAACCCTTTCACCATCCTTCACCCACCCATACACCCTGTCACCCACTTATGCATCCTTTCACCTTCACTCACCCATGCATCCCTTCACTCATATAACATTTCACCCATCCTTTCTCCGTCCATCCTTTTTTTTTCTCCATTTTTTAGTAATGCATCATTTTTAGCATTCATAATGAGCTTTTGTCTGCTTAGTTGCAGATCGAAGAGGCCATTAACTCAACCTCGCTGTAGCTGCTAAATGGAGGGGTTCATGATACCCTTGCAGTGAGTATACTAGTAATTGTCCATAAGTAAGCGATGTGACTTACCACTTCTTATCCCTGCCTTCGCTGGGGCTTCTGCTTCGACCGGCACTGCGTTTGCTTCACTGGCGCTGTCACTGGCCTTGGCACTGTTGGTCTGTGCGGCTAGAAAAAACATTACACATTTTAGATGACAGATTTGACTCCCCTTATTATTTTTTTTAACAAAATTCAATCGCAAAACATCACTACAGTTCGGTTGCAGTATCTTCTATCAAAAATAAAACATTTGTAATGGAGAGGCAGAGCTATGATGACTCTTGAGTCATTGGTGTGCAATGAAGGGGAGGAATAATTGGTCTATGAAGGATATATGGTCTTGGTTGGCAAATACAAAGGTCCAGCCTCATACTAGTTTCCAGCCATGCTGCATTGTCATTGAAACTGCTGGGATACTACTACTGTATACATTAAAACATATACAACATTGTGGGGGTCCACCCATGACCATGGCCACTCTCTAGTTTTACTGTTTGAGTATGAGCAAGAAAAAGAAAGCCTTCTCAACGAACATGCATAGAATAAGAATAGCTTAGTTGGGCATGCAATCGTCACAGTAGAGTACCTGTCCTAAAAACGGTTCTCTTAATCTTACAGTACCAGTCCACAAGATATATAAGCGGAGAGAGAAAGCTTACTGACAAAGTAGAAGAAAGGAAGCTACAGACATACTAGTACAGGCAGGAGTAAGTCAACCATAGAAACTTGAAATATAGAAAATAACTAGGGTAATGCAAGGATAATATAAGAATGTAACAAACATTAGATAGAAGTGGAACAAAGAGGATTTAGAAATAAAAACAATTAGGGAACAATTTTCTAAATGTCAAGCGGTAAAAGTTAGGAAAATACTAATAATGTTAACATGAGGACTTACTGGGGCAAGCAGATTCGTCGGCATCGGCTGCGGTACTGATGGTAGTGGTGAAGGTGGAACTTCCACCTGCCGCTGCACTGTTAGTGGCACCCCCTTCTCCCTGACCCACCTCCATGCTGCTAGCCCACTTCTTGCCCCTGGATGCTGATTTAAGAAATAAAGGAGACAAAATAAGAAAGATTAGTGGTACAGTTAATAATCTCTGTAAAAATATTTTAACATGGAAAGGCAAACACAGTAACATTGTACTTTTCTATGTCAGATCGCCTATACTACTAATAGTATGGAGTTGACTTATTTCTAGTTTCCTAAACCTAAGTCCTATCCCAAATTTCATAAACTACATTTTGGAAGTACTAATGTATTGCAATGAATGATCTTTGGTTCTCATCTCATTCTCAATCTCAGCCCCCTTTGATGAGCAAACTCAATTTCTTTTTTTTTCAATGCGCAGATGCATGCTACACATCACTGGGAGATTGCTTGGGACTGTACGGGGTACATAAAGAAAGGCACGTAGAACATTACCTTATTGATTTTTGCTACTAGTACCACTATCTTAGTGACAGGACAGAGGAGTCTGCATGAATTCTTAAATAATCATCCTAAGCAAGTGACAACAAGTTCGATTAGGTAGCGATGAGCACCAGGCTGGATCACATAATATTTGTAAAGTAAACTTAAGTTATTTATTTATTTGAAAGGTTTTATATAGCGTGAACATGACCCGTAAGGATATCAGAGCACTGTACAGCAGAAAGAGGATACGATTAGTCACTTGGGGGCAGATTTATGACGACTGGCGCATCCCTGCAAATCAGCAGGGATGCGCCAGGTAAGATGCGTCACGCAAGTTTACCCTTGCGCCACCACAGATGCGCCGCATTTGCAATGCGGCGCATCGTGGCGCAAGGATAAACAGATGCGTGACGCATCTCCCGTCGGAAGGGTGGCGCATTGCTGGAGTCGTGTCGCAAGCGCGACACAACTCCAGTAATGCTCGTGGCCTGCCCATACATAACGTGGTGCGTCACGCCTTACGCCTGCTTCAAGCAGGTGCAAGGTTTTGACGCAGCGGCGTCGGAAAAGTGACTGAGTGGAATCTTGTAGATTTCACTCAGGCACTTTTCTAACGCTTTACTGTGCCGGAACGCCCCCCCCCTGCGCCGGAACACCCACATGAAACCTGACGCAGGTTTCATGTGGCGCAGGGTTTTACAAAGTGACGCAACTCCCTAGATGCGTCACGTTGTAAATAGGGCGCAACGTGGCGCATGGTTTACGCCGCCGCTGCGTCACAGAAGTGACGCAACGGCGGCGCAAAAGAAGCGCAAGGGGCTCGTAAATCTGCCCTTAAAAGAGCAAACATAATAAATATTTGTAGTTAACCAGCAGAGTTACAGAAAGAGCAAACCAAACATGTGGAACATTTAGGGGGGACATAAGTTGCATCCGGAAAATGCCTCAAAGAATGAGATAGACCTGTTGTCTGTAAGATATAAAAGTTAGTTATGTTGTCTTTAGGACAATTGTTGCAGCTGGTTATTCAGGAGAAACCCTTTGACTTGTTTTTTGAATGAGGAGGTCGAAGGGTTAGAACGGATATCGGGAGGAAGAGCATTCTAAATTCTTGGGGCCAGACCCGAGAAGGTGCGGTTGTAGTTTCTTTTTGAATTGGTGAGGTTTCAGCAGGAGGGTGCTGGAGCTTCTTAGGGTCTGATTCATACCAGAAAGTTCGAGCTTTTCTGCCAGATAAGTGGGGGTGTTATAATGAAGAGCTTTGTGCGTCAGGCAGGCAATCTTGAACCTAATCCGATCTTCGATCGATAGCCAGTTGAGCTCGATTAGATCAGGTGTGATGTGATCATGTTTTCGTGAGCCCATGATGAGTCTGACAGCAGAGTTTAGAGTGGCCCTAAGGGGGGCCAGTCTAGTTTTGGGTAACCCGGCCAAGGTCACAATTGAATATTCCACATGGGAGATAACTAGGGACTGGACTGCTAGATGCAAGTCCACAGGAAGCAAGAACAGCTTGATTTTCCTAAGTGCGTTGAGATGGAGGTTGGCTCCCCTACTTTTTGCACTGATGTGGTCTTACATATTCAGGTATTTGTCCAGCGTTATGCCTAAAGATCTTGTGGAATCAACATGCGGATCGCAGTTGAGAGCCGTAAGTTGTTTGAGCCAACCTTCAATTGGTGTGGAGTGGGTGGGCGGGGCAATCAGGAGGAATTTGGTCTTGAGAGTATTCAGCATAGGGTGATTGTGAGTTATCCATTGATGAGTATTCAGAAGAACACAGTTCAGAGTTTTGATGTCTTCCAGAAATGCAATTTTTATATAAAGTTCCGTGTCATCAGCGTACATGTGGTATTGTATGCTTGAACGTTTCAGGATTTCTGTGAGGGGTTCCATGAACAAGTTGAAAAGTGTAGGCGAGAGTGTGGAACCTTGAGGCACTCCAATTTAAACTGGTGTACTGTTAGCGAGGGAATGGTTCACTTTGAATCTTTGCGTTCTGTTATGCAGGAACGAGGCAAAACCGATTAAAGACCGGGCCTGCTATCCCCATCCTTTTTTCCAGAAGATCAATCAGGTTTGCATGTTTGATTGTGTCAAACACAGAGGATAGATCAAGAAGGATAAGTAGGCAAGGATCATCCTGGCAAGTAGTCTCGAGGCGTCATCAACAATGTGGGTTAGAGCCGTTTCAGTACAATGCCCTGCTCTAAAACTAGATTAGTATTAGTCAAGCAACTGAAACTTTTCGATGTGATTGCACAGTTGTATGTGTACGTATTTCTCAAGAAGTTTAGCTAGAGTCATGATATTGGACGGAAATTGTTGGGATCAGATAGGTCTACATTAGGCTTTATTGGAATGGATGTGACTTGTCCTATCTTTAGGCAGTCAGGAATCCTACCCTGTAAGAGTGATTTTTGGGAAATCAAGGACCAGAGTGGGAGAATGGCAGATCTAAGCTCTTTGAAGAATTAGGCAGGCAAAGGATCTTAGAAATGATTAGAGGGGTTTAATGACATTATGATTTTTCATAGCTCCAGATCGTCAGGAAGTCTGAAGTTGTTCCATGATGCATTATTTTCTGGAGTATGGCTCTGGAGGACGGAGCACTCTCTGAGGTTTGCCATGTCGATGTAATGGGCTGGGTCAGATAAAGCCCATTTTGTGATGCAAATTGCAGTTCTAGTTCAATCTTTCTGGACTTTTTGATAAAATGTGCGGAGAAGACCTCTTCACTGGGGAGAGATATCTTGGGAGCAGATTGTCGGTTGGTTGAGTGGTTAACTTGTTGTTTTATGATTTCAAATAGTTTTTATGTCTGTTTTTGGCATTGTCTAGCTGAAATCTAAAGTATTCGGCTTTCGTGTTGCCGATATGTTTATTGTAAGAACTTCTTGCTCTCCTCAACTGTTTGAGGTTTGTTAGGCAAGGAGAGTTTCTCCATAATCTCTCTGAGAGCCTTAGTTTGCGTCGTTCCTCATTGAGGGAGCCATTGAACCAGGGTTTGGACTTTTTGACTGGTATCCTCTTGAGTTGCTTTGGAGCAACAGTGTCAAGTATATTTGTCATGGCATGCATATAGTGCTCAGTGAGGTCATCCAGATTGGTCATGTTAGGAGTTGGAGGAAGTAAGTTACTGCTAATAGAGGTTAGATCCATTGCGTTAATGTCTCTCAGATTTCTAGACCACTGTTTGTTCGTATAAGGTTGACCTTGTCTAGACAGTACCTTTTCCAGGATGTGAAAAGAGATTATGCAGTGATCCGACCAGTCACACGATGATATGCTTTCCAGTTGTATCATGTTATCTTTAGCTATGATTAAATCAAGGGTGGAGCCCTTGTTGTGGGGACAGGGACTAAGTTGTTCTTGTTCATAGTTCTGTGTTTGACAGTGGTTTCTCTAAACGGGTTGGAACTTAGGAATAGATTGAATATTGAGTGCCGAGGGTTGAGAAACACTGGAAGGGCCTTTATATGATAGAAGGAGGGAGTGTATGACATCCTCAGATAGACGGTTGATAGACCTACCGGGTCTGGAGTGGTGATTAGGATAAGTACGTGTTTTCCCAAGAAATCTGAGTGGATTTTCCCTGGATGACGTATTTCTCATGCATTGCTTGTCTGTTGCAGGAGTACTGGGATGATTTGTCTGAGGGATTGGATTGATCTTCCAAAATGTTTCCATCTTCACAGAGAAGTGTAATAGGTTCTGCAAGCTATCTTTAACTAGTTGAAGATGATGCTTAAGGTCTGCCAACTTATCTTCGATGGAGGTCGGTTTGGCAGTGTGTGAGGTCGGACTGGGGTAGATAGTAAAGGAGGCCCCTCAGTGAAGGGGGTAGTGGAGGGGAATTGGGAGTCCACATTAGTGAGGAGGCATGCGGGAGTTAAGCCGTGCGGTTGCGGGCTCCAGGAAGGTGTACTGGAGGATGAGAGTAGGTGAGGGGTAGAAAGAGTTAACCTATTAACTGTCACTGCATGATTGTTGGGTTGAGTGGCAGTGGTCACCATGGGTACGGGGGGAAGGGTGTGACCTCCATAGGGGCGAAGCAGGGGTAGGTGGCAGGTAGTTGGTAGAGCTGAAGTTTCCCTGATTATTATATGTGCAGACTTCAGGCGGGGGCACTTTGTGATTCAGATTCATGAGAGAAAGGGGGGGAAGGCAAATTCCCTAAATTGGTGTTCAGGCAGATTATGTTGGATATACTAGATCCAGATTCTTCATCATTGATATACTCATAGTTTTCAGAAGGCTGTGTGTTTGAGGTCTGATGAGATGGGGGAAAGACGACTGCCGTGGTAGAGTTAGATGACATGGCATGCGGCTTCAATGCTAGGGAGGGCTTTGATTCGATGGAGCATCCAGCCCAATATTATCCAAGGTATTTATAATCCTCATAAATAAACTGTCACTCTTATTAAGATTTCTGTCAGATGCTTGTATGAGGATGATTCCATTGTTATATAGGGATATGGTAAGCTCTGCATTGAAGTCTGGTGAGGAGTTTTTCTCATTGGTTTAGATCGAAGCGTTGAGGTTAAGACTTTTCTCCACTGTGCTCTTCTGTTACTGAAGTGTATTAGGTCATTAATCACAACCCCCTTAGATGCGCAGAAATAGGCATCCGATAGTAGCGTTTCAGGGAACCGTTTGAGTAAATTGTGTTTGAAGCTTTTTGCAGCTTTTTTAGAAAGGTTAAGGGGGTAAACAGTCTTACAAGCGTTCTGACCTACTTGCGATAACAGGTTAGCCTTAGTGTAAGAATTAGTTGACGCCATGTTGGAGTTGAAAACAAAGAGGTTGCTTGAGTGAGGACCAGGTTAGAGACTGATATCTGTCTTATGTTTCAGAAAGCCCCTGGTATGCTGAAGAATGTTCAGTGAGAGGGCAAGTGTACAAAGAGCGAGATCCTACCGTGCTTTCATCTACTGGCTGAAGAAGGGAAAACAAAAAAAAAGTAGTCCTATGTTTGTGTCAGTCAAATCTACTCAGGCCTCCATCTTGAGGAAGAAAAGACATCCAATACAGGCTGAATAGAAAGACCCTCTAAATTGGAGTCAGAATCCTCATGACATCCTGCTCCCAGAACATCAGGGAGATAAACATCCAAATTCTGCCTGGAAAGCCACCTCTCCGATCCCCTGCCAGCACGGAGGGTGCTCACAGCCAGTAGTCATTAAAGGAGAGCGAGCACCATATATAAAACAGAGGTGGACACCACGCAGACCCGAGCAGATGGTCCGTGCTGCCCGCAAGAAAACAACAGGCCGCTATGAGGGGCCAGCTGAGCTGTGAAGATCCTAGAACGGACCCCCGGCAGCCTGCTCATGAGGCAGCACCCGCAGGGACGACATGGTAGAGCGGGTCACCATCGGCAGGAAGTCCGATCAAAAGGAAAGCCGCCAATGAGGCTGTGGCTCGCTCAGACCAGGCGGGTCACGCTATGTAGACCAGCAGGGCCGAGGAGCTGCAGGCCCATGAGATACAGGCCAGACCCAGACCGGCACTCTCTTCAACACTCAATATGCCAGTTTGGAAGCTCACGGAAACACTCACCTTTCTGTAAGGTGCGGAGGTGGCAGGCCCTATCCGCGTCCTCCTGTGTGGAACCTTCACAACTTAGTCAAGCCCAACTACTGGATGCAAGGGCTCCCAAACAAGCATGGCAGTCTCCTGGACGACCGATCCCTGGATGTTCATGTCCCACGGAGTGCCAGCGCTTGTGAGTGCCATGCCTCCTAGTTGGTGGAGGGGTGAGGCATGAGGGGCTCACAAGAGGATGGACCAGGCTCCTGTAGTAGGGGTGGTGGACACAGCCTTGCACAGAGCATCCTTGCTAAGCCACACCGAGGTGTCTGAGAGGTGTCACATCCACCCACGGTATTAAGTCGAGCGAGTGCCCTGCACTAGGAGTGGGAGCTTTGAAGAGCGGTGTAGACATGTCGGACCTGCTAGAAGAAAGAGAGGGGCCATCGATCATGGTTACTCAACTTGCTAACCAGAGGAACTCCCGGTCAAACATGGTAGTCTTCTGGACGACCGAGACAACAGGCAGCGCACTACCAGTGCAAACCCAGGATGCGTTGTTATCTCACCATAGGGGTCAACATCCATCCACAGGTCCCAAGAGGAGGGCAAAAGAAGCAGTCAAAGCTTCGGCGAAGTCCCAGAGGAAACCACAGTTAGTTAAGCATCTGTCTAGGAGCCCGAGTACAGTCGTGCCACAGGTATGGATTTTTGTTTAAATTGTTTAATTCTTAGTAGCTTTCCGAAATTGTAGGCTTGCCAGTTTCATAAAGACATCTGGGAGGAGAGGGGGTTCGATGGGCTGGATTCACTGGGATTTAAGCCAATAGTGATCCCTTACCCTGGGAGCCTTCGGTGCGAGCTCCTTCTCCGTCGGCCATCTTGTCTTGTCTAAGGGTGAGCAGCATGCTATTTGGAAAAAAATATTAGCATAGAAAGAACACAACAAATAAATAGTTACTCACCAAGTCCTGCAACCTCGATGCCCAGCAGGTCGAGCAGGTCCTGCTTCCTGTACAGGATAATGGCCCAGTGGTGCATCAACTGCTGTTGGGTGCGCTGGACCACAGAGCCCAGTGCAAACACTGGCGACCCTCGCCCACAGCAGCCAACACTCCTGCAGGCCATACCTGCTGCCAGGCCTGCCACCTATTGCCAGCATGGAGGGGAGGTGGTGCCGCACATAAAAAACTAGTGCAGTCACCTTGACCTAGAAAAAAACTGGAACGGGGTTGCATCCTTTGGCGGCATTGACGACCACAAGGTGTGTGGTTAGCAGCTCCCCTGACACCGCCACTCCCTCTCTCACCTTGCTCTGCCAAGGCACTGGGTGGTAAAAAAAAAAAAAGAAATAGAAGAAGGAAGAGAGGAAAAACTAAAGACTTGAAGGAAAAACCAAAAAAAGTACAAAAAGTCACGAAAAACACAAAAAAATGCCAAAACATAAAATACATAAACACAAAAACACACACTGATAAAATGAAGGAAAATGATGGGTGGATCTGTCAGATAGGGGAAGGATTGAAAAGTTTAAGGGTGGATTCAAAAACTGGCCTCAGCGCCATACATGGAACAGAAAACAAAATGTCAGTGCCCACGAGAACCCATGTCGCACTGCCGTATGTCCAAAACATAGCATGAACGGATGCGTTGAGCAGCTCTGCCAACCCACAGAATTCCACAGAATCTCGCAGAGTTTTTGGGGCGCTTCATGGAATTCCATGCAGCAGAACTCTGCGAGTTCTGCCCAGGCCTAATTTATATAACGTAGAAAGTATTTTTTTAATAATGTACCTGTGGTGTAATTTTGCCTAAAAAGTAATATACATATACTATTAAACCAAATTTGACAAAATGTCACTCACCTAGCCCCACCATTTCAACTCTGGGTAGATCGAGCAGGTCTTGCACCCCATGAGGCTGGCAGAGACTCCAGTGTGGCAGCGCATGCAATGCAGCACTCTTCCCCACTACACTCATCTCTCTGATAGGCCATAGTCCTTGCCAATCCTGCAGCCTGCAGCCTGCTGCCAGCAAGTTTGGGAGGTGATGCTATGTAAAAATTGTGCCGCCACCTACGCCTCAGTAAAAATGTGGTGAGACATCAACCTCTCACATCTCCATCACCCATGGAGAGCAGCACTCCACAGAATTGGAGAGGTGTGGTGCAGCGGCCAGGGCAGCTGACTTCAAAGCACAGGGCTCACGGTTCGATCCCCGGCTCCGGCGGCAGCTCAGCTCAGCACCATGTGACTCTGGGTAATAGCTCACTTAATTTCCACGACGGCCCCCAGCGCCTTGAGACCCGTAAGGGTGAGTAGTTCGCGCTTTACAAATACACATTTACATTTACAGAATTGCTTGCCTCTGCTATAGCTGGGATGTGTCTAAAAAAATTACAAAAAACAAAACCTGGGAACAAAAATACACCGGGGAGTGGGAAACTCTTAATATAGTAGAAAAATAGTAAAGAAAGGGTAACAGGTGGTGCAGAATGGGATGGATTCATATGAATGGGGCCTACAGTGCAGGAAACATGAGGGGATGGCTAGGGATGGCTAACCTGAACATTCACAGCATATTTCCAGCTTGATCTATGTCAGAATTGCCTTTGGAGTGAACTCCTTTGCTCTGCTATGCCAGCATGTCCTGAACTTCCACCAATGGAAGCGATCGTCATACAGCAACTATCTGAGCCCAAACTGTTTAGCTTTTAACATTTTTCCTGTGAGTCTTTGTAATCATCGGTCAGCCAATGCTTTAAATCAGCATTGTATCCCTGTACACAAAAATATGGGTTGGATACTATTAATGATGGATCTGATTTGTCTATCTTCTGTAAAGTTTAAAAGTGGGCATTTGATTCTGCAATTTGTGCAGTCAAATCTTCTCAAAGCTTCATGTATGCGTTAGTAATTTTAAACTCAGAACCCTCAAATTCCCCTTGCACTGTTGCACAGGCTGCTGATTACCAATGTTTAGTGCCCATTGCAGGTTGTGAAGATCCATCAGTATAAAATACATCATCATTACAATACTCATTCAATTGTTTTACAAATGGATTCTCAGGAATTGTTTGTCGATATTGAGGGAACTCCTTTGTCTTAAGCAAAAGATCATATATAAACTGTATGCCAGTAATGGGCTAAATTATATCCTATTGCATCCAGCCGACGTGTATTTCATGAGACTTTGGGATGCTTCTCATTATGGCAGTTTGCAGAGTTTGTATTGATATTATAATCATTAATCTCTTTTCTTGCTCTGTGGGCTGCCATTTTTTTTTGCTCTGTAGAAAATATAGGTGTACTCAGTTGATATAGAAATTTTATGCTCTCAGCATATTGTGGCAAATATGTTCTACCAAATTTGTAGAATCCCATGCTTTTGATTCCTGTAAGATATTTGGGGGCTCAAGAGTCCCATATTTTTTTAAGAATCTGGGTGTGAGTCACAGGATAAATCATATCCCAGAAAAAGCATTATCAAAAGATCTCACCCGTGTGAGACCTAGTGGCTTTGTTGGAATGAAGTGGAGTTCAAGGCGTGGCATGGAGTGGAGTGGCATTGTGTGGCATGGAGTGGAAAGGCATTGTATGTCACAGAGTTGTGTGGCATGGAGTGGAGTTTCATTGTATGATGTGTAGTGGCAGTGTGTGGTGTGGAGTGGCATGGTGTGGAGTGGAGTAGCATTGTGAGGGAAGGGGTGGAGTGACATTGTTTGGTGTGGAGTAGCAATGTGTGGTGTAAAGTGGTATTGTTTGGTGTAGATTGGAGTGGCATTGTGGGGTGAGGAGTGACATGGTGTGGGTTGGAGTGGCATTGTGTGGTGTGGAGAAGAGTGATATTGTGTAGGGTAGATTTGGAGCAGCATTGCATAAGGTGGAAAAGAGTGACACTTTGTGGCGTTGAATGGCATTGTGTGGTGTGGAGTGGGGTGGCATTGTGTGGAGTTGAGTGGAATGGAGTTGAGTGGAGTGGAGTGGCATTGAGTAGAGCAGAGTGGCACTGTTTGGCATAGAGTAGAATGGCATGGCATTGAGTGGAGTAGATCGGCCATGCTGCAAAGTGCTTCAATACCTTGTCAGGGGGAGCAAGCTCTATATGAATACAACTGAGTGGAGTGGCATTGAGTGGAGTAGCATTGTGGGGAGTGGAGAGGCATTGTGTGACGTGGAGTGGCATCGAATCAAGTTGAGTGTAGTGGCATTGAGCGGCGTGGAGCAGCATTGTGTAGAATGCAGTGGTATTGTATGGTATAGAGTAAAGATGAGTGGCATTTTGTGACTTGGAGTGGAGTGGCATTCTGTGGCATGGAGTGGCATTGTATGGGTGGAGGGGAGTGCCATTGCGTGGCGTGGAGTGGCATTGTGTGGGATGGAAAGGCTTTGTGTGATGTGGAATGCAGGGAAATGTGTTGTGTGGCATGAAGTGGAGTACAATTGAATATGGTGGAGTGGACTGGAATGGTGTGGATTGGAGTGGAATTGTGTGGCATGGAATTATGTGGTATGGATTGGAATTGTGTGGCATGGATTGGAATTGTGTGGAATGTGGTGGAATTGTGTGGTCTGGAATGGAGTGTGGTGAAATTGTGTGTCATGGAATTGTGTGGCATGTAGTTGAATTGTGTTGCATGGAGTGCAATGGAATTTTGTGGAATAGAGTGGATTTGTGTTGCATGGAGTGGAAATGCGTAGAGGGGCATGGCATTGAGTGGAGTGGTGTGGAGTGGAATTGAGTGGAGTGGAGAGGAATTTTGTCGCATGATGTGGCGTTAAATTGTGTGACGTGGTGTAGGATGGAACTGAGTGGTGTGCCGTGAAGTGGAGTGGAGTGGAATTGTGTAGCAAGGAGTGGAATTATGTGGTATAGAGAAGAACTGTATGGTATGGAATTATGTGTCATGGAGTGGAATTGTGTGGAAAGGAGTTACATTGTGTGGTATGAAATTGTGTGGAGTGGAATTGTGTGGCATGGAATTGTGTGGCATAGAGTGGAATTATGCGGCTTAAAGTGGAATGACATGGAGTGGCATGATTTAGAGTGGCATTGTGGGGTGTGGAATGGGGTGGCATTGTGTGGTATGGAAAGTTGCCTGAATTGCCCTATAGCCGTCCATAGCATCATGCTTTATAAATGCAATCATAATCCAATATGTTACCAAGTATATTGAACTATAATCTATGTAAACTTCTGATTCCTTACATTCAATGCAGGAGTTTGTTAGTTTTTACAATGTTTTTGCAAGAACTGATATGTTTACAAATAGATGTGTTTTAGATGGGAGGAGCTCATGTGCGAGGGAGCAACATATATCATACCAGTTGGGGATAAAGAAGATGGAGCCAGGTAACAAACTACAATGTTAAAAGTGTTTTCCAAACAGGAGTAGCACATGTGCTCAGTACTCAATCATGTTAGAGAATGATAGTGAGCAGAAATCACCTCAATGTGAGAAGAGGCAAACAGAACAGATTGTCGGAGGTTTAAACTAAAGATATTTCAGAGTTGAAAACTAGGGAGAGCTCTGAAGACGTGCTCAGATTTTGGTGGGGGTGTGGGGTTTAGAAGCAACATGGAGAATAGGTGAGTGGGAGGAGGTGGAATCACCATGTACAAGGTGGGGTAGCAGGGGAAGAAGAATCAGTACCTTAACAACAGTGCGAACAGTGGACGGACACTAAATAAGATTAAACAATCTGTGCTCGTTCTATGATTTGCGGAAAGAAAAGGGAAGAGATGCCCGACATGCACTGGTCAATTAGGAGGCAACAAAGTAGAGTGACAATGTAGCCAATGATTAGTAAGCAATGGGTGGTCTTCAAGCCCTTTATAGTAAACAGTACAGCTCCCATCAGACAGTGCATGTGTTGTCTGCAGGCGAGACCTACTAATTACATTTAAAAGGCATATTTTGGATTTCTTAAAAATCAGTTTGCATCCTGCTTCTGTTAATGCAGTAACTATTTTTTGTAAACATTTCTTTATTGTGATTTTTATAATACACGAAAACTGGTTCATCTCTCAGCTTCACCACTACAGTAGCTATGTTGTCTACATGTTGTAAACATTCTTTCAGAACATGATCTAAGGCATATTTATCATTGACACAGGAAACTATAGTTAAATCACATTGTATTATCTCAATTATTCTTGCTGAAAACAGCCCAGGACTGTTTTATATCCCTGAGGAAGTTATGCAAAGCCGAACTGAATTCCTTCCCGGGTAAAGGTGGTTAAATAGTTACGGGTGGGTGGAACACGCTGAGTTTTGCTCTGCGGAATCCCGCGGACTTCTAAAAAAACTCTCAATTGGGTGTGTGCCAGGCAAAGAAGTTCTTGGTGAGAGAACGACACGCGTTGTCTGAGACTAACGTGTCATTAACATTTGGAAAAAATGTATTGGAAATAAAGACTTTTCAAACTACAAGAGTATCTTGGACTTCATTGCCTGGCGCACACCCACTTGTAGCTACAATTTTCAGGATCTGAGACACAGAGGCATCACGTAACGGCTGGTGCCGGGGTTTCAGTGCGCAGGACGTTTGAATTTGGGAAACTGGCGTGAGGTGCAGGACCACTAGTCCGCCGTGTAAGCCTTGTTCTTTGTTCTAAAAAAACTCTGCGAGATTCCGCAGGACTCCGGAATGGGCGGCAGAATGCTCGGTCACCCATTTGCACTGCTTTTCTGTGCCAGTCATGCGTTCCGTCCTGAAAAATCAGTGTAAACAGCACTACTTGGTCCACATGGGTGCAGCCCTTTTATTTTACCTGCTTTCTTTTCAGTGCATGGTGCTTGGCCTGAATCTTCAATCCAATCTAATCTAGTTCAATCCTTCCTCTATCCCACTCATCCACCCCTGAGTTACCTTTATTTTATCAGTGTGTGTCTTTGGGATTGTGGATTTTATGTTTTTGGCCTTTCTATCTTACTTCCTAGTTCCTTTCTACTTTTCCTATTACAGTTTTTTTCCCACCCAGTGCCATGTCAGAGTATGTTAGAATAGAAATGTACACGTTTGCGCATTGCCCCATGTAAGTTAACATTCGCTGCACCATTTTCTATTTTAGACGCCATTTTGTAAATGATCAAAACTAATCCTAATATTAGTGCATACCTTTCTCTCTGGATAGAGGCCCTCTCCCAATTGTCTGGTGGCGGGTGCTGGGTGAAACGACCTTGGGTTGTACTAGGAGGTGTGAGATATGAGAATCAAAACTTATGGATTTTTTTTGCATTTCATTGTCCAGCTGCATCTGTCTGGAAAATTCCACTGTGGGCATGTTTTAGCCCGATTGCGAGATGTTCATAATGTATCTTTTTTCTTGTCGATTTCAGTCCCTCTGCAGCACTCTTAGAGACTGGGAAGACTGGTCTCGGCTCTGAGTGTATCTAATGAACAGTTATTGGTTTGTATTCTCTACTGTCTGACCGACTCTTCATTTGGTATGGAAGGCTGAGAGGTGGTCATTAGTGACCCGGGTGACCCTAATCGGGCCACTTCCTTCAGTTGGCGCCCGAACAGGGACTCCTTCGGGTGATTGATCCATCCCGTTTCCGCAGACGGGGAGAGGCCGAGGACGTCGTCGGGGGGACTGACGGCTCAGGGATCCCTGCACAAAGAGTATTATTTGCTCGCAGCGGCCCCTTCTGTCCTGGTGGAAGGTGCCTCGCCCCAAGGCCATTCCGACCAGAGTCCTGAATGGTGAAACCCTGGATCTGACCGTTTGGTTCGAAGAGTCAGCAGTGGAGAATTGGTCCATTTGTGCTACTCATATCAGGTGAGTTTGTTTTGGTTCTTTGTGGATATGGTACCATTGCGGTTTGAGTTTGGTACAGTCTGAGGGCCGTATTTGGTAAAAGAATTTGCAATTACTTGGCTAGGTAAAAGCAACAAACTTGTTTTCCTTTTAAAGTGCCTAGTCTCAGTACAATCTTGTAATCATGTTGTCGTTGTTCTGCAGATGCTCGATTGGAAGAAGCTCAGCCGGCGCCTCCTGAAGGCAGACCTAATTTTGATTAACCCTGGGCGTAGTTCGCGTAGTAGCGCTAAGCGTAGCTATGCGAAGTGCACTTCGCACTACGCGTAGCACTACGCGAACTGCGTAGTGCGGTAGGAAATGCTGTTCGCAATGATTGCACAGTGCCGGATGCTTGTCCGCACTGTGCAATCATTGCAAATGGCATCTTGCACAGTGCAAGCGGTCGTTTTCTGCAGCTCGAGTAGATTTGTACTCGAGCAGCAGTTTTCTCAACGTGGACTGGTAGTTTCTCATCGCGAGCGGTCATGAGCATACGCGACCACTCGCAATGAGAAACCTGACCTCCCCGCGTTGAGAATCTCGCCGGGAGGTTTATTTTCCACGCTCGCGATCGGCAACTATATGTTGCTGATCGCGAACGAGGAAAAAGTCTCGCCGGGATGTCATTTTGCTCGCTCGCGGTCGCCAACTTGACGTTGAGGACCGCGAGCAAGCAAAAAATGCCCGCTACACTACGCGTTTTTGCACTGTGCTACGTGCAATTCGCGTAGTTGCGCAAACTATGCAAACTACGCGAGCGTAGCGTAGTTTTCCGCCCAGGCCTAATTTTGATATCTATGTGAAGCATGGTCTTGGCTCTATTATGTTTAGTACGCTATGGCACAAATATTAAAGTGACAATGCTGAGTTGCAGTGGCCGTTGACGGGCACTTTTGATGAACAAAAAATTGGGTTTTTACAGGAGCAATTATTTAAGAAACGAAGTAGACAGTCTATGTTTGATTTCCTCAGAACTTGGCAGAAGGAGGCTAGACAGAGACGGTTAAAAATAGAGACGCACGGAAAGGGAAAATGCAAACATTGACACAGAAAGCTGTGGCGTATGATAGAGAGAAACAAGAGTCTGGAATTGAATGTGAAGATACGAGATTTCGGTTGCATATTGATAAGTCTTATTTGACCAAGGAAGAGGACGATACCTTTGTAGAGGAGTTGCTAGATACTCGACCCCGCCTCCTTATGCCCCACAAAGGATATACCCTGCCATTTCCATACAGTTACAGCAGCCTGCTGCATCTGTTTCGACTGCTCCCGTATCTACGGCTGTTGTTTCGACGGCTTTGGCTACTGCACCTCCTGCTCCTTCTTTGTCCTCGCTATCTTTGGCAACTGTGACCCTAAGCACACCTGCCATTTCGACTCCTGTATCTTCTGTTCTTTCTCCTCAGGTGCAAGCGCCAGCAACGGTTGTACCTGTCTCTTCTGTTGTCTCTCCTTGCATGGTTTTTCATCCTCCGATATCTTTGAATGTTGAGATGCCAGTCGGTGGATTTGAGGATAGAGATTGGCTGAAATTCAAGGAGCGAATAGGCCCGTTAGTGTAATCTGGGGTGGGGGATGAAGAGAAACAAGTAATAGCTGACCAGGCCGTGAGGTGGGCTCGTAATGCGATCTATAGTGTGGAGGATGTTTGGGAAGTCATGCGAGATTTTGAACACTTTATACAGCAACATGCCCTTAAGCATATGTCTGCTACGTTGATTGGTCTTTGGCAGAAACACATTGGGACAGAAGCGCCTCAAATTTTATTTGATATTAGAGATCGCATATATGCCACTGACTTGGAGCCAGACCTGGTATTTGGGAATGTTACAACTTTAGTTGCTTATAGGGGTAGACTACATGAGAGGAGCCCTACTCAGGTAACCCAGTTCCCCATGCGGGAGGTCTATCCCATATATCACCCAGAAATACCTGAGTTGACGGACCAGCACGGTACTGTCACTAGCCGTGCCTGCCCGCTTACAGGAGCAATGGGTTTATACTACATGGAAAAGGAGTGAGGTTTTAGCCCTTAAGGCTCATTTGCCTGATCCTAGGAAGAATCCTACAGCTTATTATAAAGAGTTAACTGAGGCTGCCTCTTCTACTGTAATGACTCTTGCCAATATTGAAATGCTCTTTGGTCTCGTTCCGGTTGATGTTTGGAGACAGGTTCATACTCAAGACCATATCGCGGAGTAGGTTGGTACCTCGGATGTGATTAAGGGATGGGATCAGGAAAGGAAGCCTGTTGATAAACCCCGAGCTGAGATACTTGCTTTGCTAGGCCGTATTATTACAGATATGCATTCCCTTATTCCGCCCAAGTAGGTAAGCTGGGTCAAATTGACGGCTTGCCGACAGAAAAAAGATGAAAGTGTGTCTGATTTCTTTACTCGGTTTGAAGACACGTTTTTGGACTATATTGGGCAGGATATGTCTGTTGAAGGAAGAGTTCGATTGTTTGTTTCTAACCTTCTTCCTGAAATTGCGACTCGTTTACAGGCGTCTGAGAGTACTTGGTCCACCTCTTCCCCCTCTGTTATTTTGAATATGGCCCAATACTATGAACATCGAGATCAGGAGGAAAAGGATAGGACTGATAAGAAACATAAGGATTTAAAGACAAAGGTGTTGTTGCAGCAAGCGTTTAGGGGAAATAATAGGGGACGGGGTGGTCCTTCTAGACAGCTTTCATGTACCAGTAGACAGCCTTCAACGACACCTTTGGGGCTGAATCAGTGTGCCTATTGTAAGGAAGAGGCTCATTGGTGTAGCCATTGCCCTGTGCTTTTACAGAAAGTTGCAGCTCTTAGAGGACGCAGTTCTGGTGGGAGAGGTCGTGGGACTGAGAGAGCTCAGAATGTTACAGTCTCTCAGGGTCGTTCTGATAACAACTATTTTGATGACCCTCGGGATGGCGAGTATTACCATGATGATTATGATATGGACGAGGCCTATAGCTAGGACAGTCAGGGACAGGGAGAGGGACCAGTTCAGATACCTGTAGATCAGCGTGGTCCCTATGTCACAGTGGAGTTGCAAGGTTCGGCTAAGGAATTTTGGGTGGATACAGGTGCGACGAAGAGTTCTGTTTCTCGACATATGGTCCCTGGGGATGTCCTGTCTGGCCACTATAATGTTTCGATAGGTTTTTCAGGTGTACCGGTTGTAAGCCCCTATCCCGCCCTCTTGCATTGACTGTTGGTCCTTTTACTGTGGAGTCTCCGTTTTTGTTGACATCCAACTGTGATGAGAATCTGATGGGTTTAGATTTGTTGAAGAAGTTGTATGCTACAATCTATTGCTCTCCTGTTGGTGTCTATATTACTATGGGTCCGAATGTGAGTACTTAACAGTGTTTGTCCCAGGATGTATCCCTTCAAGCTGAATTTGCTGATGTCCCACTCACTTTATGGTTTACAGGTGACATGGATGTAGGACTGTTGCATATACCACCAGTTTCTATACAAGTCAAAGAGAATGTTGTTTTGCCTCGTATTCCTCAGTATAAGATACTGCAAGTGGGAGAACGGGCTCTTCTTCAGATTATTCAGGATTTGATACAGGAGGGAGTAGTTGAAGAAATGTCTGGAAATATTTGTAATAGTCCTATTCTTCTGATTCTTAAACGGGTACCCTCAGGCTCTTCTGAGGATGCCAATGATGTTTATCATTTTGTGATTGATCTGCGCGAAGTTAACAAAATAGTGGTTCCACAGTTCCCTGTGGTTCCTGATATTACTGCACTTTTGACGATGATTCCTTCTACCGCTAAATTTTTCTCTGTTATTGATTTGAAAAATGCTTTCTTTAGTATTCCTATCCATCCAGACAGTAGATATTTGTTTGGGTTCACACTGGCTAGTAGGAGCTTTAGATTCTGTCGTGCTCCTCAGGGCTATACAGAGAGTCCTAGTATCTACAGTCAAGCATTAAAAGCTCAGTTGGATTCCTTGTCGCTTCCCTCAGGTAATGTATTAGTGCAGTATGTTAATGATCTCCTCATAGCTTCTGATACGGAACAGGGTTGTAGAGATAGTACAGTTAAATTGTTGTTGCATTTGGCCCATCATGGACATAAGGTTTCCCTTTCTAAATTTCAGTATTGTCGATAGGAGGTCACCTACTTAGCTCACCTACTGTTGAAGGAGGGTAGGAGGTTGACCCCTGAGCGTATTAGTACCATTGTTAAGATGCCCATTCCACAGGCTCAGAAAGATGTGCACACTTTTATAGGTATCACTACCTATTGCCGGCAGTGAATACCTAACTATTCCCTACTAATTAAACCTTTGCTTGCATGAACAACGAAGAAGTGCATGAGCCTTTGCCTTGGACGCCCGAATGCCAGCAGTCTTTTGAGCAATTGAAAACTGCGCTTTGTTCGGCTCCAGTACTTGGCACACTGATTATGGCAAACTGTTTGTGCTTTATGTCCACGAGAAGGTTGGCTGCGCGCTTTCTGTCCTAACACAAAAATTTGGGGATAAGCAACGGCCGTGTGCTTATTTCTCTGCTGTGCTTGATCCTGTCGCGAGGGCCCTCCCCAGTTGTCTGAGAGCGGTTGCAGCTGTGGCCACTTCAATTAGACAATCGGCTGGATTTGTGCTGGATACTGCCCTCACAGTCATGGTGCCCCATGCTGTGGATACACTTTTGAATAAGACAAATACACAGCACCTCACCAGTGCACGTCTCACTGGCTATGAATTGACATTGTTTGCTAAACACATGGCACTTAAAAAATTTGCTACTCTGAATCCAGCCATGTTACAACCTCTCTCTTCTGAGAACGATGCAGTCGATACACATGATTGTATTTTCCGAACGGAAGAAGAGACGAAGGGATTGGTAGACTTGGCTGATGTTCCCTTATCTGACCCCCAAGGAGAACTATATGTCGATGGCTCTTGTTTTAAGTTACCAGATGGCACCATAACGGCAGCTTATGCTGTCACCACGCTGCGCACAGTGGTAGAAACATCACGGGTCCCCTATCAGTCGGCTCAAGCTGCTGAGCTCGTTGCTCTTATTAGATCTTGCGAATTGAGCGAGGGACTGGTTGTCAACATCTTCACTGACAGCCAGTATGCCTTCGGGGTCGCGCATAATTTTGGGCAACTCTGGGCAGAGAGAGGGTTCCTTACTTCTTATGGCACGAAGATTCAGCATGGGCACCTCATATTGAGGCTTTTGTACGCTTTAACACTCCCCAAGAAATTTGCCATAATCAAGTGTAGTACCCACAGGAAGGTCACTGATGACGTGGGTAGAGGAAATGCTTTTGCAGACCAGACAGCTAAGGAAACGGCCCAAGCAAAGATGAAACATATGTTTGTAGCAGGTCCAGCTAGGTGGGTTCCTGAAGTTGTCATGTTCGAGAATACCCTTGAAAGTGTAAAGGAGATACAAAGTGAAGCCACTATGGAAGAATTAGCGGTATGGCAAGAGAGTACAGCACAGTTAAATGAGGAAGGATGTTTGATTGATAAATCAGGGAAGCAGGGATGGATGTTACCAGATGCATATGTTCTTCCCGTGGTGACTATGGCACATGGTCCAGCTCATATTAGTGCATAAGTTGTTAGACCCTGTATGGCAGAATGACAATATTTCTAAGACAGCTGCGCATTTGGTGAAATATTGCATGATCTGTATGATGCGCAATCCAGGGAAGGGTACCCCGACACCACCTGGTAATTTTGCACCACCCACTTTTCCTTTTGAGGTCCTTCAAACAGACTATATTGAATTAGAGAGATGTAACAATCTTAAGTATGTTTTGGTGGTTGTATGTGCATTCAGTAAATGGGTTGAGGCTTACCCTACTAAAGATAATACAGCCATTATGACTGCAAAGGTACTCCTGAAGGAGTTCTTTCCTCGTTTCGGCTTGCCCCGAATTATCTGGAGTGACAATGGAAGTCATTTGAATGCAAAAGTGATTCAATTGATTTGTGAGGGTCTTCATGTGAAGCAGAAATTCCATACTGCTAATCATCCACAGTCAGCAGGTTTGGTTGAGAAGTACAATGGTACTCTCAAATTGAAACTGGCAAAAATACAGGAGACTACAGGGTTAAAGTGGCCAGATGCTTTACCATTAGCTCTTTTGTCAACAAGAACAACAGCACATTCTAGGACAGGATTGTCTCCTTACGAGGTCGTGTTTGGGCACCTGGCAAATGTCTGGGGCGTCCCGCGTCCTCGTAGGCTCTCAGATATTGAGTACCCTGTGTTGCACGATTATCTTGGCCAGTTAACCAAAAGTGTAAGTTCTATTCACTAACAGGTGCCAGAGTACCTGCCTTCCACACCAGAGGGACCTGGCCACGATATCCATCCCGGTGACTACATCTTATTACGAAATTTTGCTGGAAGGGGCCTGAAGAGGTTCTATTGATGACGCGTACCGCTGTGAAGGTTGCTGGCCGTAAGAACTGGGTTCAGCAAACCACTGTCGGAGGGTTCATTTGCCTCTACCCTACGATCAGTGGGTCAAGGATGGCATCAGGAACTCCAAGTGTGAGCAGGTGCCTCGGTTCGTCCCATTCAGTGATGCCCAGCTAACGTAGACGTAGGCGGATAAAGAAAATGAGAGTGTGTTGAACGAGGCTGTTCCTCCAGAAATACGAGCTATCCAGGAGCTTCTGTTTCCTGATCCTACGGTGCCTGGGGCTACCAGGTATAATTTGCACCCTCGGCTGAGGGAAATCGCATCTAAGGAGAAAAGAGATTAGGGTTGGACTGCATAAGATAGGCTTGTCTGAGTTATAGTACCAACAGAGATTTGTTGAGCTTGGTGAAGGATTTCTGCTTACTTTAGTTTAGTTGTTTGAACATTAGATAGGGAAGACCAAAGTATACCGTGGAAGGTATACCATCTTGATCGACGTGGGATACGAGCTTAGGACAGAGCAAGCTCCACCGCTGGGGCTCAAGAGCGCCAATGTATTGATGGACAATAGGAGCCTGTACCAGTGAGGCTCTGACGGACACTGGGAACTTGTATATTACCATTGCACTTTGCCCCTTCTTCATCATTTGTTATGCATCCCTTTGGTAGACTGGTTGCTGCGAAAGAACAGCCAGTGATTCTTGTTGCTCAACATATTATGCTGTGGACCCGCAAACAAAAAATAATATGTGTTGTTCTTGTTGTTTTGTTATTAATACTATTGTGTGGGATGTCATGGGTTTTGGAAAAAGATCAGGATGTGTCTTCACGCACCAAGGGTAAGGTTATATCCCCAACAAGAAAGAAAAGGTCAGCCCAGAGTAATATATTTCTAGACACGCATTAGAGATTCTTTGGAGAAGGGACAGCTTTCTACCCCACTGAATCTGTTACTAGTTTATGGACTGCATATCCATTATCACTTGCAAACTATACCTATACTTGTCCACCACAATTTACAGAAGTGAAGGGTGTTTTTGGTTTTGGCTATCCAGGACCTTGTCTATATTACAGAAAGCCACTGGGAATGGGATATCCAGGTTTTGATAACAACACATATTGCGACAACCTTTATATGGAAAAACAGAATCTCACATTGGTGGGTTGGCATTACAAGGAATTGATAGTCACCCGAGAGGCTGGTTATTACCCTGCTTGTTGCCCTATTGTGAATAGTACGGACACCTCTTTGTATAGCAATTGTTCTGGAAAAGTGCGGTGCAGAAATACAATGCCCTTGGTGAATGACAAAGATCCGCGTACTTTTGGAATGAACACCAGATATGCTGCAGTAGATTATGAAAGGCCGATTTATGCATATCCGGGGTTTTACTGTTTGTCTACCGGTACATATTCTAACATTCATAATGGTACAGACGATGTAACTCTTGGGATGGTGTTGCCCTTAGGTGTACCCTGTAAATACGCTAAGCCTAATGTCCGCTGGGTTAAAAGGACTTTGACCAAATAATTTTGTGAGGGAGTGACCGATATAGAGGTCAATAATTATAGTAATGGGATCACTTTTGGATATATCTGTTCTTCCATTTTCAATTTGGGTGGTACGTCCATGGCCTGGGGTGAGAAAGCTAGACAATATTTTGGATGCAAGTTACAGATTTTTTCTAATACTACCATGGCTGCTTTACGCGACATCACCACTCAGTTGGAAAGTATGCAAATATATTCTGAACAGGCTACATACGCAGTCGATTATATCTTGGCTAAGAGTGGTGGTGTATGCGCGGTAGTGGTAGACCAGTGTGTGGTCGAGATCGAAAATATGGAAAAGAATATTACCAAGCACATTCTCGATATTCTCGAGAATGTCAAGGGAATGGAAAGTGGAAATTGGAGTTGGTCTCTTTTCGGTAGTTGGGGCTGGATTCTGGAAAAGGTGATTTATCTGACTGTGATATTGGTACTTTGCTGTGCCCTTACTAAGTGCCTTCTCTTCTGTTGTTCCTATTGCACCACCATTCTCACCCCTAAACGGAAAATATCGATTCATGATACCAATGCTGCAATTATGGTACAGAAAGAAATTGACGACCTCATGAACATAGATGAGGGCGTTTTCGAGACTTCTTCCCTCCTTACAATCTCCTTTCCCGATACTGAAAACATGGAATGCTTATAAGATTCCTGTTTTCTTGGTTTTATGTTCTCCCTGTTGTCGCAAAAAATGTTTTAGCTCATGCTAAAAGGAGGGTCTGTTAGAATAGAAATGTACACGTTTGCGCATTGCCCTATGTAAGTTAGCATTCGCTGCACCATTTTCTATTTTAGACGCCATTTTGTATCATGATTGAAACTAATCCTTTGCTATTTCTGAGAAAAGGCCTCTGTTATATTTCATTTCTGCAGTGTTAGGTTTTGCTTCACTAATTCATATTAGTGCATACCTTTCTCTGTAGATCGAGGCCCTCTCCCACTTGTCTGGTGGCGGGTACAGGGTGAAACAACCTTGGGTTGTACTAGGAGGTATGAGATATGAGAATCGAAACATATGTTTTTTTTTGTATTTCATTGTCCAGCTGCATCTGCCTGGAAAATTCCACTGTGGGCGTGTTTTAGCCTGGTTATGAGATGTACATAATATATCTTTTTGCTTGTCGATTTCAGTCCCTCTGCAGCACTCTTAGAGACTGGACAGACTGGTACTGAGTGTATCTAATAAACAGTTATTGGTTTGTATTCTCTACTGTCTGACCGACTCTTCATTTGGTATGGAAGACTGAAAGGTGGTCATTAGTGACCCGGGTGACCCTAATCGGGCCACTTCCTTCAAGCAGTGAGAGAATGAAAGCAGTGGCACCAGTGTGGATGCTAACCACACACCTTTAGTTCACTGGCACCACCAAGTGGTACTGCCTTGCCCCATTTTTACTGAGGTAGAGGTGACTGCACTTATTTTTCATGTGCAGCACCATCTCTCTTCTGGCAGCAGGTGGTAGGCCTGGGAGGGGCTACGTCTGGCTGGAGGGTCAGCTGCTGTGGGGTAGAGTGCCCCATCCATGCCCTGGTACACTGGGGTGCATCAGCTGATGCACCACTGGGTGGACATCATCGACTGCAAACAAGGTCGGCTCGACTTGCTGGGCGTAGAGGTTGTGGGGCTCTTTGAATAATTATTTAATTGTTGTGTTCAGCAATGCTAATATGCTTTTTTCAAATAAATGCTGCTTACACTCAGAGGTAAGTTAAGTTTATATTACGAATATTATGTGATCCAGTTTGAGCTACCACTAAATCTATTTTTTTATCTTCTTTATTTCTTACATCAGCACCCAAGGGCAATAAAGAGGGTACCTTCAAAGGCAGGTCAGGAGGATGAAGTGGCTGCCACCACCAGTGCTGTGGTGGGTGGAAGTACCACCACCACACCCTATGCAGAGGCCGATGGCTCTGCTGGCCCCAGTAGGTCCTATTATTATTATTTCCCTATCTTTTACCTCTCCCCACTATTAGAATAATTTTGCCTTGTTTATTTTTTATACTGTCTCTGTTCTTGTGATTCCTGCATTATCCTTTTCTTGCATATTTCATGTTCCTGCAGTTGATATCCTCCTGTCTGTACTAGTCTGTAGCTTTCTTCTGCTTTGTTGGTAAGCTTTCCCTCTCCCCTTATATATCTTGTGGACTGGTACTGTAAGACTGAGAGAGCAGATTTTAGGTACTCTACTGAGAAGATTGCAGGCTCAAGTAAGCTATTTTTCTCTACAAATGGTTGTTGAGAAGGCTTTCTTTTTCTTGCTCATGCTCAAACAGCAAAACGAGAGTGACCATGGTCGTGGTGGACCCTGCCAATGATATGTTGTGTTATCATTCATTTTATACCAGCAGTTTCCATGACATGCAGCATGACAGGAAAGGAAACTGACAAATCCATTCTTGGCATGTGCCACATTTTTCTTGCCAAGTGATTTTATGTGCATAAATGTCAAGGCTTCCATAACGGATTTACGTCTGTTCCAATTTTTCCCTTTCAACATTGCAGCATTCATCCACTACAATGACTGACTAAGCCAAAGCTTAGCACATGATGATCAGTGACATCCCTCTGTTCTACAGCAAAACCTCTATCTACCCAGCCTAATTCCTATAACTTACCCTGCAGTAGAGTAAGTTAATTTCCTTTCCCTACTGCTAAGCAAATATATTTGCTGAAAATAATTTGTGGTGGAGGGCAAGGCCAGTGAGTGCCTGATTTCATGTTTTGTGAATGGGATTCTCTGTGACGAACGTGCCAAATAAAATGTATATCCTGTTCCTTTCCCTGTACTGCAGTGCATTGTTTTTCCCACCATCTACTTATGGCAGACAGGATATCCACATTTTATACGGGGCGTGTGTGACGAAGTATCATCATTATTCATCTGACTGTTTGGAGTCACGGTAGAATTGAAAGGCATTTAGAGAAGAGGAGGGCTATTGGAATTACAGTAAGATAAGTGTCCATTCCATCTGCCCCAGCCGCAGAATGCAGCCAGTAGCAAAGTACTCGACATGCTAGCATGTCTCCTTTAATTTAGCAGAACAAGAATACTGGTACTGCATAGTGCATAATGCCTTATTCATTAAGAAGTTGTAATTTCTTTTCTGTTTACACACAAAGGGCCGCATTTACAAGAGACCTGCGCTGCTGGTGAGGCACTTCTTTTGACGGTCTGGTGGCGCAGGTTTCTCAGTCATACCTATGAGGCGATGCGAAGCCACCTTGCTTGGCTTTGCATTGCCTCCTAGATATGGAGTAAGGCAAAGCAGCACATTGCCTTACTCTGCGTCAAGGAGGTGTTCCATGGGCATTGCGGTGGGTGTTCCCACACAACACTCATGGATTTTGATGCTGTCCCGGATTTACAAAATCACGTAAACCTGGGGCAGTGCCAGAACCTTGCACCTCTCCAGAGCAGGCGTAACAAGGAGAAATGTTTTCATTTCTCCCCATAGAAGAAGGAAAACCCCTCCATATATTGTTTTTGTGCAGTAAGGTGTCCCTTTCTGCACAAAAACAACCATTCCTACAATGCAGATACCCTTGCACCATGGTTCAAGGGTGCCTGCATTGGCACAAGGCAGCCAAAAGGCACCAGCACAGTGGGAAAGGAGAGGAATGCACCATATATCACAAATACGATGCATTCCTTCCCTTTTCTTTTGATGCAGGGCAGTGCAGCAAAGTGACTTAATGTGCTGCCCTGCATCAAAAACTTGTAAATGAGGCCCAAAGTGTCTGTTCAGTTTTTTACTTCTGGCTTACGTTAATTCCTTGCAGCCAGTCAGTGGTTTTATGTGAGGCATGTGTGGGTAAAAAATGGCCCTGTGACTCCTGATCACATCAAATTCAAATGGCCTTAGGGTGCCAGCAATGTACTGCTACTGTACAGTGCCACTATATAATTTTAAACTAGTGTTAGCACAGAGCATTGTTTATAATTTGTCCTTTTTTACTTTCTTGATATAGCTACTCCTTCTGGTCCACCAGCACCACCTACTCGGCAGGAGATAGGAGTCTGGCTGTGGTGTAAGAGGATGTAGGCCATCCAGGCTGAATACCGTCGGCTGGTGGCTCTTGAGTAGGAAGAGGCTGAGGCAGCATCTGTCACTGCCCTGGGCCCCAGTTCTTCCAGCCAGCCGCCAGTGCCTTCATCCCGGCAGCCACCAGCCGGGAGCTGTGCAAACCACTGCTGCCCCCCCATACCCAGACCAATTCCAATGCCATGATCTGCAAAAGGTGGTGCAACTTTGCCATCAGGTGGCAAGTCTTGAGGAGGAAGTCGGAAGACTCCGGACCCATACCAATATCGATGATGCCCTCTTCTAAGGCCTTTTTTACATTTTTTGTTTTGATTGGAGGGATGTTTGTTGTGAGTGGGCAGGGTGGGAGTTGGAAAGGGACCGGTAATTTGGAGTTGGACTTTCTTTAGACATTTTTTGGACAATGTTGGGGATGGGGTTATATTTTTGGGGAGAGGAGTGGGCCTATTGTGGGTGGAGAGGGTGGGTTTATTTATGTTTAGCTGAAGAAAAGGGAAAAAGTATTCTTATCCTTTATGCCAGAAATAGTTTGTGTTTTGCTTTTACTTTGCACTGCTGCCTTTTCACGCAGCATGTTTTTTTATACCAGTTAGTTATATCCTTGTCCTACTACCCTCTGTAACTATATTGACCATTGGGGGGTATGCTGCCATTGCTCGTATTGCCAACAACAACCCAGATAAACAAGAAACAAATGACTTATCTTCAGTAGAAGTTAGTTAATTACTAACTGAACTAGTTAACTTCACTCCATAGTTCTTTTACCTGAATACTTAGATGAAGCGATGGCTGCTACCTCTCTCAATGTTCCAAAAGCTTACTGCAGGGTTTCCCAAGGTATCTTCTAAATGTTGGTGGTAGTAGTAGCAGGCTAGTAAGATAACAGGGAAGTCATCACAAGCGAGGCCCCACTCCCACCTAGGTGAGCTCAAACTGTTGGATTAATCAAAAGGATTATCCTTCACAGGCAACTAAATTGAAAGAAAAACACAGAATGTGTGTGTTATATTTATATCATAGCTTTACAAAGACTAAGACTAGACTACTGCCATGACACAATAAACAATACCTGACATTATAATAAAAACTGGCAATAGTAAGTTCTTCTGAGGAATGGAGAACTAGTAGCTAATTAAAACTAAACTTACAAAATCCTCAAGTCAGGACTTGACGTGGACTCAGAATCAGGAGAGGACAAGAATACACATTTACACAATGCAAGGCCTGAATGAGGATGTTGGCAAATGATATATATCTATAATATGGATCCCTTTTATGCTTGGGTGGGTAAGTGGGGCTGGTGTGGGCTATTGCCCAGGCAATAGAAGATTCCACAGTGAGTTGGTGTCGCTTTCACCATATCCGCCCTATCAGGTGTGTGATCCATTTATGATGTAACTTAACTCACACCTCAATAAATCACACTGCCCACGGGAAAAGGGTTAGGGGATTGATGAATGGATGGAAAAGGGGGTTTGGGGGAGGTGTGACAAAGACTAACACTACACAACAACAATATTCATCAGGGTGGTGAGCAGCACTTCATTATCAATCTATTGTGGCAGGAAATGAAGGAATGAATGGCACAGTTAAGTTAAATGCATTGCAAACAGTCCTTCAGCCCCGGAGGCCCAAATTATTATACATCTAAATGTTCTGTCATCTAGGTTTGAAAATACAAATTATGAAGAAGTGAACCCACACAGTTCTAAAAATTATGATTGTTAAAAGAAACATGATACTGTATTGCCAAATTGGGTGGTGCATCTGCATTCTTCTCGGAAGGTCGGTTTTGTGTGCCTGGCTGAACCAGTCCATTAAGGTAAGCAGGAGCAGTATCAAGCTTTCGCCTTTAGTGCAGGAGAAGAAAGGGCCCGCGGATTGTAAAACAGAAATGATATTATAGAGTCAAGGAGAAGGACAGAACGTAAGCTTCATCAGGAGTGTACCAACTGCCAACACTAAGAGGCAGAGCTAAGCATAGGCTGCTGCAATCATTCATTTTATGACTCATGGCTGATCGATTAGCTGAGAAGTGAGAGCAACTTACACCCAATCACGGAAAAGTAGCTGCATGTATTGACCTGATCAGTCTCACAACTGTCATTATAACATTCACTTGAGTATGTGCATCATATAATGATGATGAAGTGGCATCACAAGCCTCTCTCCAGTTACAAACAACAGGCCCCCCTGACCACAACCTCATAAGGGGAGTTACACATTTGAGCCAGCACACACTCAGCAGCATTTCCAAAAATCAACGCACCTCTCTCCAGTCCACCGAGCTGAGTAGGCCTCCGAGTCGTCATAATGTTGTTTTACCTTTGAAGTTAATAACTTCCTGCTTCTGGCTGTTGCCGCCTTGAGTTCTTCCGTCCTTCTCTTGACTCTGATTAAGTAATCAGTCCAACTCTGTCCCGACCCAAGTGAGCTAGGCCTGTAGTGCACTGTTGTTGAAGAAGAGAAAATTAATTTGAGCATTTTGTGTAGATTTGTGTTGGTTAATTAAAGTGACTGGTCTGGTCTCTGAAAAACCAGAAAATAGGAGTGGACCCTTCAAGTAAATCTTACTAAGTGTTGAAAAAGCCAATCACCTTCAGGAAAAATGATTACCCAACAGGCCCCAAACATTGCAAATCATCGAAATCAAGTTTACAAATTAGTTGAACACTCTCCCTCACTATCTACCACCACATGAATCATAATCATCACACACAATCACTCAAAAATCTATCACTCATTGGTGCAATAGTTACCTGTTCCAATCGAAGCACGGTGGTAATCATAATAATAACCCGGTATTTGTAAAGTACGAACTAATCACCCATAAGGGTCTCAAGGTGCTGGAGGCCATCGGGTAGATTAAGCAAGCTATTGCCCAGAGTCACATGGTGCTGGGCTCACCTGCCGCTGGCGATCGAACCATGAGCCCCACGCTCCGGAGTCAGCTGCCCTGGCCACTGCGCCACTCCTCTTCCACCAGCACACAATTGTATCTCCTTTTTAATGCAAGCTACACATTGTGCCTAAAATTGGTGGGGCTGCATAGGTTAGACACAAACATAATGTTCCATCAGCTGAATCATTTTTTAAAAATGTTTGTGAAAGCAGGTCGTTGATACATTTTTTAAAAGTTCTATGGTGGCCTACTGAGTCAGGGAAGTAGAGTTTGTCCTCAAACTCAGGTGGTTCACCCAAAAGTTGATCAGCTAACCCACTTGAGCCTGACCAATCACCCTCATCCTCCTCCTCCTCCTGTTGTGTATCAAGAACCGTGTAATTGTGTGGTATGAAATGTTCGTTCATTTTATTCATAGTCAATTTCTCAAATTTTTGAGGCGAGAGACTGGTCCTTCTCACCTGACAACTGTGCAACCCGCACTAAATACATGCTCAGCAGACATACTGTCTACTGGGATAGCCAGATACTTTATTGCCAGAATGCTAAGCTCTGGCCATCGGTGCATCTTCTCATACCAATACACCAATGGGTTTTGATCCACATAGACCTCTCTTGGGTCACCCAGATCATCCTGGAACATCTTCTGAATGGTTGCTGGTGCTGCCACTTGCTTGACATCTTTTGTCTTTGCCTCTCCAGTGGACCTAAGCCCTGCCACTTGAAGCTAAGCCAATGCAGAGGTTGGGGCAAATTCTTCTGTTCCTGTTGTTGTGGTTGTTGGCTGTGCTCTTGTTGCCGGTATGAAACAATAGGACTTCCCTCTCTAGAAGTTGAAGACGGCACCCCAGAACATCTGCCCGGGTCTCTGGTTTTGTATCGCGAAACATCCTCTTCTAAAAAAGGAATGAAAGTGGATAACATTTTTTTGAACAGTGGATCAAGTATTGCGGCACCATGTCTCTTTCCAGCCTTATATTAACAGCCAAACAAAGGATTATGCTCTCAACCAAGCCATGTTCTTCTGTGTCTTCGTTTACACCTGCAAACCTTTCAGACACCTTTTTTAATTGATCCTTTAGCAGATGCAACAATGGGATAGCTTGGCCCATCACACTGTCCTTCTTGCTGAGTTCCCTTGTGAAAACCTCAAAAGGAAGTAGCATCTGTGTCAGTCATTTGACTAGGCCCCATTTATCTATCTCCATGGTTATGCTTTTCCCAGTTGCATTCTCTCCTCTATAAATGACAGTTATTGACCGATTTGTACTGCTCAAACAGGCATTGCAACATGTAATAGGTCGAGTTCCAATGTGTTGGCGCCTCCTATATGTGGGCTTTTACTGGTACTCTATTAGCACGCTGAATGATCCTCAACTGCTTCCGGGCTTTAAAACAATGGCTGAAATTAATGCAGATTCTTCTTCAGGTGGTCAGTAAGTTGCTGACTAAAGGCCTGATTTAGATGTTGGTGGACGGCTTACTCTGTCACAACGGTGACAGATATCCCATCTGCCGAAATATAAATCCCATTATATCCTATGGGATTTATATTTCGGCAGAATGGATACCCGTCACTGCTGTGACGGAGTATCCCATCCGCCAAGAACTAAATCAGACCATATGTCTTCTTTTTTCCGGAAGTCCTGCACAATCAGGTTGATGCAATGCACAAAGCACAGAAACCTGAGATAGTCACTATCTGCCATGGCCTTAACTATATTACTGCCATTGTCTGTGACAGTAAATCCAATTCTGAGACCTCTGGTTCGCAGCCATTCAAACAACTTGCTGTAAAAGTCTTCCAAGATGTTTGCAGCTTTAAGGGATTTCTCCATGGCGAACATGACTAATTTTGAATGCCGCCAAACACCCTTAAAGGTGTCTTTAGCACTGAGACCTGTAGATAGCTGCAGCCTTACCCCCAGAAAAAAGATTCAGTGTGCAGTGATACACATGTAATCAGTGACTTGACAACTGGTCCATATGTCTGTCATCAGGTGGATAGTGTGAACAGCTCTCTGCTGCAAAGCTTGCCCAACCAATTGCAGCACATCATGGAGGGCTGGAACATCAACTATGGCAAAAATAGGTCCAGCTGGTAACCTTCCATTTTGGGTAGACAAGTGCCACATATTCTAAAAAAAACACTTCCTCCACAAAAGAAAAAGGGAGAAGGTCCAGTGCTAACATTTTAACCAACTTACCATTGTACAAACATGTTGTTGGGTGGTTGCGTTCATAGTACACACAATATAATTTAGTGTGGTTACTTAAGCTATCATCCTAAATAATTAACAACAATAGTGTATCCATTCCAAAGTCAAACCACACCACCATTTTCAGTCAGGATAACAACATACAGATGTAACTGTTTGCATTATGTGCATCTAAGGGAGACACAAAAGAATCTACACAATCCACCCAGGTCTGTGGGGATAGTTTCACACTGTCCCCAAATTTCTGCCTGCACTTTCCTGGCTTCAAACCATACTTTCTGATCAGGACTTCATTCAGGGATGGATACATCATTCTATCACTCCCATCTAGGGCCAGTAGGGTGTCCCTCCCCTCAGGAGGAATATACTTCCACAGACTCGCCCCCCAATCTCCCTAGGCAATCTTGAGCATCTGAAAAGCAGTCTCATGTGCCTCAAACCATCTATCTATGTCATTTACCAATCCATAATCAGGCACCAGACCCTGTGGTATATGTACTATTTTCTCAGAGGACACTGAAGATATGCTGGCACCATCTGTGCTGGACTCAGCTTCCTGGCCTTTATGTCCAGCTCTTTCAAGCCCACTTCCTGAGCCAATTTCCTCTCCTCCAATCTGAGCAAAGCCAGCTCCAATTTTAATATTCTCCATTCTCTCCTATCCTTCAGGTCATCTGGGTTCAAGCCTTTGGAGGAAACACTGCTTCCTGCCCTTGGGGACCAGTTATCCATGCTGGCTGTTGCCCCCCCCTGCCTCACAGGCAGTCCCAGATCTTCCAATGAATCTTGGCTCAGCTCCTCATCCTCCTCAATTTCCAACACATTCTCCTATGGGCCCACAGGCCCTACTTGGTGAGCTTCTGCTCAGGCACTCAACACATTTTGCAGCTCCACTTTCCTAGTGAAGCCCCTTTGGATAGCCTAACCTTCTTAGAAAAATCCTTGAGCTGGGCCACAGTATAGGTTTCCAGTTTGGCCAGCTAAAACTCGATTTTTGTAGGCGGGGCATTTGCTTCTCCAAACAGAGGCATAATTTTGAAAAAAATGCCACTTAGAGGGGGAGAAAAAAAATCGATTTGTCTGAGATATGGAAAGTAGTGTACACCAATTACTGAATGCACTGCACAAATAAAAGTCGTATCCTGACTGCTGATCATCAATGCTAGAAATTGGGTTTCTGGTTGGCAGAGGTATGCACCCTGTCCAGGCAGGAACCACAATACTAGTCAGGGTAAGTCAGTAATACACTCCGGGGCATATTCTCAAGGACTCATCGCCTAGTTAGCGGCACTTTAGCGCAGCCAAAGTGGCGATGAAATTATTGCACCATTCACAAGCTGGTGTTAACAGCCCACCATAACACCATTTTACCCGCGATAGCAGCCGCAAAAAATATTACCAAAGATGACCCCCGCAACTATCGCTAATGAGATGCAGAGTAGGCGTACCCGTGCAAAAAGCCGCAAAAACACCACTCCGCAACATTCTCAATGACCAGCCAGATCGGCGATAAGACCACAAAACAGGCGCTAAGGCCCGTTAGCAGCAGGAAACTAACACCTGCTCTGACCTGGTGCAAAGTCGGACCACAGCCTGCACCACAAAATGGAGCGTAGCCCAGAGCCACACCTGAAGGGCAACAGATGCCATGGAGCCACTGATCATGCAGCTCGGAGCCCCAACAGGGCCACAACACCCACCGCCACCACCCCCAGGACCCTCCCCCCCCCGGATCCACCCCCCTGGCCAAAGACATGCCACATCAACTACACGGAATCATGTACCAAATAATCCACCTGATGTCGCACAATCACATTTGGTGGCATGCATGTGTCGTCACAAAAATGAGCACCACACATCCACCTTCGATGTAACAAATGAAAATGTATTCAAAGAAACACAGAACAGAAATGAAGACCCATGGCGGCTCCCCTCAAAACAATCCGTAGGTCACAGCCTGCAAAACAAAAATCATGATGAGAAGGTGTGTCTTGCGCACATCAAAGGACAGAGAGAGAGCGAAGGAGAGAGAGAGAGAAAGAGAGGGAGCGAGAGAAAGACGGACAGAGAGGGGGAGCGAAAGAAAGACGGACAGAGAGGGGGAGCAAGAGAAAGACGGACAGAGAGGGGGAGCGAGAGAAGGACGGACAGAGAGGGGGAGCAAGAGAAAGATGGACAGAGAGGGGGAGCGAGAGAAAGATGGACAGAGAGGGGGAGCGAGAGAAAGACGGACAGAAAGGGGGAGCGAGAGAAAGACGGACAGAGAGGGGGAGCGAGACACAGATAACAGAAGAGATGAACAGGGAGAGAGAGTGCCGACAATGCGCACCCAGGCCACACTGCCCACCTGTTGCCACAGGTGTGTCTCCAACTACATGCCTGTATGTAGTGCAGTTCACCAGGTCACACATCTGAAACAGATCCATCATCTGAAACAGAGTCCAGACACATGAATGGCAAAGTACATACAATTGCACAAGACATCATCGCCTGTCCGCCCCTGCACACCCAGGCAAATGTACCCCAGCCCCTCCCCCCACCCAGCAGTGCATGCCCGCCCCTGCGCACCCAGGCCTCACTGCTCACCTTCCGCCCTTGGCGTGTAGTAATAATGGCCCACCACGTGCCGCTGCAAACCACATGCCCGGGGCCCGCGGACATGGCACCCTCCACATCATGCAGCCCCGCTCCGCAGGCCACCAGGTCTCACATATGATTCTGGGTCTTGATTTCGCCATGGCAGAGGACATACCAGTGCACCGGGCATCATCGCAGGCTGCACACCCGCTCAGCCCTTGAGGTGCCACTAACTCTGTGATCCGGGATGCGACGCCACGTGGCGGTAGGCCCGCGCTGCCCGCTGGCTCTGGCCTACACTGCGGTCTAGCAGGGCACACAAATCCTGAGCAGTCCGGACAGCCGGGACGGGGCATCATCGCAGGCTGCACACCCGCTCAGCACTTAAGGTGCCCCTACCTCAGTGCACCCAAAGTCACCGTCCTGTGGCGGTGTGCCAGTGCCGGCCGCAATGTATCCGGTGACAACAAGTCTGTGTCCCAAAGTCATGGACCCTGTATGATTGGGTATTGTGTTGCAGACGCCATCATGTCACCTCCTGGGGAATGTGATGTTGCAGGGCCCGAGGCCCTCATGCCTACATTAACACCACACGGATGCACCCAGATAGAGAGTGGAAATGGCGTCCAGCACGTGCGCCCGGCCCTTTTCATTGGCAGGGTCACATGTCCCGTGACGCTTGTGCTGGATGGGTGTGGTGTGGGTGTAAACCAGCCATGAGGGAGTGGCTGTGGCATGCTGACAACTAGACCTGTGAGCAGCAGATCACTACAGGAAAGACAGGGGACATGTAGCGTTGCCGTCCCCCCCTGTGAGCGTAAGCGGAGTGGGCTGGCCTGGCGTATGCCAGTCCAGCGTAAGGGTTTGTATATGAACCCGGGGCTCTGGGCGTGGTTCCGTACTGGGCTGGACAAGGAAGTAACTCATGCGTGTGTCCCTGTTGTTGTGCTAGCACCACCCGGACTGCATTGGGCAATGTGTCACCCTGTGATCCCTGTTCTACGACATGAGCCACATGGGCGTAAGAGGAGTTCAGTGAGCCTACATTCATCCATACTTCCACACTTGAAAGACCATAGACATGACACATCTGTGTGAATATGAATGTTTAATGCACATTCAGTGGAGTGTTGCATCTGGAGCAGTACAGGGCCATGCAAACCCCACATGACGATGTTGTCCCGTGGAGGGCCAGCCAGGGTCCTTCAGGGAATGACAAGTCCAAAGGAAGAGGAAGAGTTCAGTCCACAGTCTGATTGCTGTGTCAATGGCGATCAAGCAGCATATGGCAGTCCATGTCGAGGTCCAAGGTGAGTGTCACAGAGTGCATCGGGGGACAGTGGAAGGTGATGATGCAGAGGGCAGTACCAAGCTGAAGCCGGACCTATGGATGAGATGCATGCTGCTGTGTCCTTCTTACCACGAGGGCAGAATCATCCGCATCTTCGTTCTCTGCTGTTTCATGTGCCTCACGTGTGGGTGGTGGTGTTCTGTCTCCAGCACTGTGTGGCAGATACACATCAGTGGCCGGAGGTGGAAGGTCTGCTGCACTGTGTGGCACTGACACTTCAGGGGGGCGGAGATGTGGATGGAGTGGTGGCAGCAGCATGCATCCGTGCCAGGCCTTGTGGCAGCAATGCCATGAGGAGGGTCCTGAGGTCATTGAGGAACCCAGCTACCTGTGGCAGTCGCTCGTTCCGCATTCGCCCGCTCCATGGTCTCCATTAACCTCCGCATGTTTCCCAACTCCTGTGTGACATCGCTAGAGCCACTCAGACTGGACAGTTGTATTATTCTCTGAATCAGGGCTCCAGCGATGTCAACCATGGTCCGTTGGAGAGCATGGAGCGGACTGTGGGTGTCTGTTAGGGACCGTGAGTAGTCCCTGATGGGACTGAGACACCCACGTATGGCATCTAGTTTGTCTGCCATGCGGTCCAATCCCACCCGCACCTGTTCAGCCAGATTCTCCTGGCACCCCAAAACACGGCGTTGGAAGGCCATGTGTTCTCCGTGGGGGTCCTGGGAGGCAGCAGTGGTGGTGGGTGCTGCCTGCTGTGTGGTCTGTGCAGGGGGTGGGTTCTCCTCGTAGCAGCTGGGCAGCCCAGCTCCTGGAAGTGGGCTGCATAGGCTGTCCACGAGCAGTTGGAGGGCGTCAGAGTTGAAGCTGTGGTTGTCCTCTTAGTCTCCAGAGAAGAGAGGGTCGGGCTGCTCTGCAGGAGGTGTTGATTCTCCCTCTGCAATGTGAAGGGGAGATGCAGTTTAACAATGTGTCCACATGTATGTTGTTGCATTGTACATGTTTACATACAGACAGCATGACTGGGTACATTGTGGCTGTTTGGGAGGAGCTGCCTATTTGAAGGGGGACAGTGGACATTTCGACAACAGACGTGTGTGTGTTTGTACTTGTACATTATCAACGCACATTTCCCTGCAATGCCAATTGTGATTGGCCAGTGTCTGCACCCAAGCGGCACCAGTTGTGTCCTGTGTTCTGTTGTAGGTGTTTTGCAGATTGTGTCACATCGTTGTCAATGTAGATGTGCTCTGCATGTGATGTGTGTGCTGCATTTTGGGGAGTCGCCCCTGCAGCTCAGATTTTGCTGCCCCTTATCACTTTCATGAGGTGTGCCTTTGACTTCTGTGCTTGTACAGTGTTGACATGTTGTATACTTGGGTACATTGGTCTCTTGGTGGGAGTTGGTGGTCTGGGGCATGGTTTGTCCGCAGATGTGCTCAACTTAATTGTGCATGTGTGCCATTGTGCCCATCTCCCCCCGTCCCCCGCCCCCCCAGGGCCTGGTCGTTACTCACCCTGTTGCTGTTGTGTCGGGTCCTGTTGAGCAGTGTCCGGGCCCCCAACTCCTGCCACCGTCTCCCCACTGATGACTGTGGACACCATTTCCTCCGTGTCGTCCAGCTCCTTCTGTGGCGCTGGGCTCCCACCTCCAGTCTGCATTGCTGCCTTCAGGTTGTTGGCGAGTTTCAGCTTGGTTTTGCGCTTGACATCATTCCAGCGCCTCTTGACCTCGTCCATTGTCCTCTTCAGCACTCCGACTGCATTCACCTTGTCCACGATGTACTGCCATAGTCCATTTTTTGTTGCCAATGACACAGTGGAGGTGACGAACAGTTGTTGATGGTGTTCTGTCACCTCCGTTATCAGGATCCTGTTATCCTGCGGACTGAACTTCGTCTTCCTCATCTTCTTGTCCTTGCCCTTCACTGACCCCGAAGTCCCAGGATGGTCCTCCGGGGGGCTTGTGGGGTCCTGGTTCTCCTCCGTACTTGCTCCGGCAACGTCCATTGTGCTTCGCTGTTGTTTGGCATTTGTTTGTCTGGTTTTTTTCTACTTTTATGGTGATTGTTCCCGCCTGACGCATGTGGATTGCAGGCCTGTAGCTGGGTTTCGCTGATTTTCGTATCGCGATTGGCCTCATTGCAGCTTTTTTTGGGTTAGTGTTTCGCATTTTTGCTACGTGGCGTTGATTTTAACGCGGTCAGTTGACGCGTTATCTGGGGACTATCGCATGGTACCGCCGTGTTGTGAATACTTGGTTAACAAGGCGTTAATTTCCCGCGATAGACTGCGATGTTGAAGGTTGCGTTAAGTTACTTTTGCGATGGTTATCACACGTTCTTGAGAATATGCCCCTCTAAATTAACCTGTGATTACCCTCTGAAAGATTGACAGAGCAGTCAGGCTTAACAGAGGCAATGTGTAAAGCATTTGGACACAACACACACAGTAAAAACATCACAAAAGTACTCCACAGCAGTTTAGAAAAATAGTCAATATTTTTATGAGTGAAACAAGACCAAAATGACAAAAATCAATTCAGTAAAAGTCAAGATATGTATTTTAAAAAAATAAACAGTTTTATAATGCTTAGAAGCAGCTAGTACTATCCCTGGCTAACTGGTTGCGCTTGACTAGGCGAATTCAAAAGTTCTGGCAGACCGCAATGGAGCATGGGCTGGATACAGGAGCCATGCAGGTGCGCTGAACAGTACCTTGGATGCGTCAACATCGAGGATGATGCATGGAGCAAAGGAGGTGATGCGTTGCTGTCGATCGTGGAGATGCAGGCGTTGGTTACGAGTTGGGGAGAGTTAAGGATGCGTCGATTGTCAAGATGCTATGAACATTGAGGCGATGCATGGTTGTCAAACCTCTGGGCTGTAGGCAATGTGAGCAGCACAAAGCAAATGCGCTGATGCGTTGGAACCAGGGGACGATGTGTTGTGTCATCAGCAATGTGGTGGCCACAGTTCGTGCAGCAGCTGCAATGCGTTGGTTGTCGGAGGAAATGCACTAGTTCCTATCAGCGCAACATCGGCGGTGCGTGGATTTTCTTGGATTTCAGCACAGATACTCACTTCCAAGATCCTAGGACTGGATTGGCATCAATTGGCAGAGCAGGACTCACAGCAGACAGAGTACAGGTACTGGTTGCAGGGTGAAGTCTTTGAAATCCAAGAGACTTCAGAAACAGGAGGCAAGCAAACAAGCCCTTGGAGATGCTTAGGTTCTGGTGTGTAGAGGTCCAAGACCAATCCTTCTCACTCCCATGTAAGAAGCCATGTAAGAAGCTGCAAGCAGCAGGCCAACACAGCAAAGCAGTTCATATCAGCAAACCTTGCTTTGTTTTCAGTGCTGAGGTTCCGCAGAGCTCGTCTAAGGGGCCGCTCCTTTTCTGTGTTGGGCCCGAAACTTTGGGACGCTCTGCCGCTCTCTCTCAGATCCTGTAACTCACTGCTTCAGTTTCGTAAAAACTTAAAAACTCTACTTTTTAGCAGCCCTGACTAAATTCCTGCCTCCTCAGACCCTGCCTCCTGCTGCTGCCCCCCCAATAGCGCCGGGGGACCCTTCGGGGTAGCTGCGTGCTCTACAAGCTCTTTAAATAAATAAATAAATCAATGTGTCAGTCCCTCCTGGCAGCAGCACTCCTTCATCCTGGTAGAATGTCCTGAGTTTAAGAAGTGTTCTGAGTTCATGGTGTCAGTGGTCCAGTACTTATACTCAGTTGGGCCTTTGAAGTAGGGAGACTTCAAAGAGATGCTTTGAAGTGCACAAGACTCTACTTATCCTGCCCTGGCTCCAGACTCCTTTGTGTTGGGACAGGACACAGTTTCAGGTGTAAATTGTCAGCTCCTCCCTCCCATTATTCTCACTCAAGGATCACCCATCAATATTTAGATGGCTACTCAGTCACACCTACTCTTCCTTTGTGTTTGGCTGTCTATAAGGAATGCAGGAAGCCAGCTGTCACCCACCTCACACGTGTATTCTAGGGACAGGCAGGAGGCACCAAATGGTTTAAGTAAGAAAATTCCCACTTTCTAAAGGTGGCACTTCAGAACTGCAATATAAATATTAACTTCACTATGAGTTGTGTTTTTAAATTGTGAATCCAGAGACACCAAATTTGGTTTTCCTATCTTTTGCCAATTGGAAACTACACTTATAAAATGTAATAAGGCAGTCCCAATATTATCCTATGCTGGGAGATAAGCCTTAAAGTAGTAAAAAAAACAAATCTAAGAGTATTCCACTACCAGGGCATGTCCTACTTTTTAATTTCACTGCACCCTGCCCATGGGCTGTCCAGGGCATACCTTAGGGGTGACCTATATGTAATAAAAAGGAAGCTTTGGGCCTGCAAAGTAGGTTAACTCGCCAGGTCAAAATTGCAGTTAAACACTGCACACAGAGGCTCTACAGTGTCAGGCCTGTAGAGCCTCTGTGTGGCACAATCACTGATTGTGCAATGAGTGGGTGGCACAATCAGTGCTGCAGGCCCACTAGTAGCATTTAAATTAAAGGCCCCGGGCACATGAAGTCCACTTTACTCAGGACTTATGAGTAAATGAAATATGCCAATTGCAGTTAAGTCAATGTTACCATATTTTAGGTAAGAAGCATAAGCACTTTAGCACTGTTTAGCAGTGGAAAGTGCACAGATTCTCAAAGCCAGCAAAAATGAATTCAGCAAAAAATGAGGCAAAAGGCAGAAAGTTTGGAGTGACCCTGCAAAAAGTCCATGTTACACACGTAGCACGGAGTTCACGAATTCCGCTAACTGCGCAAATGGAATGATTTTTCTGCCCAGGCATATAAATTATATGAATCTGGTGCCAAACTGTGTGTTTGATATATTGTATATTTTGTATTTTTTGTGTGTTAATTGCATCATTAGTCTTCTGCATACTGCATATGCTTTGCAAAGTGAATTCAAACTGCAATACTCAGCAAGAAATATTTGCTTTCAAATCCAGGTCAACAAGGATATTCATTGCTGTTGGATATGGAACACTAATCCTTGGAATTGCAATTCACTTATAATTCATTTCAAATCTTTTTAGGCTTCTGATTTGAATGGATATTGCTTGTGGTTAAACTTTTAAAGGAATGTTGAACATTTATTCCATCCTGCTTAGTTTTTTTATAATGTGGGAGGCAATTTTAATGTTTATTTATTTGCATACTGGTCCCTATGTAACTGGGGCATTAAAGAAGAATACACCCCCAATAACCCCCCCTCTCAGCAGAATTCAATAATATCTTGTGGGGTCAAATGCTATTCCACTAGGATTATATCATAATAATCAGTTTTTGTGTCCAACACATCATTGAAATTGTTTGTTAAATATATAATTCAATTTGTAGTCTAGCTTTATGTATCAATTCTGTTTGGCATTTCTTTATGTACATAGCCAATAGTCTCCTTCCCAATCAGGAGGTGTTTGAGTTTCTGCTAGGCTATTGTCATTTCTTCCACACTATCTGGAGAGCCACCACCCAAGTTCCGTTCCTAAACAGATCTCTCTGTGAGGCATTCTGTTATCTTGCTGAAGCTACTCTTTTCTTCTAGAATGGTAGGTTTTGAGGGCCCTGTCCCTCAACAGTCCCCTATTCAATGCTGATAGTCTGACCCTTTATCAGGTCCTGGGAAGAGAAGGCACCTTTAATGAATGCTGTCTTCTTATCTCCATGATCCTTTGAAGAATAAAAGTAATGCTCATCAGAGGATTGCTGTTTCTCTGAAGCTCCTATTTCTCTCCTCTCTCTCAGGATATATAGTCCATGCTCTTTATATTTATGATAAAATTGTGGATTATTTTTAAATCCCTCCTGAAACTTTGTATTTTATCCCAGTCCCCAGGATAATTGCATCTCTATCTTTCTTTTGGCAGATTCTCATTCGGTGTTTTTAATTGACATCTCTGTGGTCTTACCACTAAGGAATCTATACACATGAAGCCATAGATCTAAGACATTGTTTACACTAACACTACCTGTTTCTGATCTTGTGGAGTTGCAGCATATCTTTGATTATCAGGCAACAGCGCAAGCATCACTTTTAATTTTTCCAAGAACTATAACAGCAACTCTGTCTATATTGTTGCGTAAACTAAGACTTTGGCTTAGCTCTACAAGGTTTGTTTTCACACCCACAGGTGACACGAGTGAACTTAGTTCACTGCACCAACACTCAAATGTGAACGACAGGTTATTGTAGCCCGCATGAACCCCACCCAATTCATGGTTGAAGTGGAGTCTATGCTTTTGGAGGGATCCAGGGGTGCCGTGGTGATTGGAAACAAACCTATTTTGTTTTCTTAATACTACACAGACACAAAGTGCATTAAGAAAATGACACTTTGGCTAAAAATATTTTATTTTAACAGTCTCCTTCTGGTGCTTAGCACTTCTAAAATAACCACCCAAAATATCATAATAACAGCACAATTGAATGTTGCAAACAATGTGAATTAAATGCACATTTCTACTATAGATAAAATTTCCCCTAGAAACCTAACACCCTAAAACCAAATTCTATGTTACACCAGGAGCTCATGGAGTAGTATAACTTGCATCTAAAATGGGAGAATCACTGCACTGCATACAGCCAAAAGTTGTATTTCTCAGTAGTTGGGGAGGCCGTGTTCACTGTGAAAGGCAAACGCACTTCACATCAGCTCCTCTGCTCCAGGATTTGGCTCGATCTCAGCTTTCAGTAGAAATTGCGATGCAGCAGCTTCTCTGGCGGTCAAGATTTTCTCTGGATTGATTTTAAGATTTTATTTTATGTGATAATCTGCAGCGAAGAACCTCTGCTGACAAGTGGTGAAGTGGTAGCCTTTTTATACTGTATCTTATCTTAGATGGGAATTTCCGACATACCTTCAGGAATGTCAGTCATAACCTATGTGCACTAAGATGCTAGTCTTAGATGCATTCTTGTAAACAAATAAGGTAACAACACTGAGGGAAGAGGTGTGGCGCCGCGGCCAGGGCGAGTGACGCTGGAATCTGGGGCTCACGGTTCGATCCCCGGCGGCAGGTCAGCCCAGCACCATGTGACTCTGGGCAATAGCTTGCTTAATCTTCCCGACGGCCCCCAGCGCCGGGATGCCTTCGGGTAGCTGTTCGCGCTTTACAAATACTGGATTTACTTCAATTCAGACTACACTGACTTGGCTATTGTTTTTGTCTGAACTTCAAATAGAAATAGCAAGGCACTTGTCCCAGACAGATGCTGCATCAGGTGTCTTACTGATTTCTTTGTCTGAGCAACTTGACACTTTCACAGGTTCTTGGAAAGATAAGGACAAACAACATCTGGTTCAAAGGCAGACATTTTGATGGTTCTGCAAAGAAAGAGAAAATGGAATCTTGTCCTGCTCAACATGGAGTCACGCCTTTTGGTTTACACCAATATTTCCTATAAATGTAGTTCATAAATCCACTGCAGGTGAAGCTCCATGCTCCTAATATAACTTGTTTCAATACTTCATGCAATACTACAATTGAGGGAATACCACGTGTAGTCACACAGAGGGTAGCAAGCACATTTCTTCCTGACTGACACTGCTACACATTCCGCACTATACCCATTGGTAGACACATATTTAATATATGACATGTATATTGTGGAGTAGAATGAGGAAACACTGCTTCTGATTGGTATGTGTTCCTTGCTAATACAAACTGTATTTTATTGTGTTTGCTAAGGCATCTCTTCACAGTATTTATTCTCTGTGAACTAATAGTGGTAGCTTGTGCTTGTGTAGAGCCTCGTGTAGATGTATGCACAGCTCCTATCACCTCAGTACCTCAATGTTGTAACATATTGCCTCAATTGTCTAAATAACTACAATCTTAAAAAGCATCTTTCTTGTATCTTCAATTGAGAGATGGTCTCACTATGAATGTGGTGTGTATATAGCGAACACTGTCCAAGATTGCCCTGGCATTGCAAGTAGTCCTAAACCTGCTCTTTGCGAACTATGAGAGAGTCTTCTCTGAAAGAGCATTACATGCTATTATATGTTAAGGGCACTTCAATATACATTTATGGATAATATTGAGATTAAGGCTCAATCTTGACATACTTTGTGAATAGCCCTTCAGCATTTACAACTTCTAACTCAATCCAAGTGAAAAATACATCATTAGTATACACTGGGTCTACTTCAACCACTGAGACTACTTCTCCCCCATTTAATGGGAATCCCCATGTAGTTTAATGGTCAGTAAGTATGGGATAGACATTCTCTGGATTCTTGACCTCTTCAAACTCAGTTCCTTCTTCTGTTTTTCAGGTCATTGCTCACAAAGACTCAAAATCAGCACTTACGACAAGGGCTAATCGTTTGTATCTGTTAAGCACTTAACAAAAATCAGTGGGAGTAGAGGGTACCTTTCCTAATTCTGTGGAGGCTCACTAAACACCTGTGGATGTCTCTGTTTAGCGCTCTATGGGGCATATTCCCAAGAACGTGTGATAACCACAGCACATTAGCTTAACGCAACTTTGCATATCGCAGTCCATCGCGGGAAATTAACGCCTTGTTAACCAAGTATTCACAACACGGCGGCCCCATACGATACTCCCCAGAAAACGTGCCAACTGACGGCGTTAGAATCAAAGCCACGCCGCAAAAATGCGAAACACCAAAGCAAAAAAAGCTGCGATGAGGCCAATCGCGATACGAAAATCTGCGAAACCCAGCTACAGGCCTGCAATCCACACGCGTCAAGCGGGAACAATCACCATAAAAGCAGAAAAAAACAGACAAACAAATGCCAAACAACAGCGAAGCACAATGGACATTGCTGGAGCAAGTACGGAGGAGAGCCTGAACCCCACAAGCCCCCCGGAGGACCATCCTGGGTCTTCGGGGTCAGGGAAGGGCAAGGACAAGAAGAAGAGGAAGACGAAGTTCAGTCCGCAGGAAAAAAGGATCCTGATAACGGAGGTGACAGAACACATCAACAACTGTCCGTCACCTCCACTGTGTCATTGGCAACAAAAAATACATTATGGCAATCCATTGTGGACAAGGTGAATGCAGTCGGAGTGCTGAAGAGGACAATGGGCGAGGTCAAGAGGCGCTGGAATGATGTCAAGTGCAAAACCAAGCTGAAACTCGCCAACAACCTGAAGGCAGCATTGCAGACTGGAGGTGGGAGCCCAGCGCCACAGGAGGAGCTGGACGACATGGAGGAAATGGTGTCCACAGTCATCAGTGGGGAGACGGTGGCAGGAGTTGGGGGCCCGGACACTGCTCAACAGGACCCGACACAACAGCAACAGGGTGAGTAACCACCAGGGCCTGGGGGGACGGGGGGAGATGGGCACAATGGCACACATGCACAATTAATTTGAGCACATCTGCGGACACACCATTCCCCAGACCACCAACTCCCATCAAGAGACCAACGTACCCCAGTATACAACATGTCAACACTGTACAAGCACAGAAGTCAGAGGCACACCTCATGAAAGTGATAAGGGGCAGCAAAATCTGAGCTGCAGGGGCGACTCCCCAAAAATGCAGCACACACATCACATGCAGAGCACATCTACATTGACAACGATGTGACACAATCCGCAAAACACCTACAACAGAACACAGGACACTACTGGTGCCGCTTGGGTGCAAACACTGGCCAATCACAATTGGCGTTGCAGAGATATGTGCGTTGATAATGTACAAGTACAAACACACATCCGTGATGCTGTCAAAATGTCCACTGTCCCCCATCAAATAGGCAGCTCCTCCCAAACAGCCACAATGTACCCAGTCATGCTGTCTGTATGTAAACATGTACAATGCGACAACATACATGTGGACACATTGTTAAACTGAATCTCCCCTTCACATTGCAGAGGGAGAATCAACACCTCCTGCAGAGCAGTCCGACCCTCTCTTCTCTGGAGACGAAGAGGACGACCACAGCTTTGACTCTGATGCCCTCCAACTGCTCGTGGAGAGCCTCCGCAGCCCACTTCCAGGAGCTGGGCAGCCCAGCTGCTACGAGCAGACCCCGCCCCCTGCACAGACCACACAGCAGGCAGCACCCACCACCACTGTAGCCTCCCAGGACCCCCATGGAGAACACATGGCCTTCCAATGCCGTGTTTTGGGGTGCCAGGAGAATCTGGCTGAACAGGTGCGGGTGGGCTTCGACCGCATGGCAGACAAACTAGATGCCATGCGTGGGTGTCTAAGTCCCATCAGAGATCACTCACGGTCCCTAACGGACACCCACAGTCCGCTCCATGCTCTCCAATGGACCATGGCTCACATCGCTGGAGCCCTGACTCAGAGAATAGTACAACTGTCCAGTCCGAGTGGCTCTAGTGATGTCACATGGGAGTTGGGAAACATGCGGAGGTTAATGGAGACCATGGAGCGGGCGAATGCAGAACGAGCGGCTGCCACGGCTGCACACCAGCGAGAGGTAGCTGGGTTTCTCAATGACCTCAGGACCCTCCTCATGGCATTGCTGCCACAAGGCCTGGTGCGGATGCATGCTGCTGCCACCACTCCATCCACATCTCCGCCCCTGAAGTGTCAGTGCCACACAGTGCGGCAGACCTTCCACTTCCGGCCACAGATGTGTCACCGCCACACAGTGCTGGAGACAGAACACCACCACCCACACGTGAGGCACATGAAACAGCAGAGAACGAAGATGCAGATGATACTGCCCTCGTGGTAAGGAGGACGCAGCAGCATGCATCTCATCCATAGGTCCGGCTTCAGCTTGGTACTGCCCTCGGCATCATCACCTTCCACTGTCCCCCCGATGCACTCTGCGACACTCACCTTGGACCTCGACATGGACTGCCATATGATGTTTGATCGCCATTGACACAGCAATCAGACTGCAGACTGTACTCGTCCTCTTCCTTTGGACTTGTCATTCCCTGGAGGACCCTGGCTGGACCTCCACGGGACAACATCGTCATGTGGGGTTTGCATGGCCCTGTACTGCTCCAGTTGCAACACTCCACTGAATGTGCATTATGCATTCAGATACACACAGATGTGTCATGTCTATGGTCTTTTAAGTGTGGAAGTATGGATGAATGTGGGCTCACTGGACTCCTCTTACGTCCATGTGGCTCATGTCGTAGAACAGGGGTCACAGGGTGACACATTGCCCAATGCGGTCCGGGTGTCGCTGACACAACAACAGGGGCACACACATGAGTTACTTCCTTGTCCAGCCCAGTACGGAACCACGCCCAGGGCCCCGGGGTCATATACAGACCCTTACACGGGACTGGCATACGCCAGGCCAGCCCACTCCGCTTACGCTCACAGGGCGGGACGGCAACGCTACATGTCCCCTGTCTTTCCTGTGGTGATCTGCTGCTCACAGGTCTAGTTGTCAGCATGCCACAGCCACTCCATCACGGCTGGTTTACACCCACACCACACCCATCCAGCACACGCGTCATGGGACATGTGACCCTGCCAATGAAAAGGGACGGGCGCACGTGCTCGACACCATTTCCACGCTCTATCTGGTTGCGTCCGTGTGGTGTTAATGTAGGCATGAGGGCCTCGGGCCCTGCAACATTACATTCCCCAGGACCAGAGGTGACATGATGGCGTCTGCAACACGATACCCAATCATACAGGGTCCATGACTTTGCGACACAGACTTGGTGGCACCGGATACATTGCAGCCGGCACAGGCACACCGCCACGGGACGGTGACTTTGGGTGCACTGAGGTAGGGGCACCTTAAGTGCTGAGCGGGTGTGCAGCCTGCGATGATGCCCCGTCCCGGCCGTCCGGACTGCTCAGGATTTGTGTGCCCTGCTGGACGGCAGTGTAGGCCAGAGCCAGCGGGCAGCACGGTCCTACCGCCTCGTGGCGTCGCATCCCGGATCACAGAGTTAGTGGCACCTCAAGGGCTGAGCGGGTGTGCAGCCTGCGATGATGCCCGGTGCACTGGTATGTCCTCTGCCATGGCGAAATCAAGACCCAGAATCATATGTGAGACCTGGTGGCCTGCGGAGCGGGGCTGCATGATGTGGAGAGTACCATGTCCGCGGGCCCCGGGCATGTGGCTTGCAGCAGCATGTGGTGGGCCCTCATTACTACACCCCAAGGGCGGAAAGTGAGCAGTGAGGCCTGGGTGCGCAGGGGCGGGCATGCACCGCTGGGTAGCGGGGGGGCTGGGGTACATTTGCCTGGGTGCGCAGGGGCGAACAGGCAATGATGTCTTGTGCAATTGTGTGTACTTTGCCATTCATGTCTCTGGACTCTGTTTCAGATGACGGATCTGTTTCAGATGTGTGACCTAGTGAACTACACTACATACAGGCACGTGGTTGGAGACACACCTGTGGCAACAGGTGGGCAGTGTGGCCTGGGTGCGCATTGTCGGCACTCTCTCTCTCTGTCCATCTCTTCTGTTATCTGTGTCTCACCCCCCCTCTCTGTCCGTCTTTCTCTCGCTCCCCCTCTCTGTCCGTCTTTCTCTCGCTCCCTCTCTCGGTCCGTCTTTCTCTCGCTCCCCCTCTCTGTCTGTCTTTCTCTCGCTCCCTTCGCTCTCTCTCTGTCCTTTGATGTGCGCAAGACACACCTTCTCATCATGATTTTTGTCTTGCAGGCTGTGACCTACGTATTGTCCCGAGGGGAGCCGCCATGTGTCTTCATTTCTGTTCTGTATTTCTTTGAATAAATTTTGATTTGTTACATCGAAGGTGGATGTGTGATGCTCATTTTTGTGACGACACATGCATGCCACCAAATGTGATTGTGCGACATCTGGCGGATTATTTGGTACATGTTCCATATAGTTGATGTGGCATGTCTTTGGCAGGGGGGGGCTGGGGACTGGTCCTGGGGGTGGTGGCGGTGGGTGTTGTGGCCTGTTGGGGCTCCGAGCTGCATGATCAGTGGCTCCATGGCATCTGCTGCCCTTCAGGTGTAGCTCTGGGCTGGGCTCCATTTTGTGGTGCAGGCTGTGGTCCTACTTTGCACCAGGTCAGAGCAGGTGTTAGTTTCCTGCTGCTAACGGGCCTTATCGCCTGTTTTGTGGTCTTATCGGCGATCTGGTCGTTGAGAATGTTGCGGAGTGGTGTTTTCGCGGCTTTTTGCACGGGTGCGCCTACTCTGCATCTCATTAGCGATAGTTGCGGGGGTCATCTGTGGCGATGTTTTTTGCGGATGCTATCGCGGGTAAAATAGTGTTCTGGGCTGTTAACACCATCTTGTGAATGGTGCGATTAATTTATCACCACTTTGGCTGCGATAAAGTGCCGCTAACTCGGTGATAAGTCCTTGAGAATATGCCCCTATGTGTTGATTACTCCATGGTCTCAGGTCTTTAAAAGATCCTAAAAGTTTGAGCTCTATTGGCCACCATATCAAGAAACCCCCGCCCTCCCAAAGTGTAAGACACCCGGAAGATTCTTTAGCGGTATTTGCTTATTACCCCCTTTTCAGAGTAAATGGAAACAGGCAGTGTGTAGCTCAAATTTCTTTATAAGGAGTTAGGGTAATTTAGGTTTAGAGTGTTTATATCTCTTAAAGCACTATACACACCCTGTGATTGGTGTTTATAGTGATTGGTAATTTATTATGTACAATCGAAACACAAACTTTATGTTTATGTCAGCAGCCATAATATAAAACAAGATGAATATTAGAAAAACCCAAAGCATCTTACCTCTCCTCTATCTGTAATAATTGTTCTAACCTCCCAATTACCTGATACTTAAAATTATCACTTCCTCTCAATATGTTATGCCAAGCCATATATTATCCCTGTATACCTCCAAGAAGCTCTCAGATTTGCAGTCAGCTCTTTAGCATTCTCTCCAAGCAACCCGTTTTCTTGCCTGCAGTCCCTATATATCTTTCTCTCCAATGGTTCTCTTTGGAAAGGGGGGAGTGAGTTAACTTGCAGCTCTCAGTATCTCAGTACGAGACCTATACGAAAGGGAAACAGTTGTATCAAAAGCATGCTTCCTTCCATATTAGGTGAGGGCTCAGCCGGATGACATTGCAATGTTGCATACTACAAGTAACTTTCTAAACACTAGAATAAAAGCTTCCCTCTTTCCCGCACTTCTGTTATTTTTGTTAGCGTGACTCATTTTAGCTAGTTTTTAGAACAATATGGTGATCTTGCACACTGGTAGCTGTTATTAAACTTCAGAATATTATTTTCCTCTACCATAAGCCATTCGCATATGTACTGTAAGGCATTAGTGTAGTCATGTTTATCGTACAATTAGGCCTCATTTTTATGTATCACGCACATATCATCATAAATAGTCTACCACATATGTCAATTTAGCTTCCTAAATGGGTACATGTCCAGATATGTGTAGATTTAAGTTATATGGCCCTCTTTGCTGAATGAATCCTGGACTAGCATGCTAATTGGGTTTTGTTTTCTCTACTGGGGTGCATATCACGCTGACTAGGATGTATTCTCTTTAGTGAAGGTGGATGAGTAGGTATTTCATTTCAATGGTGTTTCCTCCTTCCCTTAGTACTTGAGTCTCCTAAGACCCTGGTTCAGGTTTGCTGTTCGGAAGAGGGAGAATTGCATGCAGGTCATTGGTAGATTTATTATGCTTGTGTTTTCCACATTTTGCATCATGATATAAAGGGTTGGTCAAACCAGGCTGTCTGACATTTCTCTCTACAAATGTAGCAAATTCAGCAAATGCAGTGAGTCCATTGGCACATGTAGCTGGCTATCTCTTTCCATTTCTGATTATGCCTGTCACTCGTGTCTAGATGTATGCTTGTTCTGGGGCTTGTGATGTGCCTCCTTCCCTGACAAGGCTACACTGGTTGTGTGGTCCCAGGAACTTTTATATATTTTCATATGTGTGCTGTACCCTATGCTCGTAATCTGTTGTGCTTTTGGTGTCTTGTTTGCTTTCATTGGTTGGAATGTGTGAGTGTTTATGATCAGTGCATGACTGTGGGGTGTGTTTGTTGTCAAGTCCTTCTTAGGTCTGGCGTTAGCCAAGACCTTTTAATTTAATAAAACAAATATATGTGCAATATACATATTTATAGGGGCTTTCAGCCAGCTTTCTTCATCCATTGTTCTGTTGGTTTGTCATTCACATGTTGATTTCACCCACTTCAGCATACAGCATGTTGCAGGGGGTGAGCCCACTTCGACCACTGGATAATTTTACTTTCAGTGACTGCATTTTGACTGCATTTTGCTCCTTCACAAGCAGCAAATTCGTACACAAGCTGGTTCCCTTTTATGCCACTGTTTTTATTTTTTATATTTATTACTTTGATGTTGCCTTTCTGCTTATACTCTGGTGTTACAGTAGGATGTTGTATCCGATGTGAGCACAGCCACATTCTACTCCTTAACAGTTCCTGTCTCCTGCCAATGTTGTTGTGTATTCCATTTGAAGTGTCCTTAGTTAACTGTTTGACTGGTGGTATTTCACAGCATTACGGATTGGTCAATTTAAAACTGTTCTGTATTAAGTTACCAAAAGCTTCAATATTATACATGTGAATTATTCATAAGGGGACAATTCTTCAGAACACATTTATTCTGGACTCAATCTCACCAGTGTTTTTTTCATAAACTTCATAACCTTTGCCCAGGAAGAAAACCAGCCTTTATTGTGTTTAATTTGCCCCATTTATAACTATTTTTTATTGCCTTCTTTCTTTTCTTCTTTCTTTGTTTTTTTCTTGGTTTCTTTCCTTCATTCTTTTATTCTGCTTTCCTTTTTTCTTTCTTTCCTTCATGCCTTTTTTCTTGCTTTCCTTTTTTCTTTAATTTTTTCTTTCTTGCTTTCCTTTTATCTTTCTTTCATTTTTTCATTTATTCTTTCTTGCTTTCCTTTATTCATTTAGTACATCTTTCATTTTTCTTTCCTTCTTTCAGTCCTTCATTTCTTCTTTATTTTTTCAATTATTTGTTTCTTTCCTGTCATTCTTTCATCCCTTTTTTCTTCTTTCTTCCTTTCCTTTTCTCATCCTTTACTTCTTTCTTGCTTTTTTCTTTCTTTATTTCCTTCTTTCATTTTCTTCTTTCCTTCCTTCTTTCTTGTTTTTTTCTTCTTTCTTTCATTCTTTTTTGCTTTGATTTTTCTTCGTTCTTGCTTTAATTTCTTCTTCTTGATTCCTTCTTTCTTTCTTGCTTACCTTCTTTCTTGCTTTTCTTCTTTTTTCCTTCTTCCCTTCTTTCTCTCTTATCTTTCTTCTGTTCTTGCTTGCTTTCTTTCTCTTTCTCTTTTCCTTTTTCTTCCTTCCTTTCTGGCTTTCTTTTTTTTCTTTCTCTTTTCTTCTTTCTCTCTTGCTTTCATTCCTCCTTTATGTCTTTCTTGCTTTCTGTCTTTCTATCCTTCTTTCTGTCTTTCTATCATTCTTGCTTTCTTTGATTGTTTTTTTCTTCTTTCTTTCATGTGTTCTTTCTTTCCTTCTTCCTTGATTTTCTTCTTTCTTTCCTATGTTTGTATCTTCCTTATCTCCTTATTTCTTGCCTTCTTTCTTACCTTCTTTCTTTCTTTCCTTCCTTCTTTCTTTGCTTCTTTGTTTGTTTGTTTGTTTGTTTCTTTCTTTCTTTCAGTCTCCGATTTTTGGGTGTGTCATTCATCTGCCACTGTTTTTATGAATGTCAATCCATGATCAATTTCCACCTCTAAATTCTATTAGTCATAAAGTCTATTCGAAATATGACGTTCTAGTGTCTTACTGGTCAAAAGCAACTAAAGATAAGAAAAGAGAGAGGGACCCCTTCAACAAAACCAGGGGAATGGGGTACTACTGGAAGGTAGAAACGAAAATCCCTTGGCCGAGGATTCAATAAAATAGCTAAATACAATATTTACATTTACACAAGGGAAGAAATTCTTCTTGTGTCACCCATGCGTTACACCGACTTGCCACAACTCATACAGCCCATATGGTAGAGCCTAATGGTTACATAAACGACATCAATGTATTAAGAAAAAATATATATATTTTATTATATTTAAAACATCCCATAAATCACTGTGTCATAAAAAATCTCATACATATCACAAAGGTACAAGTTAAAATTCATACACATATAACATTCGTTACACAAACACCAAAACTAGAGAGAAACACAGAGACAATACACTTTGTCATTAAAAGTGCACATCTAAAAGGAACACTTCTCTCGCTTCTCCTGGATACACTATATTATCTTTTGTCTGCAGGGTAAGCTTGTTCCAAAGATTATGCTAGAAAAAGCGTCGACGCGTTTCGATGGCTTAATTTATTTTTCCATCTTTGTCAAGACAACCTTTGGCTCTCTCTTATTGGCACTGTATGGTTACCATAAAAACAAATCCTGTATAAAACAAAATAATATATTTATATTTAAAACTCTGGACCGTAATAAAATACACAATTCTATTGAACATTCAATTCAAACCACACTATATTAAATTTCTTAAACATACAGTGTATTGCAAAACATATTGGGGACAATAAAAACTCTATTACCTGATATATAGTCCTTTTTCTAATTTGTAACATTCTAATTGAATCTTCGCTACAGAGAAACATTTCTTAATATTCTTATACTAATTAAATTCCAATCCCATCGCATCGCATTGACCCTCCAACACTTTCCTTATAACTCATAAGACCCCATGAGAAGGCTCAGGATGTACTACTTTTGAGGTCTCTTTATCAACCCAGCCTACAAAGACATATACTTCAGTCTCTATCATATGGGCTGATCATTTTTTAACACACCACCTTCAAAATTCACTCATTTCCCTAGGGCATACAAGCTAATTCTCATAAATGTTGCCTCACTCACTCGTAGATTAGAGCGCAATCATACTATATATAGATTATTTTTACCTTATTTCATTCACAGTATTTCTTCTTTGTCTGTCTGCAGGGCATAATATCGGCCCTCAGTCATCCACATCTATATTAAAGGAGAAACTTTACCGGGATATTATATGACTGGCTTCCCTCCTACATCACGGGGGCAATTCTGCCTTATTGCTTTCCTTATAAATACAGTCTCCCGTTATTACCTTTTTAAAAAAACCCGGGAGATACTCCTCTCGCTCAGGGATTCCTTTAGTCTCCAATATATATCTTTTTTTGAAATCGGTCTTTCTAAATTACTGCCGTTCCAATCTAAAAAAAGGGGGAAATCTCATATCAATACCCAACATATTTCTAGACTAGACACTATCCTATTTTCTTGGCTAATATTATATCGTACCTGTATCTTGCTTAAATCATACCGGCCTGGATTCCATATGTTATTTTGGTTGGTGTCTTTAAAATTTAGAGCACTAGCGTGCTTAAAACTCCCCTTTCTTTACGGACACTGCAAAAAACCAAACCAGTTTCTGTCACAAATTTGGCAACATCTTACTGACACTAATAAGAAATTTTATGTTACACGTCTAGAGGACCAATTGTCCTTTTTTACAAAGCTGCCGTCTATTTCAACCTAACTCGTGCCTTACCTTGCGGCGTCCAATATCCCGGGATTGATGGAAGTTCCTCTCGCCTGCGTGACTCGGGGAAACTCTTCACCTCTACAATGCGTTAACACTAATCACATCGCCCAACCCTATTTAAATAGCCGGTTTCCTGCTGTTTCATTGGTTCCACCCTCAAAGTTGTAATTAATCACAGCTGCGTGTTGGTCTACCTCCGTTTGTGGTTGTTCTATTTTGCTCATTGTGCCCCGGAAGTACTAGGTGTTCGATTAAACACTAGACCGGCAACCTCACTCATTTGTTTACCGGAAGTTCCCAACTCCGAATCCCATCAAATTTAATGTTACTACACGATATCTCTCTACTACAACATAAAATGTTTTATTCGTATGTTGAGAAGCTTGGTAGTATTATCTACGCTCATTTAACAAAATAAAACTTACTAACGGATAATATACCACGTGCCACGCAACAATTTCCCTTATGATGGCACTACTGTTTTACGATTAATTTAATCCATTCCTCGCGAGAATTAAGGCCTTTATCAATGGTATCCAGGTAACACATATACCATTGTTCACACATTTTCCTAATGATGTCTAGGTTTCCTCCTCTTCTGCTCATACTCACTTTTTCCAATATAAACCAACTGAACTCATTACAATCATGGTTATTTTTCAGATAATGTTCAGTCAATGGGGCATTTTCCTTTTTATTCCTCAACGCGGATTTATGTTCCAACAATCTAATCCGCAACTCTCTGCCCGTTTCACCTACATAGCCCTTTCCACATGGGCAGACTAGCAGGTATACTACATTTTTACTTCGGCAATTGTTTAGTGTTTTTACTGTTAATGTTTTCCCATTGAACTTCAGATTTTTTGTCTCCATACACTGTGGGCAGATTGAACAAGTGCCACACCTATAATTACCTACCGCTTTTTGATTATACAGGGTGGTTTGACTGTCATCATCAATTCTCTTATATGTTTGAACTAGGGCATTTCGTATAGTTTTGTTACGCCTAAATGAGAAAAGGGGTTTTGTCAATGGTTCTGGAAGGCCATTGTTTAGAATCTTCCAATTATGATTGATTACATTCTTGATTTTATTACTCATGCCTGAGTATTGGCTGACAAACACTATTCTTTCCAAGGTTTTGTTCTCTTTTTGTTTGTTCATATTTAACAGATGGTCCCTATCATAAAACCTAGCCCATTTCAGGGAATGTTTTATTAATTTCTTTAGATATCCCCTATTCTTCAGTTTTGTTTCCATTATGCCGGCATGATAATAAAAATCACTGAGATTCGTACAATTACGGCGCAATCTTAAAAATTCACCAAAAGGAATATTATCCTTTTGTGATTTTGGGTGATTACTACTGTACTGTAAAATGGTATTTTTGTCCGTAGGTTTGGTAAACAACTCAACTTCAAGAACACCCTGTGTATCCTTGACTCGAATGTCTAAGAAATCTACACTAGTATCACTAAAATGGGCTGTAAACTTCAAATTTTTATCTCCCAGGTTTAACCATTCCAAAAACTGCATCAAATCACCGCTGGCACCGGTCCAGATAAAAATGATATCATCTATGAAACGGTGCCAGCAGGTGATAATCTCATAGTATGGTGCCAACTCATTATAGATATGTTTGCATTCAAAGCTACTAACATAGAGGCATGCCAGACTGGGGGCACAAGTCGCCCCCATACTGGTCCCCTTGATTTGTTTATAGAGTTCATCCTTAAACAGGAAGATGTTATTTTTCAGAACCATACTAATGCAGTCCAAAATAAACTCTTTGTGTCCCCCATTGAGGTCTTCCTCATTTAAAATAGACGACATCACCATGATGGTGTCGTCTTGGGGGATATTAGTGTACAGGGCTTCAATCTCCAGGGTGACCAAGAACTGGGTCACCCTGTTGAAGCCCTTACCTTCAAAAATGGAAATGGTATGAGCCGTATCTTTTAAATATGATTTTTGTTTCTGGACAATCGGTCTTAAAAAAAAGTCCACATATTTACTGAGAGGCTCCAAAAGTGAGCCCAGGCTACTCACAATTGGTCTCATAGGCGGATTAGTAATATCTTTGTGGATTTTTGGCAATCCATAAATAGCCGGAATGATAGGAGTGTTGTTTGATAAAAACCTATATTCATTCTCACATATAAACAACTCTTCTTTTCCATTTTTTAAAAGTTGGGCTACATCTCTTTTTAACTCGTCTAAGACCTGAAAAGGGACTCTTTTATAATGATTCTTAACATTCAATAATGTTCTCATTCTATTTTCATAATCATGGGTGTCTAGGACAACAACCCCGCCGCCCTTGTCGGCGGGTTTAATAGTAATTGAATCACATTCTTGAAGAGTTTTTAAAGCTTTCCTATGTGGAAGTGACAAATTGTTATTCTGATTATAATTCTTGTCCATAATGTTCTTAATTTCCATCTCAACTACCTTTTCAAAGAGTTCTACATTTTTATCTATCTGACTCAAGCTTGGAGTAAACGTTTACTTGGGTTTAAACCCTGATACATTTTGAGCTGGTTCGTATGTTCTATTAGCAAAGAACCTATTCAATCTTACTTTTCTAAAGAAGCTCCTCATATCCTTTTCTAAATCAAATTTGTTTGGTGGGGCAGTAGGGGCAAAGCTAAATCCTTTCCTTAACACTTCTTGCTCTTCTCTCGTTAGGACTCTGTGTGATAAGTTTATAATGGGCAATTCCTCTAACTCCAGTAACGCTGGTTCCTGGTCTTGAGATAATCCTGAGCTGGATAGTTCTGAGGTTGATGGTTTCTCTCGGATCTTCCCTGGCATAATTCCGATAATTTCTCTGTCCTCGATTCGAGCGCCCCCTAAAAAAGGCTCCCGATCATAGTTGGGCACCACTCTGCCTAGTTGCTCAATGCTCTGTTCCTCTTCGCTCCCTGACCCCAAGGATTCAGAAAAAGTTATTCTCTTATTACCTCCTCTAGAGTACACCTGTCTTTGGTATTGTGGTTTTTCCCATCTTGGTTCCTTCTTTGTGTTATAATACTCTTTTTCCAAGAATGGATATGCCACTTCCGCACTAAATTTCTCTATATCTTTCCTCAGCTTAATTGTTTTTTTATTTGTGAGATATTCACGATATCCATCGGTCTCCCTTAGCTTCTTCCAAAACACTGTTTAGTTTTAAGGCATTCTCCATTTCTTCTAATTGTTTCTTCTCAATAATCATAACTTCTTGTGCGGTTTCTATTATTAAAATCAACCAATCCCTACTGCATCGATTTGCTATGTGGGTCCAAATTTCTAAAAATTTCCGATTCTCCAAAAACAACCCTGGCTCATTCCTAATTCGTAATCCTATCGGAATAACTCCAGCCTTTAAATACTCAATTAAAAAATCAGCATGGAGTTCTGTCCTTATTATCTTTTTCTTGAGATTCAAGATTTTCATCATTTGTTCATGACTATTACTATTTGTCATTGATTTATTCCCCATTTGTGGGTTTTGGTTGATAAGTCTATTAAATTGATTAGTGTTAACGCATTGTAGAGGTGAAGAGTTTCCCCGAGTCACGCAGGCGAGAGGAACTTCCATCAATCCGGGATATTGGACGCCGCAAGGTAAGGCACGAGTTAGGTTGAAATAGACGGTAGCTTTGTAAAAAAGGACAATTGGTCCTCTAGACGTGTAACATAAAATTTCTTATTAGTGTCAGTAAGATGTTGCCAAATTTGTGACAGAAACTGGTTTGGTTTTTTGCAGTGTCCGTAAAGAAAGGGGAGTTTTAAGGCCGCTAGTGCTCTAAATTTTAAAGACACCAACCAAAATAACATATGGAATCCAGGCCGGTATGATTTAAGCAAGATACAGGTACGATATAATATTAGCCAATAGTATGATTGCGCTCTAATCTACGAGTGAGTGAGGCAACATTTATGAGAATTAGCTTGTATGCCCTAGGGAAATGAGTGAATTTTGAAGGTGGTGTGTTGAAAATTGATCAGCCCATATGATAGAGACTGAAGTATATGTCTTTGTAGGCTGGGTTAATAAAGAGACCTCAAAAGTAGTACATCCTGAGCCTTCTCATGGGGTCTTATGAGTTATAAGGAAAGTGTTGGAGGGTCAATGCGATGCGATGGGATTGGAATTTAATTAGTATAAGAATATTAAGAAATGTTTCTCTGTAGCGAAGATTCAATTAGAATGTTACAAATTAGAAAAAGGACTATATATCAGGTTATAGAGTTTTTATTGTCCCCAATATGTTTTGCAATACACTGTGGGGTCGATTCCGATTCGGGCCGGAAAAAGCACCGACCGACTCGGAGCCGGAATTTATTCCGACCGACACGTACCTGTGGCGCCCGACACGCCAAGTACGATGCAAGGCGTGCAAAATCCGACCGACACGTACTGAACCCAAGCCGAACGACCGAGCCGCACGGAATACAACAATCCGGCCGGAAAAACACGCGAATCGAACCGACCGACACGCACCCGGAACAAATCCAACCGAAACGTACACGCGAACTCCAAACTGCAAAGTACGATGCAAGGCGTGAAAACCACGACTGAGTCGAACGGAGGACAAGCCGTACGACCGACACGCATACAAAACCGAGCCGAAGTAACACAAAACACCGCGACCGACGCGTACGCAGCATAGAAAACTGCACAAACACAGCATGAACGAAACGGAGAAGACCGTACGAGACAAATGCAGGGTCCGACTCGGTCACAAGAACGTCTCCAACATGCACTAAAGTACTAAGGAAAAATACACAAAAAAAGGCCAAACAAGCAATTACAAAGCCAATAAATACTGGGGGTGGGGACAGAGAACAAAGACACACCCACAACTCCACCCATATAAAGGACACAAATCCCAACCATGATCCTTTGCAAATGCCATTCTACTGCCAGCACTCAACAGACAGCAACCACACACCCACAGCTCATCCCTCACACAAGCCACACACCATCAGCACACCAACAAATAGCTACCTCACATACACCCAGCAAAACACACACTCACACACCCTCACCTGCACACCAACACACACATCACTCACCATCACCACCCATCACCATGCCCCCCAAGAAGAATCACAAGTTCCTATATTGTGAATTGGAAGTCCTGGTAGATGAGATCCTCAGGGTAGAGCCACAGCTGTTTGGCACACTGGTCCAACAGACCCCCATCTCCCAGAAAACCAAGATGTGGGAGAGGATCATCAACAGGGTGAACGCACAATCACCATGTCTGCGCACAAAGACTGACATCCAGAACAGGTGGTATGACGTGCGCAGGAGGGTCCGGGAGCTGCTCAAGAAGGACTACCTCCTGAGCCAATACACCGGCAGTGGCCCTCCTGCCAAGCCAGTATACCTCAGGCCCTGGGAGGAGAAGGTGCGGGCCATCCTTCCGCCAGTGAGCGTCTATGGACTAGAGAACATCCCAGAGCCTGGTGAGTACACAACAAATGTACACAATATTCTGCCACAATACACACACACATCACTGTCAAGGGGAGAGTCAAACCATGCACTCATAGCAATTACACTGCAACCAGAACAGAATCATCCCAAAATGTGTATGTCAGTCAGATAAACACAACACATGCCATCTCAAAGTTACATTTAACCGTGTCATCACATGTACAAACACAACTACAACTACAGCTAGGCAGTGGCACAAATAGAACTAACAAACACATCCAGACATGTAGCCACCACTACAACACCAACACACAGTGAAGACCACTGAAAGGAAGGAATTCTGTGTATACTGGGCAAGTCAGTGTAGCCAATAGCATCATGGGAGTCGTAGTCACACATATTGCTCACCCCCACAACTGTCCCATCAACACCACCATGAACCATGCGCACATCACAGGGAGTGGAAAAGGACTCACAAGATGGCTGACACTGGCTACTGCTGTGGGGAGCACAAGGCCCTGTTGGCAACTGTGCAACAACCAACAGCAGGACACCACTGACTGACATCCTGAGAGACAACTTCCACTCCCTGCAATGGAAGCACGTTCCATGGTGGGATATCTGGCTAGCTGGGTGGGAAGGAGTACTCGCAGCACTGACCATAGTCACAAGCACCTCCCCTCACACACCCCCTCAACACAAACTCCACAGAACCCACCTGGGAGAATGCAATGCCTCACATCCTAACTCAAGATCCCACAAAGAACCTCCACCCTGGGTAATGTTGTGTGAAGCACAGGGACACTCTTTGGACTTTTAGCCAAACAACTGCCAGGACAACACTCCCAGCCATCCTGTCAGCACAGGCAGCCCACCCCACAGGGAAGCAGAGTCAAAAGGAAGGAAGCATGGGCATGCTGGGTAGGGGGGTGGAGGCAATAGCATGATGGGAGTAGTAGGCACAGATATCGCTCAGACCCACAACTGGCCCATCAACACCACCCTGAACCATGCTCACATCACAGGGAGTGGATAAGGACTCACAAGATGGCTGACACTGGCTACTGCTGTGGGGAGCACAAGGCCCTGCTGGCAACTGTGCACCAACAAATAGCACAACACCACTGCCTGACATCCTGAAAGCCAACTTGCACTCTCTGCAATGCAAGCACGTTCCATGGTGGGATATCTGGCTGGGTGGGAAGGAGGACTTGCAGCACTGACCATAGTCACAAGCACCTCCCCTCACACACCCCTTCAACACATACTCCACATAACCCACCTGGGAGAATGCAATGCCTCACATCCTAACTGAAGATCCCACAAAGAACCACCACCCTGGGTTATGTTGTGTGAAGCACAGGGACACTCTTTGGACTTTTAGCCAAACAACTGCCAGGACAACACTCCCAGCCATCCTGTCAGCACAGGCAGCCCACCCCACAGGGAAGCAGAGTCAAAAGGAAGGAAGCATGGGCATGCTGGGAAGGGGGTGGAGGCAACAGCATGATGGGAGTAGTAGGCACAGATATCGCTCAGCCTCACAACTGGCCCATCAACACCACCCTGAACCATGCTCACATCACAGGGAGTGGATAAGGACTCACAAGATGGCTGACACTGGCTACTGCTGTGGGGAGCACAAGGCCCTGCTGGCAACTGTGCACCAACAAACAGCACAACACCACTGACTGACATCCTGAGGGACAACTTCCACTCCCTGCAATGGAAGCACGTTCCATGGTGGGATATCTGGCTGGCTGGGTGGGAAGGAGGACTCGCAGCACTGACCATAGTCACAAGCACCTCCCCTCACACACCCCCTCAACACAAACTCCACAGAACCCACCTGGGAGAATGCAATGCCTCACATCCTAACTCAAGATCCCACAAAGAACCTCCACCCTGGGTAATGTAGTGTGAAGCACAGGGACACTCTTGGGACTTTTAGCCAAACAACTGCCAGGACAACACTCCCAGCCATCCTGTCAGCACAGGCAGCCCACCCCACAGGGAAGCAGAGTCAAAAGGAAGGAAGCATGGGCATGCTGGGAAGGGGGTGGAGGCAATAGCATGATGGGAGTAGTAGGCACAGATATCGCTCAGCCCCACAACTGGCCCATCAACACCACCCTGAACCATGCTCACATCACAGGGAGTGGATAAGGACTCACAAGATGGCTGACACTGGCTACTGCTGTGGGGAGCACAAGGCCCTGCTGGCAACTGTGCACCAACAAACAGCACAACACCACTGCCTGACATCCTGAAAGCCAACTTGCACTCTCTGCAATGCAAGCACGTTCCATGGTGGGATATCTGGCTGGGTGGGAAGGAGGACTTGCAGCACTGACCATAGTCACAAGCACCTCCCCTCACACACCCCCTCAACACATACTCCACAGAACCCACCTGGGAGAATGCAATGCCTCACATCCTAACTGAAGATCCCACAAAGAACCACCACCCTGGGTTATGTTGTGTGAAGCACAGGGACACTCTTTGGACTTTTAGCCAAACAACTGCCAGGACAACACTCCCAGCCATCCTGTCAGCACAGGCAGCCCACCCCACAGGGAAGCAGAGTCAAAGGAAGGAAGCATGGGCATGCTGGGAAGGGGGTGGAGGCAATAGCATGATGGGAGTCGTAGGCACAGCTCTACATCCCACACCACATGGCCCAGCAAGCTCACACTCACGCATGCACATCCCACAGAGAGTGGAAAGGCCCATCAAAGATGTCTGACACTGTTGCTGTGTCGTGGGGAGCACAAGGGCATGCTGGGAACTGCACACCAACCAACAGCAGGACACCACTGTCAGCCATCTTGCCATTGCTCTCACACCCACACACACTGAACTCCCCACAAAAGCAAGTAAGTATGGGAATGCTGGGAAGTGGGGTGGAGGCAATAGCATGATGGGAGTCATAGTCACAGACATAGCTCACCCCCACAACTGTCCCATCAACACCACCCTGAACCATGCTCACATCACAGGGAGTGGATAAGGACTGACAAGATGGCTGACACTGGCTACTGCTGTGGGGAGCACAAGGGCATGCTGGGAACTGCACACCAACCAACAGCAGGACACCACTGTCAGCCATCTTGCCATTGCCCTCACACCCACACACACTGAACTCCCCACAAAAGAAAGTAAGTATGGGAATGCTGAGAAGTGGGGTGGAGGCAATAGCATGATGGGAGTCATAGTCACAGACATAGCTCACCCCCACAACTGTCCCATCAACACCACCCTGAACCATGCTCACATCACAGGGAGTGGATAAGGACTGACAAGATGGCTGACACTGGCTACTGCTGTGGGGAGCACAAGGGCATGCTGGGAACTGCACACCAACCAACAGCAGGACACCACTGTCAGCCATCTTGCCATTGCTCTCACACCCACACACACTGAACTCCCCACAAAAGCAAGTAAGTATGGGAATGCTGGGAAGTGGGGTGGAGGCAATAGCATGATGGGAGTAGTAGGCACAGATATCGCTCAGCCCCACAACTGGCCCATCAACACCACCCTGAACCATGCTCACATCACAGGGAGTGGATAAGGACTCACAAGATGGCTGACACTGGCTACTGCTGTGGGGAGCACAAGGCCCTGCTGGCAACTGTGCACCAACAAACAGCACAACACCACTGCCTGACATCCTGAAAGCCAACTTGCACTCTCTGCAATGCAAGCACGTTCCATGGTGGGATATCTGGCTGGGTGGGAAGGAGGACTTGCAGCACTGACCATAGTCACAAGCACCTCCCCTCACACACCCCCTCAACACATACTCCACAGAACCCACCTGGGAGAATGCAATGCCTCACATCCTAACTGAAGATCCCACAAAGAACCACCACCCTGGGTTATGTTGTGTGAAGCACAGGGACACTCTTTGGACTTTTAGCCAAACAACTGCCAGGACAACACTCCCAGCCATCCTGTCAGCACAGGCAGCCCACCCCACAGGGAAGCAGATTCAAAAGGAAGGAAGCATGGGCATGCTGGGAAGGGGGTGGAGGCAATAGCATGATGGGAGTCGTAGGCACAGCTCTACATCCCACACCACATGGCCCAGCAAGCTCACACTCACGCATGCACATCCCACAGAGAGTGGAAAGTCCCATCAAAGATGTCTGACACTGTTGCTGTGTCGTGGGGAGCACAAGGGCATGCTGGGAACTGCACACCAACCAACAGCAGGACACCACTGTCAGCCATCTTGCCATTGCTCTCACACCCACACACACTGAACTCCCCACAAAAGCAAGTAAGTATGGGAATGCTGGGAAGTGGGGTGGAGGCAATAGCATGATGGGAGTCATAGTCACAGACATAGCTCACCCCCACAACTGTCCCATCAACACCACCCTGAACCATGCTCACATCACAGGGAGTGGATAAGGACTGACAAGATGGCTGACACTGGCTACTGCTGTGGGGAGCACAAGGGCATGCTGGGAACTGCACACCAACCAACAGCAGGACACCACTGTCAGCCATCTTGCCATTGCCCTCACACCCACACACACTGAACTCCCCACAAAAGAAAGTAAGTATGGGAATGCTGAGAAGTGGGGTGGAGGCAATAGCATGATGGGAGTCATAGTCACAGACATAGCTCACCCCCACAACTGTCCCATCAACACCACCCTGAACCATGCTCACATCACAGGGAGTGGATAAGGACTGACAAGATGGCTGACACTGGCTACTGCTGTGGGGAGCACAAGGGCATGCTGGGAACTGCACACCAACCAACAGCAGGACACCACTGTCAGCCATCTTGCCATTGCTCTCACACCCACACACACTGAACTCCCCACAAAAGCAAGTAAGTATGGGAATGCTGGGAAGTGGGGTGGAGGCAATAGCATGATGGGAGTAGTAGGCACAGATATCGCTCAGCCCCACAACTGGCCCATCAACACCACCCTGAACCATGCTCACATCACAGGGAGTGGATAAGGACTCACAAGATGGCTGACACTGGCTACTGCTGTGGGGAGCACAAGGCCCTGCTGGCAACTGTGCACCAACAAACAGCACAACACCACTGCCTGACATCCTGAAAGCCAACTTGCACTCTCTGCAATGCAAGCACGTTCCATGGTGGGATATCTGGCTGGGTGGGAAGGAGGACTTGCAGCACTGACCATAGTCACAAGCACCTCCCCTCACACACCCCCTCAACACATACTCCACAGAACCCACCTGGGAGAATGCAATGCCTCACATCCTAACTGAAGATCCCACAAAGAACCACCACCCTGGGTTATGTTGTGTGAAGCACAGGGACACTCTTTGGACTTTTAGCCAAACAACTGCCAGGACAACACTCCCAGCCATCCTGTCAGCACAGGCAGCCCACCCCACAGGGAAGCAGATTCAAAAGGAAGGAAGCATGGGCATGCTGGGAAGGGGGTGGAGGCAATAGCATGATGGGAGTCGTAGGCACAGCTCTACATCCCACACCACATGGCCCAGCAAGCTCACACTCACGCATGCACATCCCACAGAGAGTGGAAAGTCCCATCAAAGATGTCTGACACTGTTGCTGTGTCGTGGGGAGCACAAGGGCATGCTGGGAACTGCACACCAACCAACAGCAGGACACCACTGTCAGCCATCTTGCCATTGCTCTCACACCCACACACACTGAACTCCCCACAAAAGCAAGTAAGTATGGGAATGCTGGGAAGTGGGGTGGAGGCAATAGCATGATGGGAGTCATAGTCACAGACATAGCTCACCCCCACAACTGTCCCATCAACACCACCCTGAACCATGCTCACATCACAGGGAGTGGATAAGGACTGACAAGATGGCTGACACTGGCTACTGCTGTGGGGAGCACAAGGGCATGCTGGGAACTGCACACCAACCAACAGCAGGACACCACTGTCAGCCATCTTGCCATTGCCCTCACACCCACACACACTGAACTCCCCACAAAAGAAAGTAAGTATGGGAATGCTGAGAAGTGGGGTGGAGGCAATAGCATGATGGGAGTCATAGTCACAGACATAGCTCACCCCCACAACTGTCCCATCAACACCACCCTGAACCATGCTCACATCACAGGGAGTGGATAAGGACTGACAAGATGGCTGACACTGGCTACTGCTGTGGGGAGCACAAGGGCATGCTGGGAACTGCACACCAACCAACAGCAGGACACCACTGTCAGCCATCTTGCCATTGCTCTCACACCCACACACACTGAACTCCCCACAAAAGCAAGTAAGTATGGGAATGCTGGGAAGTGGGGTGGAGGCAATAGCATGATGGGAGTAGTAGGCACAGATATCGCTCAGCCCCACAACTGGCCCATCAACACCACCCTGAACCATGCTCACATCACAGGGAGTGGATAAGGACTCACAAGATGGCTGACACTGGCTACTGCTGTGGGGAGCACAAGGCCCTGCTGGCAACTGTGCACCAACAAACAGCACAACACCACTGCCTGACATCCTGAAAGCCAACTTGCACTCTCTGCAATGCAAGCACGTTCCATGGTGGGATATCTGGCTGGGTGGGAAGGAGGACTTGCAGCACTGACCATAGTCACAAGCACCTCCCCTCACACACCCCCTCAACACATACTCCACAGAACCCACCTGGGAGAATGCAATGCCTCACATCCTAACTGAAGATCCCACAAAGAACCACCACCCTGGGTTATGTTGTGTGAAGCACAGGGACACTCTTTGGACTTTTAGCCAAACAACTGCCAGGACAACACTCCCAGCCATCCTGTCAGCACAGGCAGCCCACCCCACAGGGAAGCAGAGTCAAAAGGAAGGAAGCATGGGCATGCTGGGAAGGGGGTGGAGGCAATAGCATGATGGGAGTCGTAGGCACAGCTCTACATCCCACACCACATGGCCCAGCAAGCTCACACTCACGCATGCACATCCCACAGAGAGTGGAAAGGCCCATCAAAGATGTCTGACACTGTTGCTGTGTCGTGGGGAGCACAAGGGCATGCTGGGAACTGCACACCAACCAACAGCAGGACACCACTGTCAGCCATCTTGCCATTGCTCTCACACCCACACACACTGAACTCCCCACAAAAGCAAGTAAGTATGGGAATGCTGGGAAGTGGGGTGGAGGCAATAGCATGATGGGAGTCATAGTCACAGACATAGCTCACCCCCACAACTGTCCCATCAACACCACCCTGAACCATGCTCACATCACAGGGAGTGGATAAGGACTGACAAGATGGCTGACACTGGCTACTGCTGTGGGGAGCACAAGGGCATGCTGGGAACTGCACACCAACCAACAGCAGGACACCACTGTCAGCCATCTTGCCATTGCCCTCACACCCACACACACTGAACTCCCCACAAAAGAAAGTAAGTATGGGAATGCTGGGAAGTGGGGTGGAGGCAATAGCATGATGGGAGTCATAGTCACAGACATAGCTCACCCCCACAACTGTCCCATCAACACCACCCTGAACCATGCTCACATCACAGGGAGTGGATAAGGACTGACAAGATGGCTGACACTGGCTACTGCTGTGGGGAGCACAAGGGCATGCTGGGAACTGCACACCAACCAACAGCAGGACACCACTGTCAGCCATCTTGCCATTGCTCTCACACCCACACACACTGAACTCCCCACAAAAGCAAGTAAGTATGGGAATGCTGGGAAGTGGGGTGGAGGCAATAGCATGATGGGAGTAGTAGGCACAGATATCGCTCAGACCCACAACTGGCCCATCAACACCACCCTGAACCATGCTCACATCACAGGGAGTGGATAAGGACTCACAAGATGGCTGACACTGGCTACTGCTGTGGGGAGCACAAGGCCCTGCTGGCAACTGTGTACCAACAAATAGCACAACACCACTGCCTGACATCCTGAAAGCCAACTTGCACTCTCTGCAATGCAAGCACGTTCCATGGTGGGATATCTGGCTGGGTGGGAAGGAGGACTTGCAGCACTGACCATAGTCACAAGCACCTCCCCTCACACACCCCCTCAACACATACTCCACATAACCCACCTGGGAGAATGCAATGCCTCACATCCTAACTGAAGATCCCACAAAGAACCTCCACCCTGGGTAATGTAGTGTGAAGCACAGGGACACTCTTGGGACTTTTAGCCAAACAACTGCCAGGACAACACTCCCAGCCATCCTGTCAGCACAGGCAGCCCACCCCACAGGGAAGCAGAGTCAAAAGGAAGGAAGCATGGGCATGCTGGGAAGGGGGGTGGAGGCAATAGCATGATGGGAGTAGTAGGCACAGATATCGCTCAGCCCCACAACTGGCCCATCAACACCACCCTGAACCATGCTCACATCACAGGGAGTGGATAAGGACTCACAAGATGGCTGACACTGGCTACTGCTGTGGGAGCACAAGGCCCTGCTGGCAACTGTGCACCAACAAACAGCACAACACCACTGCCTGACATCCTGAAAGCCAACTTGCACTCTCTGCAATGCAAGCACGTTCCATGGTGGGATATCTGGCTGGGTGGGAAGGAGGACTTGCAGCACTGACCATAGTCACAAGCACCTCCCCTCACACACCCCCTCAACACATACTCCACAGAACCTACCTGGGAGAATGCAATGCCTCACATCCTAACTGAAGATCCCACAAAGAACCACCACCCTGGGTTATGTTGTGTGAAGCACAGGGACACTCTTTGGACTTTTAGCCAAACAACTTCCAGGACAACACTCCCAGCCATCCTGTCAGCACAGGCAGCCCACCCCACAGGGAAGCAGAGTCAAAAGGAAGGAAGCATGGGCATGCTGGGAAGGGGGTGGAGGCAATAGCATGATGGGAGTCGTAGGCACAGCTCTACATCCCCCACCACATGGCCCAGCAAGCTCACACTCACGCATGCACATCCCACAGAGAGTGGAAAGGCCCATCAAAGATGTCTGACACTGTTGCTGTGTCGTGGGGAGCACAAGGGCATGCTGGGAACTGCACACCAACCAACAGCAGGACACCACTGTCAGCCATCTTGCCATTGCCCTCACACCCACACACACTGAACTCCCCACAAAAGCAAGTAAGTATGGGAATGCTGGGAAGTGGGGTGGAGGCAATAGCATGATGGGAGTCATAGTCACAGACATAGCTCACCCCCACAACTGTCCCATCAACACCACCCTGAACCATGCTCACATCACAGGGAGTGGATAAGGACTGACAAGATGGCTGACACTGGCTACTGCTGTGGGGAGCACAAGGGCATGCTGGGAACTGCACACCAACCAACAGCAGGACACCACTGTCAGCCATCTTGCCATTGCCCTCACACCCACTCACACTGAACTCCCCACAAAAGCAAGTAAGTATGGGAATGCTGGGAAGTGGGGTGGAGGCAATAGCATGATGGGAGTCATAGTCACAGACATAGCTCACCCCCACAACTGTCCCATCAACACCACCCTGAACCATGCTCACATCACAGGGAGTGGATAAGGACTGACAAGATGGCTGACACTGGCTACTGCTGTGGGGAGCACAAGGGCATGCTGGGAACTGCACACCAACCAACAGCAGGACACCACTGTCCGCCATCTTGCCATTGCTCTCACACCCACACACACTGAACTCCCCACAAAAGCAAGTAAGTATGGGAATGCTGGGAAGTGGGGTGGAGGCAATAGCATGATGGGAGTCATAGTCACAGACATTGCTCACCCCCACAACTGTCCCATCAACACCACCCTGAACCATGCTCACATCACAGGGAGTGGATAAGGACTGACAAGATGGCTGACACTGGCTACTGCTGTGGGGAGCACAAGGCCCTGCTGGCAACTGTGCAACAACCAACAGCAGGACACCACTGACTGACATCCTGAAAGACAACTTCCACTCCCTGCAATGCAAGCACAGTCCATGGTGGGATAACTGACTGGTTGGGTGGGAAGGAGGGCCGGCTGTCAACCAAATACAACCAATGCAGACCATGTTCACACCCCAACAAATACATAGAAATGCCCAAATAATGCAGGACAATGTGCTACACCAATATCAACCCCTGACTGTGACGACTTAGGACAATGCAATGTACAGGCCCGCACCCAGAGGCACAGTCACAACTGTCAGGTGTGTCAACCATTGATGCCTGCAGAAACATAACATACATTGTGTGTGTCTCCCAAAAACAGGTGATGATGGGGACACAGCAGCAGACGCTGAGGAGTCCCAGTCCCAAGAGGATGCGGAGCTCACTGGTGTCGTACAGCCTCTGCCCTCCTCGGACGAAGAAGACCAACCTGGCACATCCGGTGCAAGTCAACATGCAGCACCAGCAGGACCACCAGCTGCAGCACCAGCAGGACCACCAGCTGCACCCCCTGCACCCACCCCTCCAACGACTGTCACCACAAATACCATCCCTGCCGACATGGACAGAACAAGGAGCAACACCAGCACAGGTACCCTGGACCAACGTGGGGCCAAGGACACCACCACCACCACCAACCCCCAAGGGGGACCAGGGTCATCTGTGCGTGCCACTGCACGCACTGCACATGTCGGCAGGGGTGGTGGGAGGGGTGGGAGACAGAGGTCGCTGCTTGCAGAGGTTGCTGGTGTGCATGATGACCCACAACTTGTACGCATAGCCGATGCGTACCAGTCCAGCACCGGAGATCTCAGCCAGGTAGTGGGGCTCCTCAGAGACATGAAACAGCAGCAGGCTGCCCATCATGCCCGCTTGGACTCACACATGTCCCGCGTGGAGTCCAAGTGGGACGCACTGCAAGAGATGACGGCGGTGCACAGGGACATTTTACAATGCCTCCGCCAGATGAACAACAACCAGTCTACACCTCCCTGTGTGCCAACAACATCTGGTGCTGAACAAACTGCAACTGCCACAGGGAGGGAGGATGACTCTGGCGGAGAGTCCCATGCACCGCAGCAGCCTGTACTTGAGGGGCCCCCCCAAAGAAGAGGGGTCATCCGAGGAGGGGCAAGTGAGAGGCCGATGGCCAATTGCAACTCCCAGGAAGCCTGAACCTGTTCTGGATGTTCAACTTTGTGCACAAACTGTTCACCCTGTTGACGGCAACACAACTCCCACACATTACATGGGGAGTACAAGTTGGACCAATGTCTCAGACAACTGTGGCCCCGATACTGGGGATTTTGTCTACCAGGACTTTCAATTCACCTAGGAACTTCTGATTGCAAGATGTATGTACAGCACTAACCATCCTATGCACTATTCACACAAATGTATCACAATAAACACACTAATACACCATACTTGCCTCTGTTGTGATTCCAACGTGGGTGCTGTCATGGGGATGATGAACTGCAAAATTACACTGTGTATGCGAACTGCAACAGCAAGTACAACACAGGCATGTGAGTAAAGGCAACGTGACACATATGAGGGAGACTCACCACCAGGGCTACACAACACATACACACCTAGGCCATCTGACTCATTGCCTACACTGATGTTGCCAGGGAAGACGGTGCAATGCACAGACACCACACCTATTCCCAGTTGTAGTCAAGTAGCCCACAGGTGCAGTAAGCAAATGGCAGTCAAATGTGTGACCACAGACAACGCACATCACAAAGTGAAGCACAGGTTTATTACACAGTTGCAACATGTCGTAACCACTACAGATGCAAGGTAATCCCACCTGGCAGCGGGCACACAGTCAACAACTGTAGAAGGAAGGAAGTCCATGGGTGTTGCGCACATCACCTGTAGGGACACAACAGCTACCACCCTGGAAGTACAATTACGTCGTCGGTGGACACAGTTGACCAAACGAATCTGAAAGTACCCTGTGAAGGACAGAAATGACACACAGTCAAAAGCAATGGAGAACAGGACAGAACAGCAAAACTCATGCACAATACATGTTACAAGATACCCACCCAGAACCAAGTTAGCATGTCAACACTGTTGGGGAGTACAGACCACCTGTAAGCACACATCGCTACACACATCCAGTCAAGTAGCCCATGGACACACTCCAACAGCACCAGAGCACCACCTACACATATCATGCCAACTCACATCATTGACATGACACCTCCGGATACTCACATTCAGCTAAAGAAGTTGGTGATGAGCTGTGTGCGGACATCACCCTCATCATCATCATCATCACTGGCATCGTGGTCCAGGCCAGGATCCTCCACAGGTGGCGGATGTTGGTCATTGTCATCCTGGATGAGAGGCAACTCCTTCCGCACTGCCAGGTTGTGGAGCATGCAGCAGACGATGATAATCTTGCACACTTTCGCTGGGGCATATGGGAGGGACCCTCCTGTCTTGTCCAGGCAGCGGAAGCGGCTCTTCAGGAGACCAAATGTCCGCTCAATCACTCTCCTGGTCCGACCATGTGCCTCATTGTAGCGCATCTGGGCTGGTGTCACAGGGTTCCTGAGGGGTGTCAGCAACCACGGCATGTTGGGGTATCCCGAGTTACCTACGGACAGACAAGTGCACATTAGCTGACTTGGAAAAGTGGGCGGAATACTACAGATCAGATCACACACAATGGCACAAAGTCAGTACACACCGACAAGCCAGGCACGCTGGTTCTGCATCTGTGCCATCATCCTGGGGATGCGACTACTCCTCATCACAAAGGCATCGTGTGCTGAACCAGGGAAACGGGCACACACGTGTGTGATGGTCATATCTGCAAGACACACCACCAGTGCATTGACCGAGTGGTAGTGCTTGTGGTTACGGTAGACCTGCTCCTGGGCCTGTGGTGGTACCAAAGCCACATGTGTCCATCAATGGAGCCAATGACATGCGGCATCCTCCCCAGGGCATAGAAGTCACTCTTCACGTCAGTGAGTCGTTGCAGTCTAGGGAAATAGATGTACCGGTTCAGGAATAGCAACATTGCCTCCAAAACATCGCGGAGCACACGGCTCAACATGGTCTGTGACATCCCACCAGCAGTCGCCACAGTATGTTGGAAGGTACCGGTGGCAAAGAAGTGTAGGGCTGCCATCACCTTCACCTTGGGGGTCAGCGCTGTAGGATACGGCCGGCCAGGCTGCAAATGTGGGGCCAACTGCACTGCCAAATCCTCAATCAGCTGCCTGGTGAAGCGGTACCGTCGGATGCTGTCCCATTCCACCATCGTTGCCAGGTCTGGGAATGGTCGATGGACAGCAGGAGCCCTGCAGTGCAGAGGAGAAGAAAGCAAGATTGTCAGTCACCCCACATATGCGGCATTGAACACACTCAATATCACAACATACATCATTATGAGGCACAACTACATGAAGTGTGCAGTTCCGTAAGGACATGTATGGTACATACATGGCCAACATCTGTCATCACGGTCCAACAAGTGGCATCAATAAGGCCCAGGTTGGCCCATTGGATATCATGAGGCCATCATGAGGCCATGCCACAGTTCCCATCTCCTGCTGCCGTGTCACAATCACCCCCCACAGATACATGTGAGGACAGATGTGCCCCAGGCATCACAGCTCAACGACAGCTACATTCCCAGGGACCCTGTATTGCCACATGGACACTGGCATTACATGGAGTATCAGGTATACACCAGAGCAAAACAACCATGACCCCCACAGGTAGTGGTCCCACTTGCCACTGCAGGACAGACATGGACGTCTGTGACACACACACGCACAACATCAAAGTCCATGCACACACAACATGGATGTGGAGACTGTCTCCCATTGTGCACATGAAATCAGAGACATTGTAAATACTACATGCACACAGACTGTGGAGGACCATCACTATTCTCAAACTATCACCCTGGCTCAAACATACCGTCCCACATGGGAATCACGGGGTATGTGACATGACATACACATACACCACCGTGAAATGTGACCATGGCACATGCACAGATATGAACAGTTGCACATCACAGTGGTCATGTACACGTAACACCCAGGATCCTGTCCCCATGAACACGTGCACATCCTGGGGTGGCTGCCCCCAGGTGACACCCACAGGACAACATGTACACCAACATACACACAATAGGAAATGCAGCCTTACATGCCTTATGATACAGTTTGGACAGGCTGTCGTGTTGTAGGTGTGCCCCTCACTCCCTGGGAGCTATCTGTGGCTGGCATATGTTCATCTGAGACAGGCATGGTGACATATGCCAGTCACTTGTACAGGGATGCGTTGAACAGCAATGGACCGATCGGTGCCCCCGGCCGGCCCATTGCATTCAATGTGTGCAGGTACGTGTTGTACCCCTGTACGTGTTGTACCGCAATGGACCGATCGGTGCCCCGGCCGGCCCATTGCATTAAATGTGTGCAGGTACGCGTTGTACCCCTGTACGCGTTGTACCGCAATGGACCGATCGGTGCCCCGGCCGGCCCATTGCATTCAATGTGTGCAGGTACGCGTTGTACCCCTGCACAGCGTTGAACAGCAATGGACCGATCGGTGCCCCGGCCGGCCCATTGCATTCAATGTGTGCAGGTACGCGTTGTACCCTGTATGCGTTGTACCGCAATGGACCAATCGGTGCCCCGGCCGGCCCATTGCATTCAATGTGTGCAGGTACGCGTTGTACCCCTATGCAGCGTTGTACCGCAATGGACCGATCGGTGCCCCCGGCCGGCCCATTGCATTCAATGTGTGCGGGTACGCGTTGTACCTCTGTACGCGTTGTACCGCAATGGACCGATCGGTGCCCCGGCCGGCCCATTGCATTCAATGTGTGCGGTGCACGCGTTGTACCCCTGTACGCGTTGATCAGCAATGGACCGATCGGTGCCCCGGCCGCCCATTGCATTCAATGTGTGCGGATGCAGCGTTGTACCCCTGTACGCGTTGATCAGCAATGGACCGATCGGTGCCCTGGCCGGCCCATTGCATTCAATGTGTGCAGGTACGCGTTGTACCCCTGTACGCAGTTGTACCGCAATGGACCGATCGGTGCCCCGGCCGGCCCATTGCATTCAATGTGTGCGGGTACGCGTTGTACCCCTGCACGCGTTGTACCGCAATGGACCGATCGGTGCCCCGGCCGGCCCATTGCATTCAATGTGTGCGGGTACGCGTTGTACCCCTGTACGCGTTGATCAGCAATGGACCGATCGATGCCCCGGCCGGCCCATTGCATTCAATGTGTGCGGGTACGCGTTGTACCCCTGTACGCGTTGATCAGCAATGGACCGATCGGTGCCCCCGGCCGGCCCATTGCATTCAATGTGTGCAGGTACGCGTTGTACCCCTGTACGCGTTGTACCGCAATGGACCGATCGGTGCCCCGGCCGGCCCATTGCATTCAATGTGTGCGGTGCACGCGTTGTACCCCTGTACGCGTTGTACCGCAATGGACCGATCGGTGCCCCGGCCGGCCCATTGCATTCAATGTGTGCGGGCACGCGTTGTACACCTGTACGCGTTGATCAGCAATGGACCGATCGGTGCCCCCAGCCGGCCCATTGCATTCAATGTGTGCGGGTACGCGTTGTACCCCTGTACGCGTTGATCAGCAATGGACCGATTGGTGCCCCCGGCCGGCCCATTGCATTCAATGTGTGCAGGTACGCGTTGTACCCCTGTACGCGTTGTACCGCAATGGACCGATCGGTGCCCCCGGCCGGCCCATTGCATTCAATGTGTGCGGGTACGCGTTGTACCCCTGTACGCATTGTACCGCAATGGACCGAGCGGTGTGCACCCATTGACAATGGCCTAGCCTGGCAACGGATGCGTTTTCGAAATTCGAACGAGTCGGTTGCTGGAAATTCAGTTGGTCACCCACAACAATGTTGCAAAATCATGTATGTCATGAAGTTGAAGATTTGAAGGATGCTGTGGGCGTGTATTGGTGCTGCTATTCCATGGATTGGCCAGATTCAGAAGATGCAAACGACTTGGACCTATCACTTTGGACACATGGGACAGTATCTGCCTCTCCAGCACATATATATTGCTGGCTGTTCCCCTGAGAGCTCACTTGCCTGCACTACATGCTCCAGGACGACATCTGCCACTGCACTGCTGCTGTCTCTGCCCCCTCTGGACCCTGCAATGGCACGTACTGTGGAGAGAGCCCCAGCCTTCAGCCTTGAGGAGAACCAGGCCATGCTGGACAGCCTACTTCCACAGTACAGCAAGCTGTATGGGACACCAGGGGAGCAGGTGAGTGTTCTGTGCACTGCCTTTCTGAATGTGCATTTTGTCTGACTAGCAAGGCTGAAAGTCTGCACGCCACTGGCTAGCAGGCTCACTGAGTAGTTGTCACCCCCATAGTGTGTAGTGACATGCACTGGACAGGTATGGTGCAGTGACAGTTCATTTGAACAAGGTTTTACTTCCCATGCAATGATACCATGTAGTGACTTCTGGCAAACTGTCCATGGGCAGCGTTGCACTGCCTGTGTACATCATGTGCCCCTGTGATTGAGACATGTATATACAACTGTGTCATGCACGGATATGTTGCATGTGTAGTAATGGCCTTTTCACTTTGTCATCCTGACAGGTTAATGCCCATCGGAAGCAGGAGATCTGGAAGGACATCGTCCGGGCTGTCCGGTCCGTGGGGGTCTACAAGCGCCGGATCCGCAACTGCCAGAAGAGGTGGCAGGACCTTCGGGGCTGGACCCGGAGGATTGCACGGGTCCAGCTGAAGCTGTCGCCTCCTCGCAGGAGGGGCGGAACACGGACCCTGACCCCCACATGCTCCAGATCCTGGCGGTGGTGTTTCCAGACCTGGATGGGCAGCTGAAGGCCAGACAGCAGCAAGGAGGGGGTGAGTCAAAGACTGCACTGTGAACTCTGTATTACATGCTATGTGCCCTCCTCTGGCCTGGTTCAACTGCCACAGTACAGCAGTCATGTTGTCCAGGAGCCATGTCCCTCTATTGTGCACTGCCCACTCCTCATCTGATACCCAGGTGTGGCCCTTACATTCAGGGAATTGTGTCACTTGGGACTGTGTCCTTGCAGTTTGCTTCACTCAAGGTGGGGGACAGCATCTGTTTCCCTAACTCTGTTGTGGACATCATGGGTGGATCCATTGTTCACACAACGCCTGTGTTCGGACATGTAATCTGCGTGTTGCTTTGATATGCGGTCCACTTGCTGAGCTGAGCCACCACATGTGCCTGGGGTATGTGGCACACACCCATGCAGCGGGTGGGAACAATGTTTGGGCCCCAGGAGTGTGCAGATTACGTGTGTCACACATACATAGCCAGCTATCCACTGTCCGGGGCTCATCCCTCATTCATGTGGGGCAGGACAGTCATGCCTACTCCAGGCCATGCAATGCACTCTGTACTCCCACTCCCGTGTATCAGCTGACACATTGTGCGCAGTGATTTGACCCCTCAGGTGTCTGCCTCTGTGTCAGTGTGCTGTGGATTTGTTGCCAGGACTGCTGGGGTGTTTCTCGGTAGGGGCTCAGCATGCCACTGGAGATGTGACCATAGGAGACGATACTTGTGTGTCACATAGGTGTTTGATCAGCTGCCCGTGCAGACTGGGGTATGCGAATGTGAAGTTCAGGCAGCTGTTTCCCATTCACAGCAGATTGTGAGGGGCTCAGGTTCAGAGGGTAGTGTCACAGGTCTCCCATATGTCCAATCGGTATGACCTGGACAGATGAGGGTTAAGATGATGTGTTGTGTGGGGGATGTACATGTGCACTTGTGCAGCTCCAGGACTTGCATTCCCCATGACCTACTATTGTGACACAGTGCAGAGTGTTGTTGTCTGGCTGCCAAGTCATACATCACTGAGACAGTGATGTATGACTTAGCAGTCATGCTTCCGCCATGGCATGTGTCTACTTATTGGTGATCCTGCAGGGGAGTGACATGTGCTACATGCACACCATTGTGGCGATGGCTATCAGGACATGGGTGCATCATGGTGTCTGTCGCTGGTATGCATCACATGCATTTCCTATTTGACTCTGGGCATCCCTTTCATCCGGAAACCTGTACTGACTCAGTGGCAAGAGTTGTGATGTGTGCATGTCCACATGCTACACCGTGTCCTCTGCACTGTCCAACTACTGTGTAGTTGGTGCATGTGTCCACACTGGGGTGTTGCTATCCAACAGACACCAGACAGATGGGTGCAAGGCCATGTGGGATGTGAGTGCCATGGTTGGCATCAGACTGACAATTGGCTTCTCCTGTTCAGTTAGGGCACTTTTAGCAATGTACAACTAATGATGCCAGGGCTTGCTCTGTAATGTGCTGTGCTCACAGTGGTGTGTGCGTTTGGTGCAGGTGACTGATGTCTGTCTGTTTCCCCATTGTTTGCAGATACATCCACGGCCACGGAAGGGGACAGCTCCACGGACCAGGAGGAGCCGGAGAGCCAGACTGGGTCAGCAGCCGAGGAGTGGTCGGAGGGACCCAGTGGCACGGAGGGCGAGGGGAGCCACACCGAGGAGTCCTCAGCACCATCCACCTCAGCTGAGGACCAGAGCAACTCGGAGGATGACTCCCTTATGGAGGCGGGTGTCAGCAGCCACCACACCCCAGCTAGTGTTGCTGTCCCCGCCACCACCAGCACCACCACCGCCCTCCCATCGGCTCTCATTCCCCAGGTCCGTGGAGGCTCCCATGTTCGGGAGCGTGTCTCCTTTGGGCCAGGCACCGCACCCCTGCCCCTGTGTCCCCTGCTGCCCTGAGTGAGGAGTCTGTGTACCTCCTTCGCCAGCTCCATGTAGGGCAGACAGCCATGCTGAGTGTCCTCCATGCGCACACCGCTCTGTTGACTCAGCTGGTGTCGTTCATGGAGGGCATCTCATCGGGCATGTCTGACCTACAGAGGGGCAATAGGTCCATGGACTCCTCCCTGACGGCAGCAGTGTCCCTCACCCCTCCTGCCTCTGCTCCATCCACACTCCCCAGCACCTTACCCATCCCAAGCACACACACACCGGCACAGGCACACACCAGCACACACACATCCAGAACATAGACACACACGCCACAAACAAAACGCACACGCACGCACAGTCAGGGGACTGAAACCAGACTCACAGGGGATGGGGCCCTGGAACACACACACGCATCCACGAGCACTGCGCAGTCCTCAGTTGCCTCTCCCTCCAAAGCACCCTCCCTTGCCTCACCTGCAACCCCAAAGACCCAGTGGCTCTTCCTCAGTGACCTCAGCCTCTTCCCCTCCGATCCAGCTGATACAGCATTCAGGGGGAAGAGGAAGCCCACCCACACGGAGCAGAGTGCCCCTCGCCCCCGGACACCCTCCCCCAGGCGCAGACAGACTGAGGTCCCCACCCGCAAGTCCCCCCGGAGTCATAAGAGCAGGACCCCGCCGCCGCCCTGCAGCTCAGGCACCAGGTCTCCTTCCTCCATCCCTCAGGCCCCCACTCCACAGGTGCCCCCACCACACCCTGCCCCAGGTTCCCCCACCCACAGATATACCATCCCCAAGAGGATCCGGCCTTCTCCCCCTGCCACTTGCTCTCCCGGCACCCCCCCGCTGCGCTTGTCTGTGCCACTGATGTGGTGAGGGTGTCCTCCCCTCTGTCCAGCCCACCTTGCCTGTTCCCCATTCTCCTCCCCTGGTGGTAGGCACTGCAGTGGAGTCCACTACCACCCTGTCTGACTTGGGCACTGCAGTGGCGGACCTGTCCACTCCATCTGCAGGGTCCACTGCAGTCGTGCCGGCACCCACAACATCTGAGTCATGCCCCCCAGTTGTGCCGGCACACACCATGTCAGACACCTCCACTGCAGTTGTCATTGGCTCTCCAGCACCCACCACCCCTTCCCTGCTTCCTCCTGGTGAGCCCTGATCCTGTCCCTGCGGTGCCTGGCCTGCCCCCCCGGTTGCCCCTCCTAGTGGATTGTCCCTGGTTTTGTGCAAGCATGCGTAGGGTGACATCTGCCACTGTCACCCTGTTTGGACTTTGACAATGGACTGGCCATTGGCCTTTGTGTTTTTTCTGGACTTTCAGTTTTCATTACACACATATGCTGAATAAAGTAACTTTCTGTTCTCTAGTGCTTATGCTTCTGATGTACATGTTGTTGATGATGCTAACCATGCCCTTGCTGCAGTGATGGTGATATTTGGTCTCATGATAATGAAGTGTTACTGTGCAGGAACCCATGTGGTCCAGGGGGAATGTGTCCTATCCTGTGGTGTATCCATGTCATCCATAGCAGCATCTGAGGGTGTCATGTGTTCGGTATTTGGCAATGGGATTTCCTACTTACATTAGCAATTTCACATCTGTGGCTTCCACCCCTGCACATCTGTTGTGCCTGCCATTGTTCAATTCGTCTACTTCCCTGACCGTGTGGCCATCTCCACTGGACATGCAGGTTTGGGCATCAATGGGGAAGGACTCATCTGTGTTGTCAGTGCAACATTGCTATACAAGTGTGTTGGATCTGTGCTGATGATTTCGTTGGCACTTCCATGACCAGGCTGATGTGACGGGAGCCTTCATTTGGTGCTAATTGTTGATTGTGTGACCAAGTGCTCAGCTGACATGATGGGGCCCTACTGAGGCAACATATGGCACAGCTTTCCTCACACAGGAGTGGAGTCCCCTCATGGCAGTGTGTACTCCTGTGACATTGCCTGCGCCCAAGGTGTGTGTTGTATGAGCATGTCTGTGTGTTCACTTCCGTTTAGCTGTGCATGCTGTGATCCCTAGTGTTGTACCTGTTTGTGATGCTTGCTGAGTTGACCTATGTTCCCCCAAAGTCTTCTCCCTGGGTTCTCTGTGATGTGGGTGCATGGCACATTACTGGTCATCAGGGTGTCACCCATAGGTGTGTTTGCTGTCAGGGCTGAGTTTGTGTGCAGACGCAGATGGGTCACAGTCAGGTTTCCCCTTGGCACTTGTTGTTTGCCCCGGTCATGTGATTTCCAGTTTGTGTTATCTTTCAGTGATTGTGACACGTTGTGTGTGTGACTGCTGGCACTCCTCAGGGTTCGGGCTGCAATGTTGGTTGTTGTCTATGTGTGTTCTTTGTGGGTGACCTTGGCTTCTTCATTGGTGTGTGACTGTGGCTGGGATCCCATTGGTTGGTGTGGTATTGCCGTCATGTCCATGTACAGCGTAGTGTGCAGTGTGTCAGACATTCAGGAGTCTTGTTGAGTGGCCATGTGTGATGTGTTTCTGCACCTTGGTTCCCACCCACCACCCTGGAATTGTCATGGGTGCATGTGCAATGTCACCAGTGCATGTGTGCTTCACTGCTGCACATTGTTGGAGGTCGAGGGGTGTGGTGTTGAGTGTGTGCAGATGAGAGTTGTTGCCCGGCTAGGCCCCTGCCTCCATGTTGGCCTTGGCTTACTGGCCGTTCTGATTGATTTGTGCTTGTGTAGGTGTGATGGTAGTTTGTTGCTCAGGACACATGACTGTGGTTCACAGTGTGAACGACATTTAGCTTTGTCATCACAGTGGGATTGTAATGCAGCCCAGGGTCACCACATTGTGGGGGCCCTGGGGGTAGTGCTGTGGTGTGTCTGTGTCTTGCTGTGTCAGTTGCTGTTCCTACGTGCCTGTGTGACATGTGTGATTTGTGCTCCCTCTCATCTGACAATGCCTGCTTGCCCACATAGGGGATTTGGATCCATGAGTTACCTTTGTGTGGCACTGTATGCACATCCGTATGATTGGTATTCAGGTCTCCTCATGTGTTGTGTGGTTGCCTGGGGACACTGGCACCCCCCTCACCTGTTGTGTATGATGTGCAGTGTGGGTCTGCCTGTTTGTGTTTGTGCATCTGCACCACTGCATTGGCATATCTTGGGTGTGCCATTGGCTGTATGTAGTTTGGTGGGTTTCCCCTGCTGTCCCTGGGACTCCTAGGTCATCGGTCAGCACAATGATCATGGTTTGTGTGTCCCATTGCTGCCATGGTATGGTATCTATTCACCTCACATCTACAGTCTCCACAGGGTATCTGCATTTGTGTGCCCATTGGTGCAAATATGTGGGTCTGCATTCTGATGGTCACTTCTGTCATTGTGTCATTGATGAATGTTGACAGTGTCAGCCCCCATGGGTGTTGTTTGTCTGCACATGGCCAAAGGTATGTCTTATTTGCACTGCAGTATTTGCCTCCCCCAATTTATGTTGCAATGGGACACATGCACTACTTTGCCACTGATGTGTTTTATGTTCTGTGACCAGGAATCATCCATGCAGTTTGGCAGTTGCAGCTCTTTCTTTGTCAACACTTACATTTTGGTCACTGTGATGATGGGGGTTTGGACCCCATTGCCACAATGTTCAAAATGTGCTTCAGCTATGGACCCCACACTTACATTTTGGTCACTGTGATGATGGGGGTTTGGACCCCATTGCCACAATGTTCAAAACGTGCTTCAGCTATGGACCCCACACTTACATTTTGGTCACTGTGATGATGGGGGTTTGGACCCCATTGCCACAATGTTCAAAATGTGCTTCAGCTATGGACCCCACACTTACATTTTGGTCACTGTGATGATGGGGGTTTGGACCCCATTGCCACAATGTTCAAAATGTGCTTCAGCTATGGACCCCACCCTTACATTTTGGTCACTGTGATGATGGGGGTTTGGACCCCATTGCCACACTGTTCAAAATGTGCTTCAGCTATGGCCCCCACACTTGCATTTTAGTCACTGTGATGATGGGGGTTTGGACCCCATTGCCACACTGTTCAAAATGTGCTTCAGCTATGGACCCCACACTTGCATTTTGGTCACTGTGATGATGGGGGTTTGGACCCCATTGCCACAATGGTCATGGCCTGCTTGCATTGTGGGGGCCACACACATATATGTGTGGCACATGTGATAGGGGGTCACATTGTATGTTCAAAGTCATGTTCAGTGTTGTAGGCATTTGACACAGTCTACACACGCTTGTCATGGTGTTGGGGGGATGTCTTTTTCTTGCATTCCCTAGGTTGTGGTGTGCTGGTTGTGTCATGCATTGTCCATCCTATGAGTGGGGGTGGTGTTGGTGGTAGGCATCCAGCCCCCCATGGGTAGAGGTGGTAGTAGTGACAGGCATCCAGCCCCCCTGGGTAAGGGTGGTAGTAGTGGTAGGCATCTGGCACCCCCTGGGTAAGGGTGGTAGTAGTGGTAGGCATCCAGCCCCCTCTGGGTAAGGGTGGTAGTAGTGGTAGGCATCTGGCACCCCCTGGGTAAGGGTGGTAGTAGTGGTAGGCATCCAGCCCCCCTGGGTTAGGTTGGTAGTGGTGGTGGGCATCTGGCACCCCCTGGCTAAGGGTGGTAGTAGTGGTAGGCATCCAGCCCCCTGGCTTAGGGTGGTAGTAGTGGTAGGCATCTGGCACCCCCATGGCTAAGGGTGGTAGTAGTGGTAGGCATCCAGCCCCCCTGGGTAAGGGTGGTAGTAGTGGTAGGCATCCAGCCCCCCTGGGTAAGGGTGGTAGTAGTGGTAGGCATCTGGCACCCCCATGGCTAAGGGTGGTAGTAGTGGTAGGCATCCAGCCCCCTGGGTAAGGGTGGTAGTGGTGGTGGGCATCTGGCACCCCCATGGCTAAGGGTGGTAGTAGTGGTAGGCATCCAGCCCCCTTGGGTAAGGGTGGTAGTAGTGGTAGGCATCTGGCACCCCCTGGCTACGGGTGGTAGTAGTGGTAGGCATCCAGCCCCCTGGCTAAGGGTGGTAGTAGTGGTAGGCATCCAGCCCCCCTGGCTAAGGGTGGTAATAGTGGTAGGCATCTGGCACCCCCCTGGCTAAGGGTGGTAGTAGTGGTAGGCATCCAGCCCCCCCTGGGTAAGGGTGGTAGTAGTGGTAGGCATCTGGCACCCCCTGGGTAAGGGTGGTAGTAGTGGTAGGCATCCAGCCCCCTGGGTAAGGGTGGTAGTGGTGGTGGGCATCTGGCACCCCCCTGGCTAAGGGTGGTAGTAGTGGTAGGCATCCAGCCCTCCTGGCTTAGGGTGGTAGTAGTGGTAGGCATCTGGCACCCCCCTGGCTAAGGGTGGTAGTAGTGGTAGGCATCCAGCCCCCCTGGCTAAGGGTGGTAGTAGTGGTAGGCATCCAGCCCCCCTGGGTAAGGGTGGTAGTAGTGGTAGGCATCTGGCACCCCCATGGCTAAGGGTGGTAGTAGTGGTAGGCATCCAGCCCCCTGGGTAAGGGTGGTAGTGGTGGTGGGCATCTGGCACCCCCATGGCTAAGGGTGGTAGTAGTGGTAGGCATCCAGCCCCCCCTGGGTAAGGGTGGTAGTAGTGGTAGGCATCTGGCACCCCCTGGGTAAGGGTGGTAGTAGTGGTAGGCATCCAGCCCCCCCTGGGTAGGGGGGGTGGTGGTGGTGGGCATCTGGCACCCCCTGGCTAAGGGTGGTAGTAGTGGTAGGCATCCAGCCACCCTGGCTTAGGGTGGTAGTAGTGGTAGGCATCTGGCACCCCCATGGCTAAGGGTGGTAGTAGTGGTAGGCATCCAGCCCCCCCTGGGTAAGGGTGGTAGTAGTGGTAGGCATCCAGCCCCCCCTGGGTAAGGGTGGTAGTAGTGGTAGGCATCTGGCACCCCCATGGCTAAGGGTGGTAGTTGTGGTAGGCATCCAGCCCCACCTGGGTAAGGGTGGTAGTGGTGGTGGGCATCTGGCACCCCCATGGCTAAGGGTGGTAGTAGTGGTAGGCATCCAGCCCCCCCTGGGTAAGGGTGGTAGTAGTGGTAGGCATCTGGCACCCACCAGGCTACGGGTGGTAGTAGTGGTAGGCATCCAGCCCCCCTGGCTAAGGGTGGTAGTAGTGGTAGGCCTTCAGCCCCCCCTGGCTAAGGGTGGTAGTAGTGGTAGGCATCTGGCTCCCCCATGGCTAAGGGTGGTAGTAGTGGTAGGCATCCAGCCCCCCTGGGTGAGGGTGGTAGTGGTGGTGGGCATCTGGCACCCCCCTGGCTAAGGGTGGTAGTGGTGGTTGGCATCCGGCCCCCCCTGGGTAGGGGTGGTGGTGCGCATTCAGGCCCCTGTGTGCATATGTGGCATTGGTGATGGGCATCCCGCCCCTATGGTGCTGCTGTTGCTGGTGTAAGTAAATTCTGCATCCCTCTGTGTGTGTGTGATGTGTCGTGTACGTGTTGTATGTGTTTTGTGGTTAGTGTCTGACTTACCTTCTGCGCCATACGCGTCCGTGCCTGTTCCGGTAGTAAATGTAGAATATTGGTATGATCGGGACGAAGGGATTCATGGTTGGTTCGTGTCGTTCGTCTTTCTCGTTGCTTCGCGTCGTCCTCGTCGCTTCGCGTTGTCCTCGTCGCTGGCGTGTTCGCCTCGTAGCCGTGGATCGTGTTGTGGCGCGAATCGGAGCTTATGTGCGCCTCTCCCGGATGCTTTGACGTGCCGTGCGTAGCGACGGGTTCGGCGCGTACGGAAAGTGCATCGTACTTGTTCGGCCGGACGGAGCTGCATTTTCCCTTCCGTGCGACTCGATTCTGCGTTTCCGGATTCGCCTCGGTCGGAGGACAGGACCTGGATTGGGTGAGTACGACTCGGCCGGATTCTGTGCTGTTGTGCGCATCGTACTTACTTGTTCGGTATGCTGTACGGATCGGTCGGGAAACAGGCATTCGCATGGCTTTTTTCCCGACCGAATGGTATTGGGTGCGCCTCCGACCGAGATCGGAATCGGCCCCTGTATGTTTAAGAAATTTAATATAGTGTGGTTTGAATTGAATGTTCAATAGAATTGTGTATTTTATTACGGTCCAGAGTTTTAAATATAAATATATTATTTTGTTTTATACAGGATTTGTTTTTATGGTAACCATACAGTGCCAATAAGAGAGAGCCAAAGGTTGTCTTGACAAAGATGGAAAAATAAATTAAGCCATCGAAACGCGTCGACGCTTTTTTCTTGCATAATCTTTGGAACAAGCTTACCCTGCAGATAAAAGATAATATAGTGTATCCAGGAGAAGCGAGAGAAGTGTTCCTTTTAGATGTGCACTTTTAATGACAAAGTGTATTGTCTCTGTGTTTCTCTCTAGTTTTGGTGTTTGTGTAACGAATGTTATATGTGTATGAATTTTAACTTGTACCTTTGTGATATGTATGAGATTTTTTATGACACAGTGATTTATGGGGTGTTTTAAATATAATAAAATATATATATTCTACCATGTGGGCTGTATGAGTTGTGGCAAGTCGGTGTGGGTGACACGAGAAGAATTTCTTCCCTTGTGTAAATGTAAATATTGTATTTAGCTATTTTATTGAATCCTCGGCCAAGGGATTTTTGTTTCTACCTTCCAGTAGTACCCCATTCCCCTGGTTTTGTTGAAGGGGTCCCTCTCTCTTTTCTTATCTTTATAGTACAGCCCGTTTGGGCTGGAGAGGTTGTTCAGACGTAAGTCAGTTCAGTACATAAAGTCAGCCAGAGAGGCTCTCTTCGGTGAATATAATGGATAATTTTAAGACGTTCGGTTTCACTGAAGACCAATTTAACCCCCATTACCGCAGCGAACATTCCACCGCGGTGCGGCGGTTTAAAGGAGTGGGCGGGGCCGCGTCGGCCAACGGACGTGCACAGCACTACCGAGGTTGTGCTCGCGACGGCCGTTGGCCGACGAACGCAGCGAAGGGGTTAATAGACTTATCAACCAAAACCCACGAATGGGGAATAAATCAATGACAAATAGTAATAGTCATGAACAAATGATGAAAATCTTGAATCTCAAGAAAAAGATAATAAGGACAGAACTCCATGCTGATTTTTTAATTGAGTATTTAAAGGCTGGAGCTATTCCGATAGGATTACGAATTAGGAATGAGCCAGGGTTGTTTTTTGAGAATCGGAAATTTTTAGAAATTTGGACCCACATAGCAAATCGATGCAGTAGGGATTGGTTGATTTTAATAATAGAAACCGCACAAGAAGTTATGATTATTGAGAAGAAACAATTAGAAGAAATGGAGAATGCCTTAAAACTAAACAGTGTTTTGGAAGAAGCTAAGAAAAAGATTGAGGAATTAGAAAGGGAGACCGATGGATATCATGAATATCTCACAAATAAAAAATCAATTAAGCTGAGGAAAGATATAGAGAAATTTAGTGCGAAGTGGCATATCCATTCTTGGAAAAAGAGTATTATAACACAAAGAAGGAACCAAGATGGGAAAAACCACAATACCAAAGACAGGTGTACTCTAGAGGAGGTAATAAGAGAATAACTTTTTCTGAATCCTCGGGGTCAGGGAGCGAAGAGGAACAGAGCATTGAGCAACTAGGCAGAGTGGTGCCCAACTATGATCGGGAGCCTTTTTAGGGGGCGCTCGAATCGAGGACAGAGAAATTATCAGAATTATGCCAGGGAAGATCTGATGAGAAACCATCAACCTCAGAACCATCTAGCTCAGGATTATCTCAAGACCAGGAACCAGCGTTACTGGAGATAGAGGAATTGCCCATTATAAACTTATCACACAGAGTCCTAACGAGAGAAGAGCAAGAAGTGTTAAGGAAAGGATTTAGCTTTGCCCCTACTGCCCCACCAAACAAATTTGATTTAGAAAAGGATATGAGGAGCTTCTTTAGAAAAGTAAGATTGAATAGGTTCTTTGCTAATAGAACATACGAACCAGATCAAAATGTATCAGGGTTTAAACCCAAGTAAACGTTTACTCCAAGCTTGAGTCAGATAGATAAAAATGTAGAACTCTTTGAAAAGGTAGTTGAGATGGAAATTAAGAACATTATGGACAAGAATTATAATCAGAATAACAATTTGTCACTTCCACATAGGAAAGCTTTAAAAACTCTTCAAGAATGTGATTTAATTACTATTAAACCCGCCGACAAGGGCGGCGAGGTTGTTGTCCTAGACACCCATGATTATGAAAATAGAATGAGGGCATTATTGAATGTTAAGAATCATTATAAAAGAGTCCCTTTTCAGGTCTTAGACGAGTTAAAAAGAGATGTAGCCCAACTTTTAAAAAATCGAAAAGAAGAGTTGTTTATATGTGAGAATGAATATAGGTTTTTATCAAACAACACTCCTATCATTCCGGCTATTTATTGATTGCCAAAAATCCACAAAGATATTACTAATCCGCCTATGAGACCAATTGTGAGTAGCCTGGGCTCACTTTTGGAGCCTCTCAGTAAATATGTGGACTTTTTTTTAAGACCGATTGTCCAGAAACAAAAATCATATTTAAAAGATACGGCTCATACCATTTCCATTTTTGAAGGTCAGGGCTTCAACAGGGTGACCCAGTTCTGGGTCACCCTGGATATTGAAGCCCTGTACACTAATATCCCCCAAGACGACACCATCATGGTGATGTCGTCTATTTTAAATGAGGAAGACCTCAATGGGGGACACAAAGAGTTTATTTTGGACTGCATTAGTATGGTTCTGAAAAATAACATCTTCCTGTTTAAGGATGAACTCTATAAACAGATCAAGGGGACCAGTATGGGGGCGACTTGTGCCCCCAGTCTGGCATGCCTCTATGTTAGTAGCTTTGAATGCAAACATATCTATAATGAGTTGGCACCATACTATGAGAATATCACCTGCTGGCACCGTTTCATAGATGATATCATTTTTATCTGGACCGGTGCCAGCGGTGATTTGATGCAGTTTTTGGAGTGGTTAAACCTGGGAGATAAAAATTTGAAGTTTACAGCCCATTTTAGTGATACTAGTGTAGATTTCTTAGACATTCGAGTCAAGGATACACAGGGTGTTCTTGAAGTTGAGTTGTTTACCAAACCTACGGACAAAAATACCATTTTACAGTACGGTAGTAATCACCCAAAATCACAAAAAGGATAATATTCCTTTTGGTGAATTTTTAAGATTGCGCCGTAATTGTATGAATCTCAGTGATTTTTATTATCATGCCGGCATAATGGAAACAAAACTGAAGAATAGGGGATATCCAAAGAAATTAATAAAACATTCCCTGAACGGGCTAGGTTTTATGATAGGGACCATCTGTTAAATATGAACAAACAGAAAGAGAACAAAACCTTGGAAAGAATAGTGTTTGTCAGCCAATACTCAGGCATGAGTAATAAAATCAAGAATGTAATCTATCGTAATTGGAAGATTCTAAACAATGGCCTTCCAGAACCATTGACAAAACCCCTTTTCTCATTTAGGCGTAACAAAACTATACGAAATGCCCTAGTTCAAACATATAAGAGAATTGATGGTGACAGTCAAACCACCCTGTATAATCAAAAAGCGGTAGGTAATTATAGGTGTGGCACTTGTTCAATCTGCCCACAGTGTATGCAGACAAAAAATCTGAAGTTCAATGGGAAAACATTAACAGTAAAAACACTAAACAATTGCCGAAGTAAAAATGTAGTATACCTGCTAGTCTGCCCATGTGGAAAGGGCTATGTAGGTGAAACGGGCAGAGAGTTGCGGATTAGTCGCAAACTGTGAGGATGAGTAATCCCATCTGAGCTCGGCGTTACTCCCTTGATCCGTGGTTGCCCCACTCTTGTGTCTGTTTCGTTTTTTTTTTGTTTTCTCCTTTTCTTTTCCACCTTCTTTTTTTGTATAGTATCTTCCCGAGAGTCCTGTGAGTCCTCTGAGCCCTTTGAGCTCGTACTTCCCCAGTTTTGCCTCTCACCATCGCTGGATGTCGAAATACCGGTCTCGTACCTCTCTGACTCATCTGTAACAGAGTGGGGTTTTTCAATGCTGTGGAGGTTTTCCAACCGTTGGGTGGCAGTATTTGCTGAGTTAGCTGGAAACTTCTGTAAAACAGTTTCAGTATTTGTACAGTTTGAACCCCCCCCCCCTTTACCCCCGTTCTCTGTCTCAGGTATTCTTGTATCCAGTTTCTGAAGAAGGGCCAAAGGGGCCTTTAAAGGATCATTCTGAATCTCCTCATAGTTTGTGCGTATATCTGCCTCTGTGGTAGGAACAACTCCTGTGTTTTCCATAGATGTTGGTAGAACCGGTGTTAACAAATTTGCCGCTGCGGGTCCCTGTGAAGTTTCTCCAACTACTACAGAAGTGGTTAGTTCAATCTGCCCCTCAGGTATCCCCTCCATGGCAGGTTCAACATGCGTTTTTTCCACCACTGCCGGGCCAAACATATTAGATATTAATGGCTGAGAATCAGAGATCTGAACGTTATCTATGAGCTTAATGTTTTTTTTAGCTTGTAGCCTTTTTGTCTGTTTAGTCATCTGCTCAGACTTATCAATAGAATTCAGATTATCCAAGCATTCCCTGTTTTTTAATCCCCGCGTACCTGGGCGCCTTGTTTGGGGGTCTGAATGCGTTTGCTGCACCGCTTCAATCATTGCAGGTGCTAATAGTTGATTGTCTTTGACTTTAGCGGTTTTCCCACCACCTCGCCCTTCCATCCTTACTTGCTTTTCTTTAGTCTTTGAGGAGTCCTGGAAACAATGTAGCACCCGCTTTCGTTGAAGTCCGCTGCAGTTGCTGCCTCTGATCACGGCGTCTGGCAGAGTCGTCAGGAATTCTCTGATTGCCGATAGAGCTGCACCAGGCTGCCGCGTCACTGCAGGCAGCCGCAGGGCGATGTGAAGCGAGGATGTGGGGGATACTGGAGCGGCGCAGCACGCTGTTCGTGACACCGGAGCCGGGCGTCTCTTCACTCCTCGTCGCTCCCTCTGATCTCCAGCCCGCGCGAGGATGACAAAGGCTGTGATGCAATGCCAGCCCATGCGGTCAGACTTGCCCGATGATATATAGTATTTTAAGCGAGGTTTTAGCTATGTTAGGGGTCAGACTGGTGGAGCGGCATCGGGTAGCTGCTACTCAGACGCCATCTTGCCTCTCCTACAATTCGATACTGGGTGACCACTGAATTTTGGATGTAGCCAGAGAGTTGCGGATTAGATTGTTGGAACATAAATCCGCGTTGAGGAATAAAAAGGAAAATGCCCCATTGACTGAATATTATCTGAAAAATAACCATGATTGTAATGAGTTCAGTTGGTTTATATTGGAAAAAGTGAGTATGAGCAGAAGAGGAGGAAACCTAGACATCATTAGGAAAATGCGTGAACAATGGTATATGTGTTACCTGGATACCATTGATAAAGGCCTTAATTCTCGCGAGGAATGGATGAAATTAATCGTAAAACAGTAGTGCCATCATAAGGGAAATTGTTGTGTGGCACGTGGTATATTATCCGTTAGTACGTTTTATTTTGTTAAATGAGCGTAGATAATACTACCAAGCTTCTCAACATACGAATAAAACATTTTATGTTGTAGTAGAGAGATATCGTGTAGTAACATTAAATTTGATGGGATTCAGAGTTGGGAACTTCCGGTAAACAAATGAGTGAGGTTGCCGGTCTAGTGTTTAATCGAACACCTAGTACTTCCGGGGCACAATGAGCAAAATAGAACAACCACAAACGGAGGTAGTCCAACACGCAGCTGTGATTAATTACAACTTTGAGGGTGGAACCAATGAAACAGCAGGAAACCGGCTATTTAAATAGGGTTGGGCGATGTGATTAGTGTTAACGCATTGTAGAGGTGAAGAGTTTCCCCGAGTCACGCAGGCGAGAGGAACTTCCATCAATCCCGGGATATTAGACGCCGCAAGGTAAGGCACGAGTTAGGTTGAAATAGACGGTGGCTTTGTAAAAAAGGACAATTGGTCCTCTAGACGTGTAACATAAAATTTCTTATTAGTGGCAGTAAGATGTTGCCAAATTTGTGACAGAAACTGGTCTGGTTTTTTGCAGTGTCCGTAAAGAAAGGGGAGTTTTAAGCCCGCTAGTGCTCTAAATTTTAAAGACACCAACCAAAATAACATATGGAATCCAGGCCGGTATGATTTAAGCAAGATACAGGTACGATATAATATTAGCCAAGAAAATAGGATAGTGTCTAGTCTAGAAATATGTTGGGTATTGATATGAGATTTCCCCCTTTTTTTAGATTGGACCGGCAGTAATTTAGAAAGACCGATTTCAAAAAAAGAAATATATTGGAGACAAAAGGAATTCCTGAGCGAGAGGAGTATCTCCCGGGTTTTTTTTAAAAGGTAATAACGGGAGACTGTATTTATAAGAAAAGCAATAAGGCAGAATTGCCCCCGTGATGTAGGAGGGAAGCCAGTCATATAATATCCCGGTAAATTTTCTCCTTTAAAATAGATGTGGATGACTGAGGGCCGATATTATGCCCTGCAGACAGACAAAGAAGAAATACTGTGAATGAAATAAGGTAAAAATAATCTATATATAGTATGATTGCGCTCTAATCTACAAGTGAGTGAGGCAACATTTATGAGAATTAGCTTATATGCCCTAGGGAAATGAGTGCATTTTGAAGGTGGTGTGTTAAAAAATGATCAGCCCATATGATAGAGACTGAAGTATATGTCTTTGTAGGCTGGGTTAATAAAGAGACCTCAAAAGTAGTACATCCTGAGCCTTCTCATGGGGTCTTATGAGTTATAAGGAAAGTGTTGGAGGGTCAATGCGATGCGATGGGATTGGAATTTAATTAGTATAAGAATATTAAGAAATGTTTCTCTGTAGCGAAGATTCAATTAGAATGTTACAAATTAGAAAAAGGACTATATATCAGGTTATAGAGTTTTTATTGTCCCCAATATGTTTTGCAATACACTGTATGTTTAAGAAATTTAATATAGTGTGGTTTGAATTGAATGTTCAATAGAATTGTGTATTTTATTACGGTCCAGAGTTTTAAATATAAATATATTATTTTGTTTTATACAGGATTTGTTTTTATCGTAACCATACAGTGCCAATAAGAGAGAGCCAAAGGTTGTCTTGACAAAGATGGAAAAATAAATTAAGCCATCGAAACGCGTCGACGCTTTTTCTTGCATAATCTTTGGAACAAGCTTACCCTGCAGACAAAAGATAATATAGTGTATCCAGGAGAAGCGAGAGAAGTGTTCCTTTTAGATGTGCACTTTTAATGACAAAGTGTATTGTCTCTGTGTTTCCCTCTAGTTTTGGTGTTTGTGTAACGAATGTTATATGTGTATGAATTTTAACTTGTACCTGTGTGATATGTATGAGATTTTTTATGACACAGTGATTTATGGGATGTTTTAAATATAATAAAATATATATATTTTTTCTTAATACATTGATGTTGTTTATGTAACCATTAGGCTCTACCATATGGGCTGTATGAGTTGTGGCAAGTCGGTGTAACGCATGGGTGACACGAGAAGAATTTCTTCCCTTGTGTAAATGTAAATATTGTATTTAGCTATTTTATTGAATCCTCGGCCAAGGGATTTTCGTTTCTACCTTCCAAAAGCAACTAAATACATACACAAATGATCTGCAGTTTGATGACTGAAATATAGACAATTCTATCAGACCTTAGGTATATTCATTCAATTCAGCGTCATGTGCGGATACATTTGTCTATATGTTTGGCAATGTTAGCATGCATTATTGACCTTGATCCACGCTAACATGAACCATGTGTGTGTTGGATGGCAAATAAGTGAGTACTAGGCCTGAGTTCATACTATAAGTAACATGAGTGGTCCTGCTTCATATTCTACAAGATTATAGAGTGTGTGCATTTGCAAAATTGTCGCGTATTTTTCTGCTAACATTACTTTAGCAAAAAATGTGTTTTCCATTTTCCGCTGAATGTTTGAGGTGGCTCCAAGGGGCTTCTGTAGATATACCTTGTACATGTGCATGCTGGCTGATTTCTAAAGCGTCAAGGGCTTGAGTACCTCTAAAACTTCTTATAAAAGCATTAGTTGGCCTCCACTTGTTCCACAGACGTCTGACGGGGTGAAATGTGTAAATCCCCTGACAGGGTAGAGGGAAGACAAGTTGTTAGGAGAGATGGTGTCAAACAGTGGACTTATTTGAGGGTTTCTGGCTTACAGGTATGCAAGAGGGTTTACAAATAATAGAGATACTAATAATATGATGCTGCAGGGCATCTAAGGTTTTTTGTCAAACAGGTTCTGGATGTGTGACACACACTAATGGAGTAATTTTTTTTTACTCACCTTACTTTTAATCACTGAGGTCTTTTTCACGATGAAGAGGAAAAAAGGGTAATCTTCCTGAGGTCTACACCTCTTGGTACCAGCTATAATCATTGTGGTGTCTGAGTACCCTTAGTTGTGGGAAGAACTCCTAATCCCACCTGTGTATAATCTCTATTTAAAGCAAAGGGCTATTCAGGTCCAGGGATGTTTTTTTTTTCTTGCATTTAGCAAGTTACTTCGGCATAGACAGTTTCAGAATTTCATCAGTATCCATTTATTACATTGTTCTTACATAATTTAATTTTTTAATTTATGGACCATAAAGACATAAATTCAAAAGAGATTCAGCTAAAACGTGTTTCGCCCACTTTTGGAGCGCATGATATGCAGTTGCTCTCCTATAATCTCATAAGCTTAAAACCGATCTTTTGAAAATGTCTGGAAGGAATATAGGCCATTATCTTCACAAATAGAAACAATTTATGATGAATTGGCATCTTTAAATAGTTCATCCTGACTAAGCTGGAAGTTGTAATATACTGATTCAATTGAAGCAGGGAGTGACATGATTCAAATTGTACCCCACCGGTTTTCTGTGTGGGGTAGTGTAATTCTAATAAAACCAAGAAACTGCTTATTCCTTCTTTAAAGCAAGTGTTTATTGACACCCACCAGAGGACACCACCAACAGCAGTTCAGGTCTAAGCCACTCTGAACTTCCAAGTCCCCCAATGTTCTGGTGATGCACATAACATTATCAGCAACTAAAGGAGAAGTTACAACACATCTTCCCCTTCATAATATTGGCACAGAGGAAAAAGAAAGAAGTAAAATAAAGAATACAAGAGGGAAGTAAAGGAACAAAAACATGTGAATACATCCTAAATCTAGTGACAACAAAGAGATAAACAAAGAAACTTAACACCACTATAAAATATAATCATGAAGATAAACATCACTGTAAAATGTAATCATGAATGTATGATGGTGATCTCCTCACTCTTTTATCACGACACAAAAGGCCAGACTGGCCCCCACCTTTACTACGATGCAAATGTCTCAGCTGAGACCCAAAATTACCATCCTCCCTGTCACATTTTGACAAACGAGACATGCTCCAGACATCACCACTACTTAGCATCACAACATTTCTCAGAACCTTGATAATGCGTTTGGGCACCAAAAATTTTGTTTCACCCTTTGGGGACCACACAGCTATTTTTACAAACACCGAATCACCTACCTTCCAATCACACTTGCGCACACCCATCTTGGCATCAAACCTTTGTTTATACTTCTCTTGGTATCTCTTCACTCTCCATTCAACTACTCTATTGTTTCTATCTTTCACACTCAACCACACTGGGTTGAGTTTTGAATCAGCTGCTTTGCCCTTGAGTTTCTTAAATGGTGAGCAACCAGTGACACTATTTTGTGTGTTCCTATGCACCCACAATTTCTCCCGTAAAATGCACTTCAAAGATGACCTAGATTCAACAGCAGTTTGGACACAAGCCCTTACAAGCCTATTCATGCTTTCAACCAAACCATTGGCTTGTGGTGCATAAAGAGCAGTGCGGTGATGGGTAATGGAAAGATCTTTTAAAAAGTCCCCATCTCCTGAGAAGTGATTTGAACTCCATTATCAGTGACAAGGACTTCTGATATACCTTTGCAAGCAAACTCATCCTTCAGAAATTCAATGATGTTCTTGGTAACTACATAGCACATGCAACAAGCTGAAACTCATTTGGAAGAATAATCAACCAGGACAACAACAAACCTCTCATTAGGAGACAAAATATCGAACGGCCCAACAATATCCATGGCTAGCTTGGACCAAAGGCGCTCAGGTAACACAACAGGCGAAAGTGGTGCTGCATTGACTTTCCTAGATTTATCATTACTTGCACAAAAGGTACACTCCCTAACTGCTTCTTCTACCTGATGATCCACTTCAGGCCACCAATAGGATTCTCTTACTCTGGCTTTAGTTAGACTGCGTCCAAGATGACCCTCATGTGCTAGATTGATAATTTTCTCATGCATACTACAAGGGGGAACTAATCGTTCTCCACGAAAAAGCTCCCCATCAACAATGTTCAATTCATCACATACATTCCAAAAACCTCTGGCATACTGGGGAACATCAACAAGTGTAGGACAACCGCTCACCACAAATTATATCACAACCTCCCTAGAGCTGTCAGTGGCAAAACTAGCTTCCCATTCAACTTTGTTAAGTGCTGGTTCCTTAACCCAAGACACAGACCAATCAGTACTTACTGGAACTAGTTTGTCTAAAGGCATTCTGGATAAATTATGAGCATGTACTTTTTTCAGACCTAGTAGGTACTCCACAGTGAAATTGTACTCCCAGAGTCCCTCAATCCATCTTTTAATTCTGGGAGTGGTACTCTAGACATTCCTACAAGCAAAGATGTGAACCAAAGGTTTGTGATCTGTTCTGACCAGGAAAGGTAAACCCCACAGATAAAACCTGAAATGGTTGATTGCCCACATGCAAGCTAACGCCTCATGCCCTATTACAGAGTAGGGCTCTTCCGCCCCTTTGAGTGAGCGCGAAGCAAAACCAATGACTTTTTCATTACCATCAACTATCTGAGATAGCACTGCACCCAACCCTCGCACACTTGCGACCAGTAGTCAAGATAGTTTTTTTTGACACATCAAAATGTCCCAAGGTTGGCATGCATGCAATTACACTTTTTACTTTGTTGAAAGCATTGATACAATCTTCCGACCACACAAAATCTGCACCCTTTTTGAGCAGCAACATTAATGGCTGTACAACACTAGCAAAATTGTAAACAAACTTTGAATAATATTCAGATAGACCAAGAAAGGATTTAACTTGATCTTTGTTGGATGGAGCCGGTGCCTGTGATATCGCTTCAGCAAGGTCAATTTTGGGGCTGATACCCTCACTAGAAATAGAATGTCCCAAGTAAGACACAGATCCAACCCTGAATTTACATTTTTCACTTTTCAAATAAAGTCCTCGCTCTTGTAACTTAGACAGCACTTTACTCAGTACTTCATCATGGTTAGCGTTCTCCTTTCCATAAACAAGTATATCGTCCTGGAAGAAAAGGACTGAATTTATACCTGATAAAACCTCCTTCATCAACCTCTGGAAGCATGCAGCAGCAGATGCTAAGCCAAATAGCATTCTGATGAATCTATAGGCTCCCAGAGGTGTATGAAATGAAGTTAGAGCTCTTGACTCCTCATGTAACATGACCTGATGGTATGCTGACAACAAATCCATCACGCCGAAGACACATGCACCACTCAATTTTGCCAGGGCTTCATTTATATTGGGTAGGGGCTGCCTATCAATCCAGATACAAAACAATTGAATTTATTACATTTGCATAGTTACTTAAAACCATTGCAATACAAATTTCAAGTAAAACAATAAAATCATGATAAGATATTAATTACACATTTGCAAAATTCGTATATCATTAGAAGCTTAAAAACAGTTAAATTGCTATCAGATTAAAAGTGCTTTGTTCCTCATACAGATAGCTCCCAGTATAAGTTGTGCGTTCTGCCCTGCTTCATCACTCTGTCTGGGCAGTGCTATTAACCAAGAATGGACATTATTAAAAGACCAGTCCAAGCGCTTGCATGGAGGCTTCCCCGGTCGACCTTGATGGGGGCAGTCTCGTATCCTAGTAGAAAGGGTGGACACAATATTCCCAATTATTTTGGCATCCGGCCACCTGCATGAGTTGATGGCCTAACGGGCTACCCCTTAGCCTGAAAGAAGTTTAGGTGTGTGATGGCATTTTTTTCTCGGCTACATCTAGGAATCTCACTAGTCTACAGTTTAATTGAGGTGTTGCTGGGTCAAAGCATGCCAAAACTGCTTGTCTCCTTGAGCGAATTCTCCTTTGGTTTAGGGGGACTCTTAACAGCTGTCTCCTTTCCTGTATCAACTCCTTGCAGGAGCATAATAAATGGATAATATCGCCCTGGCCGTTTTTGCACAGACTGCAAGATGTTAGAGATGGCTCCCTCTTCCATGGTGGAAGGTTCTGAGTGCATGGGATCAAGCCAAGGTGCAGTTTTAAGAATTTTAATTTCTGTGATTTCGGGTAGCCCAAATTAAAATATTTTTGGAGGGCTAAAACTTTGTAATTGTTCAGAGTCATCCAGGCATGCGATCTTACAGAAAAGGCTGCTTTGTCCTCCACCAGCGCCAATTTTTTCAAGGATTTCCAAACTAATTTCTTAAAAGCTGGATGGTGGATCTGTTTCTTCCAAAGGGCCAAGAGTCCAGTACATGCTAGAGCCTCCTGAAGATAGCTTCTTGCAGGAGAATTCTCCCTCTGTTGGAGATCTTGCCATAGAAGCTGGTTTAGAGTTTTAGGGGCCGATATTCTGATCTTATTCCAGCAGTTGATGTATACGCTGTATCTGGCCCATGATTGCTTCAATAGGCCGAATCCAAGCCTAATTTGCGCCGGGGAAGTGTAGTTTGGAAGGCTAAACGTGGTTCTATATGCTTTTATTAAAGTTGTATCCAGCAATTTAGCGTCTCTGCCTCTTAAGGCTTCACAACCATAAGTTATTGTGGGTAGAATTTTAGCCTGTGCTACATTCAGTAGGGGACTCAATGTTGGGCCCAATAATTTAGCTGGTAAGCTTTTCATGGTTAGTGCTAGCACCAGCCCCTTCCTTTTAATCTCTTCTAGGTGTCGAGCAAATGATCCTTCTTTGTCAATGTAGACACCTAGGTACTTATAGGCTCCCGCTGAATCTATGCGTGTGCCGCCCAGATGCCAGCTTCTCACTTCCTTCCTTTTGTTGTTGATTGACATAGTTCTAGTTTTCTTTAAGATAATTGACAGCTTGTGTGCTTCAGCGTAATCCTGCATTACGTTGAGAAGATGTTGCAGGCCAACTACTGTGTGGCTGAGCAAGATTACGTCGTCAGCGTAAAGAAGATTGGACAGAGTTGTGCCCCCCATCCTGGGCGCGTGAGAATTGCTGGTGTTGAGTAGCTGTGGTAGGTCCCTTGCTCACTGTGCCACTGGATTCAAGCTAGCCTGGCTGAAGCAGGGTGACATACCCTGAAACCGGTCCCAGGATGCTTGTTTCCGGTCCAGGGAGGACCTGGCCTGGCAGTTCGGTCTGGACTGTTTCCATGGGGCACAGGGTCAAGACTGATTTGCATATTGCTGGGTCCAAACTGGGGTGGCGTAGTGGGCAAAAGAACGATGGATTTAACCCAGATCTTTTGACTGGGGGAGAATGTTTGCATTATCAGCATTCCGTCCATCATTTGTTTGCTGTAACACTTTTCGCCCTAAGTGGGATGGGTATGCCCAGACGTGGGTCCCTTGCTCACTGTGCCACTGGATTCAAGCTAGCCTGGCTGAAGAACGGTGACATACCCTGAAACCGGTCCCAGGATGCTTGTTTCCGGTCCAGGGAGGACCTGGCCTGGCAGTTTGGTCTGGACTGTTCCCATGGGGCACAGGGTCAAGACTGATTTGCATATGGCTGGGTCCAAACTGGGGTGGCGTAGTGGGCAAAAGAACGATGGATTTAACCCAGATCTTTTGCCTGGGGGAGAATGTTTGCATTGTCAGCATTCCATCCATCATTTGTTTGCTGTAACACTTTTCGCCCTAAGTGGGATGGGTATGCCCAGACGTGGGTCCCTTGCTCACTGTGCCACTGGATTCAAGCTAGCCTGGCTGAAGAAGGGTGACATACCCTGAAACCGGTCCCAGGATGCTTGTTTCCGGTCCAGGGAGGACTTGGCCTGGCAGTTCGGTCTGGACTGTTCCCATGGGGCACAGGGTCAAGACTGATTTGCGTATGGCTGGGTCCAAACTGGGGTGGCGTAGTGGGCAAAAGAACGATGGATTTAACCCAGATCTTTTGACTGGGGGAAAATGTTTGCATTTTCAGCATTCCGTCCATCATTTATTTGCTGTAACACTTTTCACCCTAAGTGGGATGGGTATGCCCAGACGTGGGTCCCTTGCTCACTGTGCCACTGGATTCAAGCTAGCCTGGCTGAAGAAGGGTGACATACCCTGAAACCGGTCCCAGGATGCTTGTTTCCGGTCCAGGGAGGATCTGGCCTGGCAGTTCGGTCTGGACTGTTCCCATGGGGCACAGGGTCAAGACTGATTTGCATATGGCTGGGTCCAAACTGGGGTGGCGTAGTGGGCAAAAGAACGATGGATTTAACCCAGATCTTTTGACTGGGGGAGAATGTTTGCATTGTCAGCATTCCGTCCATCATTTGTTTGCTGTAACACTTATCGCCCTAAGTGGGATGGGTATGCCCAGACATGGGTCCCTTGCTCACTGTGCCACTGGATTCAAGCTAGCCTGGCTGAAGAAGGGTGTCATACCCTGAAGCCGATCCCAGGATGCTTGTTTCTGGTCCAGGGAGGACCTGGCCTGGCAGTTCGGTCTGGACTGTTCCCATGGGGCACAGGGTCAAGACTGATTTGCATGTGGCTGGGTCCAAACTGGGGTGGCGTAGTGGGCAAAAGAACGATGGATTTAACCCAGATCTTTTGACTGGGGGAGAATGTTTGCATTGTCAGCAATCCGTCAATTATTTGTTTGCTGTAACACTTTTCGCCCTAAGTGGGATGGATATGCCCAGACGTGGGTCCCTTGCTCACTGTGCCACTGGATTCAATCTAGCCTGGCTGAAGAAGGGTGACATACCCTGAAACCGGTCCCAGGATGCTGGTTTCTGGTCCAGGGAAGACCTGGCCTGGCAGTTCGGTCTGGACTGTTCCCATGAGGCACAGGGTCAGACTGATTTGCGTATGGCCATGTCTGAACTGGGGTGGCATAGTGGGCAAAAGAACGATGGATTTAACCCAGATCTTTTGACTGGGGGTGAGTGCTTGCAATGTTCAACACTCCGTCCATCATCCCCTTTGGTTTTGCTATGCTCGCCCTAAGTTGGCAGGGAATGCCCAGACGTGGGTCCCTTGCTCACTTTGCCACTGGATTCAAGATAGCCTGGCTGATGACGGCTGTAAGCCGGAAACCGGTCCCAGGATGCTTGTTTCCGGTCCAGGGAAGACATGGCTTGGCAGTTCAGGCTGGACTGTTCGCATGAGGCACAGGGTCAGACTGATTTGCATATGGCCATGTCTGAACTGGGGTGGCGGAGTGAGCTAAAGAATGATGATGGATTAAATCCAGATCAGTTGACTGGGGGTGAGTGCTTGCAATGTTCAACACTCCGTCCATCATCCCCTTTGGTTTTGCTATGTTCGCCCTAAGTTGGCAGGGTATGCCCAAACGTGGGTCCCTTGCTCACTTTGCCACTGGATTCAAGATAGCCTGGCTGATGACGTCTGTAAGCCAGAAACCGGTCCCAGGATGGTTGTTTCCAGTCCAGGGAAGACATGGCTTGGCAGTTCGGGCTGGACTGTTCCCATGAGGCACAGGGTCAGACTGATTTGCGTATGGCCATGTCTGAACTGGGGTTGCGGACTGAGCTAAAGAATGATGATGGATTAAACCCAGATCAGTTGACTGGGGGTGAGTGCTTGCAATGTTCAACACTCCGTCCATCATCCCCTTTGGTTTTGCTATGTTCACCCTAAGTTGGCAGGGTATGCCCAGACGTGGATCCCTTGTTCATTTTGCCACTGGATTCAAGATAGCCTGGCTGATGACGGCTGTAAGCCAGAAACCGGTCCCAGGTTGCTTGTTTCCCGTCCAGGGAAGACATGGCTTGGCAGTTCGGACTGGACTGTTCCCATGAGGCACAGGGTCAGACTGATTTGCATATGGCCATGTCTGAACTGGGGTGGCGGAGTGAGCTAAAGAATGATGATGGATTAAACCCAGATCAGTTGACTGGGGGTGAGTGCTTGCAATGTTCAACACTCCGTCCATAATCCATTTTGGTTTTGCTATGTTCGCCCTAAGTTGGCAGGGTATGCCCAGACGTGGGTCCCTTGCTCACTTTGCCACTGGATTCAAGATAGCCTGGCTGATGACGGCTGTAAGCCAGAAACCGGTCCCAGGATGCTTGTTTCCGGTCCAGGGAAGACATGGCTTGGCAGTTCGGGCTGGACTGTTCCCATGAGGCACAGGGTCATACTGATTTGCATATGGCCATGTCTGAACTGGGGTGGCGGAATGAGCTAAAGAATGATGATGGATTAAACCCAGATCAGTTGACTGGGGGTGAGTGCTTGCAATGTTCAACACTCCGTCCATCATCCCCTTTGGTTTTGCTATTTGCTAAATGTATTCTAAATGAGTGAATCTTATACTGCCATTTGAGTGTACCTGGTGTGAATGTTAAACTTGTTATGACTTTTTGGAAGATTGCTCTTCTGCTTGACCCAAATTTGTTATGAGTGTGAGAAGCATACACTTTTGCATGTCTTATACATCTGCTATGTGTGGGAAGCTCGGCTTTGATGTGAGCAGGACATGTTCTAAGTGAGGGATATCCTGCAATATCACATGTCTACACCTAAGCTGAATGATAGTGTCCACTATCCCTACATGACCAGTACATGTTCTAAATAGGTGAAGTTTGGTCTACTTTGTGACCAAATGTTAGCAATCTTAACAGAGTGTATGAACTATTCTAAGTAAGGAAATCGTTAACATTTCATGAACATGTTCGGAATGAGGGATATTTGCGCTTAGGACCTACTTTGAGTAAGAAAAGTGAGGGAACCTTGAATTGGGAATGTACCATACATTTTATGACTGAATGAAATGGTCAAAGTGGTCAGAGTATTACCAATACAAATAATACTTCTTTTATACCTGCCGCCCTGACTGATGATACCTTGATCTTCTGTGTGTCCTGGATAAATTATGAGTGAAAGCATCTAATACTAGTGCTGGTCCAGTTCTGAGTGAAGCATCTTTCCCTGCATGTCCAAGGTAAGTTCTGAGGAAACAAAGATACCTCTTCAGCATGAGTGATAAATCGTGGATGAGTGCAGCTTGTACTTATTCATCATATAGACATGGTCAGAGTAAGAAAGGTTTGTACCTTTGGAAGTATTGGATCTGTTGTCTACACTTGTGGAAGGTTACCTGTAGCTTCCACTTGTACATATTTATACCCAGTTGCAGCAAGAAAAGCAACTACTTATGAATGCATTATGTTTGTTCAGAGTGTTATACTATTATATTTTTAAATGTTCTACACTTTTTTGTCTTCTTCTGTGATGCACTAAATTAATACTTTTTCATTTGTATTATATTTCTTGCTGTACTTCTACACATGCCTCTCCTGCCACACAATCTCCTGTGGTGCCACCAGCTCTACTACCTATGCCACCTGGGTCAAGTGAGGCTGGGCCATCTACAGAGGAGGAGGGGAGGAAGCCATACCCTTTCAGACTCCTCCAAGTGACCAACAGCAATTGTCAGGAATGAAGGTTCCTGAAGCTCAGACAGTGAAATAAAAGTGATGCCAGGCTTACATGAGTTGTGGGTTGGCTGGTAAGTACTCTTTCCTCATCACAACTATAGCCAACCACCTGGTTAGAATTCACTGACTGTACTCTCCACATCCTGCAATTTAGTCTGCTCCTTATGCAGACAAGCCACAAATGGCACAATCAGTCACCCCATCCACTACCTTGGCAGCTGCTGCATCACCAAATCAGGGGATATGGGATATGGTGATAGAGTTCCAGCACTACAGAGCAACCTGCCTTTGAAATGGGCAAATGGTTTCATCAAAAGAAATCCACACAGGCTCAAATCACAGCTGTAGAAATCTATGAGTGCAATTCCATGTGATATTTTTTTATTTGAGAATTAGACCATTTTTTCTTTTCTAAACTTTATGACAAGGTTTTTTTAGCACGCATTCCATAGGCAGTGTTTCATTCTGAATACTTACAATTTTTAGTTTTTGACCTGCATGTTTCTTTAATGTAAATCAGTTTTTTTAATGGTGCCCACACCCATCCTCCTTCCACCAGGAGCCAAAATTCTTATTTTCAGAGCCACCAGAGGTTGTGTGGGTAGAGCTGGATCAATCAGTATTTGTAATTTATCCTTGTGTTCTTTTTTCTTGTTTCTCCATGACAGAAGTTGCTGCTAATGCTTTATAAATGACCACCTGCTTAGCAGTCATTTATCAATGTGGCGGGCAGTCCCTCCACCATGGGGACAGTTAATTTTCTTTGACCCTGTGGTGGAACAACAGGTAGTCTGCCCATTTATAAATCAGACCCTAGGTCTTAGCAAATAAATTCTTCCTCTTGCTAAGTAGCTCTGAGTGATGGTATGCAGAAACATGTCTCTGTGTGTGACTCTGACTAGGTCACTGTTATTATTCTCACAGGAGAGTGTTATTAGTCATTGACATTATACATGTTTAGTTCATTCACTCTGTGCATGAGAGGTGGTCTCTCACTAAGTCACTGTGCCTGTTCTTCCATCGGAATGTCATTAAGCATGGATGGTGTGCATGTTCAAGACCCTCACTGTGCCTCAGAGAGTGTGTATGGGTGAATGGTGGTGCGTAAATATACCTGTCTTTCTGTTGGACTTGGACTAAGGCATTAGAGAACAGATAAATAACATACCTTTTTGTTTCCAAGTGCTCCGATTCAGAATGCATGTAAAAATTCAACTTGAAATGACTTTTTGAGTTGATTAACTGGCTTTTGTTGTCAAAACAACACCTGCTCAAGTTTTGGCCATTTGTGTTGTTCCCCATGCTCCCACAATCATATTTGTGCCTGAATTACATCAAGTTGAAATGATATAGTGTAACAGTATAATCGCAGGTATTACGCCTCACACTCATAATGAGAAATGCTGGAAAGAATGCAACACCACACTGGTATAAGGGGAATTTCGCTCTTGCTTACTTCAAATGAAGATGTTGACAATCAAAACAAAAGATAGCTCTAGACAGGTATCTTTTCAGCAAATCTGTTGTAATGATAAGATTGCCTCAGGAAACTCGGGAGTGCTTTCTATTAAATTCAGGGACAGCAGAATCACTCTGAGGGGCATATTTATAAGGAGATATTCCCAACAGAACGTCAGTATTAGTGACGTTCTAGTTGCAATATGCCCTTCTACATATTGACAAAGTGGCATTAAGACACTTTTTGTGGCTTAATGCCGCCTTGTAAATAAGGCCCCTTTACATGCATAACTTAGTGTGAAAGGGGCATGCGATGGGTGTTGTTGTGGGAGTTCCACTGCAAGACCCATTGCTTTTGACACTGCCCCAGATTTACAGGGAGGTGTAAATCTGAGGTAACACCAAAAGCTAACACCATGCAAGAGCAGGCATTAGAATAGTGAAACGTGGAGAAATACTTTTATTTCTGCTTGTTTTTGCTTTTTCTATGTGTGCTGCATTCTGCAGCACACATAAAAAGAGCAAAATGCCATTAATGATTGTTTATGTGCAGGAATGTGTCCCTTCCTGCACATAAACAATCATTAAATAATGACGATTTGCCACTTCTATATATGCTGCATTCTGCAGCACACATAGAAGTAACAAATCACGATTAGTGATTGTTTATGTGCAGGAAGGAATACCTTCCTGCACATAAACAATAATTCCCTGCAACTCACGCACCCTTGCAGTATGGTGCAAGGGTGCCTGCGTTGGAGCTAGGCAGCTAAACTTCGCAGCATCACTACGGAAAACACAGTGGTGCACCGCATTCTTGTGAATAGGGTGCATCCCTGTGCTTTGAAAATGTCGGAGCTTGGTGTTGCTCTCTTAACCTGGAAGACAAAAGCAGACAGATCCCGAAAGTTTATCAAATTATGAGAGAGAATGTACAGGAATATACCGCCATAGAAAAAAATACAAAAATCTCTTCTTAGTGAGGGAAAGAATGCAGATTAAGAAGCTATGGGTAGATGGCTGTCAGATGTTAGGCTACTAAGACTAAATTGGAAGAACCTGAATGTTTGGGAAGGGATGTTATGAATCAGGAATCAATGGATGCTATATAAGATCAGAAATATGGTAAGCCTACTGGGCTTGATGAGGTTCTGGTGGAAACAAGTAGACTATTGAAGGATAGTTTATTATTAAAAGTCATAAATATATTTAATAATGTATGGCAACAACATAGACCACCAAGTTCTTGGTAAGAGCACGTCTAATTTTAAATCTGATAAAGCTCTCCCTATTGTATGATTTTCCATTTGATTTCTCCAACTAAATGTGGACCAAAAATTGTTTACTAGTATTTTAGATAAGCAGGTACAGAAAGTTATGAAGTCATTAATTAGAGGCAGATATCCTAACAATCTTACTTTCATTGCTACTGTCGATATTGCTGAAACTACAGGATTATCTTTAGCTATTCACATGATAGATGTTGTCAACACTTTCAATTGTGTTAAATAGATGTAGTGCCTTGGGTAGGTACAAATTTGATTCAGAATTTACTTGGGCTAAACAGGGATGTTACGGCACCCTCTGGCAACATTACTGGTTGATACAATGCTTGTTCAAGAGATCAATATTCAGCGAAGGGCTAGACAAGGTTGTCCCCTGTTTCTCTTTAATCTAAATATGGAAGCATTTGCTTGTAAAGTAAGATAAGAGAGAAATAAAAAATAAATCAATTCAGATACAAGAGATATATGAAAAAGGTGGCATTATATGCTGATGATCTAGCAATCTTTATAGCACACTAAATATGGCAGGAGCAGTCCTTATGCCTGTAGAACCTGGGCATTTTGCACATGCTGAAAGTAATGGTTCACCTGGGATTCATTCATATGAACCTTGTAGCTAGGCAAAGAAATATATTCTAAGCATAGAATTGATGTAGTAAAAACACTATTACACTCTAGCAATATGGGTGCACCAGAAAAGTATAGTAACTATACATGCAGTCTAGTAGTTTGTAGACCACATAGAAATTATACAAATGTCACATACAAGGTGCAATAAGCAGAAGCAACAACAAATGTGGTTTATGTCCCAAAGCAAAGAAATACATAGAAGTGAACAGGTGACAATTTTATATAAGGCTACAGCTTCCATTATGTGTCAATAAATGCACACATATCGGAATCAATGAAAATAACAGATCCTTTAAGCTGTAATTAGTGAGCTTTGTTGTCAACAGCATTTCAAACCCTTTAGAAATGTAGGGTTCTCTTCAGGACAATGAGATAACATGGACTGTTTATGTGGGAAACCAATGAAATTGTGGTTAATGAAGGAAGGGAATTCCAATTTTTGGTTGCCTAGAGTAATAGCAGTAATATTACCTCGCTAAAGGGTAGTGACATGGTCATTATTGGATGAAGGAACCTCTGGGTATCTAAAGGTGTTTAGTGCATTGTTGCAGAAGGTGAACAAAGGAATGAGCTTGAGTTAAGAGAGAATTCACAAGCATGTGTAAGAGTTCCAGTTAAACCCAAAATGTATTAGATAAAATATACCCACTCATTTGTGCTTGCAACCTGGAAGAGTAACCAGCCATTAGTATGACAATTCGTACAGCGTTAATTTTAATTTATGGCTGTTAGAAATTGAACTTACCGAGTGGTGTCACACTTACAGCAACCCAGTACAACATCACCTCCAAGATCCAGGTGATCACCCCACATGATTTGGTAGCCCACCAACCCACTACATCAATATCCCCCTGGTACACCTGCTTGAAAGATCAACAGCAGCAGCAATATCAACTGCATGTTCATAAACTGCAGCTCAGCCACCAGACATGCAACTGATGTTTCTGAAGCCATCCTAAATCATGACATTGATATTGCATTCATCACAGAAACTTAGCTAAATATCACCTCCTATCTGATCTGATCTTTGGTCTTCTAGACCCTCCTGGCTTTCCAGTCATCAAGAAAGACAGAGAGAACCGCCATATGGTGGCATTGCCATTATCCACAAGAACAACATCCACATGGCAGAAACTGACACCTTTACCTACCCCACATTTTAACTTCTATGTGCGAACATTATGTTGAAGAACAATAAAACAATGAAATGTCACTTACCCACCTGGCAATACGCCCTCTTTCTGTGAACACCAGTCGGAACTGATATTGCACTGCTCACTCTCCTACAACAATACCATAATCCTAGGCAACTTCTATCTACAATGGAATGATGAGAAAGACACACTTATCCACTCCCTAAATTAATTCTTACTCAGCAAAGATCTTATCGAGGACTGCAAAGGCCAAACGCAAACAAGAGGCGCAACTCTAGATGCCATCGTAGCCTACAATGCAGTGGTAAATATTAAGAACATCCTTCCAGTTGACTGGTTGCATCACCACATTATCCTGTTCCAAATCAACCAAACAAAATGTCCTCCTATTCGCACTCAGAAAACTACTCAATTGTACCACAACATAAGTCAGATTCCCATGGCTGATCTGGGAGATAGAATGAGGTCTCTACTTCACACCCAACTGATAACCTCTCAACAGATGATCTTACATCCCACTATAACTCAATGATGTCAACCATCCTAGACCAATTAGCTCCTTTGAAACCCAAAAAATTAGAGGTACTCCTTCACGATCCTGATTCAACAAAGACCTCAATGCTGAAAGAAGACAACTTAGAGCTGCAAAAAGACTTTGGAAGTTTCAACACCCTCCACAACCGGCCTTCAACTGCTCAGAAAAGAACACAGGAAATACCAAAACCACATCATGAAACAAAAAGCTACATTCTTTTGCAGTGCGCTAGATAAAGCAAAGAACGGCCCCAACGAACTTTTCAACGTCATTAAAAAACAAACTTTGAAACCAACAAAACTAAAGCCTCATGTCTCCAAAGAACATTATGACAAATTTGCAGAAATTCTTCAATGACAAAATCACGAAGGCTGAACCCTCCCTAGGCATCCATACCATGCCTTCCACTGGAAACCCTTCCCTCAGAATGGAGGGAATAAACACACCTTCACTCTCTTAGAACTCCCAAGAAGCTGACACCCTCCCAAAGCCCTCAAGGTGCAATATAATCCTAGGTTCCCCCTCAACTCACAGGAGCTGGAGGATGTTCAAGCTGCTCACAGAAGAGGTCATCTCAATGATGATTGTGCCCGCCTCTCACCTAGTTGACCCTCATACAGGCCCCCTGGTGAAGAGTCTCAACCATGCCCTAACACCTCTCTGGATGAAGATAATAAACAGCTCCCTGACCAAGGGGGTGATGCCCGGCTGCCTCAAACTAGGTGAAGTTACCCCCTTGCTTAGAAAATCCAGGTGCTGACCTGGATGACTTCAATAACTTCAGGCCCATTTTCAACCTTCCCTTCCTTGTGAAAAATTATTGAGAAATGCGTTCTATCCCAACTCAACCACCACATTGACTCCAACAATCTTCTTCACTCACTCCAAACGGGTTTTAGGAAAGGATACAACATGGAAACAGCTGTACTTAATATTGCTGAAGTCATACACAAATCTCTGGACATGGATAGATGCTGCATCCTCATCCTTCTAGACTTATCAGTGGCCTTCAACATGGCCAATCATTGTTGCTTTTAGAATTCGTCCACAAATGGATTGGAGCGGATGGCCGGGTTCTGAAATGGATCACCTCATATATACACAACCGCTCTCAACTAATAAAAATAAACAACTCAACCTTAGATACCTCTGCCAAAACCAGGGGTGTACCCAAAAGCACAGTCCTCTCACCTACAGTCTTTAATATCTAGATGGAACCCCTCACTGCCATAATCAAACAAGCAAACATCCCATACCACCTCTATGCGGACGACACCCAGTTCGACCTAGAAGTATCCTCTCAAGAGGACTTACTTCTGTCTAACCACTCTCATAAAGGTCCAAAACTGGCTCTTCGACAACCATCTGAAACTCAACCAAGATAAGAGGGAAATAATTGTCCTTTCCAACACTGAACAAACCACCCAGGTGCAAGAATGGCTAAATACCATCAATGCTTTCAACTGAGAACTGACTCTTGCTGAATCCTTCAAATCTCTGGGGATCACCCTGTACCCCAAGTCTGAGCATGAGCCTACACATAAAGACTACAACCCAAAATGCCAAAACAAATTCAAGCTCTTCCTCCTGCCGAATGTTCTAAATCCTGCCACACAAGCGATGGTGCTCTCTTGACTCGACTACGGGAATGTCACCCTCAGTGGCACTGCAAAGTTGCACTTAGCCCCCCTAAGAGCCACACTAAATATGGCTGCAAGGATGGTCACCGGAGTAAAAAGACATCAAATGTGGTGGCCTAGCTGGCCAACATGGCAGATGTGTTTTGAGAGAGCTCCTGGCAGTCTTTCCCCTGATCTGCCATTAGCCTGCCTGCATTCATTTTTAAATCCTGTCAACACTGCTCCAGATGCAGCAGAGATAGCAGAGAGCGCCCCAAAGCCACAAGATTGCTGACAGCCCTGGAGAAGTGGGGGCGGACTGGAGGCCTCATGTGTCGCTGACTTGGGAGGCCACGGTAGGGCCTGGTATGGTGATTGCCCAGATCGGGTCCTTGTCTGGGGAATAGGTGACATTGGGCCGATAACGCACCTCTAAGGGAGACTTTGGCCTGAGGATGGTGGGGCCGGCGGTAGGTGATGTGCAGTGCTGGGGCAGTGGGGCCTGCTGCTGCCCTGCTGTGGTTTTCTGCAGCAGCCCACGTGGTGATGGAGGCCGAGCCACACGCGGAGCGGCGCACTGGCCCAGCTCCTAGCAAGCCCGGGGCATCAATATCCAAAGGCTTGAAATGGGGATAGACTGAGACTGCCTTATACTTAGGGGCACCCCGAATGGGGGCTAACTGGATCCACCATACTAGGCTGGGGATCTCCGGCTTGTCATCAGCCCAGGACTACTGCGCAATCTCTGGCTGTGACTAAAGGTGCTGGGGCCCTGTTTGAATACCATGAGTGCTGAATGGGCTGCTGGCCCCCATGTTATGAGGTAGGCTTAGCTCTGCAGTTGGGGAACCAGGCCTGGATATGAGAACCACCAGAAATATGTCTACGCTGCACCATTCATTTGGTTTGGACTTGATTGCAAATTGGGGTTTGGGGTGCCATTGCTGATTGGACCCCCTTGACGTTAAATCATATCTGTCTGCCATAGCACAGGCTAGCTCCCTCATTGACCTCTAGCTGCCTCCACTGTCTGCGGCACTGGGGTGAGGCCATTCATGCCTACTACTCGTGCCGCCCTTGAGAGATGTATTAGGGGGTCTGGCGAGTCGTGCACATTGAAGTCCCCAGTACAGCCTCATAATCAAGTGGCAGGATCATTGCTTCACCATGACTAAGGGCAAACACCTCGGCGCAACGGCCAAGCAGAGCACCATGGATCAATTGCCAATGTCAGTACCACAACCATGGATTTGGTCGGAGCCGCTGGGCCTGGCCCAGCCTACGCGGCGCTGTTGGCGGCCAATACAAAGTCTCATTATGCACTAGATCCTAAAATAGGAGTGGTGGTTTCAGATGTGGCGCTGCTGTGCCAGGACCTCCAGAGAGCAGTCAATCACATCACGGAGGCAAAGACCAGGGTGTAGAGTGTTGAAGATTTGGTGACGGCTCTCCAACAGAAAGTCACTACACTGATGGTAGTTATGAAGGAACTGGCGGTGCAGGTTGAAGATGCAGAAGGCCGCGCCCACTGCAACAACTTGCGTTTTTTAGGGTTCCCCGAGGAGTTTTATTGCTCTTCCATGGACAAGTTTCTGGTGCAGTGACTCTGATCAATAGTACCTGAGGAGTGCCTCTCGTCTTGTTTCGTAATAGAGCCCATAGAGCACTGGTGAAGAAGTCCCCTCCCACCCAAGTGCGAGGCCGCGGCCAGTAATTGCCAAGATCCTTAACTATACACACCTGGTTTCAAGAAAAGATTATGGGCCTCATTTACTACAAAATGACACAGTGCGGCACTGCAAGCTATTTTGCTGCGTTGAGCTGCATCTTTAAAAGCACAGGGATGCGATGTATTAACAACAATAGGGTGAATGAATTAATGAATTTTATTTGTGCGGTTAATCAAAACCATTACAAAATACAACATATTTAAAAAGAAAGAGAGCAGCATTTATTAGAAGTATAAAACAATAAATATTTGTTCAAAAGATTGTTAAAATCTCCGTTTGTTTTTGATTATAAAATAAAACAGTGGTTGTAAAAACCTTAAATGGGCAAGGCAAGTCAATAGTTCAATAGTTCGATGTTGGCCAAGCGTCCACAGCCCTGGCCCTCACTTTTAGAGGACTCCGAGGGGTGCGCCCTACTCGGCGTGTGGAGAGTTGCCCTTCAGTAATATGCGGGTATGGTAAACAAATTTCCCAAAGCTGGCCATGTGCTTTACGATGTCCAAAGTATAGAGTTGTTGAACTGCCTCTTTTGCTGTACGGGTGCCCAATTGGAGGAGGACCGGTCTAAGGTAGATTCTGCGGGCTGACTGAAGGGCTGGACAGCAGAATAGAATATGGGCCAATGATTCTCGTTTGTAATTGCAAAGGCGGCACTCCTTTGTGACCGGCCTTATATTCACAGTTGGATATAGTTCTATTAAAGGGAGAGAGTGTAGTCTGGCAGCTAAAATCCTGTGTAGGGCTTGCCTACCCACGGCCTGCGTGAGATGAGGTTTCTGACTGGGCCGTGTGTGTAGGAGACTTTGAGTCTCATGAAAGCCTCTTACTGCCAGGGATTCCATGTCCAAAGTGCGGGAACGTAGACGCACTTGCTTTTTTATTGTTGCTTTAATGATTGCGTAGTTGATTATGTTAGGGTCCCAGTTCTCTATGGCGAGCTGCAGAAGATCTTTCGCTAAAGCCAGACAGTCAGACCATGGGTTGCTGGATTGTAAGAAAATCGATTTTATGACGGCCTTCATGGAGTTTGTAGGGGCCGCCGTGGTTAAAAAGAAGTATTTTGAAAGAGTCGCCAGTTCTTCCAGCTTTTGTTGGTTGAGGTCGAATTCCAAACGAATTAAGGTATTCCTGGTGCAAGCTGGTAGACGGAATAACTTTTTATAGGCAGTACAATGTATTTTTTCCAGATCCTGCGCAAATTTCCCTGGGAATGCCTGTTGCGCGTAGTTGAGGGACGGTAAAAGTTTGGCCTTCAAGACTCTTTGTATGGCAATTGTTGTTGGGCTATCCAGAGTCGCGTATAATTTGCAAAGTGCATAGGTTACCATTTTCCCCTTCTGCTGCAGTTTATGGAGATGCAACCGTGGGCGGCCCGATTCGCTGATCCAAACCCCAAGGTAATTATAGGATTGGACACAGTCCAGGGTCAACGTGCCCAACCGCCACTTTGCCACTTTTTTTTTGGATGGGGGCCGAAGGTCACTATTTTGGACTTAGTTGGATTAGCAACCAGCTTGTTCTGGGCATTGTATACCGAAAGGGCCGTAAGCACTTTTTGGAGGCCTATTTTGGTGTGGTCGAGGATGACCAGGTCATCAGCGTACTGCAGCAGCTGTATCTTTGTGGGGCCAAACCTGGGCGTGGCCAAAGTGGCTCCATAAAGAGCCCGGCCCATGTCCGCAGTGTACAGATTGAATAGCATCGGGGCAAGGACACATCCCTGCTTTAGTCCCCGGTCCGTGATGATTTTCTCTGTGGCGGACTGACTAGTGAGTTTGACCCTTCTCCAAGTTCGCGAGTATAGTGATTTAATGGCTTGTAATAGGGGTGGACTGATGTTCCAATGAGCCAATTTCTGCCAAAGGATAGAACGGTCTACCCCGTCGAAGGCTGCTGAATAATCGATAAAGCAGGCAAAAAGCGGAGGGGTGCAGTGGGACACCGCTTGATGGATTAGATATGACAGGGCGACGATGTTGTCCACGGTAGAGCCCCCTGGTCTGAACCAGGTCTGATAGAAGGGCAGAAGACCTTCCGTCTTGACCCAGTCCACTAATTCCGCCAAAAGTGAACTAGCATAGGCCTTGCCCTCGATGTCCAGCAGGGCGATCATTCGATAGTTCCTAGGGTCAGTATTTGGGCTTTTTTTATATATTGGTTGCAGCAGTGAACCCCTCCAAGAGTCTGGGACGTCCCCCAGGAACCTGCATTCTGCATATAGCTGCGCCAAGGTATCGGACCAGAATTCTGTGTCTTCCCTAAAAAGGGAGCCTGGCAGACCATTAGAGCCGGGGGCTCCGTTCTGTCGTATCTTTTTTAGAATTAAGCGGAGCTCGCCATTGCCTGGGAGAATTGGAGCGGCTGGAGGGACAACGGGCTCTGCTGGGGTATTTCCGAATCCCTCCTCGGATGTAGTGGCGATGTTCTGCAGAGTGCCATTCGGGTCATCGGTGTATAGTCTATTGACATGGGCTACCCAGGTAGCTGCATCAAGAGGGTTGTCTCTGTTGGAAGTCCCGTGTAATAATTGGTTTAGATATTGCCAAAATTCTTGGGATTTGCGCGGTACCAACAGGTCAAAAATCTTCACCCATTTTGCCTCTGTGAGTTCACATTTTGCCTTCCAAACCTGTTGTGGGTGTTTTTTTGCTGCTAATTTAAGTTCCTTTTTGGCGGTCTCTGGCCTGGTTTTTTTGATATGACCTTCGTTTGGCCTTTAGATGTTTTGCGCCTTGTTTTACTGCTGGGGCTTGACCCAGAGCGTGTGTTGTGTTTAAGGGGATGCTGTATGTGGTGTTCCCCCGCAGTAGTGTGGCTAGTGTATATGCAAGTTTATCCCATTCCCCTATACGACCCCAGTTATTAGGACCGGTCTGCCATCCGATCCATGTTGTTTTCCATGAGGAAAATTCGTTAGTTGACTTTGGCCCCCATTTGATCCTTCTAAGGAGCCTATGCTGTTCTTCACCCTGGGAGGCTCCAATGCAGTGGGGGGTGTAGCGGATGTCCGATGTGATGGTTAAATGCAAAATTAAGGCGGCGTGATCACTTTCACTCCGTGGAAGCACTTCGAAGTTTAGCATATGTTTTTGTAGCTTCTCACCAAATAGAATATAATCTATAGTGGTCTGATTGTTGTAGGTAGGTGCGTGAGATACCCATGCTTAGACTTTATAGATAGGGAATGCGTGGTGGCCAGGTTGTATGCCAGCATGAAGGCGTTAAATTTCCCAGCGCACCCCGAGGAATGACTTTCCAAAGCATCCTCTCCTATTTTATGCATGTTAAGATCCCCAAGAATGATAGGTTCCAGAGAAGCAAACTGTATGAGCAATGACTCAATCTGAGCAATCAGCCGAATAAGCTTATCCTTAGGGGCCGGCCCGTGAGGGTTGTAATATATGTTGATTAAAAGTAAGGATAATGGGCCCCCGCCCTTATTAAGGCCCTTGAGGGTCCTGGCCAGGAACATGTCCGAGGCGTTCTTTATCTCAGTAAAGTGGACTTTCAAGGCATGTTTGATGTATATGGAAATGCCCCCCGCCGGTCTCCCAAATATTGTGCTTTTTATTGCGGGTTTAAAGTATTCCGCATAACCTCCTAATGGAGTGGACGTGGTTGTCCACGTTTCTTGAACTCAGATTAAATCAGCTCCTGCCAGGAGAGTGGTCACCGAAGTACTTTGCAGAACCTTAGTCATCCCTGTGACATTCCAGGTCATAATGCTTAGTGATTGGATGTTGTCAGAAGGGTGTCTGAGCGGGGCTTATACTTGAGGCGAGCCGTACCTTTGACGATCCGGGCCCCTTAGTTGGTAAGGCCCTAAGATTTGTTGGCCAAGTTGGAAGCGACCCAGCCCCAATAGGCCGAGTTTGGGGAGTGTGTGGGGTAAAAGGGGGGGATATTAGATGTGGAAGTAACCTGTCTCCCCCCACAAGGCCCGTCAACTTGGCACTGAATGTTCAAGTTTGCTTGTGTGAGGGAGCCCTCCCCACCGCGAATCCCCTTCAGTATGCAGACCGTAGGGAGGTTCTTTGTAGGTGCCTGGAGGATAAATGGATACTTTTCCTGTTCCAACCTCCGCATGTCGATCCCCCATTCTGCAAATTGTTCTTTTTCCATGAGGACTCTGTCGGCGGTGTCCGCGTTGGCCCAAGTTACAATGGTTTGTTCTTTCCCTGGTTGTGAAGGCAGGGAGACGAATTGGACCCTGACAATGTCCCCGGTTGAGATGTGGGAGAGTGTCTGTGTGTGGTGGAGGAGTGCCAAAATGTTTGTTCTATTAAGAGAATCATGATTGCCCTTTGAGATATAGCTTGGAGTCATACTTGTTTTTAATGAATGGCCCCCAGTTCCCATGGGGGGCCTGATTGTCCCAGCACTGTGAGGGGGACATTGTGTGATGAGAGTTGTGCCCGCGTTGGTCGACGTGGGCTGGGGGGCTTGCAGGGGTCCCGAAGGGTCAAATTCCGTCCCTTGCTTTAATTTTGAAGACTCAGTTCTGGTTGGAGCGGCATTGGGCTGATGGAAATAACCCGTTGGTTGACCTTGTACATTACCCGGGCAAATTGTTAAATTTCCTCCATCCCTGGTGTCGTTCTGGGTGCTAGTGGGGGAGGTTGACGTCAGGCCGTTGGGCTGGTGGGAGTATCCCATTGGTTGGCCTAGTACATTACCCGGGCAAGTTGTTGAATGTCCTCCATGCCTAGTATGATTCTGAGTGTCATTCTGAGGTCTAGTGGGGGAGGTTGGGGTCCAGGTGGGGGGCCAGATGGTTGCGATGTTCCCGGTCTCCAGCCTCCCTGCTGAAACGGCGCTTTGTGCACCGGATATCCCGTCGTTGATGGCATTTGAGGTGGAGGGGGCTTGCTGTCTTTGATGGTTCATTGTTGACGCGAGCCCTCCTATGTCTGGTACCCCAAACATATGGCTCCTCAACTTCTTAGAACCATCCCCTGCTGCTGAATTCTCTGCTGAGGACTGGTTGGTTGGTTACATGTTCTGTAGAATTAGGGCAGGTGGGGGTTTGCTGTTGGACTTCTTACAAAATATTGAAAAAAAAGGCTGGTTGTTTCCCGGGTCAATTATCCGGTTGACTACTGAATTTGTTTGTTCTGTGGCCATAATATTGCGCTGGCGATTTCTAAGTGCTAAACTCCTGGCTTGCTTTTTTTGTTTTTTGAGGCGTTTCTTCTCTCTCCACATTATTGACATCTATGTGCTTTCCCCTGCACTGGCACACAATTGGCTTCCATGCTCCATCGCAGGCACTCTCACGTCATGTTGCAAAGATGCCTGTGTTGCGGGGTTGATTGTTTTTGTGCAGGAAGGGACACCTTCCTGCACAAAAACAATAATTGATGACATTTTCCTCTTTCTATGCCTGCTGCAGAATGCAACACGCATAGAAAGATGGAAACATGAGGAAAAATCAAAGTGTTTCTCCTCATTGCACCACTCCTACTCCTCCCCTGGGGAGGCGAAGGATTCTGTTGCATTCCCTGTTTTACTAAACGTTGAAAATCTGGGAATGTGTCAGGTTTCATGAATGTTGCTTGGGAACACCCACAGCAACACCCATGTAATGCCCTTTTAGCGCAGAGTAAGGCTTGAAAGGGGCCCATATTTACAAGGCCATGAAAGTCACGCACAGTGACTTTAAGTGGCCTTGTAAATATGGACAAGTTCTTTGCGCCGCCAGTGGATTAAAAAAAGTGATGGGCTTGTAAATGAGGTCCTATGTTCGAATCACACCACATCATGATATTCCTGGACTATACGAGGATGGTTCAACAGCTGCGCCCATCATTCACGGTGTCCGAACAAAGATTGAAAGACCTCAAAATCCAATATATGTTGCTGTATACTGCTCGCCTGAGAGTGGTCTTCAAATCAAGAACCCTGTTTTTGGATATACCTGAAGAGGTGTTTGCATGGGCAGATGAGTCAGTTTCACTAAAGCCCCACAGTCCACCATGCAAGTACTCAGACCCTCAGTGACAGGCGCAATCATCCCAAGAAGTCCATCGTCAAGTGTCGTAATCAGTCACGCTCATCCTGGAGGAAGAAGCACTAAGATAATGAAAACTAGCAGCAGACCCCTGGCATGGGGATGGACTAAGCATGACAGTGAACATGGGATTGGCCGGCACTCTGTGCTGGACCCGAGTGGTAGATCCTATACGTAGTCATGTACTGTGGGCAATGTCATTAGACTGCATACCTAGAGGAACGTGGTTTAAGTTTCTCTAACGAAGACACCTATTTGGGAAAGGGACATGGGGATCCATTTAGTGACGCCCTCTTCCCGGCCCCTGTTGGAGTTCTGGGAGGGCTTCTTCATGTTTATTGAAGTATCGAGGTGGGGGATGAAGGTTTGTTTAAATGTTTTTATTGTTGTGTTCCTGCACAGCTCAGTCGCTCACACCCTACAGGGTCCATATGTAAGCACTTTAGATCTCAATGACTGACACAGATCCTGATGGCCCTACGGGGCATTTCCGTGTTCTTATATAGAATGTACGAGGAGTCCTAGACAAGATTAAGTGCAGCGCTGTGTTGAAGCAGGCCAAAAGACATGGGTCGGATACTCTTCTACTACATTAAATGCATCTCTTGGGCTCCAAAGTTTTCCCGCTTGGCTCGGTTTGGATATACTCAAATATTCCACTCTGGGTTCACAAGAGGTTCACGGGGTACAGGCATCCTAATCCATCATAGGGTTCCCTTTACAGAGCATGGTTGGATAAATATGGCAGATACGCAACAGTGATCGGTACACTATATGGAGGGATACACTCACCTTGGGTAGTATATGTGCCCCCCACTGGGACAAAATTTTGTTGATCGTTTTATTGGCCTGTGGCGGGAATTGCTAGAAGGTCCCTCTGTGGTGGGTGGGGCTGGATTGACATACTTCACCCCGAGATTGATAGATGCCACGCTAGGGGAGGAGGAGCAGAGATGCCGGGCTCCAAGCTGCTTTCCCTGGTGTCCACACTGAGGTGGACAGATGCTTGGAGGGCATAACATCCGGCCAAGCTGGATATACGTATTATTCGGCAGTTCATGGTTCTTTCTCTATTTTTAACTACCTGTTAGTTCCTGCCCGATACATACACAGAGTGTCTGAATTAGATATACTGCCGAGAGGGCTGTCTGACCATTCCTCGGTGGGCCTTAGGCTCTAAATGGGCCTGAGGCGACCTCCATTCTGCTGGCGTATGTTGCCCTGCCTTTGTAGAACCCTTCGTACAAGGCGCTCCTATATCGGTCCATCATGGACCACTTCTCCATTAATACAGACATGCGCCCTCCCAGATGGTACTCTGGGAGCCCTTAAACTGACACTCCAAGGGGTGGATATTAGTTTCTGCATGGGTAAATGTATGCGTAAAACATATGTGCTGGTGGATCTTGAAGCACACATGCGTACTCTTGAAGAGTTCAGTCGCAGCAGCCATGGTGACGTGGCACGGGGTCAGTTGATTTTGACTCAACAACTCTATCAGCAGTTGCTCCTTGACGAAGCTATGCAAGTGTGGCAGGCCGCACAGAGCCATATTTATCATTGGGGAGACAAATCAATCAGGATGCTGCACAGACTGTGCCAGGCTGCCAATGCCATTTCTCCTGTGCCGGTGGTGCGGGACGCTCGGGGGGGCTGCTGTTGGGCCCCAGTGAGGTTGCTCAGTGCTTCACTGACAATTATGGAGAGCTGTATGCTCAGAGGGATATGGTAGGCATAGGCCAAATACTTGAGTTAATCAAGGCTCTTTTCCCGTGGACTCTGTCAGATGCTGCCCACGCGCAGTTGGATGAGAAGATCACAGTAGAGAGTTGTCTGCGGCCCTGGCGGAGCTGCGGACTAGTAGGGCCCAGGGGGACTAATGAATTTCCTGCTGAGTGTTTTAAAGCTTATATGCCACAGTTAGGGCATCACCTACTAGGGGTGATTCACGTGGTGCTAGAGGAATCATTACTCCCACCAGACTGGTGGGACGTGGAAATAGCCATTTTCCCTAAGCCTGGGCACCCACCTGAAAGTCACTCATCCTATTACCCACATTCTCTCCTCAATATTGAGGAGAAGTTCTTCGCTAAAACCATTGACAACAGATTAATGAGGTATATGACCAATTTGGTCCACCTTGATCAAGCAGGCTTCATAGGGCCACACACCATGACATTTGGCGAGTTTATAATGCCCTTGCCATGACGGACCAGTGGCGGTGCTACTCACCAACATAGACACCGCCTTTGATTCGGTAAGCTGGGAGTATCTGTTCTTTCTTCACCACAGCATCAATCTGGGCCTGCAGTTTCTTTCCTATATTCATCTTCTCTACACTGATCTATCAGCCTCTCTCTGGGTCACAGGCACGGCCTCTGATCCCTTCAAGATTCATAGGTGCACCAGACATGGGTGTCCATTATCTCCCCTATTTGCCCTGACTGTGAAGCCACTAGCCGCCTGGGTGAGGATCAATGCCCAGGTAAAGGGATTTAAGTGCTCTGTGGAGTTGTCTGACAGAATAGCTCTATATGCAGACGGTGTTATTTTCTTCATTACGGATCTGGGAACATCTAGGCCAAGTATTTTACAAATCATGCAGGTTTTTGGTGAGACCTCTGGGCTGTTTATTAACACTGGGAAATCAGTGGTTTTCTCTATAGGTGGGGCTGCTGGCAACATGGAATGGGCATCGCGGTTAACACTGGCTATGAATGGGTTCAAGTACTTGGGGGTGTTTATTTCTCCAAACCCCACCGTCTTGTAAACCCACAATGTGGCTCCAGTATTCACACGTGTTAAGGAGGAAGGGAAAGCCTGGTACCCACTGCCATTATCCCTGCTGGTCGATCCACGGTTTTTAAGATGGTCTTTCTACTCTGTATGCTGTACCAACTTCAGAATTATCCTTACATTATTCCCCCACGTGGTTCCGGCAGGTAAATGCAGTCCTATCCCAGTTTCTATGGGGGGGGTGGAGCGTCACGCATTGCTCTCCAGACATTCTTTTAGTCCACATATTGTGCCCACAAAGCCATAGCAGATGTGCAATCCTTCTATGCTGCATCCCATTTATTGCTCATTAACGATTGGTGGTATAGCGTGGAAGACAATCCTGCATACTCGGCGGGGAGATGAGGAATGGGTGACACATCAGAGCTGGCCTTCGTATATAGTAGGAGGGGGCTGGATCCTCTGCCCTCATTGACTCAGATGGTCATACTTACATGGCGGAGGTCCCTCTGGCGGATGGGGTGGTGGGAAGATTGACACAGGGAACACCCCTCTGGGAGGGCAGAATTCTTCACCAGGTGGCCTTGTTGAAAGGGTTCCAAAAGTGGGATGGCATAAGGATATCCACATTGGGAGATGTTATGCGAGGCATGGTGCTAAAATCATTTCAGGAGCTACACTGCAGTCAGTTCTACAGATACCTATAGCTATGTCATGCCATATCCCCCTATTTGCGAGACCTCCAAGACTTACCAGAGTTTAACCCGCTAGAGGGTAAGGTGTTGATGGGTGATTTGGACACTCATAAGATAACACAAATCTATTAGTCTTTGATTAGGAATAGCGCCACCACTCTGCCAGACCATAGGGCGGCTTGGCATGGAGATATACATACAATAGATGATGTTGACTAGACAGAGGCCTTGAAGGATACCCGTGGAGTGGCAATTTCCTCCCATCTTTGCTTGATCCTGTTAAAATATCCACACAGAGCATATTATACTAGGCACCGGTTGTGGTGCATCAACATAATTTGTTCTCCCCAGTGTCTTCAGTGTGATATAGAGGTGGGCACCTTCTTTCACATGGTGTGGGGCTGTGTAAGATTGACACGCTTCTGGAGGGGGTGACGTTTTCTCTTGGGAAAGTCCTCTCCTGGGAGATCCCACTAGGCCCTCAATTGATCCTGCTTCATAGCACAGAGGGAATAGGAGGCAATCAGTATAAAAAACAATTGCTGTTTCTAGGTTTCACACTGGCGAAGAGAGATATACCCAGATTGTGGAAAGCTGACGGCATATATACCGACTTGGAAGAGAGGGATGAATTATTGTATGGGGATGAAGGTTGCAATGTTTCAGGCTAGGGGATGTCAAGAAAAACACTCGAATATATGGCAGCACTGGCTGACTACAGAGGTATAGTGTTGACTTTCGTCCACACTGTGAAGTCCGAGCTGGAAGCTGCAATACAGCATAATAGAGCCAAGACGTGAGAACGTGAGATGGGTTCCAATGACGCATTTGACTGAAAGCTTTACTAGAGCTATGTGGGGTGGTGGACAGGGATACACTATGCACGTTTTTGTGCTGTTGTTGCTCATGGGAATTTAACCTATAATCTTTGTAGGTACCCCTCTGTGGTCTGAATATATTGCCAAAACCCAATAACATTTGTTATGAAAAAAAAGACACAATCACATTTCCCCCTCCCTTAAAATTCTAAAGTGGCTCCCAATTGAAGCCCATTGTTGTTTCCAAACTGCCTGTCTCATTCACAAAGTCCTTTACACCGGGAAACCAGTCTACCTTGCATCCAAAGTCACTAAGGCAGGCCAGGCTAGAAATTTAAGAAGCACCAAAACTTTGCTTTTTATCCCACCTAAAAAACTGAAACAAAAAGCCCTTGCATGCTCTTTCTCGGAGAATGCCCCAAAATCTGAAACTCTCTCCCAGGTCACATGAATCTCTCATTTATGAGTTTCAAATGACAATTGAAAAATCTTCTCCTCAATCAGCACCTCAATCAGCACCGCCGGACTCTAAAACCTAGCACGCAAATGGAATCTCCTCCTCGAACTTCTCTATCTGTTTTGTTTCATCTCTATAAATTGCTCCAATTTGTCTTCCAATTAGTTTTTTACTCTGTAATCAATGTCTTTTTGCACTGCCTTGACTGTGTCTGTAAAGCACTCGGATAACCTCGGGTCTGGCCAGCGCTATATAAAACTCTTTAAATAAATAAAATGAATAAACCCCATCGGTCGGTTAGTAAGGGACAAATGTCTTCTTAGTAATTAATATATCCTGTGCGAAGCTGGGGCAGAATCCTGGCTGTCGCTGGCTAAATCAGTCAAAAGGAAGGAAGTGGGAGAATAGTGCACCATCACTATTTCTAGCAGTGAATCCTCTGTTTGTGTCATGAGGAGCATCAGTTAAAAAACATTGCCACCTGCCAGAGTGAGTCTTAGTATGCGAGGAAGTGTCTCTGGGCACATTACAGGCTCAAATTGTGAATGCTTTGAGATGAAAATAATTTAGAGTATACCTGGAATGGTGTTTAAATTTACAAACTACATTGTATACAATTAAAAATAACAACACAAATGGAAAACAAGCTATCTTAGCAGGGAACTAGTCAATAAACATTACCGCCTACCAGAATGAGAATTGGCATATGGGGAACTCTTTTGAGGCACATGAAAGGCTCATATAGTTAATAAATTGAAAAAATTTAAATTTAGGATGTACCTGGACTGGTCATTAAATTTATAATCAACATTGTCCACAATTAAAAATTAACTACAGAAATAGAAGACAGCCTGTCTTAGTCTTTAGTAAAGAAAAATATTAAAATCATTACAATGTCATTACTTACATTCACAACATTGCTCAGTTACAGTTTAAATAATCAGCATGAGTTACAGCAAAATTTCCAGTTTATCTGGTCATTGATTGCAAGAGGAGATGAAAATTCAGCATTCCTCCATTAAATTCAGACCTCTTGAGATAGGGTTCATGGTGATAACTCTATTGCTATTGGTTAAATTCCGGAAATGCTTAATTACATCTGTAATTATGGTTGTACAGTTTAAATAACCAGCATGGGTTGTAACTTTAATCCTAATTTATCAAGAAAGTATATAGTTCACTAATTGCAAGAGGAGATGTAGTTTTTGCCATTCCTCCATTGAGTTCAAACCTATAGCAATAGAGTCACAAAGATCAATCCATTGGCACTCCTTTATTCCACTCTCAGGGAGGTGGGCTTGTTCAATCACTTGCCACCTTATATCCTCCGAGTTGTGGTTATTTTCCGTGAAATGAGACATGTGTGGGGCATTGACAACCTTTCATTTGATTCTACTTCTATATTGCCCTATGCGCTGTTTAACCTGTTGTGTTGTTTTCCCTATGTATATAAGATCACAAGGGCACCACAAGAAGTATACCAGATTAGTAGAGTTACAGTCGGAGCATGTTTTTGAAATCCTTATAGATTGCTCCATGTATGAATTGTTTGGTATTGGAAGTGAATTTGCAATAATGCAGATAAGAGACTTGAAGTGGCCCAACACAGGTGGCAAATCACAACTGTCTTTCAGGGGGGTCACTGACAGAATATCGAGGAGCAAAATATCGACCTGGCAAAATATCGAGGAAAAAATATAGAATACCAGAATATCGAATTCCTATCTACAAACAGGTAAGTACAAAAATATCGAATCCAAAATATCGTTGTAAAAAATATAGTTAGTCAAAATATCGAATTTTTTAAATGTCTTAAAAGTAATGTAAAATTAATAAAATAATACATATAATTAACTAAAGCATACTTAAAAATACTTAAATAACCTTAATATTAATAAATATTTAATGTAAGTTAAAAAAAATAAACATGCATTTTTATTTTTTAATACATATATATATTAACGTAATATTAATAACAAATATTCAATATTTTTAGCGTAGGATAGCGGGAGGGTAAAATTTACTATTCCCACTCCAGTGAGTGCAACAGTAGGGAAAGTGTTGGATAGCGTAGGGGTAAACATTACTATTCCCACTCCAGTGAGTGCAACAGTAGGGAAAGCGTTGGATAGCGGGAGGGTAAAAATTACTATTCCCACTCCAGAGAGTGCAACAGTAGGGAAAGCGTTGGATAGCGTAGGGGTAAACATTACTATTCCCCCTCCAGTGAGTGCAACAGTAGGGAAAGCGTTGGATAGCGGGAGGGTAAAAATGACTATTCCCACTCCAGAGAGTGCAACAGTAGGGAAAGCGTTGGATAGCGTAGGGGTAAAAATTACTATTCCCACTCCAGAGAGTGCAACAGTAGGGAAAGCGTTGGATAGCGTAGGGGTAAAAATTACTATTCCCACTCCAGAGAGTGCAACATTAGGGAAAGCGTTGGATAGCGGGAGGGTAAAAATTACTATTCCCACTCCAGTGAGTGCAACAGTAGGGAAAGCGATGGATAGCATAGGGTAAAAATTACTATTCCCACTCCAGTGAGTGCAACAGTAGGGAAAGTAATGATTTAATATTTAAATAAAAAATAAAAAATTATCAATACCAATAAAAAATTAATTAAAATGAATTACCAATTACAACATATTTAATAATTAATTAATTATAAATACCAATAAATATTATTTATTAAACATTAATTACCTATTAATAATTAATTAACAACCAATTAATTTTCAACACCAAAAATTAATAAGTAATACAAAATGTTTACCAATTAATAATTAATTAACAGTAAATTAATTAGCAATACACAAAAATATTTTCAATGATTATTTAATTACAATTAAATTACTTCCCACCCTATTCCCCTATAAACCCACAACCCGCTCCGAATAATAAATTAATACAATTAATATAATTATCAATTAATCAATTAATAAAAATTAATTACCAATTAATACAAATTAATTACCAATTAATAAAAATTAATTACCAAATAAAAATTAATTAACAATAAATTAATAATCAATACCAAGAAATAAAAATAAATAGTTACTGAATTACAATTAAATTACTCCCCACCCTATTCCCCTATAAACCCACAACCCGCTCTGAATAATAAATTAATACAATTAATATAATTATCAATTAAAAAATTAATAAAAATTAATTACCAATTAATAAAAATTAATTACCAATTAATAATTAATTAACAATGAATTATTTACCAATACCAACAAATACAATTAAATAATTACTTAATTACAATTAAATTACTTCCCACCCTATTCCCCTATAAACACACAACCCGCTACAGAACTAAAACGCAAAATTAAATTAAAAATAATTAATAATTCCTAAAAATTAATATTTAATTTACTATAATTAAATTACTTCCCACCCTATTCCCCTATAAACCCACAACCCGCTACGGAATTAAATTACGCAAAAATTAAATAACATAAAATTCATTACTTAAAAAAATTAAAACATACATTACAAAAATAATATATACTCTTAACACATATACTAACACTTAAAACACTATAAAAGAATTCGATATTTTTAACAACTATATTATGACTGTCGATATTATGACAATCGATATTTCTTACCTGAATTTCGATATTCTGCACCACTATATTTTGGCAATTCGATATTCTGTCCATTCTATATAAAAAACTCGATATTTTGGCAATTCGATATTAAAAATTCGATATTATGTCTGTTCACCCTTTCAGGGTACAATGCTGCTGATTGACTTTCACTGCTGAGTGCACCACATGGTCTTTTATGTTTTCCCTCTTTTGTATGAGAATAATGGTACCTCAAATGACCTGTTACAAGGTTAAAGATTTGGCCAATGTTTTTTTGATAATTTTATCCGCCTGGTTGGTATGAGGGGGGGAAGGTGGCAACAAATGCTATCTTTTTTTGCTTAGTTTTGGGTCTCGGTTTCAAGAGTTCTTCCCTTGCGGAGAACCAAGTCCTTTTCATTGCTGACATGACTAGTTTATGGGGGTAACCCCTTTCTAATAATTTGAACATGACAATGTTAGCCTCAAGGAAGTAGTCTTCCTTACAGCTACACTTTCGCCTTAGTCTCAGGACCTGCCCAAAGGTCAGGCCATCTAGTCTAGATCAAAAGAGTATCTCTCTCTGTAGGCTTTCTACCTGATGCCTAATCATTAAGTCAAGGAAAGGTATCATGTCATGGTGGTAATTTCTTGTGAATTTGAAGTTGCACTGGATTGTGTTGAGATACTCTATGAAATTTCCTAAAGAATTTCCTGATGTTTCTCAAACCATGAAGATGCCATCAACGACCCTCTGCCAGCATATCATCTTTAGTCTGAATGGGTTAGTGTTATTGAGGTCAAACTATTTTTCGAAGTGATCAATATATAATTTTCCCCAATTTAGGGGAAAAATTACACACAGGGGAGGTCAGTTGCATTGTTGTGTTGTTGATTCCTGTTGGTAGATAAATCATTTGTTGCTTTACTGCACATCAAAAGAAAATATTGGTACTATTGGTTGGAATAACTACAACCTGCCCTGTCAAAATGGTTCAAAAGAAACTAATTACATCTTATGCTAATGTGTCTCAAATAGAATCCAAGGAAAATGTTGTCTTTGCTCCCTTCCAAAACAACAGGAAATAAAAAAACAGACACAATTTAAATTGAGCTCTCAGTGCTTTAACATCTTATGACACTACAATGTAAATCTTAAAATGGTCAAAGAACATTACATTTGGTTAACAAAAATTAGGTGCGGTAGAATGAAGAAAAACAATGTCACATATATTTCTGAACTTTCACCACCGGAGCAGAGATATCCCTATGGTAACTGTATGAGAAAAATGTAAAAGGTTTATTAAACTTAAAAAATATTAGGTACACGTTTTTATGTTAAATATTAATGTATTTGATTGATTTATTTATTATTATTTATTAAATGTAGTACTAACCATTTCATTCATTTAAATTTATTAATTTCAATAACCTTTATTTTGTAAACAAAAATGTATGAAAAATAATCCCACCCAAAAAATAAATGATTATATTTACAGTATGTATTACAAATTACAATAAGTATGTATAGATTTTTTTTAAACTACATATTCATTTCTTTTTAAATTAAAAAAGGTTATTAAAATATGTTTCATTATAACATTATTTCTTATGGAGTTCTACTTTAAGTCCCTGCCTCCATTATTTTCTGTAGCAGGGTATTGCAGTGGTTGGCCATGTATTGCCCTGGACCTACTACACAGGCCTGTAGGCTACACTTTTGAGAAATTTACAATCATGGATGGAGAATAGCCAAAAGTAGTAAAACTACTCAAAAGTGCATGAGTAAACCTCCACATGTATATTTACTCACATGTATGTTTACCTTTGTAAATAGGCCCATTAGAAGAAAGAAAACCACTTTGAAGCATCATCGCAAGATGAAAGTGGAATAGGTTCACTGCGCCCATCATAAGTGCATTCAAATCTAGTTTACAAATACCTAACATAGCCTCAGCTTTGTTTTCTAATATGAAATACATTTCAAATCTACAAAGCCCATTTACCAATTTGGAAATTGTTTTCTTAATCATTAAATGGGTTGAAGAAGCTATACCTAATCGGTATTGGGAAGGAGCATGTTTAGGTCATCCATTAGAAATACTGATAGTATGTATTAATGTTTTGCGACTGAAATCTGGTCGCAAAATATTAGTGTTTTACCGACTACACAAAGACAGTGGTAACCTGTTAGACCTGGCATCCTTGGTGTGGTTTCCCCTGACTTATTGCCTTCTGACATCCTGTTTTTGACTGTTTTGCTGACTTTGTGTTTGCTGGTATTAGGAATCTGGGCACTTTACCACGGCTAATCAGTGCTAAAGTGCGTTTGCTCTTTAATTAAAACACGGTAACATCAGTTTATTCACAATTGATATATTTGATTTACTTGTAAGTCCCTAGTAAAATGCACTACATGCGCCCATGGCCTGTAAATTAAATGCTGCTAGTGGGCCTGCAGCACTGATTGTGCCACCCAGTTAAGTAGCACTTTAAACATGTCTCAGGCCTGCCATTACAGAGCCTGTGGGTACAGTTTTAAACTGCTGTGTCAAACCTGGCAAGTTAAACTTCTTGCCAGGCCCAAATCTTCCTTTTTAATACATATAAGTCACCCCTAAGGTAGGCCCTGGGCAGCCAAAGGGCAGGGTGCATTTTATTGAAAAGGTAGGACATGTACATTTAAGTTTTACATGTCCTGGTAGTGAAAAACTCCTAAATTTGTTTTTCATTACTGCAGGGCCTATCTCTCCCATAGGATAACATTGAGATTGCCTTATTATATTTTATAAGCGTAATTTCCAATTGGGAAAAGATGGGACCCCAAATTGGGTGTCTCAGGAATCACAATTTAAAAACACAACTGGCTGTTGGTTTTTAAATTGCAATTCTGAAAACGATACATTTAAAAATGTGGCATTTTCTTACAGTAACCATTTGGTGCCTTCTGCCTGTCTCTGGAATACACAAACTAACGTCTGGGGTGGGTGACAGCTAGCTTCTTGCATTCCCTCTAGACAGCCATACACAAAGAAAGGGTAGGTGTGACTGAGTGGCCATCTGCATGCTAATGGGTCATCCTGAGCAGGATGGAAAAGTTTTGCTGACTCATATCAATCAATCAATCAGGGGTTTGTTAAAGCGCGACTACTCACCCGTAAGGGTCTCAAGGCGCTAGGGGGGGGGGAGGTGCAGGTTCCATCCATCAAGGAGGGGGTCTGACGAAGAGCCAGGTTTTGAGGTTTCTTGCGAAGATGGGGAGCGATGTTGTCTGTCTGAGGTGGAGCGGAAGGGCGTTCCATGCTTTGGCCGCGAGGAAGGAGAAGGAGCGGCCTCCCGATCTGGTCTTTCTGGTGCGGGGGACCACGGCGTAGGAGAGCTGGGCTGATCGTAGGGTCCTTTGGGGTGCGTGGAATTTGAGTCGGCTGTTCAGGTATGCTGGTCCGGTGCCGTGAAGGGCCTTGTGTGCGTGGGTGAGCATCTTGAAGGTGATTCTCGCCTCGACAGGGAGCCAGTGGAGTGTGCGCAGGTGCTGGGAGATGTGGCAGTGTTTTGGCAGGTTGAGGACCAGTCTTGCGGCGGCGTTCTGGATGTTCTGTAGCTTGCGGGTGAGGTTTTTGTTTATTCCGGCATAGAGTGCGTTGCCGTAGTCGAGTCTGCTGGTGACCAGGGCGTGAGTGACGGTCTTTCGGTGTTCGAGGGGATCCATTTGAAGGTCTTACGAAGGAGGCGGAGGGTGTGGAAGCAGGAAGACGAGACAGAGTTGATCTGGCGGTCCATTTTGAGCTCGGAGTCCAGGATGATTCCCAGGTTGGTGCGTGGTCCGTGGGGGTTGGCGGGTTTCCGAGGGCGGGGGCCACCAGGTGTCGCTCCAGGCATCGGGGTTTGGGCCCATGATGAGTACTTCTGTTTTGTTGGTGTTTAGTTGTAGGCAGCTGTTTTTCATCCATTTGGCGACGGCTTCCATGCCTTCTCGAAAGTTGCGTCTGGCGGTGTTGGGCTCGTTGGATAGGGAGAGGATGAGCTGGGTGTCGTCTGCGTATGACACGATGTTGAGTCCGTAGGTTCTGACGATGGGGGCGAGTGGAGCCATGTAGACATTGAAGAGCGTCGGGCTGAGGGAGGAGCCCTGGGGGACTCCGCAGGTGGTAGGTGTGGGGTCCGAGAGGAAAGGGGAGTCTGACCCGCTGCGTCCTGCCGGAGAGGAAGGAGCGGATCCAGTCGAGGGCCTTGTCCTGGATTCCTGCGTCGTAGAGTCTGCGTATTAGGGTGCGGTGGGAGACTGTGTCGAACGCCGCTGATAGGTCGAGGAGGATGAGGGCTACTGTTTCTCCTTTGTCCAGTAGGGTGCGGATGTCGTCTGTTACGGCGAGGAGGGCGGTTTCCGTACTGTGGTTTTTTCTGAAGCCGGATTGGGAGGAGTCGAGGATGTTGTGTTCTTCAATGAATGTGGCGAGTTGGCTGTTGATGGCTTTCTCGATGACTTTCGCTGGGAACGGGAGCAGGGAGATGGGTCTGTAGTTTTTGAGGTCGGTGGGGTCCGCTGAGGGTTTCTTTAGGGAGGGTTGACCTCGGCGTGTTTCCAGTCATCGGGGAACGAGGCGGTCGCCAGGGAGCGGTTGATGGTGTGGCGGAGCATGGGTGCGATGGTGTCGGCGGCTCTGTTGAAGATGTGGTGGGGGCAGGGGTCCGTGGGGGCCCCTGAGTGGATTGACTTCATTGTCTTCAGTGTGTCTTCCGTGGTGAGGGCTGTCCAGTCGTCAATCGCTGGTTTCCGGGTGTCGGGGGTGGTTGGTGAGGGTTCAGTGTGTTGGTTGTCTTCGTCGAAGTTCTCGTCGATGCTCATACACCTGAAAGGGCTATGTTCTTTCCCTACACAAAGGGTTGCATACCCCCCCTGTAGTGAGCGTGGAGCCAGGACACGGAAGAACGGGACTATGTGCACTTCAAAGCATCTCTTTGAAGTCTCCCCCTCTTCAAACCCCCAACTGGGTATAAGTGCTGGACCTCTGACACCACCAACTCAGAACATTTCTGGAACCGAGGACATTCTACCAGGAAGTAGGGCTGCTGTGCTGCTGGAGGCACTAACACCCTGCTGAACTGCTATTTTGTGTTTGCCTGCTGCCCTCTTGCCTGGAAATGAGAAGGACTGGACCTGCATCTCTACATCCAAGAACCTAAGTATCTCCAAGGACTTATTAGCTTGCCACTGTTTTCTGAAGTCTCAGGGATATCAAAGACTTGTTTTTCCAACCTGCAAACTCTGTCTGCTGTGAGTCCTGCTCTGACAAGTGGTGCCCGAACCCACACATCAACATTATTGTGACGATTGTTTCCGACGCATCCTCGTCATTGCAGGAACCAGATTAATGCATTGCACATCGAACTGCTGCATCGCCTCTAGAACTGCCACATCGAACCGATGCATTGCCGTCACTGCATGGAGAAGATCGACATATCGCCTCTACAACCTGGGGAAACCTGGTGCATCGCATTTGGAACCACAGCACTTTGGATCTGTTGCATCGCTCTCAGAACCAATGCATCACTGTAGTTGCGTGGAGAAATCTGGTGCATTACCCCAACTGCGTGGGGATCACTGAGGCACCTCGTTGCTGGTGACCAGGATCCAGGTACTTTTGCTCAGCGGGGACTGCATGGGTCCTGTATCTGGCCCACGCTCCATCACAGTCGATCTGAGCTCTTGAAGTTGTCCTGGTCCAGTGTGACCCAATTAACTCTAATTAAGCACTTACTACTTCTAAATATTCATAGCTTGACATCTACTGGTCGGATTTTCGTCATTTTGGTCCTGTTCTATTAATAAATGTATTCTCTGTTTTTCTAAATGGGTGTGGAGTCTTTGGGGCCGATTCCGATTCGGGCCAGAAAACGTACCGACCGACTCAGAGCCGGAATTAATACCGACCGACACGTACAGGTGCAAGCCGACCCACAAAGTACGATGAGAAGCGTGCAAAATCCGACCGACTCGTACGGAACACAAGCCGAACGACCGAGCCGCGCGGAAAACAGCCATCCGGCCGGAAAACCACGCGAATCGAACTGACTGACACGCACCAGGAATGAACCCGAACGAAACGTACCCGCAAAGTCCGACCCGCGCAGTACGATGCAACGCGTGGAAAACACGACCGAGTCGCACGGAGCCCAAGCCGTACGACCAACACGCATACAAAACTGCGAGCAGAAGCAACCCAATACACCGCGACCGACGCGTACGCAGCATAGAAAACAGCACAAACACAGCGTGAACGACTCGGAGAAGCTCGTACAAGACAACTGCAGGGTCCGACTCGGTCACAAGAACATCTCCTACATGCACAAAAAGTACAAAGGGAAAAACACACAAAAAAAGACCAAACAAGCAATTACAAAGCCAATAAATACTGGGGGGACAGGGAACAAAGACACACCCACAACTCCACCCATATAAAGGACACAAATCCCTACCATGATCCTTTGCAAATTCTAATGACCTGCCAGCACACAACAGACAGCAACCACCCACCCACCCACAGCTCATCCATCACACAAGCCACACACCATCAGCACCTCAACAAATAGCACCCTCACATACACCCAGCTAAACACACACTCACACACCCTCACCTGCACACCAACACACACATCACTCACCATCACCACCCATCACCATGCCCCCAAAGAAGAATCATAAGTTCCTAGATAGTGAATTGGAAGTCCTGGTAGATGAGATCCTCAGGGTAGAGCCACAGCTGTTTGGTACACTGGTCCAACAGACACCCATGTCGCAGAAAACCAAGATGTGGGAGAGGATCGTCGACAGGGTGAACGCACAATCACCATGTTTGCGGACAAAGGTAGACATCCAGAACAGGTGGTATGACGTGCGCAGGAGGGTCAGGGAGCTGTTGAAGAAGGACTACCTCTTGAGCCAACACACCGGCAGTGGCCCTCCTGCCAAACCAGTATACCTCAGGCCCTGGGAGGAGAAGGTGCGGGCCATCCTACCACCAGTGAGCGTCTATGGACTAGAAAACATCCCAGAGCCTGGTGAGTACACAACAAATGTACACAATATTGTGCGACAATACACACACATCACTGTCAAGGGGAGAGTCAAACCATGCACCCTAAGCAAATACACACCAACCAGAACAGAATCATCCCAAAATGTGTATGTCAGTCAGATAAACACAACACATGCCATCTCATAGTGATATGTAACTGTGTCATCACATGTACAAACACAACTACAACTACAGCTAGGCAGTGGCACAAATATAACTAACAAACACATCCAGACATGTAGCCACCACTACAACACCACCTCACAGTGAAGCCCACTGAAAGGAAGGAATCTTGTGTATGCTGGACAAGTCAGTGTAGCCAATAGCATCATGGGAGTCGTAGTCACAGATATTGCCCACCCTCACAATGCGCACATCAACACCACCATGAACCATGCTCACATCACAGGGAGTGGAAAACAACTGACAAGATGGCTGACACTGGCTACTGCTGTGGGGAGCACAAGGACCTGCTGGCAACTGTGCACCAACCAACAGCAGGACACCACTGACTGACATCCTGAAAGACAACTTGCACTCCCTGCAACGGAAGCACGTTCCATGGTGGAGAATCTGGCTGGGTGGGAAGGAGGACTGACAGCACTGCCAATAGTTACCAGCAGCTCCACTCACACACACCCCTAACACAAACTCCACACAACTCACCTGGGAGAATCCATTGCCTCACACTCTAATCAAATATCCCACAAAGAACCACAACCCTGGGTCATGCAGTGTGAAGCACAGGGACACACATGGGACTTGTAGCAAAACTAACCCCAGGATAACACTGTCAGCCATCTTGTCCGCACAGGCACACAACCCCACAGGGAAGCAGAGTCAAAAGGAAGGAAGCATGGGCATGCTGGGAAGTGGGGTGGAGGCAATAGCATGATGGGAGTGGTAGTCACAGATATTGGTCACCCCCACAACTGTCCCATCAACACCACCCTGAACCATGCGCACATCACAGGGAGTGGAAAAGAACTGACAAGATGGCTGACACTGGGTACTGCTGTGGGGAGCTCATGGCCCTGCTGGGAACTGGGCACCAACCAACAGCAGGACACCACTGTCAGCCATCTTGCCATTGCTCTCACACTCACACACAGTGAAGTCCACCCAAAAGCAAGTAAGTATGGGCATGCTGGGAAGTGGGGTGGAGGCAATAGCATGATGGAAGTGGTAGTCACAGATATTGGTCACCCCCACAACTGTCCCATCAACACCACCCTGAACCATGCGCACATCACAGGGAGTGGAAAAGAACTGACAAGATGGCTGACACTGGTGCTCAGTTGTGGGGAGCACATGGCCCTGCTGGGAACTGGGCACCAACCAACAGCAGGACACCACTGTCAGCCATCTTGCCATTGCTCTCACACTCACACACAGTGAAGTCCACCCAAAAGCAAGTAAGTATGGGCATGCTGGGAAGTGGGGTGGCGGCAATAGCATGATGGGAGTGGTAGTCACAGATATTGGTCACCCCCACAACTGTCCCATCAAAACCACCCTGAACCATGCGCACATCACAGGGAGTGGAAAAGAACTGACAAGATGGCTGACACTGGTGCTCAGTTGTGGGGAGCACATGGCCCTGCTGGGAACTGGGTACCAACCAACAGCAGGACACCACTGTCAGCCATCTTGCCATTGCTCTCACACTCACACACAGTGAAGTCCACCCAAAAGCAAGTAAGAATGGGCATGCTGGGAAGTGGGGTGGAGGCAATAGCATGATGGGAGTGGTAGTCACAGCCCAACATCCCCCACCCACATGGCCCAGCAAGCTCACACCCAAGCATGCACACCTCACAGGGAGTCAAAAGCCACTACAAAGAGGGCTGACACTGGTGCTCAGTTGTGGGGAGCACATGGCCCTGCTGGGAACTGGGCACCAACCAACAGCAGGACACCACTGTCAGCCATCTTGCCATTGCTCTCACACTCACACACAGTGAAGTCCACCCAAAAGCAAGTAAGTATGGGCATGCTGGGAAGTGGGGTGGAGGCAATAGCATGATGGGAGTGGTAGTCACAGCCCAACATCCCCCACCCACATGGCCCAGCAAGCTCACACCCAAGCATGCACACCTCACAGGGAGTCAAAAGCCACTTCAAAGATGGCTGACACTGGTGCTCAGTTGTGGGGAGCACATGGCCCTGCTGGGAACTGGGCACCAACCAACAGCAGGACACCACTGTCAGCCATCTTGCCATTGCTCTCACACTCACACACAGTGAAGTCCACCCAAAAGCAAGTAAGTATGGGCATGCTGGGAAGTGGGGTGGAGGCAATAGCATGAAGGGAGTGGTAGTCACAGATATTGGTCACCCCCACAACTGTCCCATCAATACCACCCTGAACCATGCGCACATCACAGGGAGTGGAAAAGAACTGACAAGATGGCTGACACTGGGTACTTCTGTGGGGAGCACAAGGCCCTGCTGGCAACTGTGCACCAACCAACAGCAGGACACCACTGACTGACATCCTGAAAGACAACTTGCACTCCCTGCAATGGAAGCACGTTCCATGGTGGAATATCTGGCTGGGTGGGAAGGAGGGCCGGATGTCAACCAAATACAACCAATACAGACCATGTACACACCCCAACATTCATATAGAAATGCCCAAATGTATGCAGGACAATGTGCTACACCAATATCAACCTCTGACTGTGACAACTTAGGACAATGCAATGTACAGGCCCGCATCCAGAGGTACAGTCACAACTGTCATGTGTGTCAACCATTCATGCCTGCAGAAACATAACATACATTGTGTGTGTCTCCCAAAAACAGGTGATGATGGGGACACAGCAGCAGACGCTGAGGAGTCCCTGTCCCAGGCTCAAGGGGAAACGGAGCTCACTGGTGTGGAACAGCCTCTGCCCTCCTCGGATGACGAAGACCTACCTGGCACCTCCGGAGCAAGTCATCATGCAGCACCAGCAGGACCACCAGCTGCACCCCCTGCACCCACCCCTCCAACGACTGTCAACACACATACCACCCCTGCTGACACGGACAGACCAAGGAGCACCACCACCACCAGCACAGGGACCCTGGACCAACGTGGGGCTATGGACACCAACACCACCAACAACCCCCAAGGGGGCCCAGGGTCACCTGTGTGGGCCACCTCAGGTACTGCACGTGTCGCATGGGGTGGTGGGAGGGGTGGAGACATAGGTCACTGATCGCAGAGGGGTCTGGACTGCATGATGACCCACAACTGGTACGCATAGCCGATGCGTACCAGTCCAGCACCGGAGAGCTCAGCCAGGTAGTGGGGCTCCTCAGGGACATTAAACAGCAGCAGGCTGGCCATCATGCCCGCTTGGACTCGCACATGTCCCGCGTGGAGTCCAAGTGGGACACACTGCAAGAGATGACGGCGGTGCATAGGGACATATTACAATGCCTCCGCCAGATGAGCAGCAACCAGTCAACACCTCCCTGTGTGCCCACAACATCTGGTGCTGAAACAACTGCAACTGCCACAGGGAGGGAGGATGACTCTGGCGGAGAGTCCCCTGCACCGCAGCAGCCTGCACTTGAGGGTCCCCCCCCCAAAGAAGAGGGGTCGTCCGAGGAGGGGCAAGTGAGAGGCCGATGGCCATGTGCAACCCCCAGGAAGCCAAAACCTGTACTGGATAATCACCTTTGTGCGCAAACTGTTCACCCTGTTGACTGCAACACAACTCCCCCACATGATATGGGGAGTACAAGTTGGACCAATGTATCAGATGACTGTGGACTTTATTCTGGACATATCTGCTACCAGGACTTCCAATTCATCTAGGAACTTAGGATTGAAATCAAAATGTACAGCACCCACCATCCTGTGCACTATACACACACATGTATGACAATAAACACACTAATACACCATATCTGCCTCTGTTGTGATTCCAACGTGGTTCCTGCCATGGAGATGATGACCTGCGAAATTACACTGTGCATGCTAACTGCTACAGCAAGTACAACACAGGCATGTGAGTCATGGCAACGTGACACGTATGAGGGAGACACACCACCAGGGCTACACAACATATACACACCTGACTCATCGCCTACACTGATGTTGCCAGGAAATACGGTGCAATGCACAGACACAACACCTATTCACAGTCTCTGTCAACTAGCCCACTGGTGCAGTAAGCAAATGTCAGTCAGATGTGTGACCACAGACAATGCACATCACAAAGTGAAGCACAGGTTTATTACACATTTGCAACATGTTGTAACCACTACAGATGCAAGGCAATCCCACCTGGCAGCGGGCACACAGTCAACAAGTGTAGAAGGAAGGAAGTCCATGGGTGTGGCGCACATCACCTGTAGGGACACGACAGCTACCACCCTGGAAGTCGAATCACGGTGTCGGGGATCACAGTTGACCAAACCACTCTGAAAGTACCCTGTGAAGGACAGAAATGAAACACAGTCAAAAGCACTGAAGAACAGGACAGAACTGCAATACTCATGCCCAATACATGTCACAAGATACCCACCCAGAACCAAGTTAGCATGTCAACACTGTTGGGGAGTACAGACTACCTGTAAGGACACATCGCTACACGCATACAGTCATGTAGCACATGGACACACTCAAACAGCACCAGAGCACCACCAACACATATCATGCATACTCACATCATTGACATGACATCTCTGGATACTCACATTGAGCTGAAGAAATTGGTGATGAGCTGTGTGCAGACATCACCATCATCATCATCATCATCATCACTGGCATCGTGGTCCAGGCCAGGATCCTCCACAGGTGGCGGATGTTGGTCATCGTCATCCAGGATGAGAGGCAACTCCTTCCGCACTGCCAGGTTGTGTAGCATGCAGCAGACGATGACAATCTTGCACACCTGTGCTGGGGCATATGGGAGGGCCCCTCCTGTCTTGTCCAGGCAGCGGAAGCGGCTCTTCAGGAGACCAAATGTCCGCTCAATCACTCTCCTGGTCCGACCATGTGCCTCATTGTAGCGCATCTGGCCTGGTGTCACAGGGTTCCTGAGGGGCGTCAGCAACCACGGCATGTTGGGGTATCCGGAGTCACCTACATACAGACAATTGCACATTAGCTGAGTTGGAAAAGAGGGTGGAACACTACATTGCAGAACACACACAATGGCACTAAGTCAGTACACACCAACAAGCCAGGCACGCTGGTTCCGCATCTGTGACATCATCCTCGGGATGCGACTACTCCTCATCACGTAGGCATCGTGTGCAGAACCGGGGAAATGGGCACAGACGTGTGAGATGCTCATATCTGCAAGACATACCACCAGTGCATTGACCGAGTGGTAGTGTTTGCGGTTCCTGTATGCCTGCTCTTGGGCCTGTGGTGGTACCAAAGCAACATGTGTCCCATCAATGGAGCCAATGACATGCAGCATCCTCCCCAGGGCATAGAAGTCACTCTTCACGTCAGTGAGTTGTTGGAGTCTAGGGAAATAGATGTACTGGTTCAGGTAAATCAACATAGCCTCCAAAACATCGTGGAGCACACGGCTGAACATGGTCTGTGACATCCCACCAGCAGTCGCCACAGTGTGTTGAAAGGTACCGGTGGCAAAGAAGTGTAGGGCTGCCATCACCTTCACCTTGGGGGTCAGCGCTGTAGGGTATGTCCAGCCAGCTTGCAAATGTGGGGCCAACCGCACCGTAAACACCTCAATCAGCGGCCTGGTGAAGCGGTACCGTCGGATGCAGTCCCGTTCCACCATGGTTGCAAGGTCAGGGAATGGGCTATGGACAGCTGGTGCCCTGCAGTGCATAGGTGAAGAAAGAAAGATTGTCAGTCACCCCACATATGTGGCATTGACCATACTCAATATCACATGATACATCATTATGAGGCACAAGTACATGATGTGTGCAGTTCCGTAAGGACATTTATGGCACATACATGGCCAACATCTAACATCACAGTTCAACAAGTGGCATCAACAAGTCCCAGGTTGTGCCATGGGATATCATGAGGCCGTGTCACAGTTCCCATCTCCTGCTGCCACGTTCCAAACACACCCCACAGTGACATGTGAGGACAGATGTGCCCCAGGCATCACAGCTCAACGACAGGTAGATTCCCCGGGACCCTGTATTGCCACATGGACACTGGCATGACATGGTGTATCATGAATACACCACAGCAAAACAACCATGACCCCCACAGGTAGTGGTCCCTGTTGCCTCTGCAGGACAGACATGGACGTCTGTGACACACACACGTACAACATCAAAGTCCATGCACAAACAACGTGGATGTGGAGACTGTCTTCCATTGAGCACATGGAATCAGAGACATTGTAAACACAACATGCACACAGACTGTGGAGGACCATCACCATTGTGGCAATGGGTCACCCTGGGACGTACATACCGTCACACATGGAACTCAGGGGGTATGTGACATGACATACACATACACCACCGTGAAATGTGACCATGCCACATGCACAGAAATGAACGGTTGCACATCACAGTGGTCATGTACATGAAACACCAAGGATTCTGTCCCCATGAACACGTGCACAGCCTGGGAGTGGCTGCCCCCAAGTGCCACCCACAGAACAACATGTTCACCCCCATACACGGAATAGGTAATGCAGCCTTACATGCCTCAGGATACAGTGTGGACAGGGTATGGTGTTGTAGGTGTGCCCCTCACTCCCTGGGAAGTATATGTTGCTGGCATATATTCACCTGTGACAGGCATGGTGACATATGCCAGTGACTTGTACAGGGACGCGTTGTACAGCAATGGACCGATCGGTGTGCCCGGCCGGCCCATTGCATTCAATGTGAGCGGGTACGCGTTGTATCCGGGTACGCGTTGAACAGCAATGGACCGATCGGTATGCCCGGCCGGCCCATTGCATTCAATGTGAGCGGGTACGCGTTGTATCCGCAATACGCGTTGGACAGCAATGGACCGATCGGTGTGCCCGGCCGGCCCATTGCATTCAATGTGAGCGGGTACGCGTTGTATCCGCAATACGCGTTGAACAGCAATGGACCGATCGGTGGGCACCCATTGGCTATGGCCTGGCCTGGCAACGGACGCGTTTTCAAATCTTGAACGAGTCTGATGCTGGAAATTCAGTTGGTCACCCACAACAATGTTGCAAATTCATGGGTGTCATGAAGTTGAACTTTTGAAGGATGCTGTGGGCGTGTGTAAGTGGTGCAATTCCATGGATTGGCCAGATTCAGAAGATGCTAAAGACTTGGACCTATCACTTTGGACACATGGGATAGTATCTGCCTCTGCAGCACACATATAATGCTGGCTGTTCCCCTGAGAGCTCACTTGCCTGCACTACATGCTCCAGGACGACATCTGCCACCACCACTGCTGCTGTATCTGCACCCTCTGGACCCTGCAATGGCACGTACTGTGGAGAGAGCCCCAGCCTTCAGCACTGAGGAGAACCAGGCCCTGCTGGACAGCCTCCTTCCACAGTACAGCAAGCTGTATGGGAAAGCAGGGGAGCAGGTGAGTGTGCTGTCCACTGCCTTACTAAATGTGCATGTTGTCTGACTAGCAAGGCTAACAGTCTGCACGCCACTGGCTAGCAGGCTCACTGAGTAGTTGTCACCCCCCATAGTGTGTAGTTACATGCACTGAGAGGTGTGGTGCAGAGGCCAGGGCAGCTGACTTCGGAGCACAGGGTTCACGGTTCGATCCCCGGCTCCGGCGGCAGCTCAGCTCAGCACCATGTGACTCTGGGCAATAGCTCACTTAATTTCCACTACGGCCCCCAGCGCCTTGAGACCCGTAAGGGTGAGTAGCTGCGCTATATAAAAACGGACTTACAGTGCATTTAAACAAGGTTTTACTTCCCAGGCAATGATACCATGTAGTAACTGCTGGCATACTGTCCATAGCCATCGTTGCACTGCCTGTGTACATCATGTGCCCCTGTGATTGAGACATGTATATCCAACTGTGTAATGCACGGATATGTTGCATGTGTAGTAATGGCATTCTCACTTTGTCTTCCTCACAGGTTGATGCCCACCAGAAGCAGAAGATATGGCTGACCATCGTCCGGGCAGTGAGATCCGTGGGGCACTACAAGCGCCGGATCCGCAACTGCCAGAAGAGGTGGCAGGACCTTCGGGGCTGGACCTGGAGGATCGCACGGGTCCAGCTGAAGCTGTCGCCTCCTCGCAGGAGGGGCGGACACCGGACCCTGGCCCCCCACATGCTCAGGATCCTGGCGGTGGTCTTCCCTGATCTGGATGGGCAGCTGAAGGCTAGAGAGCAGCAAGGAGGGGGTGAGTCCATGACTGCATTGTGAACTTTGTCTGCCATGCTATGTGCCCTCCTCTGGCCTGGTTGAACTTCCACAGTACATCAGTCATGTGGTCCAGGACCCATGTCCCTTGATTGTGCACTGCCCACTCCTCATCTGATACCCAGGTGTGGCCCTTGCAGGCAGGGAATTGTGTCACTTGGGTACTGTGTCCTTGCAGTTTGCTTGACTCAAGGTGGGGGACAGCATCTGTTGCCCTAACTCTGTGGTGGGCATCATGGGTGGGTCCTTTGCTTACACAATGCCTGTGTTCTGACATGTAATCTGCGTGTTACTTTGATATGTGGTCCAATTGCTGAGCTGATCCACCACATGTGCCTGGGGTATCTGGCACACACCCATGCTGCGAGTGGGAACAATGCTTGGGCCCCAGGAGTGTGTATATTACGTGTGTCACACATACTTAGCCAGCTGCCTACTGTCCAGGGCTCATCCCTCATTCATGTGGGGCAGGACAGTCATGCCTACTCCAGGCCATACAATACACTCTGTACTCCCACTCCCGTGTATCAGCTGACACGTTGTCCTCAGTGATATGTCCCCTCAGGTGTCTGCCTCTGTGTCAGTGTGCTGCGGCTTCCTTGTCATGACTGCTGGGGTGTCTCTCGGTTGGGGCTCAGCATGCCACCGGAGATGTGACCATAGTAGACGATACTTGGGTGACACATAGGTGTTTGATCACCTGACCGTGCAGACTGGGGTATGCGAATGTGAAGTTCAGGCAGCTGTTTCCCATTCACAGCAGATTGTGAGGTGCTCAGGTTCAGAGGGTTGTGTTACAGGTCTCCCATATGTCCAATCGGTATGACGTGGACAGATAAGGGTTCAGGTGATGTGGTGTGTGGGGGATGTACATGTGCACTTGTTCAGCTCCAGGACTTGCATTCCCCATGACCTACTATTGTGACACAGTGCAGACTGTTGTTGTCTGGCTGCCCTGCCCATGTGACTGGAGACAGTGATGTATGACTTAGCAGGCATGCCTGTGCCATGGCATGTAACTTCCTATGAGTGATCCTGCAGGGGAGTGACATGTGCTACATGCACACCATTGTGGCAATGGCTATCAGGACATGGGTGCATCATGGTGTCTGTCGCTGGTATGCATCACATGCATTTCATATTTGACTCTGGGCATCCCTTTCATCCGGACACCTGTACTGACTCAGTGGCAAGAGTTGTGATGTGTGCATGTTCACATGCTTCACCGTGTTTTCTGCACTGTCCAACTAGTGTGTAGGTGGTGCATGTGTCCACACTGGGGTATTGCCATCCAACAGACACCAGACAGATGTGTGCAAGGCCAGGAGGGATGTGAGTGCCATGGTTGACCATCAGACTGACAATTGGCTACTCCTATTCTGTTTGGGCACTTTTGGCAATGTTCATCTAAGGATGCCAGGGCTTGCACTGTAATGTGCTGTACTTACTGTGGTGTGTGCGTTCGGTGCAGGTGACTGATGTCTGTCTGTTTCCCTATTGTTTGCAGATACATCCACAGCCACAGGAGGGGACAGCTCCACGGACCAGGAGGAGCCGCAGAGCCAGACTAGATCAGCAGCCGAGGAGTGGTCGGAGGGACCCAGTGGCACGGAGGGCGAGGTGAGCCACACCGAGGAGTCCTCAGCACCATCCACCTCAGCTGAGGACCACAGCAGCTTGGAGGATGACTCCCGTGTGGATGCGGGTGTCAGCAGCCACCACACCCCAGCTAGTGTTGCTGTCCCCGCCACCACCACCACCACCGCCCTCCCATCGGCTCCCATTCCCGAGGTCCGTGGATGCTCCCATTTCGGGAGCGTGTCTCCTTCCGGCCAGGCACCGCACCCCCTGCCCCTGTGTCCCCTGCTGCCCTGAGTGAGGAGTCTGTGTACCTCCTTCGCCAGCTCCATGTAGGGCAGACAGCGATGCTGAGTGTCCTCCATGCACACACCACTCTGTTGACTCAGCTGGTGTCGTTCATGGAGGGCATCTCATCGGGCATGTCTGCCCTACAGAGGGGCAATAGGTCCATGGACTCCTCCCTGATGGCAGCAGTGTCCCTCCTCCAACAGTCCCTCACCCCTCCTGCCTCTGCCCCATCCACACTCTCCAGCACCTTACCTTTCCCAAGCACACACACACCGGCACAGGCACACACCAGCACAGACACGAGCAGCACACAGACACACACACCACAAACAAGACGCACACGCACGCACAGTCAGGGGACTGAAACCACACTCACAGGGGATGGGGCCCAGGCAGACACACACGCATCCACGAGCACTGCGCAGTCCTCAGTTGCCTCTCCCTCCAAAGCCCCCTCCCTTGCCTCACCTGCAACCCCAAAGACACAGAGGCTCTTCCTCAGTGACCTCGGCCTCTTCCCCTCCGATCCAGCTGATCCAGCATTCAGGGGAAGAGGAAGCCCACCCACACGGAGCGGAGTGCCCCTCGCCCCCGGACACCCTCCCCCAGGAGCAGACCGACTGACGCCCCCATCCGCAAGTCCCCCGGACCCGGAAGAGCAAGACCCCGCCGCCGCCCTGCAGCTCAGGCACCAAGTCTCCTTCCTCCATCCCTCAGGCCCCCACTCCACAGGTTCCACCACCACACCCTGCCCCAGGTTCCCCCACCCACAGATACACCATCCCCAAAAAGATCCGGCCTTCTCCCCCTGCCACTTGCTCTTCCGGCCCTACACCCCCGCTGCGCTTGTCTGTGCCACTGGTGTGGAGACGGTGTCCTCCCCCTCTGTCCTGCCCACCTTACCTGATCCCCATTCTCCTCCCCTGGAGGTAGGCACTGCAGTGGAGTCCACTACCACCCTGTCTGACTTGGGCACTGCAGTGGGGGACCTGTCCACTCCATCTGCACGGTCCACTGCAGTCGTGCCGGCACCCACACCATCAGTGTCATGCCCCCAGTTGTGCCGGCACACACCATGTCAGACACCTCCACTGCAGTTGTCAGTGGCTCTTCAGCACCCACCACCCCTTCCCTGCCTCCTTCTGGTGAGCCCTGATCCTGTCCCTGCGGTGCCTGGCCTGCCCCCCGTATACCTCTCCGAGGGGATTGTCCCTGGTTTTTATCAGTGCAGGCATGCGTCGGGTGACATCTGCCACTGTCACCCTGTTTAGACTTTCAGGATGCACTGGCCATTGGCCTTTGTTTCTTTTTTACTGGACTTCAACTTTTGAACCCACATATGCTGAATAAAGTGACTTTCTGTTCTCTAGTGCTTTTGCTTCTGATGTACATGATGTTGATGATGCTAACCATGCCCTTGCTGCAGTGATGGTGATATTTGGTCTCATGAAAATGAAGTGTTACTGTTCAGGAACCCATGGGGTCCAGGGGGAATGTGTCCTATCCTGTGGTGTATCCATGTCATCCTTAGCAGCATCTGAGGGTGTCATATTTTCAATATTTGGCAATGGGATTTCCTACTTACATTAGCAATGTCACATCTGTGGCTTCCACCCCTGCACATCTGTTGTGCTTGCCATTGTTCAATTATTCTACTTCCCTGACCGTGTGGCCATCTCCACTGGACATGCAGGTTTGGGCATCAATGGGGAAGGACTCATCTGTGTTGTCAGTGCAACTTGCTATACATGTGTGTTGGATCTGTGCTGATGATTTCGTTGACACTCCCATGACCAGGCTGATGTGACGGGAGCCTTCATTTGGTGCAAATTGTTGACTGTGTGACCAAGTGTTCTGCTGACATGATGGAGCCCTACTGTGGCAACATATGGCACAGCTTTCCTCACACAGGAGTGGAGTCCCCTCATGGCAGTGTGTACTCCTGTGACATCGCCTGCACCCAAGGTGTGTGTTGTATGAGCATGTCTGTGTGTTCACTTCCATTTTGCTGTGCATGCTGGGATCCCTAGTGGTGTTCCTGTTTGTGATGCTTGCTGAGTTGACCTATGTTCCCCCAAAGTCTTCTCCCTGGGTTCTCTGTGATGTGGGTGCATGGCACATTACTGGTCATCAGGGTGTCACCCATAGGTGTGTTGGCTGAGTTTGTGGGCAGACGCAGATGGGTCACAGTCAGGATTCCCCTTGGCACTTGTTGTTTACACCTGTCATGTGATTTCCAGTTTGTGTTAGCTTTCAGTGATTGTGACACGTTGTGTGAGTGACTGCTGGCACTCCTCAGGGTCAGGGCTGCAATGTTGGTAGTTGTCTATGTGTGTTCTTTGTGGGTGACCTTGGCTTGTTCATTGGTGTGGGACTGTGGCTGGGATCCCATTGGTTGGTGTGGTATTGCCGTCATGTCCATGTACAGCGTAGTGTGCAGTGTGTCAGACATTCAAGGGTCTTGTTGAGTGGCCATGTGTGATGTGTTTCTGCACCTTGGTTCCCACCACCACCCATGAGATTGTCATGGGTGCATGTGCAATGTCACCAGTGCATGTGAGCTTCACTGCTGCACATTGTTGGAGGTCGAGGTGTGTGGTGTTGAGTGTGTGCAGATGAGAGTTGTTGCACGGCTAGACCCCTGCCTCCATGTTGGCCTTGGCTTACTGGCCGTGCTGATTGATTTGTGCTTGTGTAGGTGTGATGGTAGTTTGTTGCTCAGGACACATGACTGTGGTTCACAGTGTGAACGACATTTAGCTTTGTCATCACAGTGGGATTGTAATGCAGCCCAGGGTCACCACATTGTGGGGGCCCTGGGGGTAGTGCTGTGGTGTGTCTGTGTCTTGCTGTGTCAGTTGCTGTTCCTACATGCTTGTGTGACATGTGTGATTTGTGCTCCCTCTCATCTAACAATGCCTGATTGCCCACATAGGGGATTTGGATCCATGAGATACCTTTGTGTGGCACTGTATGCACATCTGTGTAATTGGTATTCAGGCCTCATCATATGTTGTGTGGTTGTCTGGGGACACTGGCACCCCCCCTCACCTGTTGTGTTTGATGTGCAGTGTGGATCTGCCTGTTTGTGTTTGTGCATCTGCACCACTGCATTGGCATGTCTTTAGTGTGCCATTGGCTGTATGTTGTTTGGTGGGTTTCCCCTGCTGTCCCTGGGACTCCTAGGTCATCAGTCAGCACAATGATCATTGTTTGTGTGTCCTATTGCTGCCATGGTATGGTATCTGTTCACCTCACATCTACAGTCTCCACAGGGTATCTGCATTTGTGTGCCCATTGGTGCAAATATGTGGGTCTGCATTATCATGGTCACTTCTGTCATTGTGTCATTGATGAATGTTGACAGTGTCAGCCCCCATGGGTGATGTTTGTCTGCACATGGCCAAAGGTATGTCTTATTTGCACTGCAGTGTTTGCCTCCCCCAATCTATGTTGCTATGGGACACAAGCACTACTTTGCCACTGATGTGTTTGTTGTTCTGTGACCAGGAATCATCCATGCAGTTTGGCAGTTGCAGCTTTTTCAATGTCAACACTTACATTTTGGTCACTGTGATGATGGGGGTTTGAACGCCATTGCCACAATGTTCAAGATGTGCTTCAGCTATGGGCCCCACACTTACCTTTTGGTCACTGTGATGATGGGGGTTTGTACCCCATTGCCACAATGTTCAAGATGTGCTTCAGCTATGGGCCCCACACTTACATTTTGGTCACTGTGATGATGGGGGTTTGAACCCCATTGCCACAATGTTCAAGATGTGCTTCAGCTATGGGCCCCACACTTACCTTTTGGTCACTGTGATGATGGGGGTTTGAACCCCATTGCCACAATGTTCAAGATGTGCTTCAGCTATGGGCCCCACACTTACCTTTTGGTCACTGTGATGATGGGGGTTTGTACCCCATTGCCACAATGTTCAAGATGTGCTTCAGCTATGGGCCCCACACTTACATTTTGGTCACTGTGATGATGGGGGTTGGACCCCATTGCCACAGTGGTCATGGTCTGCTTGCATTGTGGGGGCCACACACATTTATGTGTGGCACATGTGATAGGGGGTCACATTGTATGTTCAAAGTCATGTTCAGTGTTGTAGCCATTTGACACAGTCTACACACGCTTGTCATGGTGTTGGGGGGGATGTCTTTATGTTGCATTGTTTATGTTGGTGTGTGCTTGTTGTGTCATGTATTAGCCATCCTGTGAGTGGGGGTGGTAGTAGTTGTAGGCATCTGGCACCCCCTGGGTAGAGGTGGGAGTAGTGACAGGCATCCAGCCCCCATGGGTAGAGGTGGTAGTAGTGGTAGGCATCTGGCATCCCCTGGGGAGGGGTGGGAGTAGTGGTAGGCATCTGGCACCCCCTGGGTAGAGGTGGGATAAGTGATAGGCATCCAGCCCCCCATGGCTAGAGGTGGTAGTAGTGGTAGGCATCTGGCACCCCCTGGGTAGGGGTGGTAGTGGTGGTAGGCATCCAGCCCCCCATGGGTAGGGGTGGTTGTGGTGACAGGCATCCAGCCCCCCATGGGTGGAGGTGGTAGTGGTGACAGGCATCCAGCCCCCATGGGTAGAGGTGGTAGTAGTGGTAGGCATCTGGCACCCCTGGGGAGGGGTGGTAGTAGTGGTAGGCATCTGGCACCCTCTGGGTAGAGGTGGGAGTAGTGACAGGCATCCAGCCCCCCATGGGTAGAGGTGGTAGTAGTGGTAGGCATCTGGCACCCCCTGGGTAGGGGTGGTAGTAGTGGTAGGCATCTGGCATCCCCTGGGGAGGGGTGGGAGTAGTGGTAGGCATCTGGCACCCCCTGGGTAGAGGTGGGAGTAGTGACAGGCATCCAGCCCCCCATGGGTAGAGGTGGTAGTAGTGACAGGCATCCAGCCCCCCATGGGTAGAGGTGGTAGTGGTGACAGGCATCCAGCCCCCCATGGGTAGAGGTGGTAGTAGTGGTAGGCATCTGGCACCCCCTGGGTAGGGGTGGTAGTAGTGGTAGGCATCTGGCACCCCCTGGGGAGGGGTGGTAGTAGTGGTAGGCATCTGGTACCCCCTGGGTAGAGGTGGGAGTAGTGACAGGCATCCAGCCCCCCATGGGTAGAGGTGGTAGTAGTGGTAGGCATCTGGCACCCCCTGGGTAGGGGTGGTAGTAGTGGTAGGCATCTGGCACCCCCTGGGTAAGGGTGGTAGTAGTGGTAGGCATCTGGCACCCCCTGGGGAGAGGTGGTAGTAGTGGTAGGCATCTGGCACACCCTGGGTAGAGGTGGTAGTAGTGGTAGGCATCTGGCACCTCCTGGGGAGGGGTGGTAGTAGTGGTAGGCATCTGGCACCCCTGGGTAGAGGTGGGAGTAGTGACAGGCATCCAGCCCCCATGGGTAGAGGTGGTAGTAGTGGTAGGCATCTGGCACCCCCTGGGTAGGGGTGGTAGTAGTGGTAGGCATCTGGCACCCCCTGGGTAAGGGTGGTAGTAGTGGTAGGCATCTGGCACCCCCTGGGTAAGGGTGGTAGTAGTGGTAGGCATCTGGCACCCCCTGGGGAGGGGTGGTAGTAGTGGTAGGCATCTGGCACACCCTGGGTAGAGGTGGTAGTAGTGGTAGGCATCTGGCACACCCTGGGTGGAGGTGGGAGTAGTGACAGGCATCTGGCACCCCCTGAGTAGGGGTGGTAGTGGTGGTGGGCATCCAGGCCCCTATGTGTATATGTGGTATTGGTGATGGCCCTCCCGCCCCTATGGTGCTGCTGTTGCAAGTAATTTCTGCATCCCTCTGTGTGTGTGTGATATGTCGTGTACGTGTAGTTTGTTTTTGTGCTTGGTGTCTGACTTACCTTCTGCGCCGTACGCGTCCGTGCCTGTTCCGGTAGTAGATGTAGAGTATTGGTAGGATCGGCACGATGGGATTCATAGTTGGTTCGTCTCGTTCGTCTTTCTCTTTGCTTCGCCTCGTCCTCGTCGCTGGCGTGTTCGTCTCGTAGCCGTGGAACGTGTTGTGCCGCGAATCGGAGCTTATGTGCGCCTCTCCCGGATGCTTTGACGTGCCGTGCGTAGCGACGGGTTCGGCACGTACGGAAAGCGCATCGTACTTGTCCGGCCGGACGGGGCTGCATTTTGGCTTCCGTGCGACTCGATTCTGCGTTTACGGATCCGGCTCGGTCGGAGAACAGGACCTGGATTGGGTGAGTACGACTGGGTCGGAATCTATGCAGTTGTGCGCATCGTACTTGCTCGTTCGGAAGAATGTGCGAATCGGTCGGGAAACAGGCATTCGCCTGGCTTTTTTCCCGGCCGAATAGTGTTGGGTGCGCCTCCGACCGAGATCGGAATCGACCCCTTTCTGTGGTGTTTTAACTGTGTTACTATATGTATTTATTTAAGAGTTTTATATAGCGCTGGCCAGACCCGAAGGTATCGGAGCGCTTTACAATAATTACAGCAGATAAATCGTACATACAGTATAGCAATAATGCACACATTGACTCATGACGAATCCAGTTCAGGGTGGGGGGGACACAGGCTCGAGTTAGAGGGAGGGTGAGGTGGAAGCCTTTTTGACAAAGTGGTAGTGTGCTGCGAAGGGTAAGATTCTGCGTTTGTCGGTAGCTATCCATATGGAAGAGATCAATTGAGGAAGAGGTCTTTGAGCTGGCTTTTGAATTTTAAAAAGGAGGGGGTAGTCCTGATATGTACTGGGATGGAGTTTCAGATTTTGGGCGCATTTCCTGAGAAGGATCTAGATAGGGTTTTTTGCTTGCGCTTTTTCGGAGGAATGAGAAGTAGAGTGTTGGTACTCCTGAGGTTCCTTGTCTGACCAGCCTTCTTGAGTTTGGAGGCTAGGTAGGTGGGTTTCCCCATGTGCAGAGCTTTGTGCGTGAGACAGGCAGTTCTGAAGTTGGCACGCATTTCGATTGGAAGCCATTTTAGCTCTCTGAGAGTGGGCGAGATGTGTTTGAATTTCTTTACTCCGGTGACCATTCTGGCTGCTGCACTTAGAGTTGATCTGAGGGGAGCTAAGTGAGATTTTGCTGTTCCTGTGAGGGTTGCGTTCCTGTAGCCCAGTCTGGACAGTACCATGGATTGAGTAGCTTGTTTGAGGTCTTTGGGAGGGATGAAGGGTTTTATTTTATTGAGTAGTTTGAGGTTGAAGAAAGTGCTCTTTGCGGTGTTCTTGATGTGTTTGACCATGTCTAAGTTTGGGTCCAGAGTGATTACCAGTGATTTTACGGAGTCGGCCGGGGTGAGATTACAGTTGAGAGCATCAATAGCTTTTAGCCATTCTGTGATTTGGGGTGTCTGTTCCTTGTTGGAGATGAGGAGGATTTCCGTCTTATCTTGGTTGAGTTTCAGGTGGTTGAGGGATAGCCAGAGTTGAACTTCTCTTCGAGTCTCGTTAAGTCTCTGAATGTCACCAATGGAGGAGGAGGTTTCTAGATAGATCTGGGTATCGTCCGCATAGAGTTGGAAGGGGATGTTGGCTTTTTGATTATGGTGGTGAGGGGTTCCATGTAGATGTTGAATAGTTGTGTGGAGGGAACTGATCCTTGGGGGACACCCCTGCTTATGGAGCGTATGTCAGATGTGACGTTTTTGATTTTTATTCTTTGGGTGCGGTTCGGCAGAAAAGAGGTGAACCACTGCGAGACCACCTCGTCCGCTCCGACCCTTTCTTGAAGTACCTTAATGAGTAGTTTGTAGTCGACCGTGCCGAAGGCTGCCGATAAGTCCAGGAGTATGAGTAGACAGCATCGGTCCGTATCAAGTGATTTGTGAACATCATCTATGACATTCAGGATCGCTGTCTCTGTGCTGCAACCATTTCTGAAGCCCGACTGGTGGGGGTCTAGAAGATTGTTACTGTCCATGTGTTGAGTGAGTTGAAGGAGAACGCATCTTTCCATGATTTTAGCTAGGAATGGGAGATTGGAGACGGGTCTGAAGTTGTTGAGATCGTTTGGGTCAGAGCCCGGCTTATTTAGTAAGGGCGTAACTTGGCCGATTTTGAGACAATCAGGCATGACTCACGTTCTCAGGAAGCTATTAATAATCTTGGTCCAGAGCGGGGCTAGGTTGAGTTTGAGCTTTTTGGCCAGGTGGGCCGGAATGGGATCCGAAAAGTGAGATGAGGGTTTGGAACTGGTAATCATTTCGATGATCTCAGCTTCAGAGATGGGGTTGAAGGATTTCCAGTTGTTTAGGGGGTGCTTGGGTGTGATATCTTCAATCCCTGGGAGCGTGCTTTTGTTGGGGGGTCTGCGGTGATCGTCCAGGGAGAGCTCAATCTTGGTGATCTTATCATTAAAGAAATTGCCAAAGTTCTCACAAAGGTCTTTGGAGGCCTGAACTGAGGATGAACGGGGCTTGGAAGTTTGTTGTCTAATGAGGTTGAAGAGTTCTTTGGGCCTATTTTGTGCATTGTCTAGAGCATCACAGAAGAATGAAGTTTTTTCATTCTTGATGTGTTTTTTGTAGTTCCTGCATTCAGATTTGAGTTGATCAAGGAGGATTGTGGACGGGTTGTTCCGCCAGAGTCTTTTTGCAGCTCTTAGTTGTCTTCTTTCGGAGTTTAGATCTGTGTTGAACCAAGATCTAGATGGAAGGTTCTTGACTCTTTTTTGTTTCAAGGGAGCTATTTGGTCAAGTATGGAAGTCATTGTTGTATTGTAGTGTGTGGTGAGTTCAGTAGAGGAGAGATCGCCTGTGGTGATGGGAAGGAGTGAGCTTATCTTTTCTTCCAGGTCGGCAAGGGGAATCTGTCTTAGATTTCTCATCCAGTGGGGGTATTCTTGTGCGCGAGGTAGGCAATTGATCGTTTGGTTGATGTGGAATAGAATGATATGGTGGTCTGACCAGTCAACAGGAAGGATATGGTAAATAGTGACTGTATCTGCTTGAGCTATAATGGCATCTAAGATTGAGCCTTTGTCTTGGGTTTGCACTGTGCAGTGTTGGATGAGGTTGTTGTTGTGTAGAAGTTCGTTCAAGGGTTGTTTTCTTTGTTCCAGTGTAGGTTTAGGTCACCTAGTATTATGTTACTGGAGACTAGGAGAGAGCAGTGTGTTATCAGATCGGAAAGGTGTTCTCCAAATGAGGTGGTGTTGCCTGGCGGGTGGTAGAGGAGATGGCAGTATAGTGTTTTGTTGACACTCGTCTTAATGGTGACGGTGTTGTATTTGAAGGAGTAAGTTTCCGTTACGGAGATGTTGCTCTTGTGGATGACTGCAATACCCCCGCCTCGCTGGTTTTTTCTGTCTTTATTGATGATTATGAAGCCTGGGGGCACAAGCATGTCAATGATTGGGGGCGAGAACTCGTTAAGCCAAGTTTCAGTGATGAATGTGATGTCTATGTCATGGGTAAGGATGGTTTCTGCCAGTTCTGTTGCATGTTTGGTAGCCGATCTGCAGTTTATGAGCAAGCAGTTTGTCGTCCCCTAGTTGTTGAGGTTCTTCGTTGGGGGGGCCATGGGGATATTGGTGAGAAAGGCTGGAGGTCTTGAGGTTCTAGGTGGGGAGTGGTCTCTTCCAAATCCAGTGATAACCTGGATCTTGGAGCTGGGGGTGACAGTAGAGGAAGTGTCATAAGAGTTGGCAAGATCAATCGCCTCTCTCCAGGACATTGCGGCTTTTGTTGTTTTGGGTCTTTGTGGCTGGTTCCGGAGGGGGGTTGTGTTCCAGCTGTGCCATTGAGCCTTGGGAGGCCTTGAGTAATTGGTGCTGGTAACTGAGGGTGTAGGGTGCGTGCGTTGGGCAGGCTCCAGGTGTGTGGTGAGGGTCAGTAGGATTTTGTTGAGGCCCAAAATTACAATTTCTAGCTGGTTTTCCAGCAGAGTGAGTCTCTGAGTCGTCTCCATCGGGGAGGGGGTGGGGTAGTCTGGGTTCAGGATGTCCTGGAGGTAGTCCAGGGAGGGAGAGAGCTTGTCCTTGGTAGTTTGGCTTATACTGTTAGTGCTGCCTGTGTTGTCCCTGTGGGTCGGCATGGACATGTGGTGTGGGTAATCATGTCGTGATTCACGCAGCCGCTTCTTGCGGGCCGGTGGAGGGAGGGAGTTAGGAGTCATTGACTGAGGGTCAGTTTCGTTATTTGTTGGTCGGGGAAGTGGCGGTCGGAAGGGGGTTGGAGAGTCCCATCTGAGACATATCTCCGATTTGTTCTGTACGAGAGGTGTGAAATGTGCGCGTCATGGGAGGAGTAGGAGGGTGAGAGGGTGCAGAGCACTCCGTTGCGTTCCAACGAACTGCTCGCAGTCAAGTTCTCAGATAGGCATGGGATTTGTGTGGGTGTCTAATGCAGAATCACCTAATAAAAATTATTTTAAAAAAAATATAGCACTTAGAGTTTGCTGTGCTATCCCCTCAATCCCTATGTTTTTGACTCTTCCCAGTCGCAGGCCCTTGGCCCACCCACACAAGTTAGGTATAATTTTACTCTGGAGATCGAGGGGAACACTGGGTGGTGGGAAATTTGTGGTTCTGTAGTGATCCCAGCCAGAAATGTGATGAAAATTTGATTTTTCTTTGCTAAATTTGAGGTTCGCAGGGGATTCTGAGAAGGAAAACGTTGGGAGGTCCATGCAAGCCATACCTCCCTGGACTTCCCTGGGTGTCTAGTTTTCAGAAAGGTTTGGTAGGTTTCCCTAGATGGCCGCCGAGCCCGGGGCCAAAAACCCAGGTGACCCACCTTGCAAAACCAGGTCGTTTTGTGATAGGTAATTTTGATGTCTCCACAATAGTTTTTGGGCCCTTGCCTTTCCGGGTACTTGGCCTACCCACACAAGTGAGGTACCATTTTTATCAGGAGACCTGGGTGAACTCCGGGTGGTGGGAGATTTGTGTCAGCCCAGTGATCCCACAACTTTCCCACACAGAAACGTGAGAAAGATGTGATCTTTTCAGCTAAATTTGAGGTTTGCAGGGGATTCTGGGTAGGAAAACGTTGGGAGGTCCATGCAAGCCATACCTCCCTGTACTCCCCTGGGTGTCTAGTGTTCAGAAATGTCTGGGTTTGGTAGATTTCCCTAGATGGCCGCCGAGCCCGGGGCCAAAAACTCAGGTGACTCCCGTTGCAAAACAAGGTTGTTTTGTGATTGGTCATTTTGATGTCTCCACAATATGTTTTGGGCCCTTCAATGGCACGGGCCCTTGGCCCAACCACACCAGTGAGGTACCATTTTGATTGGAAGACTTGGGGGGAATGCTGGGTGGTTGGAAGTTTGCGGATCCATGCAGATTCCAGAACTTTCCAACACAGAAATGTGAGGAAAATGTTTTTTTTTACTAAGTTTGAGGTTTGCAAGGAATTCTGGGTAACATAACTTGGTGAGAGCCACACAGGTCACCCCATAATGTATTCCCCTGGGTGTCTAGTTTTCATAAATGTATAGGTTTGCTAGGTTTTCCTAGGTGCCTGCTGAGCTAGGGTTCAAAATCCACAGCTAGGCACATTGCAAAAAAAGGGTCAGTTTTCATTGCAAAAATGTGGTTTATCCACATTGCGTTTTGGGCTGTTTCCTGTTGCGGGCACTAGCCCTACACACACAAGTGAAGTACCATTTTTATCATGAGGCTTTGGAGAATGCTCGGTGGGTAGACGTTTGTGCACCCATGCAGATTCCAGAACTTTCAATCACAGAAATGTGAGGAAAATTTGTTTTTTTAGAAAGTTTGAGGTTTGCAAGGGATTCTGGGTAACAGAACCTGGTGAGAGCCACACAAATTACCCCATCCTGGATTCCTCTGTGAGTCTAGTTTTCAAAAATGTATAGGTTTTCTAGGTTTCCCTTGGTGCCGGCTGAGCTAGGGTTCAAAATCCACAGCAAGGCACATTGCAAAAAAAGGGTCAGTTTTCACTGGAAAAATGTGATGTGTCCGCGTTGCATTTTGGGCCTTTTCCTGTCGTGGGCACTAGGCCTACCCACACAAGTGAGTTACCATTTTTTTTGAGAGACATAGGGCAATGCTGGGTGTGTGGAAGTTTGTGGCTCCCCGCAGTTTCCAGAACTTTCCATCACAGAAACGTGAGGAAAATTTGTTTTTTTTTACAACTTTTGAGGTTTGCAAGGGATTCTGGGTAAGAGAACCTGCTGAGAACCACAGAAGTCACCCCATTCTGGATTCCCCTGGATGTCTACGTTTCAAAAATGTACAAGTTTGCTTGGTTTTCCTAGGTGCCAGCTGAGCTAGGGTCCAAAAAACTCAGCTAGGCATGTTACAAAAAAAGGGTCAGTTTTCACGGGAAAAATGTGATGTGCCCGTGTTGCATTTTGAGCCATTCCCTGCCGCGCTAACTCGGCCTACCCACACAAGTGAGGTACCATTTTTATAGGGAGACTTTGGGAAATGCTGGGAGGGTGGAAGTTTGTGGATCCACGCAGATTCCAGAACTTTCCATCACAGAAATGTGAGGAAAATGTGTTTTTTTCTGACAAGTTTGAGGTTTGCAAGGGATTCTGGGTAACAGATCTTGGTGAGAGCCACACAAGTCACCACATCCTGGATTTCCCTGGGAGTCTAGTTTTCAGCAATGTATAGGTTTGCTAGGTTTCCCTAGGTGCCGTCTGAGCTATGGTTCAAAATCCACAGCCAGGCACATTGCAAATAAAACGGTCAGTTTTCAATGAAAATATGTACTGTGTCCATGTTGCATTTTGGGCCGTTTTCGGTTGCAGGCACTAGGCCTACCCGCACAAGTGAGGTACCATTTTTATTGGGAGACTTTGGGGAATGCTGGGTGGTTAGAAGTTTGTGGATACACGCAGATTCCAGAACTTTCCATCACAGAAATTTGTTTTTTTGGACAAAGTTTGAGGTTTGCAAGGGATTCTGGGTAACATAACCTGGTGAGGGCCACACAAGTCACCCCATTCTAGATTCCCCTGGGAGTATCATTTTCACAAATGTATAGGTTTGCTAGGTTTGCCTAGGTCCTGGCTGAGCTAGGGTTCAAAATCCACATCTAGGCACATTGCAGAAAAAGGGTCAGTTTTCACTGGAAAAATGTAATGTGCCCACTTTGCGCTTTGGGCCGTTTCCTGTCGTGGGCACTGGGCCTACCCACACAAGTGAGGTACCATTTTTATTTGGAGACTTTTTGGAATGCTGGGTGGGTAGAAGTTTATGCATCCATGCAAATTCCAGTACTTTCAATCACAGACATGAGACGAATAGGTGTTTTTTTTTTACAAAGTTTGAGGTTTACAAGGGATTCTGGGTAACAAAAACTGGTGAGAGCCACACAAGTTACCCCATCCTGGGTTCCTCTGGGATTATAGTTTTCAAAAATGTATAGGCTTGCTACGTTTCCCTATGTGCCAGCTGAGCTAGGGTTCAAAATCCACAGCTAGGCACATTGCAAAGAATGGGTCAGTTTTCACTGGAAAAATGTGATGTGCCCACGTTGCATTATGGACCGTTTCCTGCTGCGGGAACTCGGCCTACCCACATAAGTGAGGTACCATTTTTATTGAGGGACTTTGGGAAATGCTGGTTTGGTAGAAGTTTGTGCATACACGCAGACTCCAGAACTTTCCATCACAGAAATGTGAGGAAAATGTGGTTTTTGTTTTACAAAGTTTGAGGTTTACAAGGGATTCTGGGTAACAGAACCTGGTGAGAGCCACACAAAGTACCCAATCCTGGATTCCTCTGGGAGTCTCATTTTCAGAAATGTATAGGTTTTCTAGGTTTTCCTAGGTGATGGATGAGCTAGGGTTCATAATCCACAGCTAGGCACATTGCAAAATAGGGTCAGTTTTCCCTGGAAAAATGTGATGTGCCCACATTGCATTTTGCGCCGTTTCCTGCTGCAGTCACTCAGCCTACCCACACATGTGAGGTACCATTTTTATCGGGAGACTTTGGGGAATGATGGTGGGTGGAGGTTTATGGATCAATGCAGATTCCAGGACTTTGCATCACAGAAATTTGAGGAAATGTGTTTTTTGGACAAAGTTTGAGGTTTGCAAGGAATTCTGGGTAACAGAACCTGGTGGAAGCCACACAAGTCACCCCACCATGGATTCTCCTGGGTGTCTAGGTTTAAAAAATGTACAGGTTTGCTAGGTTTCCCAAGGTGCCAGCTGAGTTTGGGTCCAAAAACCACAGCTAGGCACTTAGCAAAAGAGGGTCAGTTTTCACTGGAAAAATTAGATGTGGCCATGTTGCATTTTGGGCCATGTCCTGTCGCGGGCACTATGCCTACCCACACAAGTGAGGTACCATTTTTATCGGGAGACTTAAAGGAACACAGAATAGTAGAACAAGTGTAATTACCAATTGACTTTTATTCATTTCTGCCTTCCAAATGTATGACAGTGTGTAGAAACAAATTCATTTTCAAAAATGCCCTCTAATTCACATGCTGATATAGGCACCTACATATTTGGAGTTGTGCAAATAACGACGGCTTTAAAACTCCATATGTTGTCCCCATTTCTGAAATACAAAGTTTTCCTTGATACCTATTTTTCACTCTTTATATTTTAGCAAGTGAATTGCTGTATACCCGCTACACAATGAAAAACCATAGCAAGGCGAAGGTCAGTTATTGGCTCTGGGTACTTTGCGTTCTTGGTGAACCTACAAGTACTATATACCCCTGCATTCACAAGGGTCCAGTGGACATAATGGTATATTGTTTTTAAAAATCAGACATACTTAGAAGAAATTACAGGTGAAAACGCAGGCACAAGTTGCTGTATTTTGCAACTCATTTTGAATATGTTTTTATTGCAATTGTTACTTTCTATAGGAAAACCTTGAAGGATCTACACAATTGACCCCTTGCTGAATTCAGAATTTTGTCTTCTTTTCTGAAATGTATATCTGTCCAGGATCCATTATTGTTTTTACATCATTTTTCTACCACTAACTAAAAGGAGGTTGAAAGCACAAAAAGTGGAAAAATAGGCAATGTCCCACTAAAATTCGAAAAAAATGTGTAGAGAATTTTGGTTTTCTGACAATAGTCTGCCTGTTCCTGAAAGCTGGGCAGATGGTGATTGTAGCACCACAAACACTTTGTTGATACCATTTGCAGGGAAAAAAACAGGCGCTTTCTTCTTCAGCACTTTTTTCCTATTTGTCCCAAAAAACCCAAAATGTAGCTGTATTTTGGTTAATTTCTCGGTGTCCTCCAGGAGAATACACAAACCCTGGATACCTTTAAAATCCTCAGGATGTTGGAAAAAAGGATGCAAATGTGGCATGGATAGCTTATGTGGAAAAAAAGTTATGAAGCCCTAAACACAAACTATCCCAAATAGCCAAAAAAAAGTCTCAGCACCAGGGGGGAAAAGGCCCAGCAGTTAAGGGGTTAAGGTGAAATCCTGCTGGTCGAAGTGAATGATTATTAAAACGTTTAGTTACCTTGTCAGAGTGGATTTCCTTTAGTGGAATAGACAGGTTTCATTTGTGCTTGCATTGTATTGTTTGCTTGCTTAGAGAAAAACGCACCAAAGAAAATTGTAAAGGAGCTTGAACTGCTGTGAGGAGTGAGATTGACGTCACAGTGTGTCATGCTGGGATTGGTCAGTTGGTGTAAAGTCATGCTGAGATTGGTTGACAACATCATAAATGGCTGCACTGTCATTGGTTGAGATTGCTGAACTAGAGAATTGTGGGAGATTTTCCTGGATTTTACAGAAGTTCATTTGTGAAATATGAAAATTGAATAAAAATTAAATCATTCAATGACTTTTCGAAAATTAATCAAGGGAGATGAATCAATACCTGCTAGAGTAGGAGTAGAGGTACCACCTGAGGGCACGCCAGGATACATTGTATTAATGAACAAAGGATTACATCCATGCTTTGGGCTTGAATATTGGCACAAACTTACAGAGGGAGATGAGGCAGTACAGTTTCCTCATTATGGGACATTTAATTTGAGAATCATTTAAAACATAAGGAGCCAATAATACAAAATAAGACCACCGCCTAGAGCTGCCCAAATTGAGTCATTTATTACTTGGGAACACATAGCACATCAGGAAGAGAAACAGACATGCCAAGAGAGATATAGAAGTACAATAGATCATTGTGCTGAAGCTAGATGGGATGCACAACAGGCAGCATGGATTGCAGATCAGGCTACCAGATTGTATCCTTTGTGAGCAGTTGAGGGAGAGACTAAGGGAAAAATAAAATAAAAGAGGGAACACATAGAGACAGAAAAGAGTGATTCTGAAAAGGAAGAAGAAGAGAGTGTCATAGACCATGAATTTCTGAATAGCTTATTAATGAATCAACCGCCACCATACAATGAATCTCAGATTGAGGATGTGTCAAGTAGTAGTACAGCTGAAATTCGTAATGCTCCAGTAATGCCTGAAATACCAAAAGAGCCAACACTTGTTACTCCTGTAAGAGGGAGGAAAGACAAAATGGCTCCATTGAACTTGATTAAACTAAATACTCCAGATGCTTTGACTATTCCTGTTACTAGCAGCCCTGTTGTACCTTTTTATAAATCTGGGTTACAGGTACATACTGTGCAAACTTTGACTGTGCCTGCTGGACTAAATACTGAGCATATTAATCCACTAGAACTGAAAACGAGATTGGTGCTTCAGACACCTATGGTCCCGACTCATGTACTACTACATGTACTAAGAGTACAGGATTTATTCCAAACCAGACACAATTTGATCCAACAAACAAAACGATTCAGAGGTTTCCACCTTTTTTTCCTAATGGAATGAGTGAACCTCCTTAGATGAATTATTTTATTCCTGAAATGATTGTACCAATGGGAAATACAACTTTTGATACATTCACATTAAGGGCCTAATTACGACGTCGGGCAGACTTAGGTTTGCCCGACACCGTCTTCGTCCTGTGACTGACCGACCTCTGGTCGGCGGTCCCTAATCGCCTAATTAGGATGCGACCGAACACTGTTCGGTCGCATTCCTATATTTCCCTATGGGAGCATGGATTACGGCCGTAAACTGGCTCCCGTACATGCTACCATAGGGAAATGGGAAGTGCTGTTCTTCCCTGTGCCCTGTGGCAGGCATCTACTTGCCAGCCACAAGGTCTAGGGATCAACCTATGGTGCCCCCTCGGCTCCAAAACACACACACAAGGGGGCCCTGCTGGGGGTCCCCAAACACGCTTTCTGACATGGTTTCCATGGAAACCATGCCAGAAACTGTGCATCGTAATCTCAAGGGCGGAACGGTCCGCCCTTTGGGATTATGAGCCGGATCCGACTGGTTGACGGGCTCCTTGATCCCATCGGAAGCCAGCCGGAATGACCGGCGGGTTTAGTTTCCAACCGCCAGTGTTGTAATGTGGCAGACAGAAAGTAAACCAAGGGGCCAATTACTATGCGGCCCGGAAGGCTCCGACTGTCGTTCAGATACTTTACGGGCTGCATCGTAATCAGCCCCAAAATCTGCACTCTGGACCTAGTAGGAATTTGACCAATGGTGATATGATTTCAAATACTTCTAGAGAACAATCATTATTTACTCCTGAAGAATTCGATGAATGGCTTAAAGGGTATAGTCCACCAAAAAAATAATCAGAGTGCAGAAACTGTTTCAGTTTCAGCTCCAGTTCCAAATTTGACTACAGTTCCAACTTTAGTTTCAGTGCCAGGTTCTGCTCCAGTTACTGTCTCAAGCAGGGAAAATCCATTAGATGTGAGTAAGCTAAAAGTAGAGGTAGAACAAATTATTCAGGGAAATCTTATTCCATCACGATTAGATACATATCAAGACAAGGAACTATTGTTTCTCTGCACAGATATTACCCGACGAGCTAGATTGACAAATGATAAATTGACTGATTTGGCTCAGAAATACGAAACTGACATTCAGAAATTAGAGGTCTTACAAAGAAATTACAGATTAGACTTTAATGATAGAGATATTGCAAACATGAGGCCAGCTGGAAAGAAATGGCACATTAAGGAATTAATTACACTGATTAAGATATGGAATGTGAGAGACAAATGGGAAGATAGATGGTCGAAAAAGAAGTATAGAGGGTTAGAGTGCAGACACCTTCAGTGGTGATTGACGGAGGGAATGGAGAAATGCAGATGTACCAAGTGGAGGTTTTGTACATGTGCCATGGACAAGAACTGATATTTTGTCATGTACAATCAAATTTCTAAAACTGAGAGAAAATCCAGTGGAGTTATATAGACAGATAGAATGATTTGTGAAAATTTCAAAAGTTTTGTGGATTGACTTGAATACCTTGTTTGACATTGTGGTTCCTGGAGATTTATGGGCCAATTGTAAAGTTTCTGTGGATTGGCCAGCAGCAGAACCAGAAATATATTCTAGCTTGGGGGCATCATCCCCAGTTGTATTGAAGAAATACCATCAGGTGATAAATCACTTGAAAACTTAAGTTTCTCCTGAAGAAATTGATTGGCAGCAAATAGATGAAACAACCTAAGATCTTAAAGATTCAGTTCTGCCTATTACAAGAGATCGATACAGGCGTTTAAACAGTACAGTGGAATGGAATATGTGGCTGACAAAGATATGGTACATTTTGTTTTCAGATTTGTGCACGGTTTGAGACATGAGATTTCATCCATAATTTGTCAACAATTAATCTGTTTTTAAAAATAAGCCTCTTGATGAGAATTTGTGTTATGCCAAATATCGTGGGGATGGGATTGGCATGAAACATAAAAAGTTAAAGGAGAAATTAATGGTTGCCCAAATGAGAGCAATGCAGAAAGGTCAGAATAAACCAGGTTTTGAAAATGCAGTTCCGGTACAGGGAGGATATAATTAAGTTCCAATGATGCAAGGTGTCAATGGTTATCAACAGCAGAATTTCCAGTCTCAAGGCACATAGTTTTGGTGTTCCAGTAGATCTTAGAACGGGTGTTGATGTATCATTTTTGAAGAAGACACACCTGTGTAACTCATGCAGAAAATGTGGGCATTGGAAACGTTAGTGTAAATTTATTGATAATAATGCAGGAAATCACTTACAGAATGGAGGGTATGCACAGTCTTAGGGTGATAACATGGTCCAGACTCAACAAGGACAAAGACAGAAAATGCAGAATCCTAATACATCTCAATTAATGCCAATACCACAAGCTCCGATGCCTCAGCAGAATGTTCAGGTCCAAAGAAACAACATGAATCAGAAATAGCAAATGAACAGAAATTCTTTCCAAAATCAGAATACATCACAACAGTATTTAATACATACAAAAGATTTTGGTCCAGACCCGTTAGCATGATGGTGCCTGAGGGGGAGGAGAACTGCATGCTTGGCGCAGCCTTAGAGGCAGACCAGAGTGGTCCCTATGTGAACAGAGAAGTGAATGTGAATCATGTCTAATTTTACTGGTGCTACCCCTCTACAGTAAGAACAGCAGAGTTTCTCAACCTACCCCTCTCAGGAGAAAGTATGCAAGTTATAGGAGTTACAAATAATAAGTTGTCCACCACAATTTCTGAAGCAGTTCCTGGTAAAACAGAATCCTTTGTGGATCAACATCGATTTGTGATGTGTGATTCAAGTCTAGTGAATTTGCTAGGACGTGATCTACTGTGTAAATTAAATTGTTCCATGTATTGCACACCAAGAGGTATTGAATCTCATACAAATGATGAGGATGTTGTTTTCAAATTGTCCCAACAGAAATCTGAAATGGGAATGTATCTTCTCCTGACATGAAAAGATTTGCCCATTGAACTGAGAGACACGTGTTACCTCATGTCTCGGACTTTACAGGTAAAGATATCGCACTAACCAAAGGTTTTGTGCTCGTCCAAATCACCATAAGCCAAATGCTGAATATCCAAGAATCCCACAATAAAATTTGATTACAGATACTATAGCCGGACTTACTCATGTGATTGACTCAATGATTGAGCAAGGGTTCTTTAAAGAGATAATGGGAAGTCCATGTAATTTTACCATTATGGGCTTACAGAAGCTGAATGGCAAGAGTTGTATTGTGCAGGATTTGAGGAGGATAAACACCATTGTTGTCTCTTGTTGTCTTGTGGTACCAAACACAACTGTGATATTATTTCAAATTCCTTGTGAAGCCGAATGGTTTTCAGTCATTGACTTGTGCCAAGCCTTCTTTTCTATTCCTCTTCATGTGTAAAGACTTTCTTTCTTTTTTTTCCAAGTTTGAGGGATAATGCCTTGAACAGTTGCATTAAAAACATTTGCAAGGACTGGTGCCCATAAATCAATAATGTCCTTAAACATTTTGACGGATACCCCATCGGGGTCAGGGGCTTTAGAAGGGAAACAGCTTTCACATTGCATGCGCTACAACGCATGCGATTACAACGCAAGCCATTACATCGCAAGTTGTTTCTACGACTTGCTGTAGGGGGCGCGCTAAGCTAAGGAATAGTATCATTTACTATTCCAACACCTTCCCTACTGTTACACACACTGGAGTTGGAATAGTAAGTTATACTATTCCTAAGTCCAGCGCGCCCCCTACAGCAACTCGTAGAAACGACTTGCGATGTAATGGTTTGCGTTGTAACAACGCAGTCGTTATATCGACCGCGTTGTAATTGCATGAGTTGTAGCGCATGCGACGTAACATTGCATATTCATTTAGAAGCAGTAGGCTTTCCTATAGCTGCAACCACCTCCTCCACTGTGATTGATTTAGAGGTGTTAAAGACAGACCACTTGTATCACTCTAAGGTGCTGCCAGATAGTCCATACAAGAATTAAAAATTCCTTTGAAATGTTCGGCCCGGGTAGATGGAGCAACCAAAACTTCTATTTTGGGATCTGCACTATCTAACAGAAAAGGCAAGTTTATATTTTTCCAAAAAAGGCCTCTATCCCCTGGGTGTGCTGCCTGTTCCAAGCCTACCCAAGCTTCGTCCTGCAACTCAGTCTTATGTCGACCTGACAGCACCTGCTTATAATTTGGCCTAAGGAGCTTAAATTCTTCTCTATCACTAGGGGATTTTTAGAGAGCTTTTCTTAATTTATAATTTGCCTGTGTATGGTGTCGGTCAAACCACCCTGTGGGTTGTGCCTGTTTGCTAGAGTTATTCTTCTTTAGTTTATCTGCTATGGCTAAAGTAATCCTACTGAAAGCTAAAACAAATTTATCAGTTGGAGGTTCAATGTCTGCACAAGTAAAAAAGTCTTCTAGGGGGGCGTGGCCAACTGCCGAAGGGAATGGCCACACGGTAGCCGAGCTCCGTGGCGCCACTCCCGATAAATCCGAAATTGACTGTATGCCCCTGCCGGATTTGCCAGAAATTGTGCCCGCTTGTGCCTGTGATCGGTGCCCTGCAGCTGGACAAGGAGCGATCCTGATCGGAGGCGCCCCGTATCGTAGTGACCTCCCGTATGCCTGGACTTCCGCGGCGGAGCCGGTGAGAGCCGCTATTCCTTGGGGAGGCGCCCTACTCGACACCGCGGCTGCGGCCTAAGCGACGTGGAGCATCTGAGCTGAGGTGACCGAGCGGCGCCGTTTCCATCGGTGGCGCTGGCGGTGAGTGAGACACGGGATATCCAGGATAGACTGCGATTCTCCGGAGGAGCGGGCGCTGCTGTCCCCGCCGGAGCCCAGTGACCCGCAAGCGCGTGAGAGGCGGTCCCTGGCGGGTGCCGCGTCGGCAATTGTGAACAGGGAGGGTGCCTGAACGGCTCCTAGGCATCTCCACTGACTCGAGGGGTGCCCAGCCTTATCCATCCGGCGGAGGTGTTGCAAGAGGCCACCGCTGTGGCCTACAATTTGAGGAGACGGTGCCCGGGGCGGGGGGCCGGATTGCAGAGCTCCCTTCCTTGCAGCGGGCGGTGTGTACAAGGCCCGGCAACCCCTGCCCCCCCTGCAAACTGGACTACCTGGGGGCCTTGGGATTCGCTGCCCGCACCCGGCACGCTCCATGAGTCTTCTGGTGGTGGGGCCCGAGCGATTTTGGGCCTGGCACAGATGCACTCAAGCTGGGAGTGGCGACCAGTCAACCCCTCAACAAGAAACCCGAGCCTGCACTTGGTAGGGCTGTGCAGGACCTGCACTGAAGCTATGTTGGCTGCCCAAGTGTGAAGCATTAGTTGTGGACCCAGATTGCATCTGACCACTGGCGGTGGGGACTGGGGCCTACCTACCCCCGGACTACTGCAGCCTACATCCTCCCTATATCTACATACAGCCTGTGACTACTGCGCTACCGGTGGGGTGCTGCCTAGCCATCCAGACGCCCAGAGGCTGAGGTGCGGCTGGTCAAAGCCGACAGGCCAGTGTGGGAAGTCCCACTGCAGGTGGCGGTGAGTAGCTGGCGTGTCCCGGCCCTCCTTTGCACCCCCCCTACCGGCGTCATAATGGCAACGGGCCGCAGTGGGTGCAATGCAGTACAGGTGAAATTAGAGAAATTTGCTTGGCAGAAGATCCAGGAGGACGAACATACCAACACCAAATCCGAGGGTGAGCAACCAGGCCCCACAAATAAAGACATCTTGGCGGCCATAACCTCTGTGCAAACGTCCCTTGAAACCCGGATAGATGCTGTCGCAACTGAGTTTTCATTAATCAGAGCAGACATGCGTAAAATGGCGGACCGAGTCTGTGCCGTCGAAAACGCAACCAAAGACCTGGTGAGCGACTCGGATCTCCTCAAGCGCCAAGTGACCGATCTTCAAACTTCTCAAGAGGTGCTAGCCCTGCAGCTGGACGATTACGAAGGCCGTATGAGGTGCAATAACATACGGATCCTAGGTGTTACGGAACGGGCAGAGGGGCAGGCCGCTGACCTCTTTGTCGAAGAATTGATACTAAAGCAGCTTCAGCCAAGGGGCCTTTCCAAGTGCTTCTCAATTGAACGGGCCCACCGCGTACCTGGGGGCAGACCAAAGCCAGGAGCCCCCCCGACCTCTTCTCGCAAGAGTATTTAATTTCCGGGATCGAGATGCCATACTCCAGACTGCCAGGGCGGCCCCCCCGCTGACACTTGATAATAGTAGAGTCACCTTTTTTCCAGACTTCACCCTGAGAGTCCAGAAACAGCGACGCAGCTTCTTGGACGTGAAGCGTGCGCTCAGGGACCAGGAAGTCAAATACACCATGTTGTTCCCAGCCAAACTCCGGGTCGAGTCAGAGGGTAAGCTATGGTTTTTCACAAGACCCGAAGATGCCTGGGACTGGCTCGACGGTTGGCGGACAGTGGGGAAGCGCTCGCAGAAAACAGCAAGTGAGGCCGGTGAAGCCAGTGACAGACGACAGCGGCAGCGGTCCCCCCCAGCACCGGCTCGGAGACGCAGATCCCGACGGGGTGAGAACAGAAGATCGGCAAGTAATAGTGACTATCTGCTGAGAAACTGACTTCCAGGACACGGGTCTGATAGGGGTCACTGTATTTTGGGTGCCGCACCCTACACACATGTTTTAATGGAGCTGGGCTAAGTTACTCAAATGCCGTCCTTCCTTGGTTTCGTGGGGTTGTACTGGGTTTACTCCTCACTAGTGTAATTCGTTCTTTGTAATATTCATATGCTAGCCTAAGGGAATATTGGCCGAGGCTGCACTTTATGTTCACGAATCGTTGCCCCAGGGAGTGGGGTTGTTCACGTACCTGATGTTGATGTGGGAGGGCGACAGGCACTCTGCAAGTTGGGGGTGGCGGGTGGTTCTATGCCCGTTGTGCAGGGAGGCAGGGTGGGGGGGTTTGAATTTGGGGGGAAGGGGGGTTTAGTTGTTTTTGTTATTTTGTTTACTGTACTTGTGCAATGCTATTCTCGGCTCTCTTCTTTGTCAATGGGTCCGACTGTCCTACTCACCTACATACTTCAATTGAGCTGCTTTCTACCCACCGTCAGGATGCAGGTACATTGCGGGGGGGAGCGCCAGAGGTCCATCCATCCCCTTTATTTCCCAACAATGTATTTTCCTAGCAAATAACCACTATGGCCTCACACGCAGTCCTTAAACTCTTGACTTGGAATGGTAATGGCCTGGGCGACAAAATTAAGAGGGGAATCGTGCTGCAATACTTGAAGCGCCAGGCGCTAGATATAGTTTTGCTCCACGAGACGCACTTGGTTGGGAATTCCTGCGGGGCACTGAATAGGTGGGGATATCGATTAGTCGCCCACTCAGGGTTCTCCTCAGGCTCACGGGGGCGGGGGTGCTCCTCCGCAGAGGCTGCACCTATATGATCCACAACACCTGGACAGATGCACAGTGCAGGTATGCAGCAGTCACAGGTACATGGGAAGGACAAGTTCTCAATGTTGTATCCGTTTATGTTCCCCCTGGGTTACAGCGCCCGGCATTGCGAGACATAGGGACTCTCCTACTTGGCTTACCCCTGGGTGTATTGCTACTGGGGGGCGACTTTAACCTAACGTTGGACGGCCCTAAGGATCGCTTCCCGCCACGCAGCAACCCCCTCCTGGGCTCCCAGCTGCATGAGTTTTCAACCGCCTTGGGCATGGTGGATGTCTGGAGATGGCTTAACCCGACCACCATCCAATTCACGTTTCATTCTGGGGCTCACAATAGTCAATCTCGCATAGACCACATGTTCACACACGCACAAGACATTCATATTTTTACTGCGTCACGATGCCTGGCGCGCGGTATCTCTGACCATTCCCCTATTCTCACGACTTTAACCTTGGGCCAGACCAGGAGCAGCAATATCCTCTCTATTAATCCTTGGGCCCTTAAGGTGCCCCACATTCGGGAGGCACTGCTCAAAGACACCGACCATTACTTTGCAGAAAATGTAGGGTCAGTCACTTCCACAGGGGTGCTTTGGGGGGCATTTGGCGCAGTCATTAAGGGCCGCGCCCTATCGCTGATGGTGGGACCCAAGAAGGAACGGTCCAAGCGAGTGGTGGAAATGGAAGAGGACATCGTAGTTAGGGAGGAGGCCCTGGCGCGTGCCCCCGACCCTGATGCACAACACACATTGAATATGGTACGTCAGGATTACCGGCAGCTTCTTTCAGAAGCCACCACGACGCGCTCTCTAACTGCCCGACACAGGATTTACGAACATGGGGAACTCACGGGTAAGCTCCTGGCCTGGCTGGAAAAGAGGGAGCGGGCCTCGAGATGGGTCCACGCAATATCCAGTCCGGACGGTACACTTCTCACTGACCCCCAGAAAATAGCTGACACGTTCGCCTCACACTTCGAGTCGGTATACCGGACGACCGATATATCTCAGGCTCTGATGACAGCCGCACTCCTATCTACTATCAAAGTTGCGAGCTTATCCACACAGGATAGTGACTCCCTAGACGTGGACATCACAGAGACGGAAGTTCAGAAAGCAATACAGGATGTCCGTTCAGGCAAAGCCATGGGTCCCAATGGGCTCCCCATTGAACTCTTCAAGCCCATGGCCTCTAAGCTATCTCCCCACTTGCTGCGCATGTACGCTGAAAGCTTCGAACTGGGTCTCCTTCCGGCCGATGTTAGGACGGCTTCAATTGTGGTCATACACAAACCAAGTAAGCCAGCGGAGGACTGCAAATCCTATCGCCCCATTTCCTTCCTCTCTGTGGAGGCGAAGATTTTAGCTAAAGTATTGGCGAACAGACTCCTCCCTCGTATCACTGAGTTGATCCATCTGGATCAATCCGGGTTTATGCCGGGGAGGAATACAGCCCTGAACCTGCGACGGCTGAATGGGGTCCTTGGTAGACTTGGAACTATCAGAGAAGATGCGATTCTACTGTCGTTAGACGACGCCATGGCATTTGACACCATTGAATGGGAGTTTCTCTTCGCGGTTCTGGCTCGTATGGGCTTCGGACCCAAATTCATCAAATGGATTAAGATATTATATACACAGCCGACAGCACATGTAACCGTCAACAACCACGTCTCCAATACCTTTCCCCTGCAGCGGGGCACGAGGCAGGGATGCCCTTTGTCCCCACTGCTCTTTGCCCTCGTATTGGAGCCGCTGGCAGTCTGGGTGAGGGGTGATCCGGAAATAAGGGGACTAAAATGGACTGAGGATCACGAAGATCGCATTTCGCTTTATGCGGATGACATCCTCCTTTATTTGACCTCACCTTCGCGGTCCCTACGGTGAGTGCTCCACATATTCCACATATTCTGCGCCCATTCCGGATACACGATAAATTGGTCTAAATCACAGATGTATGTGTTATGGGGTGACCCGCCTACTAGCCCTCGGGGCTACGACGTACCGGTGGCATCTCGAGGTTTTAGGTACCTTGGAATCTTCATTACCCCGGATCCTAATTTATTCTACGAAAGTAATCTGAAATCAGATGTAAAACATTAGCAGTCTCTTCATCTTACCCTATTGGGGCGTGCGGCGCTCTTTAAGATGCTTGCACTACCGCGTTTCCTGTATGCATTGCAGAATACCCCTTATACTATCCCCGACGCCTATTTCTCTAGGATTGATAGCGTAGTGCGGGGTTTGCTATGGGATGTCCGGGCACCGCGGATAGCCATGAATAAACTTACTATGGGATGGTACGACAGAGGTATCGCATTGCCGGACATGCCACTCTATTACCAGGCGTCACAACTGGTTGCGATTAATAGGTGGGTGTATGGGAATCATGACGATCCCAACTTTCGCACAGATCGCTGGATTTTGGGACGGGGAGGATATAATAGGGCACTCTACACAAACCCCCATAAGCTTAACTTAACGGGTCCCACCGCACGCACAGTGGAGGTCTGGCATGAAATCATGAAGAAAGGGGGCTGGCACAACCGACTGACCAAAGCTACACCACTCTGGGAACCAGATATGTTGGGACAGCTGAGCAAATGCCCTGGCTTTGACAGGTGGGACATAATAGGCATCTCGACAGTGGGGGACATGTGGGTGAAGGGGAAATTGGTCACGTTTGCCAACCTACAGACCAAGTACCAGCTGGCACACACTGAAACCTTCCGATACCTTCAGATCAGTCATGCCATCTCTGCAGCCATGCCCAAGGAGCTCCCCCTGCCTGCGTCTTCCCCTCTAGAGGATAGGTTGATAATTGACCCGATGCCCAAAAAAGCAATATCCCTCACCTATAAAAAGCTGGTAAACAATTGCCCTGACCCTATGCAACGTCTGCGGGAGGGCTGGGAGTCCGACCTGGGGAGCATAGATGATGAGGACTGGCGCGACGCACTAGCGTCCCCTAAGGAAGTGGCCTTCCCCATGAGACTCCGCCTCATCCAATTGAAAATCCTCCACCGGGTGTACTTCGATGCAAAACTCCTATTTAAACTGGGTAGAAGACCTGACCCCTTATGCTTGCGAAACTGCAATCAGCCTGGCACCTTCTTCCACATCTTATGGGACTGCCCACTGATGCAGCACTACTGGGATAAAGTCACGAAACAAATGGAAAGGACTTGTGGCAAAACCTTGAAGGCCTCCCCCCAGCTCTGCCTCCTCAATATATGGGATGCCACTGATCTCTCACAGGTGGAACAAACGTGGGCTGCGATGGGATGGGCCATTTCAAAACGCAATATTGCACAAAAATGGGGGGTGGGAACGGGCCCATGCTCACGAGATTGGGCTATGGACATGGATAGGGCAATGATTGCCGAGAAGGATGTGTTCAAATGTAGAGGGTGCCCCAAGAAGTGGGACCACGAATGGGGGAAATGGAACAAATACAGAGGGGATATCTGTATATCCCCTTCCATAGAACTGCGACGTGAAAGAGACTTATTACTGGAACAACTGTAAATGATGCGGAGCCCCCACCCTCACTTCATTAATGTCTGTTTAGCTGTGCGACCCCACATGCCTTATATGTTATTGATGTATTCAGGTCTCCTAGCGCTTATTGTTTACCACCTAGAAGGCAAGACCGCATCCTGGTTTATCTCTGGGACAGTTATGGTGATTATTGTTTCGTTTTCTGTACTGTACACTGTGTCAGTTTATTATGGACCTGCTTATTGCCTCGTCATTGCCTTGTACTTTGTTGTACCTTCTTTTTTGTCTAATAAAAAGTGTTTAAAAAAAAAAGTCTTCTAAATTACTTTTTACCAATTCTTCTAAAAACACTGGTGCATTTACTCCTGACCATTTTAAGCTAAACCCATTTTTTGGGCTATGGCAACCGAGGTGGACATCTGAAACACTTGAGACTGAATTGGTAATACTACTGTAAGTGTAAGTGGAAAGTGGTCGCTATAGTAGGAGACATCAATGGCTAGTGTACTAAGTTGCCTTTATTTGCTGACATTAGGATATGATCAATGCAAGAAGTACTGCTATTTCCACAGAAAATGGGCAGAGGAGCACCTCCACTCAGAGTCAAGATTTCTGAATTAAATAGCTGGTATAAACTGTCCCCATATGTATTTTGGGAAAAATGCATCAATTTATTGCCTTTAGTGTCTTCATGACCACAAATATCATTAAGTGAATGTACACAGATCTCCATATATAAGTCTCCTGTCCAAATTAGCACCCAGTCTCCAACAATGTCCTTTATAAACAAATATAGTTATTTCTCAAGGGAAGATGGAGAGTAACTCGGCCATCCCGATCAGTGTTCTGCTGAGATGCCCTATCCTCCATATGCTCTGGTATGGGTGCTTTGATAGTAGTCTCCCTGTTTGCTCTACCACAAGAGCCAAATCGCCATTGGTATGATGGGTTTCTTGAGCTGCCTGGTGGATTAGGTACTAAGGGAATCAATGTTGCTGACTTTATTTATGTTAGTATGTAAGGTCTTATTTGTTTCTCCAGACTTGTTACTTAAAAGTATCAGGGTATGTTTGCAGTGCCTTTCTAGGATAGCAAACCTTTCCTTTATCTCATTTAGATCCTGCAGTACTTTTTATTCCATAGAGTCTAGTTTAGTGAACAATTTTTCCGTCAATGATTCAAGGATTTTTTAGATCTCAGGGTCTTGCTGCTTTTTGGATCTTTCTCCTGCTGTCTCTTTTTAGTCAAATAAGGTTTCATTTTTTTAAACACTTTTTTGGATGAACTTTTAAAGATGGGAGCCTTATCACAAGATTTGATCCTTTTAAGTGGTGGTGAGATCGGTTCTGAGTTATCAGTAATCTCCACTATTTCAAGGAGGTTATTTAAGACGCATGGGTTATTAGCTGGCTTTGCATAATTCATGCTTGAGTTACCTGCTGACTGGTTTGGATTTTTGTGTGCATGCACGGTAACACAGCCCAAGGCTGTATCTGCAACTTGTTTGGCTGTGGCTAATTGCTCTTCCATGTTTATAATTGTGTTTTCTATTAGACCCACAGAGCCCGTCAGATAGTCTGTGATTGAGTTTGGTGATTTCCCCTTGACATGCTTCCCATCACTAATTTCAACTTGCTTTTCTTTTCACCATACGTATGCGATTTTAAATCTATTTAAATTAGGTATAAAAATGGAATTAAAAAAACTGAAGGTACAATATACTTCTTACCCTGTCTAAATGTTCTGTGGCTGAAAGATATAGCAGAGTTAAAACCAAGAGGGAGGCCGAGGTCGGTCTCCTCCTGGCTCTGACAGGCACAGACGGGCCCTCTCCTGGCCCGGTCTTCGCCGTGTCCGGGGTGTGTCCCGCACAATGAGAGCATCAGGTGAATTTGGAAAGCTTCTCCAAGCGTGGACTGGCTGCAACGGTGGCTTCCTACCACAAAGGGTGATGGGGCTTGTGGTTTGCCCCCACTCTCCTTCTGCAACATGCTCCCCAAGTCAGCGGGAGACCCGGGTGAATTTGGCCGGCGCCTCCGGGCACAGACTGGCTGCAACGGTGAGGGTCAGAGTGCTTCACAGTACAAAAGCATTCAATTTCCATAGTTATACATGGCTTAAGTGGACTACCACATTTAAATGATCATTCTAAAAGTGGCAGTTAATTTGATCTTACGATTAATACATATATTGATTATTGCATGATATCAATTCTTGATACAATATTAAGTGATCAGACAAATACTCCATGAGGATGTTTGGTCCAACTTGTCAATCAATGATAGCGACCTGGAGTAAGTTGTCCCGAAATTCCAATGTCAAAAAATGGAGGGACTATTATCATGTACCAAGTTACCTACCGGAGCAGCCGATAGATGAAGAACGAGCGATTGACTGTTGGATTCAACTAAACCCCTAGAAGAGACCGCTAATGGTTATCGGAGGAATTTGCTCATAAGGTTGGACTTAGCATCCTTTTTGAATAGGGCGGTGGACGTGATTCTTCTAATGTACGGTGGAAGCAAATTCTAGATTCTTGGAGCAGCTCCAGAGAAAGCTCTATCATATGTTCTCTTCTTGCAGAAGAATGCAGGTTTCAGGAAAAGATCTCCAGTGCTCCGAGAGACTCTGCTGCCTCTGGATAACATCATTTTCTGGGCCAGGTAAAGAGGTGTTTTGTAGTGTAGTGCTTTGTGAGTGATACATGCCATCTTTAGGTGGATTCTAGCTTCTCATGTAAGCCAATTGATCGCTATCAAATATGGAGTGATGTGGTAAAATTTCCTAGAGCCTGTTATGAGTCTAGCTGCTGCGTTGAGGCATGCTTTTAGGGGAGCTGTTGAGATCTTGGGAAGACCTGAAAGAGTTGTGCATCCTTACTCAATGCTCGAGATGACCAAAGCCTGGACTGCTGTTTTCAGGTCAGCTGTATCGATGAACGGTTTCAGTTTTCTAAGATAGCTCAGATGGAAGCGGGCAATTTTTGCCATTTTGTGGATGTGTGAATGCATGTTTAGAGCCTTGTCCAGCGTAATTCCTAGGGATTTGGTAGAGCCCACTAGGATCGGGGTACAGTTTAGCACAGTGATAGTCTTAGTCCATTCCTTTATCACTGTGGAGCTATTAGGGGGGGGGGAAATGTGAAGGAATTCGGTTTTATGCGAGTTAAGCTTGAGATGATTGGTAGATAACCATTGAACTGTCATCTTTACTGCCTGATTTATCGTGTCTTCAAATGATGTAATCATCATATACAGCTGTGTGTCGTCTGCAAACATGTGGTAGGAGATGTTTGCCTGCTGTCATATTTCTGTTAGTGGTTCGACATACAGATTGAATAGTGATGGGGAAAGGGTTGAACCTTGTGGAACTCCACTTTTAATCAGGGATGTTAGAGACAGTTTTTGGTTCACCAGGAATCTTTACGATCTGTTCTTTAAGAAGGATTTAAACCAATTTAGGACTGTTCACGCTAAACCCATCCTTTTCTCAAGACGGTTTAGTAATTTGACATGGTTTATGGTGTTGAACGCGGACGATAGGTCGAGAAGAACTAGCAGACAAGTTTAATTACGGTCTAGAGCGAGTAGAGCGTCATCCACTATGTACAGGATTGAAGTTTCCGTACTATGATCTGGTCTGAACCCTGATTAGCAATCATCTAGTAGCTTGAATTCGGCAATGTGTTGGCTCAGTTGTTGTTGTGGGCATTTTTCAAGAGCTTTGGCTAGCATGGGAATGTTTGAAACCGGTCGAAAGTTATTGGGGTCTGAGGGGTACTCGGTAGGTTTTTTTAAGAAAGGGATGACCTGGTCGGTTTTTAGGCAGTCTGGTAAGGAACCTTGGGCAAGTGAAACATTAATAATCTTTGTCCAGCTGGGAATGAGCTTGTGATTTATTGTAGACTAACATTTTGAAGGGATAGACTTATTGTAGTGGTTGTCCGGTTGTATGGACAGCAAGGTTTTGGCAATGTCCTGATGGTTATAAAGCTTGAAGGTTGACCAACGGGCCTTATTTTTTGTTGTTGATTGTGTGAGTTGCAATGGAAGTTCAGCAAGAGTACTATTTTGGTTTGAGGGATTATCTGCGGCGTCTTGAGTTCACTCTTCAGGGAGCAGGCTTTAGCTGTGAAGAATAAAGAGAATTCCTCACAGGTTATTTCCGATTTAGATGTTGACAGAGAGGATTTGGACATTTTGTTAGATTGATCTTTTAACAGTTCAAATAGTTTGCCTGGTCTGTTGCTTGCGTAATCGAGTTCCCTTCTAAAAAAGGCTTTTTTGATATTAGCACACTTTTATTGTAGACGTTCCTGGACTTTCTTTAACTGGGGGGATGAAGGGTGTTGTCTCCATTTTCTTTCTGTTAGCCTGAGTTTTTGTCTTTCTTCATTCAGGTATCCGTTGAACCATGGATTTGTATCTTTAACCTGTATTTTTTTGAGTTTTAAATGGTCTACTGTATCAATTATTTTTGTCATTGTGGGGTTGTACTGTTCCGTGAGTTCGTTGACATCATCCAGGTTATTAGACGGTTGAAGATCTTTCTCACACTGTGCAGCCAGTTTCTCCATATTCAGGCCTTTAGTGTCACAAACCCAATGCTTCTGTTTGATAGATTGCGTGAAAAGGTTTCCTAACTGTGAATGGAATTTTGAAAGTAATGATATGGTGATCTGACCAGTCGCAAGGAACAATGGAGATAGTATCAAAAGCTTTTTCTTTGGAAATTATCCAATATAGAGTAGATCCTTTAGTGTGGGTTGGTAGCTCACAGGCTCGCACCAACGATTTGTCTGCTAGGAAATCTTTGATAATATTGACCTGATTATTCTTAAGGTCGTTCCAGTGAAGATTGAAGTCCCCTAGAAAAATATAATTGGAGTGTGGTGCGGAATTGGCTGTAAAAACTTCCATTAGCTGGTCAATGAATGAGACATTATTACCTGGAGAACGGTAGAACGCGAGTAGTTTGTAGAGCTTGCTATCTGAAGATCTTAAAGAGAAACCAAGGTACTCACATGTTTCCAGGGGGTTCTCGTGAACTTTAGAGATGGCGATGTTGGATCTATGGATACAGGCCACGCCTCCCGCTGTTTTGTTTATCCTATCTAGTCTCACAATAAAGTAATTTGGTGGAACCAATATATCTAGGCACTGGAAAAAATATTCGGTGAGCCATGATTCCATTCGAATAGCCATGTCAATTTCCTGGCTCAAGATTAGGTCAGCGATGTTTGCGACATGTTTCTTTGCTGAGCGACAGTTTAGTAGTAGGCAAGTTATCGATTTCAGTGGGTTATCTAAATTAGTAACTTGTTTTTTGGGGATTAGAGTAACTTTTTTCAGGTTGTTGAGGTTAAGCTTTCTGTGATTTGACTGTGTACTTCTGTCTGTGTTGATTGGGACTGCTTGAATTGTATGTCTGTCTAGCTAATGAGGGAGACTGGATGTCGATTCATAGGATAGCAGTATGGTTTGTATTTCAAAGTACGACAGATATCTTAGGTGATTGCATTAGTCAGGGGGAGTGGAGTAGTGTTTCGCTTGCTGTGTAGTGCGAGTACTGATTTAGGAACATGATTGATTTTGGAGAGATAATTTTCTGAGAGGAGTACAATATTCTTCAAATCTCTGATAGCGATTTGTAAGTCCCAAGCTATTCTGTCCGTTTGGGAACATAGTATTTCTGACTCTGTTGTGGACATAGGAGAGAGATGTGGATGTTGTAGTTTGCATGCTAGTCTGGGGGTAGGTTTGCTGGATGGTTCGCAGTCTGTGTGAATGTGGAAACACTTTGTTTCTTCTTTGGAATGTATCCTATTCGTTGGGGTAAGCCAGGGATTATTATTGATATTGTGATTTAATCTCCCGTTGTTCCGGGCCTTGGAAGCTGAGACCAAGAGGTGGGAGAATTGTAAGGTTTTAGGTGTGTTAGTCAGAGATATGTGCGGTTTAGCCAGATGATTAGTGATTAGCTGGTTAGCACCTAGGAAAATTATGCTGCTTGATTTGTGTGTTCTGGATACCGTATTACGGGATCTGGGGTATGGCCTTGCCTTGTGACTAGCACTGGGGCTTGGAGTAGCCAGGCTATTGGTGTGAGGTAGCGATACTGTTTCCAAGTGCTGGGGACTTACGTCTCTATCTTCTGAATTTGTGTGCGTATGAGTCGGTTGATGGGACTCTTTACAGATCGTGCTTTCACTGTTAGCCGATTGATTTAAGGGTAGTCTGTTGATCATGTTTGAGATTGTGAGTTGCTGGAATTTTGAGTGAGGGAAGTTATGAACGTGATCTTTTAAAGTGGCGAAAAAGTTGTCAAATAGTTCCAGAGCCTTATTGGCTGCTTGTCCATTTTTATAGTAAGTTATATTCAGCGTAGCTCTTTTTTGAGGGTGTTATCAGCGATTTGATTCGGTAAGGGATGTTTCTTGATTCCTGGATGTTTAGCAAATTAGACACGGCAGTACGCCATTTAGCCAGAGATCTAGTGAAGAATATAAGGTTGTTAATAATGTGGCCGTTTTTATGTTGAGGGGGGGGTCTGAGATAAGTGTCTCTGGGTATTTCCTGAGTAGGTTATGTTTAAAGGCTTTGCTTGCGTTTCTTGAAAGATTGGTACCCCACACTATAGTGTAAGAATTACTTCCTGCGGGTTTCAGAATGGACCCTGTCATCTTTGTTGGCATTGTGAATAATTCCTGCAAAAACATTCCACTGCTCTCTTCGCTGGTTGAAAGCCACTCCAAAATGGCCACCACTATGTGAGCATCTTCCATTGGCAAGCCCATTTCATTTGTGCTTTGTTACCTAGTTCCCTGGGAGTCTGCCCTCCTGCAGTATCAATTATAAAGGTGTTAGTTCTCTTTCTGTTACTATTGATTCAACTTCCAATGGGCTGGTCCTCTTTCAGTGTGTATTAAGAGGGGGGCTTGCTCGGTTCCCGGCCATTTTAGAATCTACAAGGGGAGAGTATATGGAAAAGTAATAATAGAAGGGCAAAAACATCAGGGATGATCCCAGAGAGTTCGATAACTGGCTCACTGTGGTCTTACACCAACGCGGCTGACCAAATTACCCTAGTCACTAACTCTCTCGGAGAGTCAGCACTGCTCCCACACTGGGCGCTCTCACCTCCGTTGACCTCTGTGCAGGAGCGGGTGCACCTTTTCCCAGCATCTCTGGCTCACTCGCGATTCCTGAGGGCGGCCACCGAGCATGTCTCTCACTCAGCGCCTTGCCCTGTAGAGCAAGTAGGAGGCACCCCTTCTCCGTGTCTCCTGGTCACTTTTCAAGCACTGCTGCTAGCGGCCCCAGCACTCCTGGCATGTCTGGATTCCTCCCAGGGCCCGGCGCTCCACGATCGCTATGTCTTCAAAATTTATGCAACTCCGCCTTCAACACAAGCGGTTGACACCGCTCTGGTGCACGCCAACTGAGGGGAAGGAGTCATACCCTCGTCAGCTCCCCACCCATCCACACAACTCGTTCCTGGGGAATGCGAGGGGGGAAGCGGTAAACGGAACCCCTACTCCAGGCGGCTCCAGCAATCGTGAGCCAGGACCCCATGGACCTCGGCTGCGTCCAAACCTGCTCAGTCCGGACTTGGATCCAGGACCTGGGCAGCCCTCCCGTCGATCGCTCCTCACCTCACTGCCTCCACTGCTGCGATGTCCCTCAAACCGATGGACCACTCCTGATTCTAACAAGGAGGGCTTCAAGGCGGTGATTCAACCATGTACGTAGTTCCATAGTTCAGCCCTGTCTGGATGATTGGGTGAGCGTTTGTTTATAAGCGGGCTTTCTAGGGATTTTTTCTGCAACGCTATCCCCAGCCCCGGAGCTCCTTCCTCAAGCTCCCTGAGAAAGCAGCAAGGAAATTGTCACAGGAAAGAATTGCAGTGATTCTAAACATGAATCCGCCAACTGCCCAAAAAGAAGTCTGCATGTTCTTCGGAATGGTGGGCTATTGTCAGAAGTGGATTCCAAATTTTTCCTTTAACAGTGAAACCTCTCCATAGGTTGACACACAAAGACGTGTCTGATCTGGCACCTTGTGATGACAGTTGTATGACTGCCCTGACTGAACTGCGAGAATGTCTTTGAAGGGGACCAGTTCTGGGAATGCTAGATCACAACAAGTGCTTTGTGTTATTCTGCAGTGAAAGAGAAGGCTGTGCTCTTTTAGTGTTAACACAAATGCATGGAAGTAATCGCAGGCCCATAGCCTATTTTTCAGTGAATCTTGGTCCTGTAGCTGCAGCATTACCATTATGTAAAAAATCGGGTGCATCTGCATGTGTGAGTCTTGATCAGTGTGAAAGCATGGTAATGGGGCATCCATTGACTGTATCTGTACCCCATTCAGTAGAAATACTGTTAATCCATACTCAGACACAGTATCTGATAAACAGTTGTTTTGCTAAATACGAGCAGATACTTTTGGGTTCAGTGAACGTGACCCTTAAAAGGTGCACAGTTTTTATACATAAAAGTAAAACATTACATCAACTGTGCATCAGCACGATTCACTGGACATATCATGTAGTTACAGCATTTACGACAATATACATGCTCGCAGGCAAGCACTTCATCATCCGGTCTCATCTGGGGTCCCCCCTCAAAAGGTGCACAGTTTTGAATCCTTCCACTCTGTTGCCACTGCCTGGAAATGAAACTGTGACTGATGAAGCTGATTAAGCTGAACATGATTATTTGGATGTGGCTGCATTGTGTACCAAGCCCCGTCCTGACATCCAAGATGAACTATTGCCTGAATCGGATCATGTGTTGTTTGTTGATGGTTCTTGTTTAAGAGACAGTGAAGGCAATTTGAGAGCTGCTTATGCTGTTTGTACAGTTGCTGGTGTTGTGGAAGCGTCATGGTTGCAAGGAGTGTACTCTTCACAAATGGTAAGGCTGGTTGCTCTGACGTAAGCCTGTAGCGTTTCTGAACAACTTAGTTACAATATTTACAGATAGGCTGTATGGCTTTGGAGTCATGCATGACTTCGGGAAATTGTGGTCACAGCGTGGGTTAATGACTTCCTCCGGATCACCAATCCGAAATAGAGATAGTGCAAGGAGCCTATTTAGGTCCCTACAACTGCCTGCAGAAGTTGCAGTAGTCAAGTGTGTAGCACACAGACAAGGCACTGGCTACATGACCATTGGCAACAAGTATGCTGATGAGCTTGCAAAGTATTGTGCATTAAATGTGCATACTTTTAATGAGGATTTACTGAACGATACATCAGTTGTCACAAATCGTAATGTGTTGTTAACAGCAGTAGGCACACGGGACGAGGTTAGGATGTTGCTTGAAGAAGTGACAGAAGCAGAACAGCAAGGTGGGTGCGAGCGGAATGTACAAAAAGGGAGGATGAAGTCTGGGTTTACACTGATGGCAGGCCTCTATTACCTGATAGCTTGTTGTCCACTATGGCTAGACAGTATCATGGTCTTGCACGTGTAGGAAGAGATGACAAGTGTGCTTAATCCCAGATTCAGAGTGACCACTGAAACATTGAGCCACTGTTGCGTGGTGTGTCAACAACAGAAAGTAGGAAGAAAAATGTTGTCATGAGTCAAATAGGAAAATATGCAGGTTCCTTCAAATGGCTGCAAATTGATTTAATTGAAATATCCCTTTGCATCGGTTTAAGATATGTAAAGGTTATTACATGCATCTTTTCAAAATGGATTGAAACTTATCCAACACGATGAAATGACAGCTTAATTGTAGCTAACTTGTTGTTAAGAGAGTTGATTCCGCATTTTGGATTCCTAACTTCTCTTGAGTCAGACTGAGAAACTCATTTTAACAATGAGGTTATTTAAAATGTTATGTGCAGCACGACAGGTTGAGCAGAAGCTCCATTGCAGTTACCGTCCAGAGGTTTCTGGACTTTTCGAACAGGTCAATGGTACATTGAAGAACAGATTGGCAAAGGTGTGTGCTTCAACATCTTTGAAGTGGCCTGAAACATTGCCTCTAGTGTTGATGAGTTTGAAAAGTACACCAGATAGAAGGACAGCATTGTCGCCCCATGAAGTGATAGTGGGACGAGTGATGAGACAGCCAGCTGTTCCTGTGAATGCTTTTGTCAACATAACAGATGATCTAATCTTTGACTATGGCAAAGGTTTGGCTCATATAGTACATTCTGTGTATCACCAGGTTGGAGAAGCTGCCCTTGCGACTCAACATGAGCAGTGCCATGACCTCAGTCCTGGTGACTGGGTAATGGTGAAGAAGCACGTCTGAAAGTCATGCTTGGATCTTCATTGGAGAGGACCATACCAGATGCTCCTGATTACCAACACCGCTGTGAAGTGCAGAGAACTTCTGACTTGGGTACATACCGCTCATACTCGCAGAGTCCTATGACCCCTTGATAATGCAACAGCACCTGTTCCTGATGTGCCAGTGGTTTCAGTGAGACAGATGGATCAGGTTAGCCAAGCTGTTGGGGACCAGCAGGAAGCTACTGGGACAGTATTCATTTGGCATGAGGAGGGTGTGAGAGAGTCAACTGTTTTCGGTACCGACGGGTCTCAGCAAATAGAGTTGACTACCATAGAAACAGATCCTAATGAAGGGCCTAGTGCATCAACCAAGTGAGTTGTACCTGGAGACCGTTGGCCTCAAAAAGGTGAGATCTTGAGAAGCTGTTTGATAGAAGGACCAGTATCATCAACCATTCCTGAATGTTCTGAACAGTCTGAACAGCGCAACAGCGATGATGAATGAACAGGTGTAAGGAGAGCAAAAATAGTGCAAGTACCCAGTCAAAAGTACTCAACTCCTGAATGGACTTACTGGCTGCAAATGGATGGGAGCAGGAGTATATTTCCTTTTGCTTTAATAATACGAGCCCACCTGAACCTCCTTGAAACAAACTTTGGGGTCGATTCCGATCGTGGCCGGTAGGGCTCCGAATCGGATTCGGCTTTACCGGATCCGATTCGGACGCCCTGTTTCCGACCGATTCGGACGTGCGTCCGGGCGAGCGAGTACGATGCGAACGTACGCGAAATCGCCGACCGACTCGTTCGCAAGACCCAACCGCTCCGACCGACTCGCACGGACACGACTCGCACCGCGCAATGGAGACGTTCCCCGGCCGGGTAAGTACGATGCGCGCCGCAAGCAGTCCGACCGACTCGCGCCGTCCGGCTCGAGAGAGCAGTCGGAGCCGCACTTTGGGGGTCCGTGTCGGACCCCCCTGTACGACTAGCCGTACGAGTCACACACAGGGGGGACCCGTGGGTCCCCCCTACCTGTGCGTGTATGGCACAACCCGCTTCGACGCGTACCCGCTATAGGGGGCGCCCTTGTTTGCCTCGCACCCATTGAGTCAATGGGAGCCCGCGTACGCGTTGTACGACCGGCTCCCATTGACTTCAATGGAAGTCCGACCGAATCGAGTCCGATAGCATGCGAACGCATCGTACTCGTTCGGTCGGACTGCTAGGGTCCGATTCGGTCGGAAATCTCTCCGGGTCCGGCTCGGTCGGAGAGATTTCCTGCCCGAATCGGAATCGGCCCCTTTGTTGTGAAATTGAATTTCAATCTTGGTGTACCGCTTGAAGGACTGAAGCAATATATCTTGAATATACTCATCAATGAAGCTGATCTGCATATTTTTCATATTGAATGGAGCTATTGTACTGTACCTTGATATTTTCTGTGCTGAACATTGCTAAGTTGCTCAAACCACTTGCTGCTATATTGTTTAGTTATTAATTGGATAGCGGTCTGAAACTTGAGAAGCCATGAGTCTTAACACTGAAATTTCTCTTAAGATGCAAATGTGTATATACTGGAATCTTTTCTGCTATTGCTTTGATATTATTTCAATTGCATATTGTTTTGAATTTGCCACATCATGTACCCAAAGAAAATCCTAAACTGCAAAAATTAACAGCATTGATTTTACTGCCTTGAATGACAATTCTTTACATCATGATTTTAAAAATACTGACTACTCGCTTGAACACTTACACTGAACTGTTAAATTTATATGTAAGTACTGTGGATGTTGGTGATTCCTAAGTATGTATGCAAATACCTACATCTGTTGCTGAGAGCATAACCTACCATAGATTATCATTAGTATATGGGATTTCTTGTAGTGTACTGACTAGTTTGTTTTATGGTACTGATCAATTGCTGTATTATTATTCAAATCAAAATCGAATCTTTTCTGAAATTCCCGTGCTAAAATGCTTAAATCCACACCCTGAAGCTTCACAAGCTGAAAATATGGGCTATCTGTTTAGACCGACTCAATCTTTAAACATGACTTATGCACACAGAAATATTCTAACATGTAAAATATCGATAGCTGAAAAGAATTTCATAGATTTATTAGAGAGTAGACAAAATAATGCAACAATTAATAATAATGTAAAATCAAAACTAATTCCTTGGAAAATACCGCAAAATGAAAATAACCTAATAGAGGCATTAGCTTTAGACTGGCAACATAAGGGAAAACTTTGTAAATACAGAAAAAGATCAAACACTAAAACAAGATTAGGAGGACTTAGTGAATGTGTACATACTTTTGAGATTTATGAAAATGGGGTACGCTAGTTAAGTGGAGTTGATCCTATCTTTCCTGGAGTGTATTATATTTGTGGAAGGAATGCTTAATATAATTTACAGAAAGGATGGCATGGAAGTTGTCACCTAGGAATTTTGTCTCCATAAATTTATCATTATGTGAAGGATTTCAAAGAAGAATTAAAAAAAAGAGAACAGGAAAATGAAGAGAAGTGTGAGTCCAAGTAAAATAGTGGGAGATACTTTCGGGGTTCTGATACCTTTTGTAGGAGTAGCACTAAATTCTCACAAAATTAGAAAGCTGTCTACTATAGTTGATGAATTAGCCACCAGTACACATAGAGAATGTTCTCTTGTAGATGTAGACATGATTTCAATAAGATCGATGGCGATACAAAAATCGACTCGCCCTTGATATCCTTCTCCTGAAGGAGGGCGCAGTCTATTGGTTGTTAAAAGTCCAACATTGTTGCACCTACATACCAGACAAGAGCAAAGACTTAGAAAGCTACATTAAAAACATTACTAACTTAAATAAGGACTTGAAATTAAAAGCAACTTTTAGTAATTGGTTAGGTAACTTATTTAATGGATTAGCGATTTCTATCTTAAGACCAATAGTAGCAATGTCTTTGTGCATAATGCTGATAATATTAGCAATCGAATTCTGTAGGTTTTAAAAGGACAAACAAGGAGTGTAAAGAAAGAGAACTGATCTTGAACTGGAAGATGAACAATGTAAATACTATGATAAAATGAAAATTCTAGAGGAAACTAGAAGACAAAGATTAAAGACAACAAAATAATTTTTTGTGACAATTTGCTGTGGTAGTTTATGATGGCTTAAATCGTCATCAGATGGGGGTCTGTAACAGCGTAGATACTGATTATTCTTTACACAACATACATATTTTACTTTACACTGAAATCATAAATGTGCACTTTACACGTTGACAAAAAATCACAGAAACAGAGAAAACTTTGAATTATCAGCACCGTAAAAGCGTGCTTGATTAGCTAGAAACAGTAGGATTAATCAAATAATAAAAATAAGATGTTTACTAACTATTTACCTCATGTTAATAAAAAGGTGTCATGAAAACTAATAAAAAGTTTAGCATATCTGTTGATTTCAATTGGAGAGTGTTATAACAAACTCGACATTGGTGCAAGTCAATGTTGTTATGGATTATATGTTTGAAACTTTTAGTATAAGTACTTAACATCATAAAGAAAGTATATTAATGAAAACAATGTTATTTTAAAATGAATTTTAGAATTAGTTTACATGTTGCTACTTTTTAAAAAACATATGAGTAGGCCATACTTAGGCTTGTTCATTTCTATATAGTAACTACTGACAGTTTTACCATTATTTCTTAAAATGAAATGTTTGATTTACCACACTATGTTTTGGATCTTAATAATGAGTTGATTTACGAAAAGAAAAAAATGATGATTTTAAATGCACTGAAAGTCTTTTGCTTAGACTGCACTATTTAATGGCTTAGTGAAATTAACTTTGACATGTTCCCTTCAAATGTTACTCTAACTCCTCGTGCCTATTGTAACAATTCAACTATAATTGAAACCCTATTCTTCCTTATGTCTGAATTGGTAGGAACTGATTTTTGGTCTGTACCCATGAAAAAACAACAAGATAATTTTCCTTTTTTAACGAACCTATGAGGATGGCAAAGACTGACATTTCTCATGCATAGTTTGGGAAACAATGCTGGAGTAGCACAAGGTACCTGACATACGGAAGATGACTACACAATGAACAGACCGCTGTGGTCCGACTACTGAAGTCAGAACCTGAACATCTGTTCTGTAAAGAGGGTCACCCCAGAGGAGGGGAGAAAGAGCAGCTTTTGACTTCATAAGCTTTTCCTCAGAGCTTTTCCTTTTTTGGGTTTCTTCTACCCCAGTTGCTGATCGATTTAGACTATTCATTTTGCCAACAAACTGATTACCTATCCATGCTGCTCATTCTCTTTGGCAATGAACTTACTTGTTGAACTCATTTCGATGTCATGTGAGAAACCAGATCTGACCTTTCCTGATTTTGCTTAAATTTCCCCTATTATTGTGTCCTGATGTTCTTTCTTTAAACTGTGCAATTGGATTTGATTCTAAATGCCTAACAGAGATAGTCATAGATTATTTCCAGAACACCAAGTTCTGCTGCTTTTATTTTGTGTTGCGACTGCAGAGCTTTTAGTTTGTTTTATTCTCATCACAGTAAACTTCTTCAGGAGGTTGGGTCTTCCAATGGCAATACTTTATTTCTACAATATGGTCCTGAGAGTAGTGTATTTGAACCTCATTTCGAAATAGTGAGTTAACCACCAATTAGTGGTCCTCATTGGTGGCTAACAATATGGACATCCTGAAGTCTAACCCCTTACTATGACAATTAAAGGTTCATCTGAGGACCAATGCCTCTGTGGGTACAGTGTAAATCTGTGTTAAGTAAGAATTGTTAAAAATAGTCTTATGGGCCCAGTACAGCGGTTGTGATAGAAGAAGCTTCTGCTGGATCAGGACCTACAGGCGATACCAAAGGGGATGATGGACGGAGCGTTTGAGCTAATCAAACACTCACCCCCAGTCAACTGATCTGGGTTTAATCCATCATCATTCTTTAGCTCACTCCACCACCCCAGTTCTGACATGGCCATATGCAAATCAGTCTGACCCTGTGCCTCATGGGAACAGTCCAGCCCGTACTGCCAAGCCTTGTCTTCCCTGGACCGGAAACAAGCATCCTGGGACCGGTTTCTGCCTATTCAGCCGTCATCAGCCAGGCTAGGTTGAATCCAGTGGCAAAGTGAGCAAGGGACCCACGTCTGGGCATACCCTGCCAACTTAGGGCGAACAAAGCGATACCAAAGGGGATGATGGACGGAGCATTTGAGCTAATCAAACACTCACCCCCAGTCAACTGATCTGGGTTTAATCCATCATCATTCTTTAGCTCACTCTACCACCCCAGTTCTGACATGGCCAGATGCAAATCAGTCTGACCCTGTCCCTCATGGGAACAGTCCAGCCCGAACTGCCAAGCCTTGTCTTCCGTGGACCAGAAACAAGCATCCTGGGACCGGTTTCTGGCTATACAGCCGTCATCAGCCAGGCTAGGTTGATTCCAGTGGCAAAGTGAGCAAGGGACCCACGTCTGGGCATACCCTGCCAACTTAGGGCGAACAAAGCGATACCAAAGGGGATGATGGACGGAGCGTTTGAGCTAATCAAACACTCACCCCCAGTCAACTGATCTGGGTTTAATCCATCATCATTCTTTAGCTCACTCCACCACCCCAGTTCTGACATGGCCATATGCAAATCAGTCTGACCCTGTGCCTCATGGGAACAGTCCAGCCCGAACTGCCAAGCCTTGTCTTCCCTGGACCGGAAACAAGCATCCTGGGACCGGTTTCTGGCTATTCAGCCGTCATCAGCCAGGCTTGGTTGAATCCAGTGGCAAAGTGAGCAAGGGACCCACATCTGGGCATACGCTGCCAACTTAGAGCGAACAAAGCGATACCAAAGGGGATGATGGACGGAGCGTTTGAGCTAATCAAACACTCACCCCCAGTCAACTGATCTGGGTTTAATCCATCATCATTCTTTAGCTCACTCCACCACCCCAGTTCTGACATGGCCATATGCAAATCAGTCTGACCCTGTGCCTCATGGGAACAGTCCAGCCCGAACTGCCAAGCCTTGACTTCCCTGGACCGGAAACAAGCATCCTGGGACCAGTTTCTGGCTATTCAGCCATCATCAGCCAGGCTAGGTTGAATCCAGTGGCAAAGTGAGCAAGGGACCCACATCTGGGCATACCCTGCCAACTTAGGGCGAACAAAGCGATACCAAAGGGGATGATGGACGGAGCATTTGAGCTAATCAAACACTCACCCCCAGTCAACTGATCTGTGTTTAATCCATCATCATTCTTTAGCTCACTCCACCACCCCAGTTCTGACATGGCCATATGCAAATCAGTCTGACCCTGTGCCTCATGGGAACAGTCCAGCCCGAACTGCCAAGCCTTGTCTTCCCTGGACCAGAAACAAGCATCCTGGGACCAGTTTCTGGCTATTCAGCCGTCATCAGCCAGGCTAGGTTGAATCCAGTGGCAAAGTGAGCAAGGGACCCACGTCTGGGCATACCCTGCCAACTTAGGGCAAACAAAGCGATACCAAAGGGGATGATGGACGGAGCGTTTGAGCTAATCAAACACTCACCCCCAGTCAACTGATCTGGGTTTAATCCATCATCATTCTTTAGCTCACTCCACCACCCCAGTTCTGACATGGCCATATGCAAATCAGTCTGACCCTGTGCCTCATGGGAACAGTCCAGCCCGAACTGCCAAGCCTTGTCTTCCCTGGACCGGAAACAAGCATCCTGGGACCGGTTTCTGGCTATTCAGCCGTCATCAGCCAGGCTAGGTTGAATCCAGTGGCAAAGTGAGCAAGGGACCCACGTCTGGGCATACCCTGCCAACTTAGGGCGAACAAAGCGATACCAAAGGGGATGATGGATGGAGCGTTTGAGCTAATCAAAGACTCACCCCCAGTCAACTGATCTGGGTTTAATCCATCATCATTCTTTAGCTCACTCCACCACCCCAGTTCTGACATGGCCATATGCAAATCAGTCTGACCCTGTGCCTCATGGGAACAGTCCAGCCCGAACTGCCAAGCCTTGTCTTCCCTGGACCGGAAACAAGCATCCTGGGTCCGGTTTCTGGCTATTCAGCCGTCATCAGCCAGGCTAGGTTGAATCCAGTGGCAAAGTGAGCAAGGGACCCACGTCTGGGCATACCCTGCCAACTTAGGGCGAACAAAGCGATACCAAAGGGGATGATGGACGGAGCGTATGAGCTAATCAAACACTCACCCCCAGTCAACTGATCTGAGTTTACAGACGCCATGTTGGGTGGATTTTTTTAGAGTTGGGCTAGGCAATCAATATCTGTGGGAAAGAAAACAACCCAGGAAGTACAGACTGTGAAGAGGAAGATGGACGAGGAGGTAATGGGATAGGCCTTCACATTTTCAAGACCATTAATAAAAACAGTTTTTAGACACCAGAGTACAATCTATTCTCAAACCTCAACCTCAAACACTTTAAGAATGTTCTGTGTCATCTACTTACTGCATTCTGCTACAATACAGCATGAGGTAAAAAAAAACGATGTCTGCTCAGTTTATTTTTACAGTAAAAAAACAATTAGAAACCAGTTTGGTTCTGACTTTTGCCCACACAGAATCTTGACTTTACATTTTTTCAAATGCCTATTAATTTTGATTGACAGATTGAGTTAATTTAAAAAATACGTCTATTTGACACTGTAGCTTCAAAGAAATGTTTTGAAAGTTAACTGCTGAAAATGTTATGATATTTTTAAAAGGTGATGAAACTGGGAAAAGATTGTCTATAATAATGAACCGTTAGCATGGGTCACGTAACCCATATCTTTTGATAAGGGTGAACAAGTTGCACAGTTAACTTCCTGAAGTAAATGTAAAATTTGATGTAAGCACAGGTCTGTCAATGTCTAAATGGTCGGTACACGTTTTAATGGCGAAAAATGCATACCTACTGGTGCACCAATCTCTTGTAGTTTATGTTTTCAAATGGTCTGACTATAAGTTCCATGAGGTCGGACAGAATAATTATTGCTTATGATCAACTCCGACACTGAGGTGTTCAAATTTGCCTGGTGCAATAATTTTTCACCCATCCCAGGTTTCCGCCCATCTGGAATTGAGATATAAACGACGCAGATTTTGGTGCTTACCATATCCTCCAGGTGTTTTCAGCTCTTTAAGTTCTCGAAGGGTTGACCTGCCTAAGTTTAACAAGGTGTGTGGACTTTCTCTCACCCAATGATTGCCGGGTACGATCAAGGTTGCACAATTTATAATTGCGATCTACAGACAAACTGGTGTTTGCGCACGGATCGCAATTTACCGTGCCATTCTATTTCAGCTTTACCGGATCTCTGTTTGCTAATTATCTGTTTATGCTATTTTTATGTAAACACCTTATGATAACTGTAAAGTGCAAATGCGGACATATTAACAATATCTGCGTTTTTGTTTTCTTTTAAACAATTTTTATTGAACATTTCGCATAGCTTTACAATGACAGTACAATTCACATGGTGTACAGACAGAGATTCAGAATTGTGCAGATATTCATTCTTTCGTTTTCCAAGGTATAGACCTATCAGTTCAATCCCATGCGTCCAAGTGATTCCCAAAAGTACGTACAATGGAAAGCATTCAGTAAGGTGCGTTCATTCACTAGTATCAGACTCAGACTCTTCTAATGGGGGGGGGGTTCACATATATTGCCCCGATAGGCGTTCCAGCCTCCCCAGAACTTTATCCATTTTTTAGGACACCCACGGTGGATATATACTGATTTTTCCGCCATCATCGCCATGTCCATATCTTTGCACCATTGATTGAGAGTAGGGCAATGTCTGGATCCCCAGCGTTGTGCAATGTTTCGTTTTGCTACCGTCATGCCTAAAGTTACCCAGTCTTGAGCAACCGTGTTCAAATCAGTGTGTTCCCAGATGTTGAGGAGACAGCACCTCGGGTCTGGCAGTATTGTAACATGTGTGACCTGGGAGAGTGTGCGCATCACCGCCATTCAGTAGTACACTATTTTTGGGCATAGCCAAATAGTATGGTAGAATGTACCTGCTTCTCCGCATTGCCTGAGACAGAGCGGCGTATCTGCGCAATGTATTTTATGTAAGAGTGTCCTAGTGTAGTACGTGCAGTGTAGGATTTTCAATTGCACTAATCTAAGTCTTGATGGTATTGCAGCCTCCCTAGGGGACGCAAGTGCCTCCTGCCAGTCAGCCTCGTCGATGTCCCCCAACTCTCACTCCCATGCGGCCTTCAGTGTTACTGTGGGATCCGAGCGATTATTTACTATTTTACGGTAGGTCAGTGAGATTGCCTTTTTGTGAAGATGGTCTGTTAAAAGCCTATCCTCTAGTGGGGAGGATTCTTCGGGTCGCGTACCCGGCGGTAGGAGGGACTGAAGTGCATGCCTGATCTGCATGTACCGAAATAGTTCTGTCTGCGCTAAGCCGTAGGTGGCCTGTAGGTGGGCAAAGGTGACCACCTCTCCCTTCTGCCACAAATCCCCAACTTTCGATATTCCTATTAAATCCCAGCTGTGAAAGCCCTTGGTATTGCCCAGCATCCCGAGTCGCTTTGTATCCCATAAAGGCATTGCTTGTGTGACCACCCCTTCCCAGCCTAATGTGCGTTGTGCCTCAAACCATATGCGTAGCGTGTGCGACGTTGGACCTGTGAGATTGAGTCGTCTCTTCTTGTTGTAAAGTGCCCCCATGATCCCAGACGGGGCTAGAAGGTGTCTATCCATCTGAAATGCTGGATCCTCTTTGGGGACATGGAGCCATTGGTTAATAGCCACCAGCTGGGAAGCCCAATAGTATACTCTGATGTCGGGAAGAGCAATCCCACCATCATACCAGCTTCTGGTGAGTTTGTGCATTGCTATACGGGGAGTTTTCCCGTCCCAAAGCACTGTCGTCACTTCCGCATTGATCGCTGCGAAATATGTAGAGGGGACAGGGAACGGTGTATTCTGCAACGCGTATAGAAACCTGGGGAGCGCCATCATTTTAAAAAGGGCAGCCCTTCCCAGTAGCGTCAATGGTAGTGTGTGCCAATGCTTGACGTCTTTTTTTAATCGTGCCAGGGGCTGTGTCAAGTTTTTTTCCGTAAACTGTGCATGGTCATGCGTTACGAATATCCCTAGGTACTTAAATCCATCCGTTACTATCTGAAGTGCGCACCCACGCAGGAGCCGCGGTGGGGAGCCATGTAGGACATAGAGAAGCGACTTTTCCCAGTTGATGGTGTACCCTGAAACACGTCCATAGGCGGCACATATATCCAAGAGGCGGTTGATGGATCGTGCTGGGGACGCTAAGTATAATAATATATCGTCCGCATAGAGCGAAATACGGTCCTCCCAGTCACCGGCCCATCGCAGCCCCCGTATCACCAGGTCCTGCCTGATCCATGCCGCCAGAGGTTCAAGTACTATTGCAAATAGGAGTGGTGATAACGGACAGCCTTGTCTCGTCCCTCTACCCAATGGGAATTCAGCTGATAGATGGCCGTTTACTACTACCTGCGCCATTGGCCGAGTGTACAGTAATTCAATCCATGCGCAAAATTTTGGCCCGAATCCCATATGTTTAAGGACTGCGAAAAGGAAGGGCCACTCCACTAAGTCGAACGCCATTCGCGCATCCAGCGAGAGTATGGCTGCATCCTCTGCTATAGTCGATCTACGCTCCATCACGCCATGCAATCTTCTGAGATTCAGCGCTGTGTTGCGGTGGGGCATAAATACGGATTGATCCGGATGGATCACCGCTGACAAGTGTGGTTGCAGCCTAGTTGCTAGCGTCTTGGCAAGTATTTTTGCCTCTGCGTTGAGGAGGGAAATCGGTCTGAAGGATGTACACTCTTGTGCAGGCTTGCCAGGTTTATGTATTGTAACTATACTGGCAAGACGCTGGTCCCTTGGCAGGATCCCTTTGTCTAAGCTATCTACGTACATGGCCAAGAGGTGTGGTACGAGTTGAGGAGCTGCTTGTTTATAGAATTCGACCGGAATCCCGTTGGGTCCTAACGCCTTCCCCGTGTGTAGCGCTCTGATTGCCTGTGTAAGTTCCTCCGGTGTGATGTCCTCATCTAGGGCTGTTATTTCATCTGCGCCTAAGGTAGGCATGTGTATATCGTGTATGAATGCGAGGTTCTCCTCCACCGTTGCGGTGGCTATTGGTGTGTACACTGTCTGGTAGTGTGTCGCAAGCGCTTCAGTGATTTGCTGTGGCGCAGTAACTAAGCCTCCGTCATTTAATCTGATCTGAGTTATCCAGTTATTCGCTCTTTCTTTCTTTCCCAACCAGGCCAATAGACGGCCTGCTTTATCTCCCTGTTCGTAAATCATATGTTGTGTTTTGGTAAGCCTACTAGAGGCCTCCTCTCGCGTGAATGCTCCATACTCCCGCTGTGTCAGGTGTAGTCTGTGTGTCATCTCTTCAGTAGTGTCTGCTGCCTGGACCGCCTCCGCCAAAGAGACCTCCAATTCTAACCTATCAATGTGTTTTTGGCGTTCCCTTTTCTGTTCCACAATTAAGGAGATTGCGTGCCCACGGAGTACTGTCTTATATGCCTCCCATAAGGTTGCTGGAGAGGGGACTGAGTGTTGATTTTCTTCGAAATAGCACTTTGTCGCTTTAATGAGGTCTTTGCTTATTTTACGATTCCTGAGATACCCTGGGCGAATTGGGAACAGTCTGTGGTTTTGCGGGGCAAATGGTGCATATGCAATGAGGACTGGGGAGTGGTCCGATATACCTCTGGGCAGATGCCTGATCTCTGTCATGCCTAGCATCCCTGTGGACAAGGTAAAAATGCAGTCAAGCCTGGAAAGGCTGTTATGTACCCCAGAATGGAATGTGTATTGTCTTTCCTCCGGATACCGGGTCCTCCACACATCTAGCAATCCAAGCGCATCTACAAATTCTAGTAGCCTGTGGGTGGGCCCACTTGGGTCTCTAGGGGGCTGTCGGTCGACCAATGCATTCATGGTGGCATTAAAGTCACCACCAATAATTAGTTCTCCACAGGGAAGTGCGAGTAGGAATTTCCCTAGATCTGAAAAGGCAGTCTGATGTAGTGTCGGAGGTATGTATACTGACACAATATTGTATAGCCTTCCATCCCATTGGCATGTGATTGCCGCAAATCTCCCCTGGTCATCTTTGTGTGACCGGGTTACCATCAAAGGGAAGCGCTTGTTTATGAGGATCCCAACCCCACTGGATCCGGAGGTAAAATCAGAATGGACTACCATCCGAAATCCCCACCGGTCCAGGGCCTTAACAGTCGTCCCCTGCAGGTGAGACTCCTGGAGGAGAGCCACCGCCGGATTCTTCCGTCTAAGGTAGTGCAACACTAACCCACGTTTAATTTTGTCCCCTAACCCATTCACATTCCATGAAATCACAGTCAGTGGAGGGCCTTGCCGCTGGGTGGTCTGTGTCTGTAGGACAGTGTCTTTACCATCTTGGTTTGTGTCTGTCATAGTTATCTTTAATGGTCAAGCTATCTGGGACTGCTCTGAATTTGTCTTCCATGTTGTACCCTATGTTGATCCTTGCTGTAACACCACACACAAAAGCTTCATTCTTAACTAAGAAACCTTCAATTAACTGATCCCAACCCTCCACCCCCTTCCCTGCCTCCCTGCCTAGCGGATTCAAAACTACCCGCCACCCCAACTCAGCAGAGTGCTTTAGTCCCATAACTGTGTACTTGCGTAAGAAGGGGAGAGTCGCTCCGTGACCCCCGCGCACCCCCGATAGCGTCCTTGTAGTCTCCGGTGTGCGATCTGCACCTTGGTTCTTTCCAATATGGGGTGCAGTGTTCATGCATTGCCTCACATGATCTATTGTAGTCTTTGTCGTTCAGCCTGCAGGTTCATTAACCCTTCCGCCGGCCTGGCAGCCTGTCTGTTGGACATTAGGGGAGACCTGGCATGATGCAAAGGTGTACCCAAGCGTGGCAACATTGCTCGGGTCGCGTCTCGTGGCATTAAAGTGCTTCATCCAGAATGTCATTCAGCGTCACTCCCGTTCCCTGCACCAGCGTTCATTCCTGTCGATGTCTCCGTCTCCTCGGGCTGAGCAGTTTGCAAGGGTTGTTGTCTTCGTCTTGCCCCCTGTCTGTTGCTCCCTTTGGCTGGGCGCCAACCCTCCAGCCAGTCTTGCGCCTCTTCCGGTGACGTGAAGAACCAGCTCCTGCCTTCTGCTTCGACTCTCAGCTTTGCCGGAAAGAGCATTGCATATTTGAGTTCTCTATTGCGGAGCTCTCATTTGACATCCATAAAATTCCGCCGTTGTTTAGTGACTGCAGCTGTGTAGTCCGGGTAGAGGGTTACCTCACTGTTATCAATCCGTAGGGGGGGTGCGACTCGGGCCGCCTGTAGGATCGCATCTCGATCTCTGAAGTTGAATAGTCGCGCCAGAATAAGTCGCGGGGGGGCTCCAGGTCTGGGTCGTCCGCCCGGTACTCAGTGGGCTCTTTCCACCGAAAAGAATTTTGAGAGTCCACGAGGTTGTAATTGTGTTTGGATCAGCTCTTCCACGAAGATATCAAGTGCTGGCCCCTTGACGCTTTCCGGCACACCTACCAATCGGACGTTGTTGCGCCGCGAGCGCCCTTCTTGATCGTCCAGTTTCTCCGCCATCTGCTTAGTTGTAAGTTCTAGGTGGCGTACCTGTCTCTGCAGTGTTGCCGTGTCCGTTGACAGGGCTGCCGTGGTGGATTCAACCTCCGCCATTCTCGTGTTCATTTTGGAAATGTCCGCTCTGAGCAGCGTTATGTCACAAGATATAGTGCCAATGGAGGTTTGCATTTGCTGAAGAGTGGTCATCACATCATGTAGGGTGATCTCTTTTGGTTGCCCTGGCTGTTGGCTGTTTGTAGCGTTCGGGGTCGAGCCGGGTGCGTCTTGTTGTTCTTTGGTGATAGCATACTTGTCTATTCGGTTACTCTGCACCGACCTCGGTCCTCTGCCACTCATTGCGCTCCGATTCCAAGGAGGGTGGATCCCGTCCAGGCGGCGTAGAGGAGGCTACGCCGGTCACTTACTGGCTGTATTAGACCAATATCGGGGGTGATTGTCCGCTACTTCTCGTAGCTGGCGTCTAGCTGTTCTCCTGAACAAGTAGGAAGTGGCGCTGCGTTCATATAATGTAGTATCCCTTGGCCCAGAGTTCACTTTTTCCCTGCTGGGAAGCAGCCTGCAAGGGTTGGAGGGGGTTAATAGTTTTTAGCGGGCTGGCGCTAAAGATTTATTCTGTTCGGTATCAAAGCGCCCCTGTGGCTTTATCTCCAATTTACCGTCCAGCCGGCCGGGTGTTCCTCACCGCCAGTGACAGTCTTGTGCAGCCACTGATCATCGTATCACTGCTCTCTGAGGCAATCCCGTGCTGTCGGGGCACCCTCGCCGCACCCCCGCCTTACTACGCATCTATGGCTGCTCCGCTTCTCCGCCCATTCAGCGCCACAAGTGCACGTTGCGTTAATTACTTTGTGGCCGATGTAATCCCCGCAGGCCGTCTTCCCTGTACTGTTGTGGGCCGTATATAAATGCCTCCCGCTGCCATGCGTCGCCGGATGCCACTTCGTGTCAGTATATTAGGCCCCCCCGGGCACTTACGCAATTCTTCTGCCCCTCGGCGCTTGTCCCGGGCCCCTTTTTCTGCCGCACCTCAGCGCTGTTGGTGTTTCGGGTGGCTGCGATGCCGGTCCTGCTGTGCATGGACCACACGTCCGTGCACCGCCCTAGGCCAACGCACGATCCGCCGATCACGCCCCCTCCGTGGGCGGCTATTGCAATCACTTTGGGCCCCGGCTTCGCCGCAGGGCCCAGGCCTCAGCTCCGTCCCTCGGTCTTCGGCGGCTCCGGCAGCGCTTTTTTCCCCCCAAACTTTGGCAGCTGCCGCTGGAAGTACTGCGGTGTCCCCGCCATCCGTTCTTGATGGTGCAGATACCGGATAGATGTCAGGATTATCGGGGCACGCTTGGCGGTCTCCGGAGCTCTCTTAGGCTGCGGCCATCTTTGCCGGTCGCAAGCCACGCCCTCCAATATCTGCGTTTTTTACTGTTTCTGTAAGTTGTTCACACACACCCATACATGGCCTTCGTCCACAGACTCAGCACCTGGTGGAGGTGAAGAGTCTGATTCACAGAAAAATACCTCTGAATGGTGTCAATTACATTTGCCTAAGACGTAATAGCTTCATATTTATTGGTAGAGGTTATTGGTAGACTAGTGACTATTTAAGCAGCAAGTCTGAAAAATGATAATTCAGCACTTGCTCTAGTGACAGACAGCGTAAGAAAAGGCGATCACTCAGGAGAATTCTCATGCATGTGTGTGTGTGCATGTGTGTGCGTGCGGTTGTGTGTGTGTGTGAAGGTAGGGTAAGAACGAAACTGAGAGAACCAGAAAAGTGTATATGAGAGGAAGGAGCAGGGTGTCTGAGAGAAGGGTGGGTGAGGGTTTTGAAGGGAAAGAAGGGGCGATGTTTGAAGGTTTAAGAGGGGAGGATTTTAGTATCAGGAGGATGTAACATAAAGTGCGTGGGGTGAGATTTCAAGTGGAGGATGCTGAACAGAGGATGGTGCTAGAAAGAAAACTTTTAAAAGCATTTTATTGATTATATTCAATACCTTCCAGCTATTTTGCAACAGGAAACACATTGCCTTCTATAACCAACAGCTTATCATATGTTTCACCTTTTTGACCCTTAATTTCCATTATTTAATCATTTCGCCCATGGGATTGTCTATCCCTCTTACCCCATGTATAGCCGCCTCCCTCCCACCCCACAGCGCTCTCCCTCCTATCATGGCAAATTAGAATATCCTCCCATGTACCCCGCACCTTTCCAAACTCCTTAGGGCAACCACCATCATGCACCAGTTCATATTATCCCCCCCCCGAGATCACTATTGCAAATTGATTTCATCCACCCATTCCCTTGCAATATTTCTTCTGGCTACCATCATAGCTAGATTACAGAAAATACACGTGTATTTTAGTACAGTTGAGTCTCTCCAAATGCCCAATAGAGGCAATTATACTGGAATGTTGAATTCCAATTTCCTTCTTCTCTAGATCTGATCTCTGATCGCTTTCCAGAAGCTCTTGATTCGATGAAAGTGCCGGTTTGCTGGCATCCCTAAAGTCACTGGCCTCTAATGCCCCAGTGTCTCATTTTGTTTTAAGTTTCATGAGTGCATGAGTTCTGTTTGCATGAAATCTTGCCCCCTAGATAAAATTCCATGTCCCTGTGATGGGCTGAGTAAGCAAAGTACAATTAATTTCATGCTTTTTTGTGATTTGTATTCAAATTTTAGGCATTATTATCTAAAACCCCTTTTGGTCGCATGAAATATCAGATCACATATTGCCGCCCTGAAATTTATGCTTGACCTCAATAATAGCGGGGTCTGTTTTAATGTTGCACTTTTTATCTTGAAAGCAATTAATGCACAAAAAAGTATTATCTCTTAAATGATGGACCGTAGCACTATTCATAGATTTGATGTTTATTAATTGTACTTTTGTGAATAAGGATGAAGTTATTTGTTTATTCTTAAGTACTGTATTGGATTGTTTTTATAGGTTTTAATTGATTGTATCTGTTTTTATCATTCTATCCACTTTTATGGCTGTCTACATATGCCTAATAACGTTTTTGAATCGAATCGAGTGCTTTTCAATGTTCATGACCAGTGTTCTTTAGACTAGGGATATAGCATACTTATGCAATAGTTGGATAGCGCCCTGAACTCCAACCTTCTTTTCATAACCATTTTTCTCTAGTACATTAGTAATCTTACTACATACAATGGAGAGAGACAGTTATGCGAAAAGGTTAGATGAGAGGTTGTTTTAAAGGATGTTGTGAAAGGAGGATGAGGAATGAGAGGCCTAAGCTGATGGAAAGTGTTAAGAGAACACATACGTTGTATAGTTTGTCCAGTTCTCTTTATTTTATCCACCATGTAAATGCACAGCCACCTACAGACCGAGTTCTCCAGCAACTGTCTTTACACGTTGCCTAGGATGCATAACATTCTATGTGATTCCCACAGGCATCTAAACGGCACATCATAGTTAAAGAGACATGAACATAAGAATATATTATTATAACATTCAGGCAGCAAAACATCCCCCTCAACAATACAACTAAAAAATAAGTTCATAACATTAGATAAGAACAATCAGGATGCATAACAATATGGATGACAAAATTGGAATGGAACACAAAATGCCAAGAAATTGTACATGCATATCTGCAGTCCTGCAAAGAAAGGAAAGAAAATTGTGAAACTGAGGATACACAACATTTCCTAAATGCTGATGGCCACTTTTACTTTTGATACTAATAAAGCTGATTGATGGACTCAAGCATATGACTCCGACTTCATTTCTGGTGCACCTTCCATTTTCTACAAAGATTTTCCTAAATGCTAGCAATGTTTACAAGTAACATTCCCAATTGCCAGCAAAACTCACACTAATTTAACAAGAGTTAGCACATAAACCTTTTTCCACAGTTTACAAGTAATCCATGAGATAATTTGGTCTTCTCCTGATACAAGCTCCAACAAGGGTGAACCTGTTGCAGTTTTAAGCGCAACTTCAACACCCCATTCATGTATGCCAATTTTGAATTCATTCCCTTTCCCTTGACAGGTGCTTTTTGCTAAGCGTGACTTGCTCCCCACCTCACCATTTTCCAGCACCACCACATTTTTCATTACCTCTCCCACCAGAAAGAGTCCCATGAACTTGTATTCACCCTTGGCAAGCCACCTATGTCTTTTCACATACACATATTCCACCACACTCCAACTTCTTGCACTTTCACCCCATGTATGCAATTATCACCTCATCAAAGCAGCTTGGCTAAGCCTGTTAAGGCTGACCAATCAGGAGAGGCTGCTAGAAGGCTGGATTTTGACTCACAGAAAAGAAGGTCTTATAACTTTTTTTCTGTACTAGGTACAATAAATCCACCAGTGGCAAGTTGTTGGATTTGTCATTACCAATCTTTTAAGTCCTTGAGTGATATTTTTAACTCCTTCCTAGCAATATTTATACTTAAATAAAACATTCCAATGTTAGCCTATAAAGCTAAGTATCTACAATGGGGAAAAATGAAATCAGCAGTCTTTTTCTCACCAGGGCATATAAAACATATTTTATAGGGCACTTAGGGGGACCTTAGGGGTGACTTATATTTAAACATTAGGTAGATAACTAATTTGGAAGTACCTTTATCTCCAAAGTCAAATTTGCTTATAATTTACTTTTAAAGACAGTCTGCAAAGCAGGGCTGCCTTCAAAATTGACAGCAGGCAACACCTCATTGCACACTTCAGTGCAGGAAATCTACTGGGCCTCTAAACCCCCCTGCCCTATTATATACTAGGGACTCTTAGGTAGTATGAATCCCCCTTGACCTAATATATATTAGGGACTTACATGGGTCAGTCATTGTCAAATATAATTATACCTAATTACCACATACCTTTTTAATCAGAGCACTTGCCTTGGACCTGTTTAGCAGAGCCTAGGGTACAGTCAAATTCAGTTACCACTAGAATCAGTAAAACAAACTGTGACAGATGAGTATCCTGGTTACTGGCACAATTTAGTCTGCACCATTCAGCAACAAAGAGGTTGTCTTTCCCCTTACTCGCAAGGTGACTCAGCAAGGTAAGAGTTCACAGCTGACACATAGAATTAAAGGGAGATCACAAGTTTGACTACGCTCAAGGTCAGCTGAGATAGTCACCATTCTTTATTGATACATTAAGTACCATACAGGTGGGTAATGAAAACACCTGTTATTTACAGTGTTCAGTAACAACACAAACTACTGTACAGAGTGATGTATGAAAACAATATATTTTTGTCATTACAATCCACTGCTATCTTCATATATGCCTGCCTCTGCCTCACCACTTGCCTGCAGCACCTAACCTGCAGTGCAGCCGGTCTCACTACACCCAGCTATTATCAAACATGTTATTCCTTTAGGTCACCAATGGCAGCTTCAGGAGATAGTTCCTTCCTAACCCTATATTGCAGGGAAGCAGGGAGATAATATCATCTAGGGGAACATCTTGCTAATCTAGATCATTTGCATTCACATAGGGATATTTCAGTAGCTTTGTGTCATCTGATTAAGGATTTTTTTTTACAAAGCGGGAAGCTGCACACTTTCACATCCTCACAAGGCAAGCCCGGCAATTGTCCAGTTTTACCTTCTGTTCATTTTTTGGTATTCTGACCTTGCTCTGGAATCAATAAAATGTGTTAAAATCCTTGCATTTAAATGTCTGACTATGCCAAGCTTGGCCGCTATATCAAATATGTCACACACTTCCAATAACTAGATCCCAAAAGCTATTTACACTGGCGTAGCTGTACCTGAATCATAGAAAATATCAAAACACAGATTATAAACTTTAATCAGCACTTTTTGACAGGAACCAGCTATAAAAGTCAATCAAACACCATTTTTAATAATTTATTAAAAACCCAATTAATTTTTTAAGTCAGATTTTATGACATCTTTAGGAAAAGTGACTTTTAGAAAGGTACCTTTTCCCTGCCTGAAGTTCCTGGAGGTTAATTTCTATTAGCTCTCCAGCAGCTGCCAGTCAAATGATTGACCTTAATGAGGTGTGCAATTTCTCCCAGGACCCACACGATAGACCACTACGACTGACAGTTCAACCTAAATGGGCAGGGATAACTCCTCTAAGGTAAGCTTGATATTCAGCAATCCTTTTTACCAACTTTTTAGTGTTTCCACTTCACATCTCATGTCTCAAGTGTAGATTGTCTTTCTCTAACCCCCATTTTTTATTCCATTGAATCTTGGTAAATTTAAATTTACTTTGTCCAAATTATTTTTTAGCACAGTGGGGTATTGATTTGTGGGCTGTAATTGGCATTATAGCACTGTGTCTGCTCAAGGTGTCGTCTGCTGTGCTGCGTTGCTACAAGACCAGTCATTGTCTTCTTTCTAGCAGATTTCTTGTCTAGATCATTGCCGCCTGTCTTTCTTAGATCTATTTAGGATTATCTCTCCCAAACAGGAAAATCAGTGAGCTAACATGCAACACAAGCCTGCCTTCACATTTCTAACTCTGGATTGTGATACAGTGCATGATCTGCAATGCCTCCAAGAGAAATACATTGGGGGATATTCTCAAGAACTTGCGATAAACATCGCCGAAATAGGTTAACGCAAGTTTCCATATCGCCGTCTATCGCGGGAAAATAACTCCGGTTTAACGTTGTATTCTCAACACGGCGGTAACATGCGATAGTGTCCCAATAACGCGTCAAATGTCCGCGATAAAATCCCCGGGACGGCGATAAAAATCCAAAGCCTAACGTGAAAAAAGTTGCGATGGGCCCAACTGCGATAAAAAATACAGCGATAAGCAGCGCCAGGCCTGCAAGTCCCACAAGTCAGGCTGCAAAAAGCACAATAGAAGCAGCAACACAAAACACAAACAAAACACAAACAACTGCGAAGCACCATGGAGGTAGCTGGAGCAAGCACAGAGGACAACCAGAACCCCACAAGCCCCACGGAGGACCAGCCTGGGACCTCGGGGTCAGGGAAGGGCAAGGAGTAGAAGAAGAGGAAGACGCGGTTCAGTCCGCAGGAAAACAGGATCCTGATCACGGAGGTGATAGAACACCATCAACAACTGTACGTCACCTCCACTGTGTCATTGGCAACAACAAATACAATATGGCAGTCCATCCTGGACAAGGCAAATGCAGTCGGAGTGCTGAGGAGGACAATGGACGGGCTCAAGAGGCGCTGGAATGATGTGAAGCACAAGACCAAGCAGAAACTCGCAGACAACCAGAAGGCAGCAATGCAGACTTGAGGTGGGAGACCAGAGCCACAGGTGGAGCTGGATGAGATGGAGGAAATGGTGACCACAGTCATCAGTGTGTATACGGTGGCAGGAGTTGGGGGACCAGACACTGCTCAACATGCCCCGACACAACAGCAACAGGGTGAGTAACCACCAGGGACTGAGGGGACGGGGGGAGATGGGCACAATGGCACACATGCACAATTAAGTAGAGCACATCTGCGGACAAACCATGCCCAAGAGTCACAACACCAACCAAGAGCCCAATTTAACCAAGTCTTCAACAGCACAGCACTGCATAAGCACAGAAGTGAAAGCCACACCGCCTGAAAGAGATAAGGGCCAGCCAAATCAGAGCTGAAGGGGCAACTCACCTGCAATGCAGCACACACACATAAGATCCAGAGAACCTCAACATTTACAACAATGTTGAACAAACAGCAACACCAGCACAATAGAACAGAGGACACAACTGCTGCCACTCGTGTGCGGAAAATGGCCATTCGCATGTGGCACAGCAGGATACTGTGAGATGATAATTTGCTAGTACAACCTCACATCCCTGATGGTGCAGTAATGCATGTATGTATAAGATAAACCTAATGCATGTATGGCCGTGACCCAGATAGGCAGTGAGACACACATTGTCATGCAAATCAACACTCATCACAGTTGAATACAAGTGAAGGTGCGTAGACTTTATTAGCATATGCGTGTCAGTACGGCCAAGATAAGTGCCACAACATGCAGACCAATGCAGCAGTATGTCAGAACGTGGAACGTTGCCAAGTGCCGCTGTCCACTCCGGGGGAGTGCCTCACCTTTCACAGGTGTGAGTTAACCCGCATTGTTGTCCGCTCATGTATTCGGAGTCCAGGCGAATGCAGACATGTCCACTGTCACCGTGGGAGATGTGACCAGAACCCCAAGTTCCAACAAGTTGTCGGGACATGTGCAATGTGTTCCAAAATGTCGTGTCTGCAGGTACGTAGTTACACGTCCATGAAAGCTAGTGCAGCCTCGTAGGCAATCATTTCCAACATAAGGTCGTCATCGACTTCATCGAACAGGATGGCGAGGCTAACCATTAGCAGGTCCGGACAGATGTGCTGCGTCCACCCCCTTTCACCAATTAGCACTACAGCCCAATAGGGGAGCGGCTCAATTTGCTCACTGCACACGAGGAGATCTGCAATCTCCCAGGTCCAGCTGCCAGCATGTATGCCAAGTATCCAGGCATCCCATAGACGGGTGTCACGGTGACACTCATGGTCGTGGGCCAACAGGGGGCGCACACACATGTTGAAATCCAGTTCGGATACCGTCCTGTTGGATAGGCAGACATCCATTGGCCACTCGAATATGCACGAGCGACAATGCAACACAGGCTGCACGCAGGTGACGTTGGCAAGGCGGAAGCTCAGCCGGTAACTGATCCGCAGCACTACCAATGGCAGTGCCCCCAGTAAATGCAGCATACGTGCACGGTACAGTTCCACCTGACAGGGGTTGTGCAAGTGTCCGTGATGGTCTGCCATTGCGTTAGTGGCTCTGGTTGAAGCGGCACTGTTCTGACCTGCGCCAGTTCTGTGGATGAAATGCCACAGCTCGGAGCAATGAGTTGTTTTAGTGTGCAACGGTTGTACGCCTGGGTTAATGTGGGAGTAGGTGTGAAGGCCCTTCCATGCAAGATAACTTCGAGCAAGGACTTCTGTGTGTGGGGTGTGTATACGTTGGTCTCTCGTCGGGCTGTGCGTAGTGTGGGAGTCATCATCAGCTGCCATAGTATCTGTCAGGGGGTGCCAGGCACATGTAATTCCCAGGTCGGAGGTGCAGATGTGCTTCCGCCTGATAGCACAGACAAAGGAGCATTCATCCCTAATGGTAGTTTCTCATCTGCTTGCATTCAGGTACTGTGAAGTGGCTTGTTGGGGGTGGGGTGGGATGTGTGCGACTTTGGGATTCATGTTCGACATGTCTTGCATGTGGCAAATGAGCGGCATCACTGTGTGTAACGTTGCCTCACAGTTGCTCCCCCCAAGTCTAATTACTTGTGTGCGCTACGCGGTTGCATCACTGGCACCCCTACGGCACACCATTGTCATGCTTGTCTGCGCATGTCCACAAGCCTGACAACGACACTGTGATGCTGGCCGTTGGAGGTGGGCGAACACGTGAGTGTAGGCCTGTGGGAAGGATAGGGTGGACACAGATGTAGAGTTCATGCCTGGCTGAACTCGCGCTGCGGTTAAGGCTAGGCATTTGGCTCATGCTGCGGCAATACAGATACACACAACACTTGGCATGTATGAGCCAAGACCCCGAACGGTCTTGCGCTCCTTCATTTCCCCGTTAGTGCGAGCCCGCCCTCCAGGTGCATGCTACATTGCAACATTGTCGATTGCGTACTGGGTGGCGCCGACACTACAACAGAGTTGTAAGCATAAGTTACTTCCTCGTCCAGGCCAGAACTGAACCACGCCCAGAGCCCCGGGCAAATCCTTCATACCCCTACGCTGGCTTGGCATACGCCTGCCCAACCCACTCCGCTTACGCTTACAGGGGGGACGACAAAGCTACGTGTCCAAGGTCGTACCCACTGCCTGAGGTGACATGGTTGCGTCCGCTGTCCACAGCACAATGTAATGTGGTAGGGCCCTGGCCCATCATGCATACATAATGCCCACACAGACACACTTAGATAGATAGTTGAACTGGCTACGGGCACGTGCGCCCGGCCACCTTTTATTACCAGGGTCACATGTCCAGTGACGCCTGTGCTGAATGGGTGTGGGGTGGGTGTAAGCCAGCCCTCAGGGAGTGGTTGGTGCTGGCAACAACTAGAACAGTGATCATCGGATCACACACAGATTCAATCATAAAGGGTCCATGACTTGCAGTGCACTGAGGTAGGGGCACCAGAGCTGAGCGTGCTCATGTGAAGGAATTGTGAATGATTTGGTCCCTTCGGGATATTCCTGCTGCAGCTGCAGTGGGGTGTGGTACACCTGCCTCATCTTCATCATCATCGTCCCAGGTCTTCCCCAATCCCTGAGGTGACATTGTTGCGTCCGCTGTCCACAGCACAAAACTCAATCATGAAGGGTCCATGTGTTGTGGTGCACTGAGTTAGTGGCACCTGAAGAGCTGAGCAGGGGATCAAGCTGATGATGGCATCCAAGACAGGTGTGAGCAACTTAGATGGGCTGGCTGTGACACTGCTCCGACTCTGGCAGTTGTTGGTTGGAGGTGGTCCTGGCGGTGGTGGCGGGTGTGCACCCAGCGATGATGGCGTGTCCTTGCATGTCAGGATGGGATTTGGTTTGCGAGCCCTGCTGACCGCAGTGTAGGCCGGAGGCAGCGGTCAGAAAGGGCACACAGCCACGTGACGATGACTTGTGGTGCAGTGAGTTAGTGGCACCTGGAGCGCTCGGCGGGTGCGTGGCCTGCGCTGATGCGTCGTCCGGGCGGCCCGCCCTGGTAGCAATGTCTGTGGCCTACTGGACTCTGCCATAAATGAATCAAGACTCAATTTGATTAGCGAGCCCTGCAGACCGCAGTGTAGGCCGGAGGCAGCGGTCAGCAAGGGCCCACAGCCACGTGTCGTCGGCTTGTGTTGCACAGGGTCAGTGGCACCTGGAGCGCTCAGCAGGTGCACAGCCACCGATGATGCGTCGTTTGACTTGGGGGACCTGCTGACCGCAGTGTAGGCCAGAGGCAGCGGTCAGCGAGGGCTCACATCCACGTGTCGTCGGCTTGTGTTGCACAGGGTCAGTGGCACCTGGAGCGCTCAGCAGGTGCACAGCCAACGACGATGAGCCGTCCGTGCGGACCGCACTGGGTGCAATGTTTTTCACCTACTGAATTCTGCCTCAATATCGCCACGTGTCGTCGGCATGTGTTGCACAGGGTCAGTGGCACCTGGAGCGCTCAGCAGGTGCACAGCCAACGATGATGCATCGTTTGATTTGGGGGACCTGCTGACTGCAGTGTAGGCCGGAGGCAGCGGTCAGCGAGGGCCCACATCCACGTGGCGATGACTTGTGGTGCACTGAGTTAGTGGCATCTGGAGCGCTCAGCGGGTGTGCAGCCGATGATGGTGCATCATCCGGGCGGGCCGCACTGGGGGCAATGTCTGTTGACTGGTGGTTTCCTCCATTAACAGAAATGTGGCACGATTTGAATTGTAGGACCTGCTGGCCGCAGTGTAGGACTAAGGCAGTGTCCGGCACACACATGACTCCGTGTTGCTGTGCCGCTGGATGCGCTGGGGGCCTGTGCCGAAGAGTCTGGAGGTCACGCAGCGGACTCGTGGCAGGGTGAGGTGCGCCGCCCGGGCAGATGCGTTGCCCATCACGGAAGAGAACCACGCCCAGGGCCCCGGCCTTTTTATCAGCACTCCTACGCTGGAGTGGCGTACGCCGGCCCAGCCCACTGCACTTACGCTTACAGGGGGGGACGGCACAGCTACATGTCCAGGGTCTTCCCCACTGCCTGCGGTGGCATGGTTGCGTCCACTGTCCACAAAAATACACACACCAGCAGTATATGTCCACATGGACATGTCTGTGCTCTGCATTCTGTGATCTGTCCAGCACATCACCGCCACACTTGGCATTGGCGACATTCTTATTCATAGGTGAGTTGCCTCCTTTACACATACTTGGTTCCCACCTCTCCCCACATTCTGCAATTGTGTGGCTGAGGGGCCATGGCGTTTTGGGACGGTCCACTGTCTTGTCCTACGCAGCTTCGGTGGTAGTCCGGGGTGGGGTATGGAGGGGGGGTGGTCCTAGGGGTGGTGGCGGTGGGTGTTGTGGCCCTCTTGGGTCTCCAGGCTGCATGTTCATTGTCTCCATGGCATCTGTGGGTCTTCAGATGTGACTCTGGGCTGGGCTCCCTTTCATACTGCAGGTGATCGTCCTGCTTAGCACCAGCAGCAGGCAGGTGTTAATTCCCTGCAGCTAACGCGCCTTATCGCCTGTGTTTGGGTCTCATAGCAGATCTGGATGGTCGTTGGGAATATCGCAAAGTGGTGTTTTCGCGTGTTTTTGCACGGGAACGCCTACTCTGCATATCATTAGCGTTAGTTGTCTCTCTCATCCGTGGCGATGTTTTTTGCGGCAGCTATCGCTGGTAAACTGGTGATATGGGCAGTTTGCACCAGCTTGTGAATAGGGCGAAAAGTCTATCGCCACTTTTGCGGCGCTAATGTGCCGATAAATCGGCGATAAGTCCTTGAGAATATGCCCCATTGTCTTTATACTCTCTAATGCCTGTAAGCTCTGCTGCATCTCACTCTCTGTCAGCCTTAAGTCCACTGTGCATATCCTTGCATTAAAGATCTTTTGCACCTCTATCACCCCTCCGCTAAAATGTTCTTACACTAGAAATGAGAGACAATGTTTTCCTAAGCATTTTTAAAGTAACCTTAAAAATAATCCATTTTACAAAAAATTGCCTAACCCTATCACCACTGCTACCCTTGACTTTAAGGTAATCTCACAAAACACACTCTGTACTGTGGTCTACTTTAGGAGAACTCAACACATGTGTCCTTCCATTTCATATGCATTTCAGGTCACCAGTGGATTTGCTGTGCTAATTGAAGTGCATGTTTTTTTTTAAAAATATGTTGTGCTTCAAATAAATACAAATGCAAGATGTACACTCAGTCTTTTTAAGGAGGGAATCTCTAATTATAAACGCCCCTAGAGCACAATTTTCCATTTAACTTTATTACATGCTAAGGGGCATATTTAGAAGCCCTGTGTGCTGCCGGAACGCCACTGTTTGTGACGTTACGGTGGCGCACAGGGCTTAGCCATATCGACAAGGGTGCCTGCATTGGTGCACGGCTGCTAATTGTGCGCTGGCTGAAAGGACAGGAATCTTGTAAATACGGTGTATTCCTGCCCTTTCGAATTGGCGTAGTGCAGCGCAGCAAAATGACTTGCTGCTCTGCCCTACGCCAATTCTTTTTAAATATGAACCTTAGTGATCAATCCGCTGTACCCATGTTCGAGACAACACCCTTAAACATGACTCCAAGTGAAACTCCTATGATTGTAGGAGTGCCAGCCGCCTACTGCAATTTGTGATTTTTAACAATCAAATTAATTACCAAATTAGAAAGCAATCATAAAGGCAATTGATTAATCGGCCTGGTAATTGATATGTGGCAACAGGGAGTATCTTGTGGCACAGGAGGCATCTGTCCACATGTGCTATGATTTTTTCGCTATATATAAATTAATATGACTTAAATAGGTCAGCCTTCGGGTGTTATAGATCTATATGTCATTCACAAAGGTGTACATATTTAGACCTGCTTATTGAAAGCATGGAGTCCTAACAGGTAAAACAAATGTATGTTCAGCACATCAAAACATTTATTTTTAGATTCCTATGCAAAATACATTTACTCAAATTAAGCTGGCCTCAGCACATTTACCATCACATACACTTCCTTTTCTTGAAATGGAAAGCCAGATGGTTGCAAACAGCTGCTACAGTAGCTACCGGGTTGTATCGTACTAGATGTATACGTATTTATATCACTTAAAAGCTCATTTTGGCATGAGATGTCCGAGAAACACACTTGGGAATGCGATAATTTTTTGACAGTTTTGCCTTGCTGCACTATCCTGTGACACGCATCTTTATATCAAGATCATCACGTTGCGCCAATAAAATCAGGTAGGAAACGTATTAGTTAGTAAATGTTTGAAGAAAAATGAATAACTAGGGAAAATGTTGGCATAAATAGAGATTGAAATTCCGGAGAGAGCAGATGCCTCAAATTGAGGCTATGGAGGAAAACAGGGATATTAAAGTCAGCAAAGTCAGTAAATGGGCATATTTACAAGCCCCTATCACCCCCGGAGAATCACTTTTTTGATGCTCTGGTGGCATAGCGCCATTTTCCATAGTTACATGGTGGCGCTAAGTCGCTTAGCGTGGGTTAATGCCACCTTGTAAATATGCCCCTTTCCGCTGCAGTCCTCTGCAGCAAAAGGCCTTGCAATGGATATTGCTGTGGGTGTTCCACAGCAACACCCATTGCTTTTTGATGCTGCTCCAAATTTACAAGGCTGAAGCAGTGCCAAAAATAAACGCTATGGAATACCAGGCATTAGAATGGCGATACAAGGAGAAATTATTAATTTCTCCTTGTTTCTTGCTCTTTCCATGTGTGCAGCACACATGGAAAGAGCAAATCACCATTATTGATTGTTTATGTGCAGGAACAATAGTCCCTGCAGCGCAGGCACCCTTGCAACATGGCGGCAGGGTGCCTGCACTGGTGCTAGGCAGCTTTTTATGCACCAGCGTTAGGGGAAACACAGGGGTGTACCATATTCTTATGAATTTGATGCATCCCTGTGTTTTCAAAATGTCAGAGCGTGGTGCTGCCAAATGTGGCGCAGTTCCGTGTTCCGTCATTTTTTTATAAATATGCCCCAAAAGGAATTGGCTAGGGTAGCTTTGCAAATTATTTTGTTGCGCTGCCCTACGCCAATTTAAAAGGACAGGACGCACTGCATCTTGTAAATACGATGCAGTTCTGCCCTTGTAAATTGGCGCAGGGCAGCGCAGCAAAATGACTTGCTGCGCTGTCCTACGGCAATTCTTTGCAAATATGCCCCCAAATGAGAACTGCAAAAAAAACACACACAAAAACGGATTTTGTCCCTTGTACCATCGATCACCGAAGTATTTATTCATTCAAGTCTGGATATTATGAAATCGTGCTTTCTCCTCTAGCACAAGAATACATTGTACTCTCCTAATGTTGTTGATTAATAGGAGATGGCTAGATAATGTTTAGCAACTAAATCGAAATCAGGGTGTTTCCACAATTTTTTAATTGCCACGACCACTTCAAGTAGGTGAATATTGAGAGAATTCTAAAATAATATACCCACTTTCATTATCCTGGATAAACATCTAAATTGAAACAGCTCAGCGTGCAAAACCGTAACTTTTTTTTATCACAGCAAAATGTATTCCCCACAATCTACGTACACTTAAAAAGAAATGTAAAGAAACACTAGCCATGTTTGCGAGATAAGCAAAAGCATTTATCAAGAGCAAAATATGAAGAAATCTGCAACACCATAAAACATAGCAAACAATTTAACAGGTGGCATACACCTCCAGGTCCCATAGAAAATTTATATAATCACCTAACAAAACCAATCAAAGCAAAGACTGCAGAGCATGCAAACGCTTTACAAAAACAAAGAACGAGCATTGTATACATTGCAACTTGATGATAATATCTTGAAAGCTGAACTGCACCACACAGGAATGTATCTATCCTGTTCTCTGCCAAACCAAGGTTATTAGGGGCATATCAACAACGAGGCGATAGACAATTATCGCCGCTTTAGCATCCGTTTTCGGACGGAAAGCAGCGATAATTCTATCGCCTAATCAGCAAGGTCACGCTATCGCGTGAATCCCTGCACTATCGCCCTTTCCCCCAACGCCCATCCTTGCATCTCTAATGAGATGCAAAGTGGGCGTTACTGGGCGTACCCCAGATGGGCTACGTTGTAAATATCGCCGATGTGCACATCGCGATATTTACAAGGCAGCCCACAGGATTATAGCAGACGTTAGATTTTGGCGAAAACGGCCGTTTTCGCCAAAATCTAACGTCTGCTATATCCCGACTTACCTATGTTAGCCATAGGAGGTGGATTCTGCTGATACGACCCTGTGGGTCGTATCAGCAAAGTTATCGCCCTTTTGCAGGGAACATCGCTGGAAAACCAGCGATGTTCCCTGCAAAAGCGATAACTATCGCTATCTCTGGTATTTTTATCGCCCTGGAGTAACGCGTTGTTAATAACACGCTACCAGGGCGATAAATGCCAGAGATAGCCAGCGATAATATAATTATCGCTACGCACGGCCAGCGATAATTATCGCTGGCCGTTGTTAATATGCCCCTTAGGGGCATATTATCAAGGGCCGGCGATAAATATCGCAAAGTGCGCTTAGCGCTTGCATATTTATCGCCCGGCTATCTCTGGAATTTATCGCCCGGTTAGCGCGTTATTAACAACGCGCATCGCCGGGCGATAAAAATGTCAGAGATAGCGTGGATATCGCCGTTTTCCATGGGAAAACGGCGATATCCTAGATGATAGGGCCTGTGGTCTTAGCCACAGAATCCACCCCCATGTTAAGTATGCCTTAGTCAGGAATTTAACAGACGTTAAATTCCTGCGTTAAAGCATACTTAACGCAATTAAAATAATCGCTTCCCCGCATTGTAAATATCGCGAAGCTGCCTTCGCGATATTTACCCATGTTGTTTCCACAGACACGCCTACTTTGCATCTCATTATCGATGCGAAGTCAGGCGTGCTGGAAACGGGAGCAAAATCAGCAAAACACGCGATAGCGTGTCTTTGCTGATAAGGCAATATAATTATCGCCGCTTTTCGGCCGAAAACGGCCGCAAAAGCGGCGATAATTGTTTATCGCCGCCTTGTTAATATGCCCCTTAGTTCTTTGTGGTCACTGGTCAGCTGTGTACGGTTGTGGTTTGATCAATGGTTGTGACAGTGCTACGAGTGATGCACATGTTTAACATCCTAGCCAGGAGACTGAGGAAAAACTAACGGGAATGAAATTCAAACAAAAGAGAATACTCATTGCCCCACAATATGCTCAGAATCATCGGCTAACAAAGGCCATCATTTAGAAGTTACAATGAATGACAAAACAAAACCTCAGACCCCAAAATGTGTCCCTAAATACTTTGATGGCTCAAATAAGAATAACGGAATACTGGAAACCAGAACACACAAATTCACCATATGAGGTGGCATACTAACAACCAAACTGGTCACACATTTCATTAAAAAAACACATTCACCAGATTGTTTACACTAGACAGTGACCGAGAAATTGCAAAATAAAGTGGGCGAACACAATTCAAGAACTCTTTTACAGAACACAGGAATGAATTATCAGATTATCACTAGAAAAGAAGTGATTAAATGACGAGATTAAGAAAAACCCATTAAATGGTGCATCATTCAGAGAAGAATGTATTGCACACTCACAATTGTAGAATGGTATGTCATATACACTTCACTCCAGAAGGTGACCTCTACTTTAATTTACCGAAGCAGGTCTGTGTGCTCCCAGGTAGTTAGAACAGTCCACATATCTTTGGACTAGTACTGATCTTGACTTGAGAGGGAATACAACACAAGTTAAGTTTAAGAACGTCAGAACATGGATAATCAAGTCAAACAGCCACAAATCACTTATCTATCAGGGATCACAGTATGACTCCCCATGCAGACGTGATGTCACCAGGTATACCAACTTAATCGCAAAAGGTGGCGAGTCAGCCCCTCGAGCGAAGCTACGAATCTTGTCTAGGACAGAGCTAAGCCGACCCCCAACTTCTATCTACTGGGTATGTGCTGCGCTGTCCCCCACTGATATCACTCACAACTTAATGGGTTACCACAAATGTGTGCATTCACATCAGTTTAAGAGGCAGTATCATACACTGATTTTCCTATCTTAAATAGGGTTAGGTTGATAGGCTCAGAAAAAACAGTCTTACCTGATAGGAGGTAGGCTCGAAACCCCATTCGTGATTTAATGACCTACGAAGATTCCAAAATTAAATAACATTGGTTTCTCTATGTTTTAAGTAACAGAATTACCTCTATTACAGAGTATTACAAGGCAGGCATCTGCCAGTCATTAAAGATTTACTTTAATAGCAAAGTGTACATTTGTATACATGTATATTCACTGGGAAAAAAGTGACATTATAGTTAGGTGAAGATGTCAGTTAAAACATGCTGTTTTAAATGTACAAAACCACTCAAATTCACCAGTTATAGTTATTTCAAGTAACTATAGCTCGTGACCTAAGGCAACTATAACTCGTCCACTTACCATGCACAGTTTTCTCATCAATAATTTAATTGCAAATGTTGCAGTGAAATTATCAATGATGTCATAGAATATGTCATGAGTGCTATGATATGTAGAGTAATTAGCAGTGCATTGTGAGGGCCTGAGTTATAGTTACCTTAGGGCTCGGGTTATAGTTACTTGAGATAACTATAACTAGTGAGTTTCAGTTTCAATTTTAAAATGGCATGCTTTAACTGGCATGTTCGTAACTATAACTATACAGGTCCATGTGCCAGCTCCCCCCTCACTGCCCCAGCTCAGTCCGCTCTCCTGGTTTTGAGCTTCGTTTTTCCTGCCCTCTTTACAGCTGCTCTGTTCCTGGATACGTGCTCCTCACTGTCTGTTTCTGCAGTGTCCGCGACTGGTTTTCCCCTAATCTTTGTTACTGTTGTCTCTGTGCCGTTAATGTGAGCTTTGTCTTTCCTGCCCCTTATCTGTCATTCTGTGCCTTGTTTAATTATCCATTATTGTTTGTTTTTGTTGTTTCTGCGCTTTCTCTTTCCCATTATTGCTGCTACTGTTCTCACTGTGTCTGTTATGCTGCTGTAATTTTGTGCCTGCAATTCTGTTGTAATTCTGTGCTTGTTATTCTGTCGTTATTTTGTTCCAGTTTTTCTGTTGTAATTTTATGCCCATTGTTTTGTTGCAATTCTAGCCTCTGTGCGAGCTGGCCAGCCTTGCCGCACGCTTTCCTGCCATTTGCCGCTCCCACCTCTCACCTCCCACCTCCCACCTCCCACCTCCCACTTCCCACCTCCCAGCACCACTCCCAGGATCTACTTAATGGAGGCCACAGTGCAGCTATGCCGCCAGTGCGCCAAAGGCAAGCCCATCTGCGCTCAGCCATGCCTGAACCACACCTAGTAGCAAGAACCCTGGATCTCCGGTCACCCACAGATACACTAGTATCAAGCTCACAAACTTGTACTTCTCAATCTGCAACAACAACTGCTGCCGCACTTTTCCTCGCTCAACAGTGGGACCTTTTGCATGCCACCACTTCCTCTTGTCCTGCAACACATGAGCATCTATGCACACAAACACCGCCATCACACCAACCAAGACTACACCTGGACAACTCCACTGCCTCCTGCTCAATGCTGATCACTGTGAAAACATGCCACCGAGATCTGCGACACCATCACCTCCCTCTCCCCTGACTTTTTCTTCCTCACCGAGACCTGGCTCAACCCCACATCTGCACCTGACATCGCCACGGCCATCCCCAATGGCTACAAGATAGCACACTGGGAAAGCGTCAACAAACAGTGAGGTGGGATCACCATCATCCACATGGAATCCATCCACTGCACCACCGCCATGGATGACACCAATCCGATCATGGAACACCTCCACTTCCAACTCATAACAGACGGCAAACCACCATCAGAGGCACTCTTGCATACAGAGTCTGTAGTACAGACCTTCAGGACTACGCCCCGGCGTCTGCAATGCCATCGGCAAATTCATCACTCCTCACGCCCTCGACATTGAACACTACATCTTCCTCAGAGACCTCAGCTTTCACCTCAATGACCCCAGTGAGGCCAACACAGCCAACCTTTTCGAAAGCATGCACAACATCGGCCTCAACCAGCTAGTCAATGACCCTACACACATTGCAAGGCACACACTAGACCCTATCTTCACAGCCAGCAACAGAGTCAAGTATAGCTATGTCACCCGGCACTGCCAATGGACCGCCCACCACCTCACACTGCAGCTGCAACAAAGTAGACAATGGACTGATGCCCTCGACACCTCCTACCCCAACACCACCACCAACCTTGAACAGGCTATCAAGAACTTTACCACCTGGATCTCTGACTACGCTGACAGAATCACCCCATCAAACTCACCAAACTCAAGAGATCCACCAAATATGCCAGCTGGTACACCTCAGAATTTAGTGCCACAAAATGCAACTGCAAGCAACTGGAAAGGAACTGGCGCACCAGCAAGATGCTCACCAACCAGACCACCTTCAAGACATCGCTCAGCCACTACCACCGACTCCTGAAAGAGATGAGAAGGAATGCCCTAGCCAACCACATCAAAGCAAGGTCCAACCACAGCAAAGAACTCTTCAGCATCATCAAGAAGTTCTCCAAACCCCCAGCTACTTAAAACATCATCACTGCCACCCAAGAACTCTGCAACACCCTGGCAGACTTCTTCCATAACATGACCTCCACAATCTACAAAAACCTCAAACCCCAACCCATCGCCGCTGACATCCTCAACCTTCCCGCTCCTAAAGTCCCAATCTCTGACCACCGGATCACCGAGCAGAGCACCACTGACATCATAGACTTCATATACTAAGGAACACCCACGGACCCCTGTCCCTGCCACATGTTCAACCTTGGCAAAAGGACCATCAGCAACAAGCTCACAGCTATCTTGCATCTTCAATTGATTGCCTTGCCCACCTACCCAGATGAGTGGTAACATGCTGAACTCAAACCCCTCCCCAAAAAACTGTCCGCTGACCCCAACGAGCTCAAGAGCTACCAACCCATCTTCCTGCTCCCTTTTCCTGCCAAAGTCCTTGAAAAAGCCATCAGCCACCAACTCACGAATACCTCGAGAACAACGATCTTCTGGACGCATTCCCAACTGGATTCTGCACGAAACACAGTACCCAAACTACCCTGATCACAGCCACTGATAACATCAAAACCCTCCTAGACCTCTCAGCTGCCTTCGACACTGTGTCCCACCACACCCTGATTAAGAGGCTTTATCAGATCGGAATCCAAAAGGATGTCCCCAAATGAATTGCATCCTTCCTCACCAGAAGAGCACAGAGAATCCGCCTTTCACCATTCACGTTGAGCCCAAGAACACCCTTTGCGGCATCCCTCAAGGTTCATCCCTCAGCCCAAATCTGTTCAGTGCCTACTTGCACTCCCTGGCCAACATCATCAGAGACCACAAACTGAACATCATCTCCTACGCAGATGACACTCAGCTCATCCTCTCTCTATCCGAAGACCCATCCACCACAAGGGCCATCGTCCACCTGTGCATGACCAGAATCACCAACTGAATAAAAAAAACTGCCTTAAGCTCAACACAGACAAGACAGATGTACTGATCTTTGGGAACTGCAAAAAGAACAATTGATGGACAGAATGCAGAACAATGTCATACATTCACCCCAGTACAGAGATCTGGGCCTAAATCCATCGTTTTTTTGCTAACCATGCCATTCCAGTTTGAACCCAGCCATATGCAAATCAGTCTTGACCCTGTGCCTCATGGGAACAGTCCAGCCCGAACTGCTAGGCCAGGTCCTCCCTGGACTGGAAACAACCATCCTAGGAACCGCACCTTCCAGTGGATCGACTCCTGATGGCCTGCTGAACTTGGACTATTTGCCACCCCACGGACCACGACCTGAACCTAGGCATAATTTTGGACAGCAAACTTAGCATAAAGATCCAGATCAAAGCAGTCTCCTCTGCCTGCTTCCTCACACTGTGCATGCTATGAAAAATCTTAAAGTGGTTCCCAGTCTCCACCAGATGCACCATCATTCAAGCCCTCATCACCAGCCGCCTGGACTACGGCAATGCACTCTATGCCGGAATTGCCACACCTCCTGAAGTGACTGCAGACCATCCTGAACACAGTGGCCAAACTCATACTCGACCTCCCCACATAAGCCCACATCACACCGCACCTGAAGAAACTCCACTGGCTCCCCGTCCACAAGGGATGCCAATTCAAGATTCTGATCCACACCTACAAAGCCCTGCACAACCGAGGACCAACATACATCAACCACCGCCTGAGCTTCCAGCAACCCTATAGACTTCTGTGATGTGCCTCTCTTTCCCTCGCTCACCCCCTGCATCGGCCCCTCTTTCTCCTACCTTGCTGCGAAGTCCTGGATCAACCTCCTCCTCCATCTCAGGACTTCCTCCTCTCTTCAGGAATTCAGAAGGGGACTTAAGACCTGGCTGTTCAACTGATGCCTCCTGAGCAGCTTGGACTTCAGCGCCTGGACACCGGGTGATTAACTGCGCTTTATAAGTCCTTTATATATATTTATATATATCTATCTATCTATAGATAGATAGATAGATAGATAGATAGATAGATAGATAGATAGTTTGCAGCGCATTAGCCAGTGATGGAGTTTTGATAAGTACAATATAGTTTAGAATTGCCAAATGTTCTCTGGGCACTCAGAAGTAATGATATTGTGAAATTAACTCTATCAGGAGCAGATCCTTAGACTGTGCCTGTTTAACTCGCAAGGACACATTTACCCTTTACCCTTTTCACTAGTATCACACTACACCTTGCTGCGAAGTCCTGGATTAACCTCCTCCTCCATCTCAGGGCTTCATCCTCTCTTCAGGAATTCAGAAGGGGACTTAAGACCTGGCTGTTCAACTGATTCCTCCTGAGCAGCTTGAACTTCAGCGCCTGGACACCGGGTGATTAACTGCGCTTTCTAAGTCCTTTATATATATTTATCTATCTATCTATCTATCTATCTATCTATCTATCTATCTATCTATCTATCTATCTATCTATCGATAGTTTGCAGTGCATTAGCCAGTGATGGAGTTTTGATAAGTACATTATAGCTTAGAATAGTCAAATGTTCTCTGGGCACTCTGAAGTAATGATATTGTGAAATTAACTTTATCAGGAGCAGATCCTAAGACTGTGCCTGTTTAACTCGCTAGGATACATTTAAGCTTTACCCTTTTCACTATTATCACACTACACCATACAAAAACGTGGGGACTTTGGTGGTTTCACTTGGCAAAAGGTCCATTAGGCTCTAACAATCAGGCTAGGATTTGTGGTGCAGAAATATATCGACCGTTAACACAGTCGTGAGGAAGGTTTAATAATTTAGCCTACTCCTATGACAAAAGTTTTTAATCTTGCAATCAGCCCAAACATAAACAATGAAGAGGTGTTTCTTCAGAAGCAATTTTAACACTTGGAAGACTGGCTTTAGGACACATACAACATTTCATAAAATACAAATAAAAGGTCATGATGAGCTTGCAAGCAACAAATTTGCTGGCAAAGAGTGTCCCCTATGATGAAGCATGCAAACTAGTGTTTGTAAAGAGTCTGTGTCCCTTTTAAAGAATGTCTAGGCAAAATAAATTCCTGTAAGCCCAGTCGATAACACAAGGTACTATTCTTACAATGAAATAGCATTGCCTCAGTGTTAAGATTCGATTCTTTTGGGAGGAAGTATTGTACTGCTCTGTTTTTTAACAACTCCTGCATGGCAAATTGGTACAAGCCATCACATCAGCAACAATACGACTAGTTGATGTAATCTGGCTACAACAGCAATCTTCCCTAACCACAAGAATTTAAAGGCAGGTTGGACTAAGGCTTTTGTCTGGGTAAGCCAAACCACAATGCTCACTGAAAATTAATCTGTGTAGGAATTGTGAGCACCGATCAAGAATTCCTCCTGGATCCCGCCAAGAACACAGTGATGCTTCACGTATCAGAGACTGACCTAGAAATCTTCAGTACCAGACCTGTTTGAACATATCTGAAACGGACTCACAGATCTCCTCCAAACACCCAGGAATTTATGATAATCACTGGGATTGTGAGCCAGAACTGAATAGGGGAAAAAAGGGCAGGGGATAAGGCTAAAAATAAGCGATAAGTTCTAGAAAAGACAGCACAGCCATTTTTTGGAATTAATTCAAATTTATTCAACCTTAAAAATCATGAACATAATTAATTTCAAAATCAATCATTGATCATAAAAATTTATTTTTTATACAATTGCAAAATTTGTGAATAGTGGGGGAAGGAAGGAAAATGACCACCAGGCGTGACAGACAGAGGAGACACTAGTGAGCAGCTCCAGACTGGCATCAAACTTGCTGACAATCTTTATGTCAGCTGATCCCATAATATAGTTGCTTTGTTATGTGAACCATGGCTACTTAACGTCAGTAAATTGTATATGAGTTGCTGACTGTACTTCCTGCAGGGACGGTGGCTCTAGACTCTAAACTTGGGAGAATCGAGAGGACAAAATGATGAAACAGTATCAAAGCTCAAAAGCATGGCAGACTGGACTGTGTGAGCAGCGTGGGTAGCACAGAAGAACTCGGTGTAATAGGGGGATTTCCGATTTCCACTGTCATTGCCAATAAGGAAACAAAGCAAAGTGCATGAATATTCTATGAAGGTATTGGGAGATTGGCATTAAGAAACTAGTGCTGACTCTGCCCACATGAGCTTACTGGAGCCTTCATGATGTCTGATGCTGAATCGGTGGCAGTGTCAGCACAAGTGCAAATAGAGTAAGGTGACGATTAACCCTTAAAATTCGAGGTAGTTAAAAAAAGGCACCCAGTTCATGTAGTGAGAACTTCACCAATCCAGCTATGCCTCAGAAATCCTGCAGAAACCCCATGATAATATTGAAAGATGCAAAAGATTTAAAAGGTAAGTCCATTCATCAGATAAAATAAAAAATCGATGATATATTGGGAAAAGGGTGAAACACAAAACTAACGTAAAAAATGCACAAGGGAACAGCTTAGCAAGAGAGAAAGGACTTCCCTCTCAGAGGGAAGGTGAGAAGACACCTTGAGAAAAACTTACCTTGAACACCAGTGACACAAATAGGGAAAAAGAAAAATGGGGAGAAGAACTTAAGAAAATTGACTTCCCTGTGAGTTCAAAAACTGAGAAGAGGGGATGCAAGTATTGAATTACTGAGCCAGGAGACCCTGCAGCTGCCAATGTAAGGATGGCGAAGTCAGAAGGGGACTATCAACTTTTTTCCTCAAAGGGAATGTTGCAGTATCGCAGCTGAGAGCCATGTACAGTACGGAGGTAGCATACTAAACCTGAACCAGCAACTTTCACCAACTCCTCACATGTATATGAGGTGGAATGAGCAGAATGATGACAGCAAATCTAATCTGCAAGAGGAAAAGTTCCAACCTTTTGTCGTCAAAGATGAAAGCCCCAGAAAGGAGGGAGATGGATAATGTATGCCCAAAATGTGTTATTTAAAGAAAAGCTTTGAGATGTGGATACCTCACAAAACTAAAGGTTATCTCCACTGATGGCACAGAGATCACCACAGAAGCAATAACTATTGGGGTGCTGTCAGTGAAGGTACAAGTAAAAAGGTGGACATGCTATGTTACGCCAGAGCTAGAGATGGAAATACCTGATATTTGCAACAAAGCAGAAGGAGAAACTCAATGCGGGCTTCACAAACTTCTTCCCTTGCCCCATCCCTATTGCTCCACTAAAGATAGGACTTGACTCAAGAATATAAAGATACAAGGTTTCAGAGGAACTGAATTGGCGAAGAATATTGTCAAAGGCAACCAATATAGCATACTCCTATATTCTATACTTCTGTGCACTCACATCAAACAGCACATGTCAAAAATCCACCAAAATCAAATTGATGAATTGATACACCATTCTAGCTACATACACAAAAATTAGGGTAATCGGGATTAGGCAACAAAGTGGAGAGAGAAGAAAGACAGACCACTCTGATACGACAAAGCCCTATGCTTATTTCAAGATGTAAGTGAAATGGAGGATGAAGTTGATCCTGATGAAGAAAGCGAAGTTAAGATCACCAGCACTATCAGCAAAAGTATTGGACACAGACCACCCGAATATATGACAACTCTTTACGAGATGAGAACCAGGGGTAGCAAAAACCCTGCCTTAAAAAGGCATCCACGGCCTTGAGCTTAAGTTTGTATATTATGGCACGTCTGGAGAAAAGTCTAAGGGATGTTCAAAAATACAATGTGAAACAGAAGCCAACTAGAAAGGACACTGTAAAAATGAGAAAACTAATTGCCTGCAATCAGCAAGAAGAAAGAGAAAATTGCCAGTTGTGTCTTCAGTTTAAAGGGAAATGTTAAATCTCCAAAAGCCAGGCATTGGCTACAGCATATGTAAACTATCAATTACATCTGAGAATTTAGAAAACAGATTCCGAAGATTAAAACTCAGGTTTGTAGATATCTCTAAAGATGCAGAAAAGGAAGAACCAAAGGAAATTTTACTTGCTCCATAGACTATTGTGGGAAGAACTATGCGAACGAGATGGGAGACTAGAAAGTGCTGTGGTTGAGTGCAAGAAGACTTATTTCTAAGGCTTCAGCACAAGTTAGAGATGCTACTTGTATTGCAATTTAACATTTTCGTACTAAGGGTGGAAAGTACTTAATGAATGCAATAATAAAGGTAGATGGTTGATAATATCAGTCCAGTGTAAAAATATACATTAGTACAAGTCAACAGTGGATGAACCAGGTTCCCATAAAAAATCTCATGCATGCAGTGGTCACAGTACCAGAACCAGTTTCAGTGGGGGCAGTTTTAATGTTACAGTGAGTGACACAGCAGTTCAGAATTTCAATAGGTACATATGTAGGGCTCCTGCAGCAAAGAAAACTCTGCACACTGGCAGCTACCAAAAGGTTGATACAGAATTTAGAACATGTAGATATTTGGCACCTACAACAGACTAATATTGTTGGCTATATGTACAACAGAAAGAAGAATATCACAACTAAGCCAGGTTACAGTATTTCCTGTTTAATCAAAATCTAGTCTTTAATGAGTCAGTTATTCCTCCAGCCATCCCCTATAATCGCTGCCCTAAATAACTTATAATCCAATGAGAGTCTAATAACCTACGAAACTTTGTATAAAGACCAAGTTGGATAGTGGTCTGCCATTATTAAGTAAGCAAAACCTATGAGAGGATGTTTGTATATTTTGTGAATATTTTGAGATGAATCTTGGAAGAGCTCTTCTAGGGATTGCCTGGAGCTCATTTAAAGTTTTTCTTTCAAAAAATGGTCAAAGGGAAAGAAAAGCAAAATAATAACTACAGGAGATAGACATACACCTCAATAAGGCACAGCTCAATATAACTAGAGATCCATCCAAGGAAAATCTTAATGAATTTAATAATCTATAGGGAAAGGCCTAGCTTGTGTGTTTAGAAAGAGAAATAATAAATGTAAATACAGTTTATCACTGGATTTATGAAGAAGATTATAAAATGAGTTGTTTGTTGGTCTGGAAAATTTAAAAAGAGAATACAGGAAATGCAATTACATTTGTTATGGATGAGGACAGCTGTGGTATGGTAGAGAACATTGGAAGAATGGAGAGGGTTTTTCTTAACATCTTTAAAAAAGTATTTGGAACCATTACGCCCTAAATCACATCTAACTAAAACAACATTGCAAGAAGTAGAAAACAACTTTATTTAACTCCATTATGATGGAAGAAGTCAGGGCTGCTGTATCTGCACTATCCTGCTCCAAAGCCCCAGAGGTAGATGGGCTTTCAAGTTAAATATCTATGTGTTCTCAGATGTTGCTAACCACAAAATTAAATAATTTCTATAACACCATTTATTAATGATAGGAGGTACTCTCAACAGGCACACTGTGTTCTTTTTAAAACCAGAAAGACCAGAGCTATGTAGCTCATATGACTACTCACATTGTTAATCACTGATTGCTAAATATTTATGAAATTTTTCTTTGTGATATTAGTTCAAGCAAATCATGATCTTATCCTCCCAGACCAGATTGGTTTGATATCAGTCACATTCCTATATGTTAATACATACTATCTCGTTGAAGTCTTAGGGGCTTATTATGAGTCTGGCGGTCGTAAGACCGCCAAACTTAAGTGGCGGTGGTCCATCCATTGCATTGCAACTTCAAAAGTCGTTGTGGTGGAGGACCATCGGCTGCGCCAGGGAACAGTCATTCTCTAGCAGTGGCGGAGCTGTGCTACAATCAAACATGCTGAGCGGGACTGGCGCAGTCCCGCTCAGCATAATACAAGTTCCGCCACTGTCAGCAATTTCACGGCTGGAGCCCGCCATGAAAAGGCTGGCAGTGGAGGAACAAAGGGTGCCCTGCAGGCCCCCCCCGCCATGGGGATACATTCAGGGGGGCACAACATATGCCCCCTGTCTGTATTCCCCCAAAATTCCAGCATGGGATGGACATCACCGTCCTTGCCGTGCTGGAACTTTTTTTCTGTTCCCATCGTGAGGCCTGTTTATAGGCACTGCCATGGGAAAGGCTAAGGACTGTCCGCCTTACACGAGTTTAACTCATAATAAAGCGGGCAGTCCTTGCACGGCTTTGGTGCAGCTGTGTCGGCGGAGAGCCAGGCCAACTTCGACAAAGTCATATTCAGGCACTTAGACCTCTCTAAAGTTGCAGAAATTCCAAGTGCTGTTTTATACATTGTTGCAGACACATGGATTTATTTAACGCAGGGAATTGGCCATACCTCGAAGTTGTGCCTATTGAAATAAATTAAGCTAAAGTCATCATTATGTAAAGGGAGCCTTACTGAGGTTTTACTAAATGGTCTGCCAGTCGATTTGCTAAGGTAGACTGGGGCATCCATCAAAGTGCCCACTATCACTGTTATTGTTTGCTTTGTTTTAGAATTTTTGTATTGCTCACATAAGAAACAAGATAATATATGTGCTGTTCCAGGTTTCCCTGATACATGTATGAACTTGACTACCCACAGACGATATTGTTTTGTTTCTTGTACCTGACTCGAATGATATAAACACTACATTTAAATTAACTGTGGAATTCTTTCCAACATCAGGATACTGAATACATGCTAATAAAATTTAAAAGATCCTGACCTATATCTCAGAGAATACCTTTCCCACTGAATATCGAGCAGGACAAAGCAATAACCAGAGTCTATATTTAAGAATTAGTGTTACTTTTGACATAATTGGATTATATGAAGATAATTATTCTGAACTGCTCTCCGCAATAAACAGGATTTGAATCAATGGAGTCAAGACTCCCTTTCAGTAAATAGAATAAACATTATTAAAAATAACTCTCTCCCAATGTCTTTTTTATTTCAACGACTTCTATGTTGTTTTAAAAAAAGGTATGAAGGAAATTGAATTGATTAATTACACATTTTGTGTGAGCAGAAAAATATTACATGGATCAACCTTTGCGATGAACTTAGGCAAAAGGTTTAAGCTGCCACTGTTTTAAACACTGCCATTTAGTTGCTCTTTCATATCAATACATATTTCCTCATGTAACACATCAATTCCAGCAAGTTATCATTGAGGAAAGGGTTAGGGCCTAAATGGCTTTCTCCCAAGATTTCAGTGCCAAACATTGACCTAGGATGAAATTGTATTCATTACAAATTATTTGTTAAAATTATGACAGATTGGTAACCACTGCAGTGGTGAGGTTTCTCCCACCACCTTACCCCCACTACCAAGCACTTTTATTAAGTTTGGGGTGTTAAACCCTATATAACCTTTTTTTCACAAATTGGCATCCAGGCCAAATTTTCAACCTTTTATTCTCCTTCATATTGGCGATTTTAACATTACCTATGATTGGGGAGTGCCCTGGTGGGAACATATAGCAAATGTTTGATTTGCGGGGGGAATGGGGCAAAAACTGATTGTAAGAAATTGGGTTACCTGTTGAGGGTAGTAAAACCCTACTCAAGCAGCAACCACAATCCTTGTCAGAGTGAAGTCACAAGCACACCCCAAATTAACCTGTGATCAATTCTCTGGTAGCTTGGCACAGAGCAGTCAGGCTTAACGTAGAAGCAATGTATAAAGTATTTGTGCAACACATCAAACAGTAATAAATTGAAAACACAGCACAAAAGGGATCCAACACTGGATTTGAAAACTAAGTGTAGATTTTAATAAATAAAACAAGACCACAACAACAAAAATACAATCTGTAGAACTGATGATGTGCAGTTTTAAAGATTTGGTGTCGCAGACGGACGTTGGTGTAACATGAAGATCTTGTTCTTGTCACGGGTGGTTTGGCCAGAGCCAGGGTTGGGTTGATGGAACTTTGTGTTGGCAAGCTGTGTGAGTGAAAAGGGTTTAATGACAGTGGGCCCATTCACAGTCATGGAGAGACCGAAAACTTCAATTTAGCCGCTCTTAGGCCACACCAAGAGTCCAGGACCTGGGTGGCACCATTTGTGGGTCAGTGGCTTGCTCCAACTCGCTCTGGGAGCTGGTTCCTGTGGTTCAAAGTCCGTTATGTCCATGTAGCTCTGAACAGGAGGCCAGCAGATAAGCCCAGGTTATTCTGGGAGCCCTGGGTTCAGGTGCAGGTCCAAATTCCTAAGGCTCAGGAAGGAGGGCAGCAGGGCAGCAATTCAGCACGACAGCAGTCCAGCAAGGCAGTAGTCCAGCAGGGCAGCAGTCCAGCAGAGTGGCAGTCCTTTCAGCATCATGCAGTCCTTCTTCCTGGTAGAGTATCCACAGGTCCAGAAGTGAACTGAAGAGTTGCTGTCTGAGGTCCAATATTTATTCCAGATGCCTCCTTTGCAGTGGGAGAAACTTCCAGACGTTTGCCTCTGAAGTGCACAGGTTTCCTGCCTCCCCTTCCCTGGCTCCAGACTACCCACAGGGAGTATGCAGACCTTTGTGTGGAGGCAGAACATAGCCTATTCAATAGCAAGTAGGGCTGTGCCTAGCTTCACCCTCCCATCTTGTAAGTGATGGCCCATCCAGGCGCACCTAAGCCATTTATTGTGTGTGATTGTCTAGAAGTAATACACAAAGTCCAACTGCCAACTACACGCAGTCATGTTACCCTGTGACAGGCTGCAGGCACTAAATGGCTAGGGCCGATATTACGAGTTTGGTGTTCCAATGGACCGCTGAACCAGTGGAACTGCCTTTGACGCTCTCATTGCGGTGCCTTTTTTAAAGGCACTGCAGTGGGACCGCCAAAGAACTGCCTGCCAGAGTAAAAATAAGTTATACTCTAGCAGGTGGTCTTTAATGGCTTTCCCAGTCTCGGAGCGGGGCGGCAGCGTGGAAGCACTGCCCCAAGACCGCCAAAGTCATAATAAGGCCCTAAGGCAGGAAAATGTCAACCTTCTAAAGGTGGCATTTTCGAAATTGTAATATAAAATCTGACTTTACCATAAGTGAGTCTTTTCCAATATAATTTCAAATACACCAAGCATGAACTGGTTACCTGTTCCCATTTGGAAGTTATTAAGTGTATTAAGGTAACTCCAGTATTCATATGGGAGAGGCAGGCGTTGCAGTAGTGAAAAAGGAATTTAAGAGTTTTTCACTACCAAGACATGTAAAACCTAAAAGTCCATATCCTACTTTTTAAATATACTGCCCATATCCTACATTTTGAATAGATACACTGCACACTGCCCCCTGGGCTGTTCAGGGCCTACCTTAGTGTTGACATATGTGTATTAAAATGGATAGTTTGGACCTGGCAAAAGATTTATTTGGCCAGGCCAATATGACAGTATAAAACTGCACACACAGGTTGCAATGACAGGCCTGGGGAATGTTTAAAGGACTACTTAAGTAGGTGGCACAGTAAGTGCTGCAGGCCCACTAGTAGCATTTAATTTATAGGCTCTTGGTACATGTAGTACCACTTTACTAAGGATTTACAAGTAAATTAAATATGCCAATAGGATGTTTATAGAAGACAGCACAAGCATCTTAGCACTGGCTAGCTGTGGTAAAGTGCACAGAGTCCCAAGGCCAGCAAAAAATAGATCAGCAAAAACAGGAGGGGTGAAGGCAAAATGTTTGGGGGAGACCACCCTAAGGCTGACAGGTCTAAGATGGATGTGTAAGAAAGCACAAGCCTTTTTCTAACAACGTATAAATAAAAGGTTTATTGTGCTGAGCTCATCATCTTCCCAGCTTTCAGAACTTGCAGAGTTTTAAATAAATATCATTTCTTTGCAGTGTTTGTATTTTTTATTTGTTAGTCCATTTTTCCTATTTAGTGTGCTTTCTACTTATGCGCAGTTTGTAGCGGAAATTGGTGTAAAATTCATGGGTGAACACAGAAAGCTATGCATTTCTGAAAAGTAAGCATCATTTGGAATTCAAAAATGATTCATTTATACAGTTTGCTCATTGATTTCCTAGTCAAACTAATCATTGACATAAAAATAACGTGAATGAAATAGTAAATAATAGAAATAGGTGACTCAAATTATGGCATTATATCCGTCAGACCCCTATGGTCACAGGGATATATATATAGTGTTGGCTCATTGTTAGAAATACACTGGATACCCAACACCAACAACTGAGCTATAGCTTATAATCATCCTCCTTCGTGTGTGGACCATGCATCAATTCATAGGATAACACCTAATGAATGGACAATGCATATGAAGGAAACATGCATTTTTAAATGTGTTCAAGATTCTGAGTTTAGAAATAGTGGGTATTTGTGCAACTCTGAATTGGGGTTTTCCCATAATATCATGTGCTTCAGAGGGCATTTTGCAAATTGTCTTCTTTCCTCCACACTGGCTTACATTTGGAAGCCAAAAAATGGAGAAAAATGCATTTGATAATGACAAATAATAAACTATTCTGTACTCACACTTTCCTTGATAAAAATGGTACCACCATGTGTGAGTGGGTGTATTGCCAGTGATAGGAAAAACAATAAAGTGCAATGTGGACCAATTACATTTTTCATCTTGAAACATGATTCATTCTGCCACCACCAAGTGAAATATACCAAACCCAGACATTCCTTCAAACTAGACCATAATGGGAGTCTAGAGTGGTTGTTGTAACCTGTATTGTATTTATCTGGTTACTTTCTCCCTAGCTAGTCAGCCAGTGTGAATGTGATGGATGGAATGTTGGTGTGAGAGTCTTTAATGGAATGTTTGGGTGCCTGGATGCTTGAGTGTGTCAGTTGGCGTATGGGCTGAGCAGCAGGCAGAATGCTCCTGGTGGGGCTGCATCTCCATAACTCACCTACCTGTAACTGAACTCAATGAATCTACTTAAAACTACATCCTGGCTATGGACTTCATCACTACAGTGGTGTTACTTCCATAGATCCAATTCCGATTTTAGACACAGAGTGGCCGATTCCGATCTCGGTCGGAGGCGCACCCAATACCATTCGGTCGGGAAAAAAGCCATGCGAATGCCTGTTTCCCGACCGATCCGTACAGCATACCGAACGAGTAAGTACGATGCGCACAACAGCACAGAATCCAGCCGAGTCGTACTCACCCAATCCAGGTCCTGACCTCCGACCGAGGCGAATCCGGAAACGCAGAATCGAGTCGCACGGAAGGGAAAATGCAGCTCCTTCCGGCCGAACAAGTACGATGCGCTTTCCGTACACGCCGAACCCGTCGCTACGCACGGCACGTCAAAGCATCCGGGAGAGGCGCACATAAGCTCCTATTCGCGCCACAACACGATCCACGGCTACGAGGCGAACACGCCAGCGACGAGGACGACGCGAGCGACGAGGACGACGCGAAGCAACGAGAAAGACGAACGACACGAACCAACCATGAATCCCTTCGTCCCGATCATACCAATATTCTACATTTACTACCGGAACAGGCACGGACGCGTACGGCGCAGAAGGTAAGTCAGACACCAACCACAAAACACATACAACACGTACACGACACATCACACACACACAGAGGGATGCAGAATTTACTTACACCAGCAACAGCAGCACCATAGGGGCGGGATGCCCATCACCAATGCCACATATGCACACAGGGGCCTGAATGCGCACCACCACCCCTACCCAGGGGGCCGGATGCCAACCACCAGTACCACCCTTAGCCAGGGGGTGCCAGATGCCCACCACCACTACCACCCTTACCCAGGGGGCTGGATGCCTACCACTACTACCACCCTTAGCCAGGGGGTGCCAGATGCCCACCACCACTACCACCCCTTACCCAGGGGGCTGGATGCCAACCACTACTACCACCCTTAGCCATGGGGGTGCCAGATGCCTACCACTACTACCACCCTTACCCAGGGGGGGCTGGATGCCTACCACTACTAGGGGGGCTCGATGCCTACCACTACTACCACCCTTACCCAGGGGGGTGCCAGATACCTACCACTACTACCACCCTTACCCAGGGGGTGCCAGATGCCTACCACCACTACCACCCTTACCCAGGGGGGGCTGGATGCCTACCACTACTACCACCCTTAGCCAGGGGGGTGCCAGATGCCTACCACCACTACCACCCTTACCCAGGGGGGGCTGGATGCCTACCACTACTACCACCCTTAGCCAGGGGGGTGCCAGATGCCTACCACTACTACCACCCTAAGCCAGGGGGGCTGGATGCCTACCACTACTACCACCCTTAGCCATGGGGGGCTGGATGCCTACCACTACTACCACCCTTAGCCATGGGGGTGCCAGATGCCTACCACAACTACCACCCTTACCCAGGGGGCTGGATGCCTACCACCACTACCACCCTTACCCAGGGGGCTGGATGCCTACCACTACTACCACCCTTAGCCAGGGGGTACCAGATGCCTACCACCACTACCACCCTTACCCAGGGGGGCTGGATGCCTACCACTACTACCACCCTTACCCAGGGGTGCCAGATGCCTACCACTACTACCACCCTTAGCCAGGGGGCTGGATGCCTGTCACTACTACCACCTCTACCCATGGGGGGCTGGATGCCTACCACCAACACCACCCCCACTCATAGGATGGACAATGCATGACACAACCAGCACACCACAACCTAGGGAATGCAAGAAAAAGACATCCCCCAACACCATGACAAGCGTGTGTAGACTGTGTCAAATGCCTACAACACTGAACATGACTTTGAACATACAATGTGACCCCCTATCACATGTGCCACACATATATGTGTGTGGCCCCCACAATGCAAGCAGGCCATGACCATTGTGGCAATGGGGTCCAAACCCCCATCATCACAGTGACCAAAATGCAAGTGTGGGGTCCATAGCTGAAGCACATTTTGAACAGTGTGGCAATGGGGTCCAAACCCCCATCATCACAGTGACCAAAATGTAAGGGTGGGGTCCATAGCTGAAGCACATTTTGAACATTGTGGCAATGGGGTCCAAACCCCCATCATCACAGTGACCAAAATGTAAGTGTGGGGTCCATAGCTGAAGCACATTTTGAACAGTGTGGCAATGGGGTCCAAACCCCCATCATCACAGTGACCAAAATTTAAGGGTGGGGTCCATAGCTGAAGCACATTTTGAACAGTGTGGCAATGGGGTCCAAACCCCCATCATCACAGTGACCAAAATGTAAGTGTGGGGTCCATAGCTGAAGCACATTTTGAACATTGTGGCAATGGGGTCCAAACCCCCATCATCACAGTGACCAAAATGTAAGTGTAGGGTCCATAGCTGAAGCACATTTTGAACAGTGTGGCAATGGGGTCCAAACCCCCATCATCACAGTGACCAACATTTAAGGGTGGGGTCCATAGCTGAAGCACATTTTGAACAGTGTGGCAATGGGGTCCAAACCCCCATCATCACAGTGACCAAAATGTAAGTGTGGGGTCCATAGCTGAAGCACATTTTGAACATTGTGGCAATGGGGTCCAAACCCCCATCATCACAGTGACCAAAATGTAAGTGTGGGGTCCATAGCTGAAGCACATTTTGAACAGTGTGGCAATGGGGTCCAAACCCCCATCATCACAGTGACCAAAATGTAAGTGTTGACAAAGAAAGAGCTGCAACTGCCAAACTGCATGGATGATTCCTGGTCATAGAACATAAAACACATCAGTGGCAAAGTAGTGCATGTGTCCCATTGCAACATAAATTGGGGGAGGCAAATACTGCAGTGCAAATAAGACATACCTTTGGCCATGTGCAGACAAACAACACCCATGGGGGCTGACACTGTCAACATTCATCAATGACACAATGACAGAAGTGACCATCAGAATGCAGACCCACATATTTGCACCAATGGGCACACAAATGCAGATACCCTGTGGAGACTGTAGATGTGAGGTGAACAGATACCATACCATGGCAGCAATGGGACACACAAACCATGATCATTGTGCTGACCGATGACCTAGGAGTCCCAGGGACAGCAGGGGAAACCCACCAAACTACATACAGCCAATGGCACACCCAAGATATGCCAATGCAGTGGTGCAGATGCACAAACACAAACAGGCAGACCCACACTGCACATCATACACAACAGGTGAGGGGGTGCCAGTGTCCCCAGGCAACCACACAACACATGAGGAGACCTGAATACCAATCATACAGATGTGCATACAGTGCCACACAAAGGTAACTCATGGATCCAAATCCCCTATGTGGGCAAGCAGGCATTGTCAGATGAGAGGGAGCACAAATCACACATGTCACACAGGCACGTAGGAACAACAACTGACACAGCAAGACACAGACACACCACAGCACTACCCCCAGGGCCCCCACAATGTGGTGACCCTGGGCTGCATTACAATCCCACTGTGATGACAAAGCTAAATGTCGTTCACACTGTGAACCACAGTCATGTGTCCTGAGCAACAAACTACCATCACACCTACACAAGCACAAATCAATCAGCACGGCCAGTAAGCCAAGGCCAACATGGAGGCAGGGGCCTAGCCGGGCAACAACTCTCATCTGCACACACTCAACACCACACCCCTCGACCTCCAACAATGTGCAGCAGTGAAGCACACATGCACTGGTGACATTGCACATGCACCCATGACAATTCCAGGGTGGTGGGTGGGAACCAAGGTGCAGAAACACATCACACATGGCCACTCAACAAGACTCCTGAATGTCTGACACACTGCACACTACGCTGTACATGGACATGACGGCAATACCACACCAACCAATGGGATCCCAGCCACAGTCACACACCAATGAAGAAGCCAAGGTCACCCACAAAGAACACACAGAGACAACAACCAACATTGCAGCCCGGACCCTGAGGAGTGCCAGCAGTCACACACACAACGTGTCACAATCACTGAAAGATAACACAAACTGGAAATCACATGACAGCGGCAAACAACAAGTGCCAAGGGGAAACCTGACTGTGACCCATCTGCGTCTGCACACAAACTCAGCCCTGACAGCAAACACACCTATGGGTGACACCCTGATGACCAGTAATGTGCCATGCACCCACATCACAGAGAACCCAGGGAGAAGACTTTGGGGGAACATAGGTCAACTCAGCAAGCATCACAAACAGGTACAACACTAGGGATCACAGCATGCACAGCTAAACGGAAGTGAACACACAGACATGCTCATACAACACACACCTTGGGCGCAGGCAATGTCACAGGAGTACACACTGCCATGAGGGGACTCCACTCCTGTGTGAGGAAAGCTGTGCCATATGTTGCCTCAGTAGGGCCCCATCATGTCAGCTGAGCACTTGGTCACACAATCAACAATTAGCACCAAATGAAGGCTCCCGTCACATCAGCCTGGTCATGGAAGTGCCAACGAAATCATCAGCACAGATCCAACACACTTGTATAGCAATGTTGCACTGACAACACAGATGAGTCCTTCCCCATTGATGCCCAAACCTGCATGTCCAGTGGAGATGGCCACACGGTCAGGGAAGTAGACGAATTGAACAATGGCAGGCACAACAGATGTGCAGGGGTGGAAGCCACAGATGTGAAATTGCTAATGTAAGTAGGAAATCCCATTGCCAAATACTGAACACATGACACCCTCAGATGCTGCTATGGATGACATGGATACACCACAGGATAGGACACATTCCCCCTGGACCACATGGGTTCCTGCACAGTAACACTTCATTATCATGAGACCAAATATCACCATCACTGCAGCAAGGGCATGGTTAGCATCATCAACAACATGTACATCAGAAGCATAAGCACTAGAGAACAGAAAGTTGCTTTATTCAGCATATGTGTGTAATGAAAACTGAAAGTCCAGAAAAAACACAAAGGCCAATGGCCAGTCCATTGTCAAAGTCCAAACAGGGTGACAGTGGCAGATGTCACCCTACGCATGCCTGCACAAAACCAGGGACAATCCACTAGGAGGGGCAATTGGGGGGGCAGGCCAGGCACCGCAGGGACAGGATCAGGGCTCACCAGGAGGAAGCAGGGAAGGGGTGGTGGGTGCTGGAGAGCAACTGACAACTGCAGTGGAGATGTCTGACATGGTGTGTGCCGGCACAACTGGGGGGCATGACTCAGATGGTGTGGGTGCCGGCACGACTGCAGTGGACCCTGCAGATGGAGTGGACAGGTCCGCCACTGCAGTGCCCAAGTCAGACAGGGTGGTAGTGGACTCCACTGCGGTGCCTACCACCAGGGGAGGAGAATGGGAACAGGCAAGGTGGGCTGGACAGAGGGGGAGGACACCCTCACCACATCAGTGGCACAGACAAGCGCAGCGGGGGTGTGGTGCCGGGAGAGCAAGTGGCAGGGGGAGAAGACCGGATCCTCTTGGGGTTGGTATATCTGTGGGTGGGGGAACCTGGGGCACGGTGTGGTGGGGGCACCTGTGGAGTGGGGGCCTGAGGGATGGAGGAAGGAGACCTGGTGCCTGAGCTGCAGGGCGGCGGCGGGGTCTTGCTCTTATGACTCCGGGGGACTTGCGGGTGGGGGCCTCAGTCTGTCTGCGCCTGGGGAGGGTGTCCGGGGGCGAGGGGCACTCTGCTCCGTGTGGGTGGGCTTCCTCTTCCCCCTGAATGCTGTATCAGCTGGATCGGAGGGGAAGAGGCCGAGGTCACTGAGGAAGAGCCGCTGGGTCTTTGGGGTTGCAGGTGAGGCAAGGGAGTGTGCTTTGGAGGGAGAGGCAACTGAGGACTGCGCAGTGCTCGTGGATGCGTGTGTGTGTTCCAGGGCCCCATCCCCTGTGAGTCTGGTTTCAGTCCCCTGACTGTGCGTGCGTGTGCGTTTTGTTTGTGGCGTGTGTGTCTGTGTGCTGGATGTGTGTGTGCTGGTGTGTGCCTGTGCCGGTGTGTGTGTGCTTGGGACGGGTAAGGTGCTGGGGAGTGTGGATGGAGCAGAGGCAGGAGGGGTGAGGGACTGTCTGAGGAGGGACACTGCTGCCGTCAGGGAGGAGTCCATGGACCTATTGCCCCTCTGTAGGTCAGACATGCCCGATGAGATGCCCTCCATGAATGACACCAGCTGAGTCAACAGAGCGGTGTGCGCATGGAGGACACTCAGCATGGCTGTCTGCCCTACATGGAGCTGGCGAAGGAGGTACACAGACTCCTCACTCAGGGCAGCAGGGGACACAGGGGCAGGGGGTGCGGTGCCTGGCCCAAAGGAGACACGCTCCCGAACATGGGAGCCTCCACGGACCTGGGGAATGGGAGCCGATGGGAGGGCGGTGGTGGTGCTGGTGGTGGCGGGGACAGCAACACTAGCTGGGGTGTGGTGGCTGCTGACACCCGCCTCCATAAGGGAGTCATCCTCCGAGTTGCTCTGGTCCTCAGCTGAGGTGGATGATGCTGAGGACTCCTCGGTGTGGCTCCCCTCACCCTCCGTGCCACTGGGTCCCTCCGACCACTCCTCGGCTGCTGACCCAGTCTGGCTCTCCGGCTCCTCCTGGTCCGTGGAGCTGTCCCCTTCCGTGGCCGTGGATGTATCTGCAAACAATGGGGAAACAGACAGACATACAGTCACCTGCACCAAACGCACACACCACTGTGAGCACAGCACATTACAGAGCAAGCCCTGGCATCATTAGTTGTACATTGCTAAAAGTGCCCTAACTGAATAGGAGAAGCCAATTGTCAGTCTGATGCCAACCATGGCACTCACATCCCACATGGCCTTGCACCCATCTGTCTGGTGTCTGTTGGATAGCAACACCCCAGTGTGGACACATGCACCAACTACACAGTAGTTGGACAGTGCAGAGGACACGGTGTAGCATGTGGACATGCACACATCACAACTCTTGCCACTGAGTCAGTACAGGTTTCCGGATGAAAGGGATGCCCAGAGTCAAATAGGAAATGCATGTGATGCATACCAGCGACAGACACCATGATGCACCCATGTCCTGATAGCCATCGCCACAATGGTGTGCATGTAGCACATGTCACTCCCCTGCAGGATCACCAATAAGTAGACACATGCCATGGCGGAGTCATGACTGCTAAGTCATACATCACTGTCTCAGTGATGTATGACTTGGCAGCCAGACAACAACACTCTGCACTGTGTCACAATAGTAGGTCATGGGGAATGCAAGTCCTGGCGCTGCACAAGTGCACATGTACATCCCCACACAACACATCATCTTAACCCTCATCTGTCCAGGTCCTACCGATTGGACATATGGGAGACCTGTGACACTACCCTCTGAACCTGAGCCCCTCACAATCTGCTGTGAATGGGAAACAGCTGCCTGAACTCCACATTCGCATACCCCAGTCTGCACGGGCAGCTGATCAAACACCTATGTGACACACAAGTATCGTCTCCTATGGTCACATCTCCAGTGGCATGCTGAGCCCCTACCGAGAAACACCCCAGCAGTCCTGGCAACAAATCCACAGCACACTGACACAGAGGCAGACACCTGAGGGGTCAAATCACTGCGCACAATGTGTCAGCTGATACACGGGAGTGGGAGTACAGAGTGCATTGCATGGCCTGGAGTAGGCATGACTGTCCTGCCCCACATGAATGAGGGATGAGCCCTGGACAGTGGATAGCTGGCTATGTATGTGTGACACACGTAATCTGCACACTCCTGGGGCCCAAACATTGTTCCCACCCGCTGCATGGGCATGTGCCACATACCCCAGGCACATGTGGTGGCTCAGCTCAGCAAGTGGACCGCATATCAAAGCAACACGCAGATTACATGTCCGAACACAGGCGTTGTGTGAACAATGGACCCACCCATGATGCCCACAACAGAGTTAGGGAAACAGATGCTGTCCCCCACCTTGAGTGAAGCAAACTGCAAGGACACAGTCCCAAGTGACACAATTCCCTGAATGTAAGGGCCACACCTGGGTATCAGATGAAGAGTGGGCAGTGCACAATAGAGGGACATGGCTCCTGGACAACATGACTGCTGTACTGTGGCAGTTGAACCAGGCCAGAGGAGGGCACATAGCATGTAATACAGAGTTCACAGTGCAGTCTTTGACTCACCCCCTCCTTGCTGCTGTCTGGCCTTCAGCTGCCCATCCAGGTCTGTAAACACCACCGCCAGGATCTGGAGCATGTGGGGGTCAGGGTCCGTGTTCCGCCCCTCCTGCGAGGAGGCGACAGCTTCAGCTGGACCCGTGCAATCCTCCGGGTCCAGCCCCGAAGGTCCTGCCACCTCTTCTGGCAGTTGCGGATCCGGCGCTTGTAGACCCCCACGGACCGGACAGCCCGGACGATGTCCTTCCAGATCTCCTGCTTCCGATGGGCATTAACCTGTCAGGATGACAAAGTGAAAAGGCCATTACTACACATGCAACATATCCGTGCATGACACAGTTGTATATACATGTCTCAATCACAGGGGCACATGATGTACACAGGCAGTGCAACGCTGCCCATGGACAGTTTGCCAGAAGTCACTACATGGTATCATTGCATGGGAAGTAAAACCTTGTTCAAATGCACTGTCACTGCACCATACCTGTCCAGTGCATGTCACTACACACTATGGGGGGTGACAACTACTCAGTGAGCCTGCTAGCCAGTGGCGTGCAGACTTTCAGCCTTGCTAGTCAGACAAAATGCACATTCAGAAAGGCAGTGCACAGAACACTCACCTGCTCCCCTGGTGTCCCATACAGCTTGCTGTACTGTGGAAGTAGGCTGTCCAGCAGGGCCTGGTTCTCCTCAAGGCTGAAGGCTGGGGCTCTCTCCACAGTACGTGCCATTGCAGGGTCCAGAGGGGGCAGAGACAGCAGCAGTGCAGTGGCAGATGTCGTCCTGGAGCATGTAGTGCAGGCAAGTGAGCTCTCAGGGGAACAGCCAGCAATATATATGTGCTGGAGAGGCAGATACTGTCCCATGTGTCCAAAGTGATAGGTCCAAGTCGTTTGCATCTTCTGAATCTGGCCAATCCATGGAATAGCAGCACCAATACACGCCCACACAATCTTTCAAATCTTCAACTTCATGACAACTTCATGATTTTGCAACATTGTTGTGGGTGACCAACTGAATTTCCAGCAACCGACTCGTTCGAATTTCGAAAACGCGTCCGTTGCCAGGCTAGGCCATTGTCAATTGGTGCGCACTGATCGGTCTATTGCTGATCAACGCGTACAGGGGTTCAACGCGTACCCGCACACATTGAATGCAATGGGCCGGCCGGGGGCACCGATCGGTGCATTGCTGATCAACGCGTACAGGGGTACAACGCGTACCCGCACACATTGAATGCAATGGGCCGGCCGGGGGCACCGATCGGTCCATTGCGGTACAACGCGTACAGGGGTACAACGCGTACCCGCACACATTGAATGCAATGGGCCGGCCGGGGGCACCGATCGGTCCATTGCGGTACAACGCGTACAGGGGTACAACGCGTACCCGCACACATTGAATGCAATGGGCCGGCCGGGGGCACCGATCGGTCCATTGCTGATCAACGCGTACAGGGGTACAACGCGTACCCGCACACATTGAATGCAATGGGCCGGCCGGGGCACCGATCGGTCCATTGCTGATCAACGCGTACAGGGGTACAACGCGTACCCGCACACATTGAATGCAATGGGCCGGCCGGGGCACCGATCGGTCCATTGCTGATCAACGCGTACAGGGGTACAACGCGTACCTGCACACATTGAATGCAATGGGCTGGCCGGGGGCACCGATCGGTCCATTGCTGTTCAACGCATCCCTGTACAAGTGACTGGCATATGTCACCATGCCTGTCTCAGATGAACATATGCCAGCCACAGATAGCTCCCAGGGAGTGAGGGGCACACCTACAACACGACAGCCTGTCCAAACTGTATCATAAGGCATGTAAGGCTGCATTTCCTATTGTGTGTATGTTGGTGTACATGTTGTCCTGTGGGTGTCACCTGGGGGCAGCCACGCCCAGGCTGTGCACGTGTTCATGGGGACAGGATCCTGGGTGTTACGTGTACATGACCACTGTGATGTGCAACTGTTCATATCTGTGCATGTGCCATGGTCACATTTCACGGTGGTGTATGTGTATGTCATGTCACATACCCCGTGATTCCCATGTGGGACGGTATGTTTGAGCCAGGGTGTCCCAGTGGCACAATAGTGATGGTCCTCCACAGTCTGTGTGCATGTAGTGTTTACGATGTCTCTGATTTCATGTGCACAATGGGAGGCAGTCTCCACATCCACGTTGTGTGTGCATGGACTTTGATGTTGTGCGTGTGTGTCACAGACGTCCATGTCTGTCCTGCAGTGGCAAGAGGGACCACTACCTGTGGGGGTCATGGTTGTTTTGCTGTGGTGTATACCTGATACTCCATGTAATGCCAGTGTCCTTGTGGCAATACAGGGTCCCTGGGACTGTACCTGTCGTTGAGCTGTGATGCCTGGGGCACATCTGTCCTCACATGTCACTGTGGGGGGTGATTGTGACACGGCAGCAGGAGATGGGAACTGTGACACGGCCTCATGATATCCAATGGGCCAACCTGGGACTTATTGATGCCACTTGTTGAACCGTGATGACAGATGTTGGCCATGTATGTACCATACATGTCCTTACGGAACTGCACACTTCATGTAGTTGTGCCTCATGATGATGTATGTTGTGATATTGAGTGTGTTCAATGCCGCATATGTGGGGTGACTGACAATCTTGCTTTCTTCTCCTCTGCACTGCAGGGCTCCTGCTGTCCATCGACCATTCCCAGACCTGGCAACGATGGTGGAACGGGACAGCATCCGACGGTACCGCTTCACCAGGCAGCTGATTGAGGATTTGGCAGTGCAGTTGGCCCCACATTTGCAGCCTGGCCGGTCGTATCCTACAGCGCTGACCCCCAAGGTGAAGGTGATGGCAGCCCTACACTTCTTTGCCACCGGTACCTTCCAACATACTGTGGCGACTGCTGGTGGGATGTCACAGACCATGTTGAGCCGTGTGCTCCGCGATGTTTTGGAGGCAATGTTGCTATTCCTGAACCGGTACATCTATTTCCCTAGACTGCAACGACTCACTGATGTGAAGAGTGACTTCTATGCCCTGGGGAGGATGCCGCATGTCATTGGCTCCATTGATGGGACACATGTGGCTTTGGTACCACCACAGGCCCAGGAGCAGGCCTACCGTAACCGCAAGCACTACCACTCGGTCAATGCACTGGTGGTGTGTCTTGTGGATATGACCATCACACACGTGTGTGCCCGTTTCCCTGGTTCAGCACACGATGCCTTTGTGATGAGGAGTAGTCGCATCCCCAGGATGATGGCACAGATGCAGAACCAGCGTGCCTGGCTTGTCGGTGTGTACTGACTTTGTGCCATTGTGTGTGATCTGATCTGTAGTATTCCGCCCACTTTTCCAAGTCAGCTAATGTGCACTTGTCTGTCCGTAGGTAACTCGGGATACCCCAACATGCCGTGGTTGCTGACACCCCTCAGGAACCCTGTGACACCAGCCCAGATGCGCTACAATGAGGCACATGGTCGGACCAGGAGAGTGATTGAGCGGACATTTGGTCTCCTGAAGAGCCGCTTCCGCTGCCTGGACAAGACAGGAGGGTCCCTCCCATATGCCCCAGCGAAAGTGTGCAAGATTATCATCGTCTGCTGCATGCTCCACAACCTGGCAGTGCGGAAGGAGTTGCCTCTCATCCAGGATGACAATGACCAACATCCGCCACCTGTGGAGGATCCTGGCCTGGACCACGATGCCAGTGATGATGATGATGATGAGGGTGATGTCCGCACACAGCTCATCACCAACTTCTTTAGCTGAATGTGAGTATCCTGAGGTGTCATGTCAATGATGTGAGTTGGCATGATATGTGTAGGTGGTGCTCTGGTGCTGTTGGAGTGTGTCCATGGGCTACTTGACTGGATGTGTGTAGCGATGTGTGCTTACAGGTGGTCTGTACTCCCCAACAGTGTTGACATGCTAACTTGGTTCTGGGTGGGTATCTTGTAACATGTATTGTGCATGAGTTTTGCTGTTCTGTCCTGTTCTCCATTGCTTTTGACTGTGTGTCATTTCTGTCCTTCACAGGGTACTTTCAGATTCGTTTGGTCAACTGTGTCCACCGACGACGTGATTGTACTTCCAGGGTGGTAGCTGTTGTGTCCCTACAGGTGATGTGCGCCACACCCATGGACTTCCTTCCTTCTACAGTTGTTGACTGTGTGCCCGCTGCCAGGTGGGATTACCTTGCATCTGTAGTGGTTACGACATGTTGCAACTGTGTAATAAACCTGTGCTTCACTTTGTGATGTGCGTTGTCTGTGGTCACACATTTGACTGCCATTTGCTTACTGCACCTGTGGGCTACTTGACTACAACTGGGAATAGGTGTGGTGTCTGTGGATTGCACCGTCTTCCCTGGCAACATCAGTGTAGGCAATGAGTGAGATGGCCTAGGTGTGTATGTGATGTGTAGCCCTGGTGGTGTGTCTCCCTCATATGTGTCACGTTGCCTTTACTCACATGCCTGTGTTGTACTTGCTGTTGCAGTTCGCATACACAGTGTAATTTTGCAGTTCATCATCCCCATGACAGCACCCACGTTGGAATCACAACAGAGGCAAGTATGGTGTATTGGTGTGTTTATTGAGATACATTTGTGTGAATAGTGCATAGGATGGTTAGTGCTGTACATATATCTTGCAATCAGAAGTTCCTAGGTGAATTGAAAGTCCTGGTAGACAAAATCCCCAGTATCGGGGCCACAGTTGTCTGAGACATTGGTCCAACTTGTACTCCCCATGTAATGTCTGGGAGTTGTGTTGCCGTCAACAGGGTGAACAGTTTGTGCACAAAGGTGAACATCCAGAACAGGTTCAGGCTTCCTGGGAGTTGCACTTGGCCATCAGCCTCTCACTTGCCCCTCCTCGGACGACCCCTCTTCTTTGGGGGGGCCCCTCAAGTACAGGCTGCTGCGGTGCAGGGGACTCTCCGCCAGAGTCATCCTCCCTCCCTGTGGCAGTTGCAATTTGTTCAGCACCAGATGTTGTTGGCACACAGGGAGGTGTAGACTGGTTGTTGTTGATCTGGCGGAGGCATTGTAAAATGTCCCTGTGCACCGCCGTCATCTCTTGCAGTGCGTCCCACTTGGACTCCACGCGGGACATGTGTGAGTCCAAGCGGGCATGATGGGCAGCCTGCTGCTGTTTCATGTCTCTGAGGAGCCCCACTACCTGGCTGAGATCTCCGGTGCTGGACTGGTACGCATCGGCTATACGTACCAGTTGTGGGTCATCATGCACACCAGCAACCTCTGCAAGCAGCGACCTCTGTCTCCCACCCCTCCCACCACCCCTGCCGACATGTGCAGTGCGTGCAGTGGCACGCACAGATGACCCTGGTCCCCCTTGGGGGTTGGTGGTGGTGGTGGTGTCCTTGGCCCCACGTTGGTCCAGGGTCCCTGTGCTGGTGTTGCTCCTTGTTCTGTCCATGTCGGCAGGGATGGTATTTGTGGTGACAGTCGTTGGAGGGGTGGGTGCAGGGGGTGCAGCTGGTGGTCCTGCTGGTGCTGCAGCTGGCGGTCCTGATGGTGCTGCATGTTGACATGCACCGGATGTGCCAGGTTGGTCTTCTTCGTCCGAGGAGGGCAGAGGCTGTACGACACCAGTGAGCTCTGCATCCTCTTGAGCCTGGGACTGGGACTCCTCAGCGTCTGCTGCTGTGTCCCCATCATCACCTGTTTTTGGGAGACACACACAATGTATGTTAAGTTTCTGCAGGCATCAATGGTTGACACACCTGACAGTTGTGACTGTGCCTCTGGGTGCGGGCCTGTACATTGCATTGTCCTAAGTCGTCACAGCCAGGGGTTGATATTGGTGTAGCACATTGTCCTGCATTATTTGGGCATTTCTATGTATTTGTTGGGGTGTGAACATGGTCTGCATTGGTTGTATTTGGTTGACAGCCGGCCCTCCTTCCCACCCAGCCAGTCAGTTATCCCACCATGGACTGTGCTTGCATTGCAGGGAGTGGAAGTTGTCTCTCAGGATGTCAGTCAGTGGTGTCCTGCTGTTGGTTGTTGCACAGTTGCCAGCAGGGCCTTGTGCTCCCCACAGCAGTAGCCAGTGTCAGCCATCTTGTCAGTCCTTATCCACTCCCTGTGATGTGAGCATGGTTCAGGGTGGTGTTGATGGGACAGTTGTGGGGGTGAGCTATGTCTGTGACTATGACTCCCATCATGCTATTGCCTCCACCCCACTTCCCAGCATTCCCATACTTACTTGCTTTTGTGGGAGTTCAGTGTGTGTGGGTGTGAGAGCAATGGCAAGATGGCTGACAGTGGGGTCCTGCTGTTGGTTGGTGTGCAGTTCCCAGCATGCCCTTGTGCTCCCCACGACACAGCAACAGTGTCAGACATCTTTGATGGGCCTTTCCACTCTCTGTGGGATGTGCATGCGTGAGTGTGAGCTTGCTGGGCCATGTGGTGGGGGATGTAGAGCTGTGCCTACGACTCCCATCATGCTATTGCCTCCACCCCCCTTCCCAGCATGCCCATGCTTCCTTCCTTTTGACTCTGCTTCCCTGTGGGGTGGGCTGCCTGTGCTGATAGGATGGCTGGGAGTGTTGTCCTGGCAGTTGTTTGGCTAAAAGTCCCAGGAGTGTCCCTGTGCTTCACACAACATAACCCAGGGTGGTGGTTATTTGTGGGATCTTGAGTTAGGATGTGAGGCATTGCATTCTCCCAGGTGGGTTCTGTGGAGTTTGTGTTGAGGGGGTGTGTGAGGGGAGGTGCTTATGACTATGGTCAGTGCTGCGAGTCCTCCTTCCCACCCAGCCAGATATCCCACCATGGAACGTGCTTCCATTGCAGGGAGTGGAAGTTGTCTCTCAGGATGTCAGGCAGTGGTGTTGTGCTGTTTGTTGGTGCACAGTTCCTAGCAGGGCCTTGTGCTCCCCACAGCAGTAGCCAGTGTCAGCCATCTTGTGAGTCCTTATCCACTCCCTGTGATGTGAGCATGGTTCAGGGTGGTGTTGATGGGACAGTTGTGGGGGTGAGCAATATGTGTGACTACGACTCCCATGATGCTATTGGCTACACTGACTTGCCCAGCATACACAGAATTCCTTCCTTTGAGTGGTCTTCACTGTGTGTTGGTGTTGTAGTGGTGGCTACATGTCTGGATGTGTTTGTTAGTTCTATTTGTGCCACTGCCTAGCTGTAGTTGTAGTTGTGTTTGTACATGTGATGACACGGTTAAATGTAACTTTGAGATGGCATGTGTTGTGTTTATCTGACTGACATACACATTTTGGGATGATTCTATTCTAGTTGCTGTGTAATTGCTATGAGTGCATGGTTTGACTCTCCCCTTGACAGTGATGTGTGTGTGTATTGTGGCAGAATATTGTGTACATTTGTTGTGTACTCACCAGGCTCTGGGATGTTCTCTAGTCCATAGACGCTCACTGGCGGAAGGATGGCCCGCACCTTCTCCTCCCAGGGCCTGAGGTATACTGGCTTGGCAGGAGGGCCACTGCCGGTGTATTGGCTGAGGAGGTAGAACTTCTTGAGCAGCTCCCGTACCCTCCTGCGCACGTCATACCACCTGTTCTGGATGTCAGTCTTTGTGTGCAGACATGGTGATTGTGCGTTCACCCTGTTGATGATCCTCTCCCACATCTTGGTTTTCTGGGAGATGGGGGTCTGTTGGACCAGTGTGCCAAACAGCTGTGGCTCTACCCTGAGGATCTCGTCTACCAGGACTTCCAATTCACAATCTAGGAACTTGTGATTCTTCTTGGGGGGCATGGTGATGGGTGGTGATGGTGAGTGATGTGTGTGTTGGTGTGCAGGTGAGGGTGTGTGGGTGTGTGTTTTGCTGGGTGTATGTGAGGTAGCTATTTGTTGGTGTGCTGATGGTGTGTGGCTTGTGTGAGGGATGAGCTGTGGGTGTGTGGTTGCTGTCTGTTGAGTGCTGGCAGTAGAATGGCATTTGCAAAGGATCATGGTTGGGATTTGTGTCCTTTATATGGGTGGAGTTGTGGGTGTGTCTTTGTTCTCTGTCCCCACCCCCTAGTATTTATTGGCTTTGTAATTGCTTGTTTGGCCTTTTTTTGTGTATTTTTCCTTAGTACTTTTTGTGCATGTTGGAAACGTTCTTGTGACCGAGTCGGACCCTGCATTTGTCTCGTACGGTCTTCTCCGTTTCGTTCACGCTGTGTTTGTGCAGTTTTCTATGATGTGTACGCGTTGGTTGCGGTGTTTTGTGTTACTTCGGCTCGGTTTGGTATGCGTGTCGGTCGTACGGCTTGTCCTCCGTTCGACTCGGTCGTGGTTTTCGCGCCTTGCATCGTACTTAGCGGTTTGGAGTTCGCGTGTACGTTTCGGTTGGATTTGTTCCGGGTGCGTGTCGGTCGGTTCGATTCGCGTGTTTTTCCGGCCGGATTGCTGTTTTCCGTGCGGCTCGGTCGTTCGGCTTGGGTTCGGTACGTGTCGGTCGTATTTTGCACGCCTTGCATCGTACTTGGCGTGTTGGGCGCCACAGGTACGTGTCGGTCGGAATAAATTCCGGCTCCGAGTCGGTCGGTGCTTTTTCCGGCCCGAATCGGAATCGACCCCAGAATGTCCAGCAAAAGTCAAACGCTTGCTAAAATCATACAATTTCCTTACATTTCTGTGAGGAAAAATTCCGGACTTTGCAGAGTTTCATACAGTTCCTACCACTCAGTTTTACCACACTTATCTCAATAAAAATAGCAACCAACTTGTGTCACCGGGCCTATCATCCACGATGAACACTGGATATATAAAGTCAGTGTGCTATCATTGTGGTCTTTGCAAGGTCCCTGGGTTAGTGTGTTCTTGTCTCAGGTAATAGGCCCTGTTTCCAATATTTAAGGGGGATTCCTTGCCCATGCTCAATGGTTGCTGCCCCCTAAATTAATCCCTAATGACTTTGTCCCTTTTCCAGCAGTGTTTGTCCCACTTCAATGCCCAGGGCTGAGCTATGCCCAAAGCGGAAACAGTCTGTGCCTAAAAGTACTGACTGCTTTTACTTTCACAATATGACACCATTGTTCTGTGCACGCTCATCACCACACAATTACAACCAAAAAAAAAAAAAGAAGCTCAGAACACAAGAGACACTCTTGCCTTGCATCCCTGTTTTATTTTACAAAAAGAAAATCCTTCTTGTGGGGGACTAGATGTATGTGTCTTGTCCTCCGCATTTGTGAGATTAAGTAGATTACACTCCATTGGAAACCTTGGTTGTATCTAATTATAGAGAAGTCCCATACTTCCAACACACCTCACATCCACACCCAGGCAATGAGATCGCAAAAGGCATCAAATGGAGGCTCAGGTACATGACCATAATATGCTGCAATCATTTGATCACTTATGCAAGAATTTAATTTAAGCTTTAGAAGCAACTTTTACAAATATCCTCAATGGTGTAGTTTGCTATTCAAAACTAACGAAGGTATGTCTTCTGTTACTATTGCTGGCATTCTGTGGATCCCCAAACAAGGGTCCCATGCCTAGCGTACACAAGTTATTGTATTTGTTTTAAGTACACTGGGCCAAAGAGATTAACAGAGAATTATCTGATCTTGATTGGAAGCAGATAAACCAAACAATTCATACAATTCTGGCAAATCAAATCTTAGCAAATGTAATAGCATTCAGTTTATCAGTTATTCTCTACATTTATGTATACATTACAGAGACATATGCAGACAAATGTGAAAGACACACAATTGTACAGGGGGCTAGATACATACACTAAAGTCCTGTCCCAATTTAGAAGATATCTGGTGGAACACATTCATGATTCAAGTAAAATTTGTAATGTTCAAATACAACCAGATACTGGATTGGTTCTGCAGGGATATCAGTTGGATGCTGAGGATTACAATCAAGACTGTGTAAATATAATTTTCTTTGTGAGTTCATAAGAAGAGGTTATAGCCACACTCAAAATACAAAATGCATTTTTAATTTTAACGATGATTAGGTGCTAGGTGTCATGGCAACATTTGCAGACATTATTCAATATATCATTAACAGTGGTTGCTGGAAACCACAAATGCCAGGGTTGCTGGATATTTAGGCACTTATTATGATTCTGGCAGTCCGAGGACCACCAGACTCGCAGTGGCGTGGTGGTCCAGCCACCACCACACCTGCGGTCTGACTGCCCCATTATGAGTTGGATGGTCAGACGTCGCTGACAGGAAACCACCATTCCCTGGAGGTGGCGCAGTGGTCCTGAAGCTGCAATATGTTTGGCGGGTCTGCCGCGGTTCTGCCAAGCATATTGCGAGTTTCCTCTTTGCCACGTTTTCATGGCGGTTCCACTGCCATGAAAACCATGGCAGAGAGGAACAAAAGGGGGCTCTAAAGGTCCCCCAGGGCTTCCTCCACATGTGGATGCCCCCAGTATGCATGCACACCACTTCCTACATGGCATGGACTTTCGAATCCATGCCATGCAGGAACATTGTGTGGCATTCCCCAAGTTGTAATCTGCCAAGTGGGCAGCGGAGAGTCTCGGCGGTGCAGGAGCGTGGCGGTGGCCGCCCACTCCTGCACCAAAGAAACGTGCAATCTGGCCCTTAGTCATGTGCAAGCAATCCTTCCACATCAAAATATTTTACATGGATGCATGTTAATACATGGAATTAATTCCAACAAACACAACTTTCAGCCAACATAGGTTTCGCCCTGTCCAGGTGGCAAGCCTGAGGCCTTTCGAGGCTGGAATGAATTAAGTCGATACAACAGTATCGGAGATGCATTGTGAGACAAGATTTATTAAGATTAAAATGAAGATTTATTAACATAAATCCATGTGGAAGGATTGCTTGTACATGACTACGAGCCAAATTACGAATCTGGCAGCCCAAGGACTGCTAGACTCGTGGGGGTGCCACAGTGGTGGTCCAGCCACCGCCTCGCTGGTAGTCCGACCGCCCAATTAAGACTTTGACGGTCGGACAGCCATTGCACCGCCGCAGATGGCGTGGTGGTCAGGGGCTATGTAATACGCTGGTGGTGCTGCTTCGACACCGCCATGCAAAATATTAGTTTCAGAACCACCAGCGGTGTCATGAAGTTCTTTCCTCAATGACAATACTGGCGGTCCTGAAATGAAGGGAGCCCTACGGGCCCCCTGTTGCCCATGTGCATGGGGATGCATGCAGGTGGGCACAACATGTGCCCCCTGTGTGCATGCAACCCAGTTCCTGCCAGCATGAACTTTGCAATGCATGGCATGCAGGAACTGTTTTTGGTGCTCCTATTGCGGTGCCCATTTTCAGAGGCACCACTGTGGGATCACCAAAAACAACACTCCAGACACGAGGAAACTTGTAATCTGGCAGGCAGTGCAACCATGGTTTTGGCATTGCTGGATCAGGACACCAGTGTTGCGGTCCATTCCCACACTGCAAAACTCGTAATCTGGCCTTAAATGTCCAGAAACCTGTGCATTTGTGTTCTCACTTAAATACAATTTCACAAATAAGGAACATAATGGTGTGAACATCAACTGCTGTTAATGATATATTGAATAATCTCTGCAACTTTTGTCATGAAGACTTGCACCTAGTCATCCTTAAACTTAAAAACGCATGCTTTATTTTGAGTGTGGCTATGGCATATTCCTATTGACTCTCACTGCAACAACTGTGTGTAAGGGCCTTAACCCAGATAAGTGCTTAATTGAGGGCCATATTCATGAAAAAGTGGTGCAGTGCAGCAAGTCATTTTACTGTGCTGAGCCACTGGGAAAAGGCAGAAATGTGCCGTATTTACGGCAATATGGCACATTCCTGTCCTTTTCCCTGTGCTGGCGCACAATGGGGTGCCTAATGCCAGCATAGGCACCCTTGCACCAAGGTGCAAGGGTACCTGCGTTGCATGCAGAATTGTTTTTGTGCCGGAAGGGGCCCCTTCCTGCACAAACATAATCCTGAGAGGCCTTTTCCTATTTCTGTGTGTGCTGCAGATGCAGCACACATTAAAAGAGGAAAAACAGAGAAGAAATAAAATTATAAATAGATTTATTTTAATCTCCTGGGGAGGTGTATCTTTTTGGTGCATTCCCAGGGTTACCTGTTCTTGTAAATCTGGGAACACATCAAAATCCATGGATGTTGCATGGGAACACCCACTCAACACCCATGGAAATGCCTCCCTGGCACCAGGTAATGCAACACAGCGATTTGGTCTGGGTTACATTACTAGAGATTAATGAATCCATGTTGGGCTACGCAAGGTGGCCTTACATGGCTTCATAAATCTCATTTTTCATTTCTGTCACTCTTGCACCACATTGTGAGGTGCAAGAGCGACGCACAGGGGCTCATAAATATGCCCCTCAATATATTGCAAATTCCACAAACTGGGCATTATTAGAGAGTGGGTGATGAGCAAACAGCCCTTATCATTTTCATTGTGTGTCTAATTGTGCATTCTCCATTGGCTCAAAAATGTGGACTAGTGTAGGTACCTACGTTCTCAGTTTGGTTTCAAGTTTTACAGAATCTGGAGATTGTTAAATTCTGTGCAATTGTGAGCTACGACATATTAAATATACTTTTCATCACAATTCTTTGTGTCTTCAGTCTCTAATACGTGTTTAATTAACAAGGGAACCCAATTGTAATGGTCAGGGACCTTGGGTAGTAGTACGTTAAAATGACAAAATAGTCCCTGACAGGGGAGCGTCACACAGAAAACAATGAATATAGGCCTGAAATCAGTGCTATATTAAATCTGTCCAGATGGACAGAAAATGTAATAATGTATCAAATCACATAAAACACAAGAATAAAGTGGGACACAATCCTTCGTCCAACGCAACATATATAACAAAGACACAAATTAACAGAAATTCACAAATTCAGAAAAAGGCTCAGGCAGGACAAAAAATGCTTTTAACTTGTATAAAGAAATGCAACAAGCAAACAATATGTAGAGCACCGTTACACATCAGTAATTATTTCAATTGCATTTACGGTGCATATAAGGTTGACGTCGTTTCGATCCCGTAGAAACAATATTGGGATCATCATCAGGACGTAAAAATTACATGCCTGAGGGAATTTTAGCCAAGCGTAATAGCAGGGGGCAAGCAATGAGGCAATTGCGATAATGCCAGGAAGGGATTACTGCGGTTGCACGGAGGTACGTTAGATCACTCGAGCGTCTTGGCGCATAGCAAAGGAGGTAGGGTGGGATTGGGGTAATTCCCAATTGAGGGTACTGGGATGGGAGGCGCGGTAACCTAATTACACGAATAGCGGCAACCAATCCAATTTGGAAATATATGAAAGGTGCTGTGAGTCATGCAACAATGATGCAAGTACCCCTGAGCCGGTACAATGACCTGTGTATCCTTCGGTATTCCGGTGTGCCCCAGTCTCTAATACTGACATCTAAATATCAGCTGATTCCAACTCAAAGTTGAACCAGAATTCAATAGCTACTTAACACCTAAAAAACTGACAGTTAAAATATTATAGAAATAGTATTGGAACTGGCATGTTTTGGTTGGCTAGCCAGGCAGAACCTACTACTCCTGTCAGGGGTGGGTGATTACACTCACTGAATAATCAGCTCTCACCCTTGGGTAGCTTGCTACTGAGGCTTATCACGCAGGCAATGTGTAAAGCATTGACACAGCACTCTGAGACAAAAAATACACTGAGCGTCACAAAAGAGACTTCACGCTTGGTGTATGTAAATAAAGTTTGTATTCTGCACACACATTATTTAACACAACATGAACATCATGTATTTCTGGCCATAAATCACATTAGGAAATATCACTAGGAGTATTAGGCCCACATATAAAATTGACATCAGTAATATGCATACTTTGGAAAGATCCTATTTTACCCCCCAGCACCCTTATGCGGTGCAAAACATTGTCAGAACTAGGCCCACCCTGACAATTATTATAATTCAATATCACACAGTTACACGGTGCACCCCAGATCACAACAATATCAGGTCCGGAAGAGGATCCAATTTAAAGCTCTGGTCTTGGCTTTCAAGGCTCTCCATGATTCGGGTGCCTTCTACATTAGGAAAAGGATTCAGCACTATTCTCCGCGACGAGCCCTGAGGTCATCACTGCAGCTTTTGATGACCATCCCTAAGTTTTCCCGCTCCCATCTGGGCGGTCGCTCCTTTCAAGTCCTGGCCTCCCGTTTATGGAACTATCTGCCATTGTCTCTCAGGTGGGTGCAGAATCTTCTCACCTTCAGGAAGCAGCTAAAAACCTGGCTATTCCAGCAATAGCTTTCTGCCCTTGCCCCATCCTGTTATAGTGCCAACTGTCTGTCTCGAGGTCTTTCAGCACCGGGACACTCTATGGAGTAGCCACGCGCTTTATAAGTACTGATTTACATTACATTACATTACAAATGTCTACACACAGATAATTACAACACTTTTAAACAGCACCATGGGCCAAGGCCGCACCGGTAAAACCAATGTCAAATACACTATTCGTTTAGCAAGGAATTATGTGCAAAGCAACACCGCCGTGCGGTGTAATTAATAACAGGCAGTCACTCCCACACACTCACTCAGCACTGATATGCGGTCATACGGATATCAGGCAAGTCCATATGGCACACACTCATACACACACAGCACCGCAATGCAGTGCAAAGGACATCCGGCACACCAGTTTATTAGGCACATGCAGACCCCATGGCCCATGCCCTCCTCCACCATTCAGCCAACCCTGACTACCCTACACCCACAGGCTGGAGATAAAGAAAACTGTCCCCCTGATTCTAGGATGATTGCAGCCAGAGTCACAGCTAGTCAGGGTCCCAGGGAAGAAGGTGGGGGAAGGTACCAGGGCTAATTAGGCGGCAGTCAATAAATTAAAGTTTGGCCACTACTCGGAAAGCTTAACCATGTTATGTGGAGCAGAAGCGGGCTGAGGGCATCAGCCCAGTTCTGCAAAGCACAGAGGAGGGTCACGCAGTCTCTTGACCCCAATCCGATCACTCTCTGAAGCGTTCCTTAGCCCAGTCATTTACTCTCATGACCCAGGCCCGGTCTGGGCAATACTACTTGGCAACATGAAGTCCTCAGGGCTGAGTGAAGAGAGGGCAGTTGGTCCTCTGCACTGAGGGCACAAAAGGAACACTCGATTAATGGGGGATGAAGCAGGGGAGCCTCTCAGAAGAAGGAAGTACCCCGTCAGACACACATCGATCAAAGTAGCACCCAGGAAATCCAGGCATCACAGAACACAAATCCACTCCTCCGCACCTTCCTGGAAATGAGGTACAACATCTGGTGCGCGTTGATATGAGTCGCACCAGACAATTCCGGTCACACACAATAAAGAGTCACAAGCTCAGTGCCTATCTGGAAATGAGGCACAACATCTTGTGCGCATTGGTACGAGTTGCACCAGACAGTTCGAGTCACACACAAGAGTTGCAAATTCTGTACCTAGCTGGAAATGAGGCACAGCATCCGGTGAACATTGATCTGAGTCTCATAAGACAATCCCGGTCACACACAACGAAGAGTTGCAAATTCTATACATAGCTGGAAATGAGGCACAACATCTGGTGCACGTTGATCTGAGTCTCACAAGACAATCCCGGTCACACACAATGAAGGGTTGCTAGTTCTAGACCTCCCTGGAAAGGAGGCACAATGTCTGGTGTGTGTTGATCTGAGTCACTCCACGCAATTCCAGGAACACACAATGAAGAGTTTCAATTTCCGGTCACACTCACAAGTGCATGTTCAGCACGGCCACATGAGGTAGAATGAGGCACTACTACGGGTATGCCCCCACCTTCTAAGGAAGCAACCTGTGAATCACACACAGCACACGAGCGAGATGCTGCACAATAAACAAAGTGTGCCATATGGGGTCCAGCAACCGGTAAATCTGCTCACCATCAACAAATCACTTATTCGTGTTAAGGTCCCACGATGGAGGGGCCCTACTCCTTTGATGTGGTCAGTAGCTTTGGGGCTCCACACAAGGCAATCCGGTCTTCAACGACAATACTGAGTTCCACGCTCATGCCACACTACCAGTTGGGATCCGTGCAAATCACGGAAGGCTGAATCCCACATTTCTACAGTTGAGGACAAAGTTTCCACTCTTTAAACTCAGGTCTCTACTTTACTTACCCACACGACGGAGCTTCATAGACACTCCAAAGATGCTGAAGATCACTCCTGGCACAATAATGTGCACGTAATTGGCATCCCTGAAGTTATAGAGGGCACTGAACCTCAAGAGCTCACAGACTTCATAGAACATTGGATTAAATCCTAGATGACTTCCGAACATTTGTCCTCCATAGAAAGGGCCCACCATGCGCTGTCCATCAAGCCTCCTCCAGGGGCCTCTCCCAGGCCAGTGATCACTTGCCAAGGTTCTCCTTTTTTCTGACTACACTCGAAAGGTGCAGCAGAGACGTGGCTCCTACGTGGAGGTCAAGCAAAAACTCAGAACCATCGGGCTCCAATACCGCTTACTATTTCCCTCTATACTCGGTGTCATGCATGCTAATAAATCCCATTTTTTTGACAACCCAGAGCCTGATTCAATCAATCAATCAGGGGTTTTAGAGCGCACTACTCTTCCGTGAGGGTCTCAAGGCGCTGGGGGGGGGGGTGCAAGCAGCTCCGTTGGTCATTCGAAGAGGTGGTCTTGAGGTCCTTTCTGAACTGGTGCAGTGTCGGGCTTCATCAGATGCGAAGGGGGAGTTTGTTCCAGTTCTTGGCTGCGAGGTAGGAGAAGGATATGCCTCCTGGGGGCGTGGAAGGAGATTCGTTCATTGAGGTATTGGGGTCCTGTGTTATGGAGGGCTTTGTAGGTGTATGTGAGCAGTTTGAAGGTAATTCTTCTTTCGACAGGGAGCCAGTGGAGGTCGCGGAGGTGTTGGGTGATGTGGTCATGTCGTGGGATGTCAAGGATAAGTCTGACTGTGGTGTTCTGGAGGGTCTGGAGTTTGCAGAGGAGTCTTTTGTTGATTCCTGCATAGAGAGCGTTTCCATAGTCCAGTCTGCTAGTGATGAGTGCATGGGTGACAGTCTTCCTGGAGGTGGATGGATCCATTTGAAGGTCTTGCGAAGTATGTGGAGGGTGTTTAAGCATGTGGAGGACATGGCATTGATCTGGCGGTTCATGGTGAGTGAGGAGTCGAGTATGATGTCAAGGTTGGGTGCATGGTCCATTGGGCTGTGTGGGTTTCCGAGGGTGGGGGGCCACCAGGTGTTGTATCATGTGGAGGGGGTGGAGCCAAGGATGATGACTTCTGTTTTCTCTGAGCTGAGCTTCAGGCAGCTGTTGCTCATCCAGGTTGTGACGTCTTTCATCCCTTCTTGGAAATTGCACCAGGTGGTGTAAGGTTCCTTGGTGAGGGAGAGGATGAGCTGGGTGTCGTCGAAGTAAGGGACTATATTGAGTCCGTGGTTTGTGACAATGGTTGCGAGGGGTGCCATGTAGACATTGAAGAGTGTGGGGCTGAGGGAGGATCCTTGGGGTACTTTGCATCTGATTTCTGTTGGTTCGGAGAGGAAGGGCTGTAGTCTTATTCTTTGTGTTCTGCCTGAGAGGAAAGATTGGATCCAGTCTAAGACTGTGCCTTGGATGCCGGCATCGTGGAGCCTGGAGGCTAGTGTGCCGTGGGAAATGGTGTCAAAGGCTGCTGAAAGGCCCAGGAGGATGAGGGCTGATGTGTGGCCTTGGTCAAGGAAGGAGAGGATGTCATTGGTGGCGGCTATGAGGTCGGTCTCGGTGCTGTGGTTGCTGTGGAATCTGGATTGAGAGGTGTCTAGGATGCTATTGGTTTCTATGAAGTGTGCTAGCTCGGTGTTGACAGCTTTTTCGATGACTTTGGTGGTGAAAGGTAGCAGTGAGATGGGCCTAAAGTTCTTGAGATCCATCGGGTCTGCGGAGGGCTTCTTTAGGAGGGTGTTGAGTTCGACACGTTTCCAGTCATCGGGGAATGTGGTGGTCTCGAGGGACCAGTTGATAGTTCGGCGTAGTTCAGGTGCGATGGCAGTGGGGGCCCTGTGGAAGATGTGTGGTGGGCAGGGGTCAGTAGGTGCTCCGGAGTGCATGCTTTTCATTGTCTTTGCTGTGTATTCTGTGGTGAAAGGGGTCCAGGTGAGGATTGTCTGTTGTATGGCATCACTAGGGTTGGGTGTTGGTGCAGTGCCGTGGTCTGGGTCGTTGAAGTTGTCATAGAGCGTCTTGATCTAGAGGTGAAAGAAGGAGCTGAGTTTGCTGCAGAGGTCTTGGGAGCGTGGGATGTCGGCTGTTTCGCTATTGGGTCTGGCAAATTCTTGTATGCTTGGTAGTGGTTTACTGTGGACTGCCCCCACCGCAGCCACACTGCTTCTTCGCCATGCCAGTGGGCCTCTACCGACCAGCAGAGACCTTTACTGCTGCATAAACCACACAGACAGCACACCTGATCCCAAAGGAGATGCTGATCTGCCTGATCTAAATCTTCTTCACAATCCCCCCAGGCGCAACCCCCATCACCTTCTCCATTGCACTCCAATCTTCCGATGGGGAGAAGCACAAACCAGAGCAGGATAAACCTTCAGACTCACCATTGTCTGTACCGGCTGCTTTTCACACAGACACAGACCTCTCTCGCAGCCTCATGATTTGACTCTCTCCAGCAGGTGCAAGGGTTCTAAACAGAAGTGGTTTTTTGTCTATTCGACTGATTTTCTCATTTGCTATGTTGTTCTTATGCTTTCTTTGCCGACATTTTAATCAAACAGAATGATGGCTACTGACTTATCCTTTACCAAGATGAGGTCTTCACTCCAATGTTTCTGCATTGTTATATATTTTGTTTTCATTAACAAATGTTCCTTTCAGTGTGACAGATGCTTCTGGGATAGAAGTGTGGGGACTGGAGGGAGTTGGGGGTGGGGATCTATTCATGTGTTGACAATATTCCAGTTGTTAATATTGTACTGCATGTATGTTTATTCTACACACCTACACAACAGTTGTAACAGCGCCTTTTTAATCCCAACTTGTAATGTTCTACCGCCACACACCCTGCTCCTTCAACGTAACATGGTAGGCCCACCTCCAGCAATCCTCCTTGCATGCGCCCACCCTCGTCCTCCATGGCAATGACATTTTGAGCATTGTCTTGGAATGCTAAAAGTCTCCTGAACCGCATGAAACATGCTGCAGTTCTCACTTGTGCACACTGCCATCTGTCTAAGCTCCTTTTACTTCACCCACCTTAGGGGTGATCGATGCCCATTCTTGGCACGTAAGGGCTATGATAGGGTCTTCCATGCAAGTTATACCCCTGGATCCTAGGGGGCAGCCATCCTGCTACAACATTCTTCCCCTACTCTATTTCGTATGAAACATGCGACCCACATGGCTGCTTCTCACCCTGGCAGGAACATTGGAGGGCCAAGCAATTACTCTAGTGAGTGTCTATGCACCACCTGCATCTCTTAGTGCCTGCCTCCATGATCTCTCCAAACTTTTCTCAAGTCTCCTACAGGGTCTCACACTGATTGGAGGTGACTTTAATGTGGTACTTGGCCCGAACCTTGACACCACTGGGTCTCCCACCATCTCTAGGCATTCCGGGGCATGCCACGTCTCAGACTGGACCAATCCTCTTGGCCTCTGTGACACCTGGAGGATATGACACCAAAGACATCATATCTCGGCAGCTTACCAAACTCACACATGGATAGATCTGGTTTTCCTACCTGCTTCGGACTGCTGAGGTATCTCACAAATTCAAACTCTTCCATGTAGGATCTCAGACCAGTCCCCCCTTCTCCTCCATCTTGGACCTTCTAGGTCCGACCAGCGCCCTATGTGGCACCGTAATGCCTGGTACCTCCAAGACAAGACTTTCATGCAAACTTTTAGTACAAAACTCCAAGTCTATTTCCGCAGCACTGTGGGCTCAGGCGCGCGGGCAGGTACCCCCTGGGCTGCTGGCAAGGTGACTATGCAGGGCTTTGCTAGGGCACATATTAGGGCATAGGAGCATGCTTGTACCTGTCACACTATCCAACTGGAAACACACATCCTCCACTTGGAACGGTGTCTCATGTCTGATCCTCATGAGGATATCTCCCGACAACTGTGTTTTCTTCACGAAGAAATACACCTTCATTACTTAGAAGCCACCAAACATCTTTGGCGGGCTACATAGATTTATAGATGGGGACACAAAAATGGGGAGCTGTTTTACTGGTTGGTCTCCCATCACCAGGTGAACAGGATCATACCCAAAATTACTGATGAGTGTGTTGCCTATGTTATAGCCTTTTTGAGATTGCACAAGCATTCGCCTGCTGTTACCAAAACCTATACATGGCCACCACGGGGAGATATAGGGAATTTCCTGTCCGTTTCGTTGATGCCGTCCCCTTCCATGTCTATCCCTAACTGAAACCCACATGTCAGATGAGCCCTTTACACCTGAGAAAGTGGGTGATGCACTGTCCGGCTTGGCTTCAGGGAAAATATCTGGACCCGACAGCTTTCCCACAGAATTTTATACCACATTCCGAAGATATTGATTCCCCCATCTTCTGTCCCTTTATAAAGAAGTGTGTCATAATAGTGCCTATTCCCCAGAGTTGGATTCTGCCACTATTGTGAAGATCTCTAAAACACAACCTCTCTCTACGTCATGCACGGACTATCGTTCAATATCCTTTCTGATATTCAGACAAAATATTGAAAATTCATTATCGTCCTACATATATACACACATATATTGAGTTGGAAATATCGTCAAATAGAATTATCATCTGCAAGAATATCATTGACAAGAATATCGATTTTAAGGTAATTAATATTGTTGTTAAAAATATAAAAATTGTTAATATCGATTACAAAAATGTCTATGTCATTAATATTGATGTTACAAATATCGTTGTTAATAATAGACATGTTTTATTATTTTTATGTATTTTACTATATATTGTAATTGCATATGTTTTAAATTGTTTGTAAAAATAGTTCATTTTTTTAATATGGTTTGCACATTTTTAGTAGTTTTTAGATTTAATTTAATAGTTTTTTCTTTTTTTAGAACTGTAGTGGGTTGTGGGGTTTATAGGGGTACAGATTGGGAAGTAAATTAATTATAATTTATTAATAATTAATTTGTAATTAATATCATTATTTAACTGATAATTATTTATGTTAATTGTATATATATATTTTTAATTTAAGTATTAGGTCTGCATTGCGGGTTTTGTAGGGGTATAGGGTGGTAAGTAAATTAATCCTAATTAATTATTTTTCTTTATTATTATGATTATGTATTTAATTGATAATTAATTATGCAAACTGTAATACATGTATTTTTTAATTTTTTTTATTTGATGTAGTGTGTTGTTTTTGTATGGGTAAAGGGTGTGCAGGAAATTAATTATAATATTTAAAAATGAATGTTAAATTATAATAATTATTTAATTGATAATTAATTATTTCAATTGTATAATTAGGACATTGTTTGTGTTATATATTAGGTGTGAGTTGTATTTGTAGAGGTAAAGGGTGGGTAGTTATTTAAATACAATGAATTTGTTATTAGTTACTTATTATTAAATGTTTAATTGATAATTATTTAAATTATGTAATTAGCATTTTAGGTACATGCAGTTGGTTTTGTAAGGATAAATGGTGGGAAGGTAACTAAATATAATTATTTCACTTTTAGGTAATTATTAATAATATTTTAAAATGTGTAAATCATCATTCAATAAATATATTTTAGGTGTTTGTCGTGTTGTTTGTATAGGTATAAGGTAGGAAATTCTTAATAAAAACTAATTTAAAACTAGTTAAATATTTAAAAACAATTGTGTTTTTTATTATGTAATGTGTTAATTATTTAGTGCTTTTTAATTTTAAATAGCATTGTATTTATTGGTTGTTATTTTTTTGGGAATATAGGGGTCTATTAGGATGGCGGTCAAAAAAATCACTCCGACCGCCATGGTAGCGGGAAAACACCGCCCGCTAGGACCGCAACATAACCGCTGGTCCCATTAGGATGCTCCACAGTCGAAATCCGACCGCGGCGGTCTGATCGCAGCATGTAACATTGCGGCGGTTGCTGCTGCCAGCAGCACCCCAGCGATGTCCAAAATAGCATGTCCTGCATATCCCTGCACTGCGTGGCAGGCACTGCACAGTGCCTCTTTATCACAGAAGAGAGTGAGAGAAGCAGCAAAGTTGCAATCTCCCAAGTACTGTATTATCACAAAAGGCAACTGCTGTTGTCTGTATTCCTGCTAGATATACCGACCATTCAACTGGTGGACTCTAAACCGGTGAGACCCCAGAAAAATATTGTCCCAATCCGTAACCACTCTAGGTTCTCGGATATCCACAGATATTGGAAAAGACGCCTCACTCACTAATAGTGACATGCTTCATCATAGGCGTCTTTCCACACCCAGGTAAGATGGTACTACCTGGGCGGACTCAACCAAGAATATTATGGGAGTTCTTATATAAAATATTGACTGGTTATGCAGGGAACCAGATGGGTGATTAAAAAATACCTACAGATATACCCACATTCTATGTTTTATTCTTGGGGTACCTGGGATATTAGATAAAATCGTGAAATCATTTGGGTTCTTCTGAATTTGATTTATTCAAATATACCCTTTTATAAAATGCCAACATGTTTTGGCCCACAACGAGAGCCCTTCCGGGTCTGGGGCCTTCTTCAGGGCTGGAATGTATACTCCTCGGTGTCCCTGCTCAATACTGTGCTCTTTATTGATGCTAAAAGATGAGGCCTATTGCACACACCTATTTCTTTTACTGCTCCAGTAGTTTTCTAAAGGAAAAGGAAACAAAAAAAAGGGATGGACAAACTTTTTTAGGGTTGAAGTCTCCAAATAGGAACACCTTCAAAAAAATTTTTCACCGTTTCTAATTTGATCCACTTACTTTTAATGTTTAAGGTGAGTATTATCTATAAACTATTCGTCTCTATATGTGCCACTACCTCACACATCTCCATATCCCCTGATACTCTCCATGTTTATGTTAGAATCCATCAAACCCACTAGGGTCATTGCGTTTTTCAACACCACAATAGTTTAACAATTGACCATAAAGGCTGTTTATCTACCCATGATTCATACACATGCTCATTAGTAAAACCGCTTCTGGCTTGTGTAATATATATCAAGAGACATCCAATTTAGGTGAAGTCATACCCAATCCCATATCGTTGTTATTATCAGTGATTTTCTCACCTACTGTCTGGTACTGATTTGTACCATGCGGGTTGGTGGACTATGGTGCCGTCTTGTAGTCACACACTGAAAAAGGAAGAAACAGGAACCCATCCTAAATGATAAGACTAGATGGAAATTATTTCCTTAAACATTCAGGATCCTTATTATTACAAACTCTCTGGCTAATGGGGTTTCAAATTTTGTCTTTCTTTTTATTATTTATATAGTTATTACAACTGGGGTCGCGTAACTACCGACCTCTCCCTCTTTCGATTCACTCCTCGTACCTGTTATTATAACTCGCCAAATGGAAAATCGTTTCACAAGTGGCTGCAGGCTATGAGGTGTTCTCATTTGTCATGTCTTCCCATTCTAACGCATATACTCGCAACGTACCTAAATCCTTGTTAAAGTGTCTATAAATTATTTGTATGTTCCTTCATCACAATTTCCTACATGTACAAAGATCTGAGTAAAGGGCTCCGGTTAGAAAAGCCCCAGTATCTTTTTAAAAAATGTGACCCCTTGCAGATACCGATGTGAAATTAATCAAAACAAGGAGAAATATTTGTTCTTTGGGTTCTGTTAAATAAATCAGATCCGCACTCCATTGTTTAAAAAATACATTCCCCTTCGGTTTTAGTGCCCACAACACATGCATCCACCAAGCACGCCACTTACTTCCTCAAAGATCGGTCACCGCGTCTGTACCTATACCTCTCACACCGCCCGCCGCCGAGTATCGTAAATGGCGGCAAGGCGTCTTAAATATCTTGTTCGTCTACGAAGTCCAACGTCATTGGTTTAGACAGGCATCTCATGCAGGCATCACCTGATTTGTGATTGATGTCGATGACATCAGAACCCCGCGACCGCGTCCCTATTGAGCACTGACTGCTGGGCAATGTAGTTGGTAGTTCTATATTTTCGTTTCGATTGAGTTGAAAGAATGTACTCATTTCTAACTGGGTTTTCAACTCGGGATTCTAGATGTTATTAATCACCCCTTCTTTTAAATACTTCATTTTACTTCGTATGAAAAGCACAATTATCGCTGCATAATATTGCTCATCGTGCTTCTATAGGACAATAAAGTTCTATTGAAAAAAGAAATTTTCTCAATTTATGGCATTTGATACATTCTTATAATATAAATCTACAGTCATATTTGCACTTTTATTTTTCAACACATATGAGAGTGTATAGTTGATAACCTTGTTATTTAGTGTCATATTTTACCTCATCAAATAAGAAAATTATTGTGTGGTCATGCAAATGATAGTATTAGAATGGCATGCAAGTTTGTCATCCACCCTTTATCTGACAATGCCCATTAGTCAGACCAATTCACTTCTTATGCTTTATAGTTACATCAGCATTGTCCATGGGATTTCTTCATTTAACCCATGTACTGTACTTGACAAACGGTATATCCATCGTTGTTCAAGTTTCAAAAGTTGTTTATCACTACATGTATTGGGTAATCTTTCAATTATTGACCATGTAAAGTCATTCTCGTTATGTCCTGTCATTTGAAAATGTCGCATCATTTTCGTAACTGTTTTCCGCATCGGAAGGTACTCCGATGTTCATTTAGTCGTACCTTGATTTTACGGGTTGTCATTCCGATATATTTAAGTTGACATTTACAGGTCATGATGTAAACAACATTGTTGCTGTTGCAATTAGAGAACTTTCTCTGTTCCCAGGGTGTTTTCAAACCCAAGTCAATCTCTTTGCTAGCCTTTGTGAGACCACATACATTGCATGTTCCACAAGGGAAATGGCCCACCACTGCAGGGAGATTCCAAAGAGTGCTTATTTGTTGTCGTATTCCTACTTTTCTCTTCGCGCGGGTATGGACCACCGAATCCCGAAGGGACTTGCCTCGCTTAAAAGCAAACATCGGTTTTTCCATTTTAAGAGGTCCAGAATTTAAAACTTTCCAGTGTCGTAAGATAATTCTTTTAATCCTGTTAGATTCAGTGCCATATGTAGTCACACATATTGGTCTTTTATTTTCTGGTTTTTGGTACGTCTCCAGTAACGTTTCCCTGGGATTATTCTTAGCCCTTTTATATGCTTGTTTAACAAGTCTATTAGGGTAGAGTTTGGCATGTAATTTATGTGTGAGTTTTTTCGCATGGACTTCGTATGTATCCTTATCTGAACAATTCCTACGGAGTCTTAGGAATTGTCCCACTGGTAGATTATCTTTGAGTGTCTTCGGATGGAAACTGTCATATCTTAATAGATTATTCACATCAGTTGGTTTGTAAAAGACCTCCGTTTTTAACGTTCCTTTGTCTGACCAGATTCTCAAATCTAGGAAATCAATGGAGTCTTTTCCTACTGTCATAGTGAATTTCAAATATTGATCCCGTGCGTTAAGCCAACTGAGGAACTCATTTGCTTCAGTTTCATTTCCCTTCCAAATCAGGAAAATATCATCTATAAACCTCTTCCAGACCACCATTTTTGTGTTGTAAGGGTTGTTGTTGTTGTCGATGAATTTGGTCTCAAAATTATGCATATAGAGGCAAGCTATACTTGGAGCACAAGTCATGCCCATAGATGTTCCATGGGTTTGTAAAAATACTCTCCTTCAAATTCAAAGTAATTTTTCGTTAGAGCCAGTCTCACACACTCCATTAAAAATTTAATAGGAGTAATGGATGTCCACATTTCATTATTTAACAACATTTCTATCACTTCTAGCGAGGATTCTTACGGAATGCTGGTATACAGCGCCTCCACATCTAGAGTGATGAAAAGATCTGTTGTGGGTTCAAACGACAGGGTTTGGAATTTTATCAAAATATCTCGAGTATCTTTGAGATATGAAGGCATCTTTTGGACCATCGGTCTTAAAAAATGGTCTATAAACTTTGATAGTGGCTCCAAAACTGATCCGATTCCGGATACAATTGGCCTTCCCGGTGGTGGATTAATGTTTTTATGTACTTTAGGAAGGATATAGAAGTAAGGTGTTTTTGGATTTACTTCTTTCAAAAAACCTGCTTCTGCTGTTGTAATCCACCCTTCTTCTAATGCTGTATTCACCAAATCATCTATGTTTTTTTCAGTTCTTCAGTCGGATCTTTCTGCAACCGCATATAATTCCGGGAGTCATCCAATAGTCTCCTACATTCTTTTTGGTACATGTCCAGGGGCATCACCACAGTGGCCCCCCCCTTATCCGCCGGTTTTATTATGATGTCAATCATATTATCAATTTCAGTGATGGCATGGCGTTCACTGTTTGACAGATTGTTGAAGACTCTATTTTCATTGTCTTTAAGTTTGTCAACTTCCAATGTCACTGCTTTTTCAAATGCCAGTAATGCCGGTGGCATCGTGTGATTAGGCGGGGTGAAGTTCGACTTTCTTTTGAGGCCTGTGTTCTTATCTTCCTCAATTTCTGGCGGCCCATCTGTCTCCGCAAAGAAGACTGTTAATCGTAGCCTGCGGAAAAATTCTGCTAGTTCAATTCTCAGATCAAAAAGATTTGATCTCGCAGTTGGTATAAAACCTAGTCCTCTGTTTAAAACAGCCTGTTGTGCCTGGGAAAGAATCCTCGAACTCAGATTTATTATTCCCGTGGACTTCTGCTGGTACTCGGTCTTGCGTCCTGCATCATTAAGTCTTCTTGGTTCGATTGCCATTGTACTCTCGGACCTCTCCGGTTGCCGCCTCCTCTGGTGTGGCCCCTCCCTAAAAAGGAGGTTGGAACGGTTGCCATTGATACCCGTATTGTGGGGGTTGGAATGGGGGTTGCATATAGGGTCCCCATCCAAAGGATTGTTGATGGTAGGGGCCCATCGGTTGGTAATTCCCTCTATTCACCCCGCCTAATCACACGATGCCACCGGCATTACTGGCATTTGAAAAAGCAGTGACATTGGAAGTTGACAAACTTAAAGACAATGAAAATAGAGTCTTCAACAATCTGTGAAACAGTGAACGCCATGCCATCACTGAAATTGATAATATGATTGACATCATAATAAAACCGGTGGATAAGGGGGGCCACTGTGGTGATGCCCCTGGACATGTACCAAAAAGAATGTAGGAGACTATTGGATGACTCCCGGAATTATATGCGGTTGCAGAAAGATCCGACTGAAGAACTGAAAAAAACATAGATGATTTGGTGAATACAGCATTAGAAGAAGGGTGGATTACAACAGCAGAAGCAGGTTTTTTGAAAGAAGTAAATCCAAAAACACCTTACTTCTATATCCTTCCTAAAGTACATAAAAACATTAATCCACCACCGGGAAGGCCAATTGTATCCGGAATCGGATCAGTTTTGGAGCCACTATCAAAGTTTATAGACCATTTTTTAAGACCGATGGTCCAAAAGATGCCTTCATATCTCAAAGATACTCGAGATATTTTGATAAAATTCCAAACCTTGTCGTTTGAACCCACAACAGATCTTTTCATCACTCTAGATGTGGAGGCGCTGTATACCAGCATTCCGCAAGAATCCTCGCTAGAAGTGATTGAAATGTTGTTAAATAATGAAATGTGGACATCCATTACTCCTATTAAATTTTTAATGGAGTGTGTGAGACTGGCTCTAACGAAAAATTACTTTGAATTTGAAGGAGAGTATTTTTACAAACCCATGGAACATCTATGGGCATGACTTGTGCTCCAAGTATAGCTTGCCTCTATATGCATAATTTTGAGACCAAATTCATCGACAACAACAACAACCCTTACAACACAAAAATGGTGGTCTGGAAGAGGTTTATAGATGATATTTTCCTGATTTGGAAGGGAAATGAAACTGAAGCAAATGAGTTCCTCAGTTGGCTTAACGCACGGGATCAATATTTGAAATTCACTATGACAGTAGGAAAAGACTCCATTGATTTCCTAGATTTGAGAATCTGGTCAGACAAAGGAACGTTAAAAACGGAGGTCTTTTACAAACCAACTGATGTGAATAATCTATTAAGATATGACAGTTTCCATCCGAAGACACTCAAAGATAATCTACCAGTGGGACAATTCCTAAGACTCCGTAGGAATTGTTCAGATAAGGATACATACGAAGTCCATGCGAAAAAACTCACACATAAATTACATGCCAAACTCTACCCTAATAGACTTGTTAAACAAGCATATAAAAGGGCTAAGAATAATCCCAGGGAAACGTTACTGGAGACGTACCAAAAACCAGAAAATAAAAGACCAATATGTGTGACTACATATGGCACTGAATCTAACAGGATTAAAAGAATTATCTTACGACACTGGAAAGTTTTAAATTCTGGACCTCTTAAAATGGAAAAACCGATGTTTGCTTTTAAGCGAGGCAAGTCCCTTCGGGATTCGGTGGTCCATACCCGCGCGAAGAGAAAAGTAGGAATACGACAACAAATAAGCACTCTTTGGAATCTCCCTGCAGTGGTGGGCCATTTCCCTTGTGGAACATGCAATGTATGTGGTCTCACAAAGGCTAGCAAAGAGATTGACTTGGGTTTGAAAACACCCTGGGAACAGAGAAAGTTCTCTAATTGCAACAGCAACAATGTTGTTTACATCATGACCTGTAAATGTCAACTTAAATATATCGGAATGACAACCCGTAAAATCAAGGTACGACTAAATGAACATCGGAGTACCTTCCGATGCGGAAAAACAGTTACGAAAATGATGCGACATTTTCAAATGACAGGACATAACGAGAATGACTTTACATGGTCAATAATTGAAAGATTACCCAATACATGTAGTGATAAACAACTTTTGAAACTTGAACAACGATGGATATACCGTTTGTCAAGTACAGTACATGGGTTAAATGAAGAAATCCCATGGACAATGCTGATGTAACTATAAAGCATAAGAAGTGAATTGGTCTGACTAATGGGCATTGTCAGATAAAGGGTGGATGACAAACTTGCATGCCATTCTAATACTATCATTTGCATGACCACACAATAATTTTCTTATTTGATGAGGTAAAATATGACACTAAATAACAAGGTTATCAACTATACACTCTCATATGTGTTGAAAAAATAAAAGTGCAAATATGACTGTAGATTTATATTATAAGAATGTATCAAATGCCATAAATTGAGAAAATTTCTTTTTTCAATAGAACTTTATTGTCCTATAGAAGCACGATGAGCAATATTATGCAGCGATAATTGTGCTTTTCATACGAAGTAAAATGAAGTATTTAAAAGAAGGGGTGATTAATAACATCTAGAATCCCGAGTTGAAAACCCAGTTAGAAATGAGTACATTCTTTCAACTCAATCGAAACGAAAATATAGAACTACCAACTACATTGCCCAGCAGTCAGTGCTCAATAGGGACGCGGTCGCGGGGTTCTGATGTCATCGACATCAATCACAAATCAGGTGATGCCTGCATGAGATGCCTGTCTAAACCAATGACGTTGGACTTCGTAGACGAACAAGATATTTAAGACGCCTTGCCGCCATTTACGATACTCGGCGGCGGGCGGTGTGAGAGGTATAGGTACAGACGCGGTGACCGATCTTTGAGGAAGTAAGTGGCGTGCTTGGTGGATGCATGTGTTGTGGGCACTAAAACCGAAGGGGAATGTATTTTTTAAACAATGGAGTGCGGATCTGATTTATTTAACAGAACCCAAAGAACAAATATTTCTCCTTGTTTTGATTAATTTCACATCGGTATCTGCAAGGGGTCACATTTTTTTAAAAAAGATACTGGGGCTTTTCTAACCGGAGCCCTTTACTCAGATCTTTGTACATGTAGGAAATTGTGATGAAGGAACATACAAATAATTTATAGACACTTTAACAAGGATTTAGGTACGTTGCGAGTATATGCGTTAGAATGGGAAGACATGACAAATGAGAACACCTCATAGCCTGCAGCCACTTGTGAAACAATTTTCCATTTGGCGAGTTATAATAACAGGTACGAGGAGTGAATCGAAGAGGGGAGAGGTCGGTAGTTACGCGACCCCCAGTTGTAATAACTATATAAATAATAAAAAGAAAGACAACATTTGAAACCCCATTAGCCAGAGAGTTTGTAATAATAAGGATCCTGAATGTTTAAGGAAATAATTTCCATCTAGTCTTATCATTTAGGATGGGTTCCTGTTTCTTCCTTTTTCAGTGTGTGACTACAAGACGGCACCATAGTCCACCAACCCGCATGGTACAAATCAGTACCAGACAGTAGGTGAGAAAAATCACTGATAATAACAACGATATGGGATTGGGTATGACTTCACCTAAATTGGATGTCTCTTGATATATATTACACAAGCCAGAAGCGGTTTTACTAATGAGCATGTGTATGAATCATGGGTAGATAAACAGCCTTTATGGTCAATTGTTAAACTATTGTGGTGTTGAAAAACGCAATGACCCTAGTGGGTTTGATGGATTCTAACATAAACATGGAGAGTATCAGGGGATATGGAGATGTGTGAGGTAGTGGCACATATAGAGACGAATAGTTTATAGATAATACTCACCTTAAACATTAAAAGTAAGTGGATCAAATTAGAAACGGTGAAAAAAAATTTTTGAAGGTGTTCCTATTTGGAGACTTCAACCCTAAAAAAAGTTTGTCCATCCCTTTTTTTGTTTCCTTTTCCTTTAGAAAAACTACTGGAGCAGTAAAAGAAATAGGTGTGTGCAATAGGCCTCATCTTTTAGCATCAATAAAGAGCACAGTATTGAGCAGGGACACCGAGGAGTATACATTCCAGCCCTGAAGAAGGCCCCAGACCCGGAAGGGCTCTCGTTGTGGGCCGAAACATGTTGGCATTTTATAAAAGGGTATATTTGAATAAATCAAATTCAGAAGAACCCAAATGATTTCACGATTTTATCTAATATCCCAGGTACCCCAAGAATAAAACATAGAATGTGGGTATATCTGTAGGTATTTTTTAATCACCCATCTGGTTCCCTGCATAACCAGTCAATATTTTATATAAGAACTCCCATAATATTCTTGGTTGAGTCCGCCCAGGTAGTACCATCTTACCTGGGTGTGGAAAGACGCCTATGATGAAGCATGTCACTATTAGTGAGTGAGGCGTCTTTTCCAATATCTGTGGATATCCGAGAACCTAGAGTGGTTACGGATTGGGACAATATTTTCTGGGGTCTCACCGGTTTAGAGTCCACCAGTTGAATGGTCGGTATATCTAGCAGGAATACAGACAACAGCAGTTGCCTTTTGTGATAATACTGCACAGTGCCTGCCACCTGGTACAGGGACATGTAGGGGGGTACCATGGGTACCCCCCCAGTGCACCCACACACCCCCACAACACATTGGGGACCCGCAATGGGCCCCCGGAGACATTCTCCGCATGCCTTTCCATGGCGGTTCCACCCCCGCGGAAAGGCTGGCTACCGCCGGCATCATAATCATGCTGGCGGAGCCTGGTCCTGCACCGGCCCCATTTTAGCGGTCCAGCTCCGCCCGCCAGGCAAGCGTGCGGACTGCTACCGGTGGAAAAGTGGCGGGCGGAAAATCGCACCGCCGCGGTCGTCACCGCCATGCTAATGGGACCGGCGGTTTTCTGTGTTGCGATCGCAGGCGGATGACCGCCGCCGGCCCGGCGGTTGCCACCGCTGGCCCGGCGGCGGTCATCCGCCTGCCATCCTAATAGACCCCATAGTTTGGTATTTTATTTATAATAATATTTTTATTAATTTATAATTTGTATGAAAGATTCTAATAAATATGTAATTTGGTTCTTTTATTTTTTTAAATAAATGTATTTTTTCTATTTATATATTATCTACTGACGGTCGCCAGTAGATAGTTATAGTTAGGACCTATTATCCATAGGAAATCCGTGACATTCTATTTAAAATAACGTTGGCGCCGGTTGACGAATCTTTGTGAAAGTTTCCAACTTGTTGGGCGCTCCGGTCCGCTCCTATCCTGAAAGTCTCGGGGTAATACGTCAAGCGGGGCCGAGAAAAAGGGGGTCCCAAAACGCGTTTTCCCCATTCATTTTTCCATAGGAACCTTTAGTCGCAGCTACAGCCCGAACTGCTGAACAGAATTACACCAAATTTGGCAAAGAGGTAGCCCTTGGTTCAGTGTCGTGCCTTTTGCTTAAATGGTGTAAATCCGTTCAGTAGTTCCTGAGAAAATCAAAAGTAAAGTCACATATATATCTATGGCCGAGTAGGGTCCGCGTACCCTCCCGATCACGAGCTGTATGCTAATTGGCTGTCAAGTGGCTATCAACACTCGAAATCAGGAAGTGTTGGCAGCCATTTTGTCCCTCGGTAGAAGCGAGGGACAGAAACAAGTGCGCAAAGCGCAAAAAGGGGGCAGGGTAGAAACACCCTGACCCCCTAGGTCTGCTCAGGGGGTCCCACAAGGACTCCCTGGGATGAAAAAAGCATTTTTTATTTTTTTAAAATCGGCAGGATGCGCTTTGGGTGCGCGAATCCCGCTGAGAAAAAAAAAAAAAAAGCATAAGAAACACGTCGCCAAACGCAACAAGGGGGCAGGGTAGAAACACCCTGACCCCCTAGGTCTGCTCAGGGGGTCCCACAAGGACCCCCTGGGCAGAAAAAAGCATTTAAAAAAAAAAAAAATCGGCGGGATGCGCTTAGGGTGCGCGGATCCCGGGTGGGCCAAGTCCCGGGGGCATGGTGGGGGGGGTTTAAATTTAACCGCCACCCCCGGGGCTTTCAAAAAATAATGGTGCGGGAGGGCTCTTGGCCCTCCCGCAGCCCTGGTGACCGCCACCCCTGGGGCTTCTTTTTAAAAATTATTTTGACCTGTGTGGGGGCTCCAGCCCCCACACTCCCCGGGACCGCCACCTCCCGGGGCACTAAAGATTTGAATATGGGGGTCAGTTACGGACCCCCAAAGCCCCGGGGACCACCACCTCCCGGGGCTGTGAAATGGTTGGGAGGGGGCCGCGCGGCTCCCTCCTGGAGCCCTTGATGGCCCTGGGGACCGCCACCCCCAGGGCCGGCTCCTGCAGTGTCCCGGGTGCCTACCCCTGGGACACTGTAGTTTGCTATGACAGGACGGGAGCCTCGCGGCTCCGTCCTGTCATAGCAAACTTAGTTTGCATTTTGAAAGAGAGAGCAGGAAACCTGCTCTCTCTTTCAAAATGCAAACCCAATAGCTTTCCACATGGGGAGCAGCATGTTAGCTGCTCCCCATGTGGAAAGCAATGCCGGCTCCCGTAGGACACGGGGAGCCGGCGGGACTGTGGGGGATTTGGGACCCCCCCACAGTCCCCAACCAGAGGCCAGGCCCCAGGGGATGGGGTCCCTGGGGCCATAAGTGGCCAGGGAGGGGGGGGCCACGCAGCTCCCCTCCCCAAATACATTTTTTTTTTTTTTTTTTTAAACAAAAGGGCAAGGCCGGCCCCGGGGGTTGGGGTCCCCGGGGCCTTAAATGGCCTGAGGAGGGGGGCCACGCAGCCCCCCTCCAAATTAAAAAAATAAAAATCGAGGGCATGCCCCGGGGGATGGGGTCCCCGGGGCCAATACAGGCCCAGGGAAGGGGGGCCACGTGTGGGTGTGTTAGTGATTGAATGTATATCTCAGTGGTACATGTGTGAGTAACTACATATGTGAAAGGCAGTATATATGTGTGTTGGAGTATATAAATGGCTATAAGTGAGAGTGTGTGATTGTGAGAGTGGCTGTATGGATGAGTGTGTGCTTGCATCAGTGATTGCATAGGAGCGTAAGAATGTGCTAGTATTTTTATGAGTAAGTGAGCTGGTGTGTATAACTGTATAGGTGAGTAAATTGGAGTGTGATTAATTATTTGCATGACTGACTAGGTGTGTGAGTACCTCTATGGATGAGTTGCATTGTGTGAGTGTTTATATAGGTGTATGAGTGCATATGATAGTCCTGTACTGAGTGACTGTAAGTATGAGTGACTGTACGGGTGAGTGAGTAGATGTGTGTGTGTAGACCTAAGAATCAGTGAGTGGGTATGTACTTATTGGTATTGGAGTGTGTATGGTTTTGAGAATGGCAGTCTGTAATTTAGAGTGGGTGTATCAAAAGTTATATTAGGGTGTGAGAAGATGCATTAAATTCTCACATGGATGATGTCATCAGTGATGTCATTTGAGATGTCATCAGTGATGTCATCAGTGATGTCACTGACAATGTCATGAGTGAAGTAATATGTGACGTCATCAGCAGTGCATTGCGGGGACGCGAGTTATAGTTAGCTGAACTAACTATAACAGGGGAATTTCACGGGTTTTGTACGAGTGCAATGTCCAACTAACTATAACTTTCCCTAAAACCTATGGTTTTTTCAGTGAATTTCAAAGGTTTTTTAAATGCTAAACCCTAACTATAACAGGCCTGAAACCTATGGATTTTTCAGTGAATTTCAAAGGTTTTTTAAATGCTAAACCCTAACTATAACAGGCCTGAAACCTATGGTTTTTTCAGTGATATATATATATATAATTTGTTTTTTTATTTTTTTAAATAAATGTATTTTTTCTATTTATATATTATCTACTGACGGTCGCCAGTAGATAGTTATAGTTAGGACCTATTATCCATAGGAAATCCGTGACATTCTATTTGAAATAACGTTGGCGCCGGTTGACGAATCTTTGTGAAAGTTTCCAACTTGTTGGGGCGCTCCGGTCCGCTCCTATCCTGAAAGTCTCGGGGTAATACGTCAAGCGGGGGCCGAGAAAAAAGGGGGGTCCCAAAACGCGTTTTCCCCATTCATTTTTCCATAGGAACCTTTAGTCGCAGCTACAGCCCGAACTGCTGAACAGAATTACACCAAATTTGGCAAAGAGGTAGCCCTTGGTTCAGTGTCGTGCCTTTTGCTTAAATGGTGTAAATCCGTTCAGTAGTTCCTGAGAAAATCAAAAGTAAAGACACATATATATCTATGGCCGAGTAGGGTCCGCGTACCCTCCCGATCACGAGCTGTATGCTAATTGGCTGTCAAGTGGCTATCAACACTCCAAATCAGGAAGTGTTGGCAGCCATTTTGTCCCTCGGTAGAGAGCGAGGGACAGAAACAAGTGCGCAAAGCGCAAAAGGGGGCAGGGTAGAAACACCCTGACCCCTAGGTCTGCTCAGGGGTCCCACAAGGACCCCCTGGGAGAAAAAGCATTTTTATTTTTTTAAATTGGCAGGATGCGCTTTGGGTGCGCGAATTACGCCGAGAAAAAAAACAAAAAAAACATAAGAAACACGTCACCAAACGCAACAAGGGGGCAGGGTAGAAACACCCTGACCCCCTAGGTCTGCTCAGGGGGTCCCACAAGGACCCCCTGGGCAGAAAAAAGCATTTAAAAAAAAAAAAAATCGGCGGGATGCGCTTAGGGTGCGCGGATCCCGTGTGGGCCAAGTCCCGGGGGCATGGTGGGGGGGGTTTAAATTTAACCGCCACCCCCCGGGGCTTTCAAAAAATAATGGTGCGGGAGGGCTCTTGGCCCTCCCGCAGCCCCGGTGACCGCCACCCCCTGGGGCTTCTTTTTTTAAAAATTATTTTGACCTGTGTGGGGGGGCTCCAGCCCCCCCACACTCCCCGGGGACCGCCACCTCCCGGGGCACTAAAGATTTGAATATGGGGGTCAGTTACGGACCCCAAAGCCCCGGGGACCACCACCTCCCGGGGCTGTGAAATGGTTGGGAGGGGGCCGCGCGGCCCCTCCTGGAGCCCTTGATGGCCCTGGGGACCGCCACCCCCAGGGCCGGCTCCTGCAGTGTCCCGGGTGCCTACCCCCGGGACACTGTAGTTGCTATGACAGGACGGGAGCCTCGCGGCTCCGTCCTGTCATAGCAAGCTTGGTTTGCATTTGAAAGAGAGAGCAGGAAACCTGCTCTCTCTTTCAAAATGCAAACAATTGCTTTCCACATGGGGAGCAGCATGTTAGCTGCTCCCCATGTGGAAAGCTAATGCCGGCTCCCGTAGGACACGGGGAGCCGGCGGGACTGTGGGGGGATTGGGGACCCCGCCACAGTCCCCAACCAGAGGCCAGGCCCCAGGGGATGGGGTCCCTGGGGCCATAAGTGGCCAGGGAGGGGGGGGCCACGCAGCCCCCCTCCCCAAATACATTTTTTTTTTTTTAAAACAAAAGGGCAAGGCCGGCCCCGGGGGTTGGGGTCCCCGGGCCTTAAATGGCCTGAGGAGGGGGCCACGCAGCCCCCTCCAAATTAAAAATAAAAATCGAGGGCATGCCCCGGGGATGGGGTCCCCGGGGCCAATACAGGCCCAGGGAAGGGGGCCACGTGTGGGTGTGTTAGTGATTGAATGTATATCTCAGTGGTACATGTGTGAGTAACTACATATGTGAAAGGCAGTATATATGTGTGTTGGAGTATATAAATGGCTATAAGTGAGAGTGTGTGATTGTGAGAGTGGCTATATGGATGAGTGTGTGCTTGCATCAGTGATTGCATAGGAGCGTAAGAATGTGCTAGTATTTTTATGAGTAAGTGAGCTGGTGTGTATAACTGTATAGGTGAGTAAATTGGAGTGTGATTAATTATTTGCATGACTGACTAGGTGTGTGAGTACCTCTATGGATGAGTTGCATTGTGTGAGTGTTTATATAGGTGTATGAGTGCATATGATAGTCCTGTACTGAGTGACTGTAAGTATGAGTGACTGTACGGGTGAGTGAGTAGATGTGTGTGTGTAGACCTAAGAATCAGTGAGTGGGTATGTACTTATTGGTATTGGAGTGTGTATGGTTTTGAGAATGGCAGTCTGTAATTTAGAGTGGGTGTATCAAAAGTTATATTAGGGTGTGAGAAGATGCATTAAATTCTCACATGGATGATGTCATCAGTGATGTCATTTGAGATGTCATCAGTGATGTCATCAGTGATGTCACTGACAATGTCATGAGTGAAGTAATATGTGACGTCATCAGCAGTGTATTGCGGGGGCGCGAGTTATAGTTAGCTGAACTAACTATAACGGGGGAATTTCACGGGTTTTGTACGAGTGCAATGTCCAACTAACTATAACTTTCCCTAAAACCTATGGTTTTTTCAGTGAATTTCAAAGGTTTTTAAATGCTAAACCCTAACTATAACAGTCCTGAAACCTATGGATTTTTCAGTGAATTTCAAAGGTTTTTTAAATGCTAAACCCTAACTATAACAGGCCTGAAACCTATGGTTTTTTCAGTGATATATATATATATATATATATATATATATATATATAAAAATATATTTTTGACAGCAATATTAGTGAAAAAAATGTTTTCCAATACTTTTGTCATTTACATTATAAGTATAGGAAATCAATATTTTTGGGGTTGCTATTTTTGTCTCGATATTTTTGTAGCACAATATTAGTTTTGTCGATAATATGTCAGTGAACAATCCCCTCTTAATGAGGAGGTTTAAATCTTTGCCACTATGCTGGCCACCCGCCTCAAGCAAGTCCTTTCTAAACTGATCAGTGTGACTTCATGCTGGCCCACAGCACGAGGCATTGCATCTGGCTCCTTCACGTGGCCCTGGCTCACCGTCATTTATTGCCCCATGATTTTTCTTTACTTTTTATTGATTTTGAAAAGGCCTTCGGACTTGGGTTACCTCCAACTAGTGTTGACCTGGGGTGGCATGCAACACCGATTCCGTGGCATAGTCTGTGCCTTTTACTCCAACCTCACTGCACAAGTCCAGAATAATTGTGTCCTCTCCGCCGCCTTCCCTATAGGGTGGGGGACTAGGCAGGGCTGTCCCCTCTCCCCACTCCTTTATTCAATAGCAATTGAACCCCTAGATCAACTAGTCCACTCAGATACCCAGCTAAGGGGATGGTTGGAGACAATGTCCTTGTCTATCTAGCGGACCCCGCTACGAGTGGTCCTTGTTGTCTTTATCTCCTGCGATGCTTAGAGACTGCCTCGGGTCTTAAGATGAATCCAGCCAAGTCCACACTGGTTCCCCTGGCTTCATCTGGAGACTGCTTTGACTGGCAAACAAATATTCCTCTCCTTTTGTCAGTTTCAAATATCTGGGCGGCCCTACACCTTGAACTTACTTGTACCCTTAATCTTCAAACCCAGGTCCGAAAGGCCTAGTCTGACCTTAGTATGTGGCAATCCCTCCCTTTGAACATCATGGGATGCATTGCTTTATATAAGATGATGATTTTGCCATGATTCTTGAACATTCTTCAAAATCTACTGCTTCACTTGCCACAGACATGGTTCCGGGCCTTAGAAGGTACGGCCACTTCATTTCTATGGCCTTGGTCTCGACCCCACCTTGCATTCACTCATTGTCAACGAGGTCCCTATGATGGTGGCCTGGGGATGACTAATCTTTACCTTTACTACTTGGCGTCTCATCTTCTAGCCATCCATCACTGGTTTAATGGGGGATGGTCGGACCCCGCTTATCGATTGGAACTGTCACTGTTGAGCTTTCCTCAACTACAAACCATGCTCTACGGCTCCCAAGTCCCTACTTCTGTGCCCCAGGTGACCATAGGGGTTCTCCTAGCCTGAAGAGCCACTCTCCGGCATGAACAATGGGATGCCAAACTCACACAGCAAACACCTCTCTGGCATGGCACTTGGCTGAAGGAGGTGGCAACAATCTACGGTTTTAAGGGCTGGTACCTTTTTGATATTTCCCAATTGGGTGATGTCTGGTCCAGGATGCACATACGTTCTTTTCAGGACCTCCAAACCACCTACACCCTTGCCCACACTCAGTTTTGCAAATACCTTCAACTCCAACACCCACTCCACACTCATTATTTGGAAACCAACACTCTGCCTGCCTTTAGCCCGCTAGAAGCTAAACTCTTTATGGGTAGCCTGGGCAGTGGTGGAATTCCCCATATTTATCGTACCTTGATAATTTACACCCCCGGTACACTGAATCATCTTAGGACCCGGTGTGAGGGTTGGCTGGGCTCTATTGACGATGATGACTGGAGAGATGCAGTGATGGGACCCAGGGTACTCAGTATTTCCACTAGACCGCAGATGATCTAAACATATTATCTGTATTATGCCTACTTCTCCCTGGCTCAATTACATGGGGTAGGTCTTCGTCATGTTCCCTCTTACCCCCACTGTGGGGTGAACCCAGCAGATTTCTATTATATGGCGTGGTCCTGCTCTTTAATTAAAAACTACTGGACCGCGGTGATCCAGGATCTAACAGATGTCCTTGAGTGGGAGGTTCCTTTCTCCCCTCTGATGATATTAATCTGTGTTTTCGAAGGCTCTGGTGGCACAAAAGCTGAGCGGTCATTTCTTGGTACGGCCATTATAGTTGCCAAATATGATATTGCTGCTCGATGGATGTCCCCTGCTCCTCCCACCCTGTCATTGTGATGCCGGGGTGTGGACTGGTGTGTACAACAAGAATGACCAGTATATGTGGCTGGCAGGAGGTTGCCCCTGTAAGCATGGGCAGATCTAGGGGAAATGGTTGGACCAATTGGGCTAAGACTGTAACCAATGGGGAGATGTGGTCAGTGATTTCTACAACTAGAATGTATTATTTGAATGTCGCTGATTTGTCTGAAAGCTGCCTCTTTTATTGTATCAACATATTAATATGTCATCTGATCTACTTTATCACCCTCTGTGGTTTAAAATCAATAAAATCTGTTTAGAAAAAAAATCCATTAAGCATTTAAAATAACGCAGAGAAAATCAAAGCAACCATACCATATGTGCCAGAGTCTTTTTTACTTGCATTAGTCCACACAACGCAGCCATAGTACTAACTACACGGAATCCCTGCACTGCAGTGCCAAAGAACAAAAGCTCCGGATCCAGGATTGCTTGAAAACAATTTAATTTTGCTAAAAAAATCATGTCGGGGCCTGCTGCACATCATGCAGCCCCCCACAACATATACACATAATGTCGGTGGTGCCCTGCCCTGTTTGGTGCACTACAAAAAAAGAATCATGCCCTTTTCAGCTACCTCGTGGGGCACTATGGGGCACTGCTCCCCAGAGGCCTTGAATATTTTCCAAGTGGGAAAGCCACTCCGCTCTTTGCTCTAGTTCCATCTTGTGAGGCATACCCTTTCTTTGTCCTGGATATTCGATTCTCCCATGGGTCACCCAGAGTCTTATGACTCGTTAGGAGCTGTGGGGGACACACAGGCCCCTCCCCGGCTCAGGCTGACTCCTCGCGTGCGCACATTAATTGAACTTGGTGGTTGTGAGCCACCGAAATGTGCATTGACCATGTGTTGAACCCCCTGGCTGAGACAAATTGATGGAAGACTGAAGAGGGGTCTAGTATCTGTGCTACCATGAAGACATCGGAGGGGGGAGGGAGTATTGTTTTGAGTATGTGTGATTGAGTGCTTGGTATGAATGTGAGAATAGTTGGGGTTTGTTGTTCAGTTTTAATTCATTCCTCTTTGAGTTTGATGAAATTGTTATGATATGATATTATATTTTTAATATAGTTTTGGAAGGGATTGGGTTTCCCAGGACAATTTGCACAAATGTTGCCTCTTCTTTTTATCCTTGAACCAGCCCCTAGTGAGATTGGGGCCCCTGGGGGGCCTAGATCTGTGAAGGGAAGAGGGTTCCACACATGCCCTCTACCCAAAGGGGGTTCGTTTTATTATTAAAAATCCATGTTTGAGCCGACCCCTGGACCCTGGCCTACTACGGGGGTAAATCTTGGAGGTATGGCAGAGTGCCACTCACTTCTTTTTCCTCATTTCTATTTTTTAAAAGGGGAGAAATCTTTCTAAATAGATATAACAGGCCCTGTTGGGCCACCTTCTATCTTCTTTGGCTCATATAGGGCCTCATTAGGATGTCGGATGGACTTCCATCCATCCGGCATCCATTTGGAATGGGGACCGCCCGCCTACAAGTCCCACACACCGACTTACAATGTGACTGCCACCATGGCGGTCGCAATTTCTATTCATTGTAGTGCAGCGGGTGCTGCAGTCTTCAGCACCCGCCGAAGTACAAAAAGATGACATGTTACATATCCCTGCACTACATGGCAGCTGGGATATGTAGGAGGGCACCATAGCTGCCCCCAGGGCCCATGTCTGAGGCCCAGGGGAAAAGAGGTCCGCTATGGGCCCCCAAGTTTGTTTCCGCCTGCATGGTCACAGCGGGTTAACCACCATGGAAATACAGGTGGAAAGGGATATCATTATCCCTATGGTGGTGCCTGGCAGACACCACTGCCATTCAGTGGATTGCGGGCGGTCCAACAGGCTGTCGGAATCATTCCACCCATTGGAACCGTGGCAGTCGCTCTTTCCGACCGCCACCGATCCGACTCCCATCGTAATGCGCCGGTATGATCGGGCCTTACGAATGGCGGGGGGACCACCACCGATGGCCTGGCAGTGGCAGTCTTCCCGCCATCGTAATCAGGCCCTTTGTTCCTGGTTGCCAAGGTTAGTAAACAAAGAGCATTTTCATCAAGCCTTCACTCCTCTAACAGGATGTATTCTGTAGGGAGCTGGATTTGCTGGCTCTCTCCACCAGCCTTCTCCTCTGCCTGGCTCCAGGTGCTTTTTCACTGCTGGTGTGTGCATCTTGTGCAGCTCCTTCACAATCTTCTGTTTGTACTCCCTAGGCACCCGATTCTTCTGGCTGTCATACAGAGCACCTGTGGTTGGGAGTTAAGTTCAGGTCTTTCCACAGAGATCCTAAGAGTACTACACAGGTCCTTTTCCCCAACTGGTTCTCAGGGGGCACAAGTGGACGAGCACCACTGGCCTTGAAGAGACCCACCCTAGTCCGAAAGATCAGCTGGAGTCAAAATCCTTAATCCATTTTTGCAGGATATCAGGTGGCTTCTCTTTCCAACTGGAAAGAGAAGCCACCTGATTCTGCCATTGCTGCTTCCCAGGTTGAGGGTCTTCTCCACCATTTCTCCCTTGTGCAGGGGTTTTTACGTGGGAGTGGAAAATTCTAAATGCCAAACACTCCTGGCTAATCCTAGGATGCCACATCATCCTTCCACCCCTGTCCCAACCCTCTTGCACATCATTCTGGGACAATCCATAATGGAAACCTCATGTTTTCTCTGGAAAAAGCTGCTCTGTGGGCCTCAGCTTCACCCATAGCTAAAATCACTGCCTCATCCCTACACCCCAAAACCTCCAAAGCAGGCCCTTACTGTGTTGGCTCCAGAGTTCTGGCCCTCCCCTTTGTTATAGTGAGCCAGTGCTGTCCCAGCTTAGGTGAAGTGTGACAAGCTAATTTTCAGATGCAGACTTCCTCCACGAACTTTGCGTTTCCAGGAACTGGGTCAATCACTGATATTTACTCCATTTTGTATGGGGAAGCCTTTTTTCCCTTGGCTGTGGAGTAATTAACTTGGCCCAGAGGCCTGGAATTTAATTATGAGCTGAGAGGCCTGGAATCTGATTATGAGCTGAGCCAGAGAAATATTATAATTCCTGAAGCCCCATAAGATGTGGATGAAGTGTGTTGGGAACTGTAAATTTAAGCAATCAATCAAATAATATTTATAAAGCGCTACTTATCACCCTAGGGGGTATCAAGGCACTCTGCAGTGGGTATCAGTCCAAGAGCCAGGTCTTGAGTCCCTTCCTGAAGCAGTTGTTCGAGGGTGAGGTACGCAAATGGAGATGGAGGGTGTTCCATGCTTTGGTTGCAGGGTGAGAGAACGAGCAGCTACGGTGGATACATATGGTCTGTGTGAGGGCAAGGTGTGCAGAGCACAGGTTTCTGGTGTGCTGGTGGAAGTCAGGCGGTGGTTCATTTAATGTGGTCCTATGTTTTAGAGGGCTTTGTATGCATGAGTCAAAAGCTTAGATCGGGCATCTCTTGTAGATGGTGAGCCAGTGGAGAACTTTGAGCTATTGGCTGATGTGTGTTCTCTTGGTCAGGTTTAGGATCAGTCTTGCTGCTGCATTCCTTATTGTCTTAAGTCTTTGCATGAGTTTGGAGTTTGTGCCGGCATAATGTGCATTGCTGTAGTCAAAGTCTGTGAGCATATTTTACCCAAATTCGAAATATTGCCGGCCTGTGTAGGCCTAAGTAGAACGAAACTGCACTTTAGGGCAGATTTCACCTCTATGTGTGAAAACACTACAGATTTTCCAGAAAGCACTATTAATCTTTCTATGAATGCCAACTTATATTATAAGGCCTGCCCCAAGGTCAGTCCCTATCACTGCAAAGTCTCTTCTGCGACAGGCTACCTGTGCGCAGATACGAGGCAGCGCACAATGATAAGTCTTACATGTGCAGCCCGCACACATAGTCAGACTTGTGTGCACAAGTGTTCATGTGAAAGCAGTTCTGTGCATTTTACCCTCGCTCTGCTGCAATGGCCTTATTTTAATAGGCAGAAACAGGCCATAAACACACTTAGTCCAATTACCTTGAATTTACCAAATTAAATGTCAAAAACCGGGTAGTCATTTGCAAAACATCCTGGTCGACCAAATGGGCAGAAATATTTGGCAAAAAATCTGTTAATCTTGTACAATGATCAAGCCCACACAAGTTTCCAAGGGATAAAAACAGGAATTATTTTTGCATTGTATGCATAAATGAAAGAAAAAATGTAGCATGTATGCATGTATAGGTGGATTACCACAGTAAATGGTTTGTGGTCAGGTCCATGGAACAAATTACGATTAAGAATGTTATGGAGTTTCTAAGAGAGGTGTCCTTGGAGGAAGGGATACCAAAAGTCTTTGAGGTTGATTACGAGTCTGGCGGTCTATTGACTGCCAGACTCACAGTGGCGGTGGTCTGATTGCTGTATTTAGACTTTTTGTGTCGTTCTGGTGGTAGACCACCGGCTGCACCAGGGAACTGCCGCTCCCTGGCCGTGGTGCGGCTGAGGGGCAATACAATATGCTGAAGCATAGTACTGCCAAGCATATTTCGAGTTCCTCCATCGCCAGCCTTTTTATGGCAGTGAGCCCGCCATGAAAAGGCTAATGGTGGGGAAACAAAGGAGGCCCTACAGGGCCCCCATGCCCCCACCATGGGGATGTGTTCAGGGGGGCACAACATGTTCCCCCCTGTCTGCTTGCACCCCCAATTCCAGCATGGCATGGACTTTACAGTCCATGCCGTGCTGGAACATTTTTGCTGTTCCCTTTTTCAGAGCACCACCATGGAAATGGCAAAAGGACCATCTGCCTGCACAAATTCAACTCATAGCTTTGGCACTGCCACACTGGTGGATTGCCAGCGCAGGAGCACCAAAGTCGTACTCAGACCCTTAGGCCCTTATTACGAGTTTGGCGGTTCAATGGACCTCCAAACCCATGGTGGATTGGATTGTGGTGGTTGGACTGCCACAGGACCACTGCTGCTGCCAGGGATCCCTGATCCCTGGCAGTGGCGCAGTGGTCTGAGGTCCCTTTTATGCTGGCAGTGTTGCTGCGGCACCATAAGCATATTAGAAGTTTCCTCACTGCCACACTTTTCATGGCGGTATGACTGCCATGAAAAGTGTGCCATGAGAAAACAAGAGGGATCTAGCCTCTGAGCCACGGGGTGCATACAGGGGGGCACATGTAGTGCCCCCCTGTGTGCATGCACCCCCAGTTCCTGCAGGGCATAGACTTGACCGTACAATGCCCTGCATGAACTGCCTTTGACGCGCCCCTTTTTCAAAGGCACTGTAGTGGGACCGCCAAAGAACCATCCGCCAGAGTAAAAATAAGTCGTACTCTGGCAGGCGGTCTTTAATGGCTTTGGTGGTCTCAGAGCAGTGCGGCAGTGTGGCGGCCCTGCTCCAAGACCACCAAAGTCATAATAAGGCCCTTAGGTATGAATAACGGAGTGCAAGTGGTGTCCACTGCCATGACAGAGTTTCTTGCAAAATTGGCCATCAGGCTTGATAGAGTGGCAATAGACTGGTGGAGAGAGTAAATTGCATCATTATGGACAATATTAAATTGTCTTTGGTGAATGGATTGGTGTGGAAGGATGAGTTGAGTAAGATGATTTGGTCTCATAGAGTAACACCTCATTCGATGACAGGTGTGTCTCCAATTATTGCTCTTAAAGGCAGGGAACCAGAAACAAAAGAATCGCCTATGTGTTTACATGGAAAGGTATAGAAAGGAAGATCCTTTGGACTAAATTGCTAGTAACAGTGGAACTGGGAGTTTTGACCCTAACAATATCATACAACACACACTCAAATGCTATCATTACAGATATACCTTTGGGAAGACTGATCATACATCTGAAAGACAATCTAAACAATATACCATATGTTTGGAAAAATATCAAAATCTTTTATTAAAAAATCTCATAGATCATAAAAAACCACAACGGCATAGATCATAAAATTAAATTGCACAACATATCTAAATGAGCTTAAACAAACTCCTAAATGTAATACATACACATAAGCAAAAAAACCATTTTTTTAAAAACATATGAGAGTACATGAAAATAGACAAAAATAATATGTCATGGAAAATCCAACCATCCGTGATTACACAAATTCTAGGGCTGGAGCCCGGTATGTCTCACTTCGTTAAATACTCAAAAGCCCAGACCGTGACACAGATTAGGTTGTATTCAAAGGGGCGTCGACGCGTTTCGATGGCTAGTAGATGATACCATCTTTGTCAAGACAAACAAATTCCGACTCTCAGAAGATTAAAAAGCAACAATGCTGAAGTCAAAACACACCTGCATAATAAAAACACATGGCTTAATATCTCAAAGCATATACATATAACAAAATAAATCACTGTATTCATAACATGAACCTACTGATGTAATGTTAAAAGAGAAAATGTAAACATCAAATAGTAGTCAACCAGAAACTATGGTGTTCTTCCCAAATCTTTTAAGCAAACAATCACATTAATTCTTCTCACTAACTGCTCCCACAGTTTCATACTTGCGTAATATTTTCCAAATTGGGATCAACTGCATTACATGTTAATTGTAATGCAATTGAACCTTCAGAAGCAGGGCTTACCTATATTCAATGGGGTAGGCCACTTCAACTTCCAGAAACTATTATGGTCATGGGAGGATGAAATAAATCCTTCCGTCGTCCAAATGAAGAAGTATATATATATATCTATGGGGAAAATTAGAGTCGTGTTATAAGCGACCCTCCTTCCTCCTTGTTATTTAGTCCCCATTGTTCTATTTCGGGAAGCTATATCTTTCTCACCAGGATTATTAGTATTGACTGGCCGACTCGTTTTTCATACCACCAGGAAGTAATAGTTCGAGAATAAACTATATCTCTCGTCAATTCCTTAGTCACTGTAACAACAAGTGTAATCTAGATTAATCCCCATTACTCGCTAACTGGGGCTACTCGTGGTAACACAAAGGAGCCACCATAGTAAATTTGTATTCAAAGTACCTGATCAGAGATTGACGGGATTCAAGGATTTTAATTTTATGTCCTTGGTACTTATTTTCGTATTTTCCTCTGGCTTCCACGTACCCTTTTATAATTAGGATCTAGACAAGGGAAGTACAAATTTATGTATAATTATGCACCAATGATATTGGGTCTGGGCCTTTGAGTATTTAACGAAGTGAGACATACCGGGCTCCAGCCCTAGAATTTGTGTAATCACGGATGGTTGGATTTTCAATGACATATTATTTTTGTCTATTTTCATGTACTCTCATATGGGGCATATTATCAAGAACGGCGTTAAAAATTATCGCCGGTTTAGCGGCAGAAAACTGCCGCTAAAGCGGCGATAATGGGCTTGATAATATGCTCTTGAGAATTCCAATAGAAGCCCATGTTCTGGTGTCAACATGGGCTTCTATTGGAATTCTCCAGGGCATATTATCAAGCCCATTATCGCCGCTTTAGCGGCAGTTTTCTGCCGCTAAACCGGCGATAATTTTAACCCCGTGCTTGATAATATGCCCCATATGTTTTTTAAAAAATAGTTTTTTTGCATATGTGTATGTATTACATTTAGGAGTTTGTTTAAGCTCATTTAGATATGTTGTGCACTATAATTTTATGATCTATGCCGTTGTGGTTTTTTATGATCTATGAGATTTTTAATAAAAGATTTTGATATTTTTCCAAACATATGGTATATTGTTTAGATTGTCTTTCAGATGTATGATCAGTCTTCCCAAAGGTATATCTGTAATGATAGCATTTGAGTGTGTGTTGTATGATATTGTTAGGGTCAAAACTCCCAGTTCCACTGTTACTAGCAATTTAGTCCAAAGGAACTTCCTTTCTATACTATTGTATATAACCCTATTCCTTTGGCTTTAAGGGGTTCCTCTTATTTTCTCTTAATTTCCAGTACAGCCCAGTTGGGTTGAAGAGGTGTTTGCTCTTGGAAGTATCGAGCACTCCATAAGGTCATAATTGCTTTTCATTAGTGAAAATGTGGACAATTTTAAAACGTTCAGTTTTTCTGAAGACCAATTCAATAGACTCATTAACTCAAACCCTAGGAGTAGAACCATCAACGGTACGAACCCTACTAATCAAGAACAACTACTTAGATTATATAATTTGAAAAATAAATTAATTTGTACCGAGCTACACGCTGAATTCCTTATCGAGTATTTAAAAACAGGCGTGATACCAATTGGTCTTCAAATAAGAAATGAGCCAGGATTATTTGTCGAGCATAAAAATTTTTTAGAGACGTGGTCGCATATTGCGAATCGTTGTAGCTGGGACTGGCTCATTTTAATCATAGAGACGGCACAGGAGATAATAATCATTGAGAAAAAAGACATTGAAGACTTAGAGAATAAAATAAAAGACACCAATTCAATAGAAGAAATCAAAAAAAGACTTGAAGAAATGAAACTGGAAGCCGAAGGTTACAGGGAATACCTAGTTAATAAAAAAATGAATAAACTTAGGAAAGATATCGAGAAATTTAGTGCAGAAAAAACATATCCCTATTTGGAGAAAGATTATTATGATTCTAAAAGGGAACAGCGATGGGAGAAACCAACCTTCCAAAAACCCATCTACTCGAGAGGAGGTAATAAGAGGATTACTTTCTCAGATACCTCCTGCTCGAGTAGTGAGGAAGAGAATCAACAACATGACACCAGGGGGAGAATGCGCTACAACATGGAACCAGAGCCTTTTTTAGGGCAACGCCAGAAGAGAGACCAAGGGAACTACAGGAGTGCAAACAGGGGGGAAGTGGCAGCAAATTATCCGCCTCAGGAATATTTGAAGACCAGGAACCGCAGATATTGGCGGTAGATAAAATCCCCATTATAAATTTATCTGTAAAAAACCTTACTAATTTAGAAAAGGAAGTTCTTGAGAGAGGATTTAGCTTTGCCCCTACAGCAGCCCCAAACAAATTTGAATTTGAGAAAGATCTCAAATCATTTTTTAGGAAAATTAGACTCAAGGATTTTTTTACAGGGAGAGAGAGTCGCCCTAGTACGAATACTACTGGCCTGCGGGGCAAATCAACTTTTACCCCGACTTTAGGCCAAGTAAGTAAAAATATTGAGATTTTTGAAAAAACAGTTGAAATTGAAATTAAACATCTTTTTGATCGCTCATTCAAATCACACAACAATTTTTCACATCCATATAGAATAGCCTTAAAACAACTTAAGGAAGATACCAGCATTATTATTAAGCCCGCCGACAAAGGCGGTGGGGTTGTAGTCTTTGATGATAAAGACTATGATGTGAGAATGATTAATCTATTGAATGTTAAAGAACATTATAGGCAGGTCTCCCATATCAATAATATTCAATTGAGGAGGGAGGTCCACGAATTACTCGATCTAGCTCGTAGTGAAGACTGGATCTGTGATGAAGAATATAAATTCTTATTTACCACAGATCCCATAACACCAGCAATTTACGGATTGCCGAAAATCCATAAAAACAGCCATGTCCCCCCAATACGTCCCATAGTGAGTAGTATAGGTTCTATTTTAGAACCCCTCAGTAAGTATGCTGATTTCTTTTTAAAACCTATTGTTGCAAAACAAACATCTTACCTTAGAGATTCAGCCCATGCTATTGCCACCTTTGAGGGATTGGGTTTCAACAGGGTGACCCAGTTTTTGGTCACCCTGGATATTGAAGCCCTATACACAAATATTCCCCAATATGACACTATAAGAACAGTCAAAACAATCTTAGAAACAGAAAATCTAGGAGGTGGCAATTTGGACTTTATCATGAGCTGCATTAGCATGGTCCTGAAGAACAACTTTTTCCTATACAAAAAAGATCTCTATCACCAAATCAAGGGGACCAGTATGGGCGCAACTTGCGCCCCAAGTCTGGCCTTCCTTTATGTTAGTAAATTTGAAACAGTTCATATTTTTAATGAACTAGCACCTTTTTTTGAAAATATTGGTCACTGGTATCGCTTCATTGATGATATCATTTTCATCTGGAACGGTGCCTGTGACCAATTGACAGAATGTATTTCTTGGCTCAATTTGGGTGACCCAAATTTGAGATTCACTTCCCAATGCAGTAACTCCAGGATTAATTTCTTGGACATCTGCATTAAAGATCTAGATGGGAAACTAGCTGTAGAATTATATAGTAAGCCGACAGATAAAAATACACTGTTACATTACTCAAGTAATCACCCCAAAGCACAGAAAGATAATATTCCCTTTGGGGAATTCTTGCGTCTCCGGAGAAACTGTTCTACACTTGAAGACTTCTATTTACATTCGGATACACTAAAGAAAAAACTTAGTGATAGAGGTTATCCAAAAAAACTAATTAAAAACTCATATAAAAGAGCTAGATTCTATAATAGAGAAGCCCTGTTAGATACCTCAAACAAGAAAGATCAAAAACTAGCTAATGATAAAGTAGTGTTTGTAAGTAAATTTTCTCACATCAGCAATCAAATCAAAAATATAATTAATAGAAATTGGAAAATTATCAATGACGACAGAGAAGAACCCATTAATAAACCCATGTTCGCTTTTAAGCGTAACAAAAACATACGCAATTCATTAGTTCACACATATACTAACCAAGATGAGAAGATCCAAACCACCTTATATCAAACTAAAGCTGTAGGGAACTACAAATGTGGATCATGTTCTATGTGTGAACAATGCCTAGTAGCCAAAAAACTAGAGCACAATGGCCAGACCTTTTCATCAGTGGCCCTGACAAACTGCAGAAGCAAAAATGTTGTTTATTTTTTAATTTGCCCATGCGGTTTGGGCTATGTAGGCGAGACTGGACGTGAATTAAGATACAGGCTACTAGAACATAAGTCCTCCGTACGTATCAAGAAAGAAAATGCACCACTGACTACTCACTTTGTTGAACGAGGTCACAAATGTGAGGATTTTCGGTGGTTCATTCTCGAAAAAATAAAGATCAACAGGCGCAGAGGTAATGTTGATAGGGTCAGAAAGATGAGAGAGCAATGGTATATTTGCCAGTTGAACACCGTCATTAAAGGTTTAAACACCAGAGAGGATTGGATGTCCTTTGTGTAGATGGTCAGTCCAAACAGTAACCCATATAGGTATGCAGCCATGCTGGCTGGGGTCCCTTATAACTTGATTAAAGGGCCGTAAATAATATTTATAGGCTGGTTCTATACAGCCATTATATCAGTATTGTTGTATAGCCGCAGGGTTTTTCTACCTGTATCCCCGATTGGGCTTATATATATAAAAAAAAGGTGGATGCAACCATGCCCCCCTTTCCTTTTTTTTTTATTCAACTGCATGATATCAGTCTTGTAAAATGAGGAGGCACAAATGGTTTTAAAAATCGATTTTAATATTATGGGGGTCTTTTCATACCATTTGATGAATACTCGCCTTGTTAATTGTGAAAGGTGATCGGATTTTGTTTTAAAATTCGATCTAGTAACATCTAAAAAATGTCTGATTATTTATATGAAAAAAAGTGTATAAATTATTCATTTTCATCTGGTATTTCCATTTATATAGACAAGGAGGTGTTGAAGGTTCAAACTTTTCCCAAGTTATATTTTATATTATAAGATTATTTCTTATATTTTTAACTATTGATAGAATTTGTTACTGATATCTAAACTTTAATCTATTTTAACAATATCTGCCGATTTTTAAACATAATAAATCAGCAAGATATCCCTTCCAAGATGGCGCTGGTTGTCGGTAGGCATAGTAGAGCGTTTCTGCCTTTGTCTCTTTCTATTACCCGTCGGAAGTCGGTCTCAATTGGGCTCGAACCGGCGAACGCCGTGTGTAACTAATGACACACAGGTGTAAGTGATGGGAAACGGTATAAATAATACCGCGTTCTCGTCGGATTTAACCTTTCTCCCGCCATCATACACCATCAGGAAGACGCCACTGCGGTCGGACAATATTGCCACAAGTAAGTGTCTGCCATTGCGGTCTGTACGTGTCGGGAGGGGCTAATCTCCTTTAACATATTGAGAGCGTTCGCAGCTTAGAAGCATTTTAAATTCTTAAAGACTTTTGTCGATAACTTGACAGCCAGCATTTCTTTCTGGAGTTTTAAGGTTAACATGAAAGCAATGCATGTTGTTGGAGAATACTTACAGTTTTCCCTTTATTCTGTAGCAATGTTTAAGGTTGGCAATTATGAGTGCTGGGTAAGGGCTCAGTGCAGAATATAACTAGAAACATGTTCTCTTTAGTGAGTAGAGATCAATGGCGAAAAAGGGCTTGTTTAAGCAGCCACAGACAGATGTCTGTTGAATATAAGTATGGGAAGTTGACAGGCTCCTGTTTCAGTTTAATTAGGTTAGACAAAATGATCGATAGAAATCGCTGATACTGGCAGCAATTATCTTAAGAATACGAGTCCAGCTGCCCTATGAACTTAAAAATGTAATGTGGCTGAAACTATAATAATAATGATAGAGATAATTATTTTCCAATATCATTGGTGCATAATTATACATAAATTTGTACTTCCCTTGTCTAGATCCTAATTATAAAAGGGTACGTGGAAGCCAGAGGAAAATATGAAAATAAGTACCAAGGACATAAAATTAAAATCCTTGAATCCCGTCAATCTCTGATCAGGTACTTTGAATACAAATTTACTATGGTGGCTCCTTTGTGTTACCACGAGTAGCCCCAGTTAGCGAGTAATGGGGATTAATCTAGATTACACTTGTTGTTACAGTGACTAAGGAATTGACGAGAGATAAAGGGGCATATTAGCAAGACTGGCGATAAAATTATCGCCGTTTTAGCGGCAGGAAACTGCCGCTAAAACGGCGATAATTGGCTTGCTAATAAGTGTTATAGAATTCCAATAGAAGCCCAGGTTAGATGTGCAGGACATCTAACCTGGGCTTCTATTGGAATTCTATAACGCTTATTAGCAAGCCCATTATCGCCGTTTTAGCGGCAGTTTCCTGCCGCTAAAGCGGCGATAATTTTATCGCCAGTCTTGCTAATATGCCCCATAGTTTATTCTCAAACTATTACTTCCTGGTGGTATGAAAAACGAGTCGGCCAGTCAATACTAATAATCCAGGTGAGAAAGATATAGCTTCCCGAAATAGAACAATGGGGACTAAATAACAAGGAGGAAGGAGGGTCGCTTATAACACGACTCTAATTTTCCCCATAGATATATATATATACTTCTTCATTTGGACGACAGAAGGATTTATTTCATCCTCCCATGACCATAATAGTTTCTGGAAGTTGAAGTGGCCTACCCCATTGAATATAGGTAAGCCCTGCTTCTGAAGGTTCAATTGCATTACAATTAACATGTAATGCAGTTGATCCCAATTTGGTAAATATTCCGCAAGTATGAAACTGTGGGAGCAGTTAGTGAGAAGAATGAATGTGATTGTTTGTTTAAAAGATTTGGGAAGAACACCATAGTTTCTGGTTGACTACTATTTGATGTTTAAATTTTCTCTTTTAACATTACATCACTAGGTTCATGTTATGAATACAGTGATTTATTTTGTTATATGTATATGCTTTGAGATATTAAGCCATGTGTTTTTATTATGCAGGTGTGTTTTGACTTCAGCATTGTTGCTTTTTAATCTTCTGAGAGTCGGAATTTGTTTGTCTTGACAAAGATGGTATCATCTACTAGCCATCGAAACGCGTCGACGCCCCTTTGAATACAACCTAATCTGTGTCACCGTCTGGGCCTTTGAGTATTTAACGAAGTGAGACATACCGGGCTCCAGCCCTAGAATTTGTGTAATCACGGATGGTTGGATTTTCCATGACATATTATTTTTGTCTATTTTCATGTACTCTCATATGTTTTTAAAAAAATGGTTTTTTTGCTTATGTGTATGTATTACATTTAGGAGTTTGTTTAAGCTCATTTAGATATGTTGTGCACTGTAATTTTATGATCTATGCCGTTGTGGTTTTTTATGATCTATGAGATTTTTTAATAAAAGATTTTGATATTTTTCCAAACATATGGTATATTGTTTAGATTGTCTTTCAGATGTATGATCAGTCTTCCCAAAGGTATATCTGTAATGATAGCATTTGAGTGTGTGTTGTATGATATTGTTAGGGTCAAAACTCCCAGTTCCACTGTTACTAGCAATTTAGTCCAAAGGATCTTCCTTTCTATACTATTGTATATAACCCTATTCCTTTGGCTTTAAGGGGTTCCTCTTATTTTCTCTTAATTTACATGGAAAGGATCAGGGATGGGTAGATTGTGAATCCATGAAGGCAAGAATGGCAGATTTACAGAGGCAGAATAAAGAGAGATACAATAATAGAAAAGGAGTGAAGGACTTGTGTATGAATGTGGTGACTGGGTAGTGGTAAGGAAAATGGGTCATGTAAAGAAAGGGGAAAGGCTAATTAAGGTGATAAAATCTATTGTGAGATTGGATGATGGTAGAGAGTGGAGTATGGGAAATTTGCGGAAAGTTAAAACTCTGGACGTTGGGGAATGAGTACTGTATCAAAAAACAACTAAAGAGTGAAGTCAAAGTGTGAGCATTCTGGTTTGTCTAAGTGCAGTACACTGTACCAGATTAGGCATGTGACTATACGGAAGTTTGACCATTGTCACCATTTCTCCCACAGGTTTCTGAAGACACGTTGCCCTGTTGAAGTTCCCCGTTGGGAATGGAATGCGTTGGCTGAGCTTTTCGTTTTGTTTGTTTGTGTATTTGTAATAAAGTTCTGTTTTTACACTACTGTTGACTACTGGACTTCATGCCCTGGCTCACCCACATTTCGGTTACTACTATCTTGGGTCTGGGGCACGGAGGCATCTAGCACGGCTGGCGTTGGGGTTGGTTGCGCAGGTACACTACGAATTGGAACTATCGTGTGGTGCGGATACAGGGGCCCGCCGTTGCTTTTGTGGACATGCATCTTATTGTTGTGTGGTAAAGTTAAATCGGGCTCCCCGGTCGATCCTTTGAAGCCCGCCCAGTTCAGGGACTCCCTTTCTGTGTTCCTGGCTCCGCTGTGCCAGGTCAGAAATTCATCTTTTTCTACTACCGTGGTCCCTGAGGCTTGGAAGCAGGCCATGGTGGTTCTGCTACTGAAAAAACCTTTGCTGGACCCGGCTAAGTTGGAAAACTTTCGCCCCATCTCCCTTCTACCTTGGGTAGCCAAGATCGCTGAGGCCCACGTGAATAACATCTTAACAGGGTTCCTTAATAGTTATGGCTCCCTGGACCCCTCCCAGAATGGTTTCCGCTCTGGACACAGTATGGAGACTGCGCTCTTGGCTGTTACCGAACACCTGCGGACCATCCTGGACACAGGGCACACTGCGGCACTGATATTGCTCGATCTCAGTGCGGCATATGACACGGTTGCCCATAAGATTCTCTAACGCCGTCTGGAGGACGCGGGTGTTGTTGGCTTAGCCTTGGAATGGTTTAAATCTTTCCTGTCAGGGAGAACATTCCAAGTGACTGCCCCCCCGTTTCTCTCCAGTGTCCAGTGCATCGGGCAGGGGGTGCCTCAGGGTTCTGCTCTGAGTCCTGTACTTTTTAATGTGTACGTTCAATCCCTCGCTACGGTGGCCAGGGACAAAGGCCTTACTATGGTTTCCTACGCTGACGACACGCAGTTGGTGGTAGCTCTCTCCGACGACTCTATGCTGGATGCCTCCAAGTTTAGGAGTGGTCTGGCGGCAGTCGCGGAGTGGATGACCTCCAATTGCCTCCAGCTTAACACTAATAAAACTGAGGTGTTGCTGGTGAGGAAAGATAGGAGCCTGTGGAGTGAGCAATGGTGGCCTACCTCTCTTGGTAGCGCACCCATCCCCAAGACAGTGGTTAAAAATCTAGGGGTTTGGATGGACTCCACCCTCAGCTTCCAGGATCACACCAAGAAGGTAGCCGGTACTTGTTTCGGCCTTCTTCGTGGACTTAGACCCCTGCTGGGGTTCTTTGATCCACCTACTCGTCAGCTGATCACCCAGGCAACGATTCTATCTAGACTTGACTATGCCAGCTCGCTCCTCCTTGTGGCTAATCAGGCTGAGGTGGTGCGCCTGCAGCGAGTCCAAAACGCTGCCGCCAGAGCCCTGCTGGGGCTCCCGCGCAGATGCTCAACAGCCGGTGCTATTCGGCAATTACACTGGCTGCCCATGGCCAAGCGAATCGAATTTAAGGCTCTCTGCCTATCCTTTAAAATTCTTAAGTTTGCGTCTCCTGGGCTTCTGGCCAACTTGTTGGTACCTTATGTTCCAGGACGTCAGCTGCGCTCATTGGGGCAGCACTTGGTTGTGATCCCACGAGTGAACCGTCTCCGTGCCGGGGGCGATCCTTTCGTTGCTTGGCAGCCAAGCTATGGAACTCTCTGCCCTGTCAGATTCGTAGTCTAAATTGCCTGCTGGCTTTCCTTAAAGCCATTAAGACTTACCTCTTTCCTGTGGCCTAATTTTGTCCTTTTATGTTCACTCGTTTTTTTCTGCTTTGCCCAGCTTCTTAGTCTCCATGCCTTTCTGCTGCTAGCGCCGGGACGCCTCTTTGCTGAGGCAGCTGCGCGCTTTACAAGCTCAGTTAACATAACATAACATGTGTGAGGGAGTTTGATGGGGCTGGCTGTGTGACTTCTCCGACTCTGGCAGTTGTTGGTTGGAAGGTACCAGGGGCCAACAGGTGCAGCACAGCCAGCATCTTTGTCTGCGGGGGATGTTGGTTGTCCGCTGTGTTGGTACCGTCAGCCTGTGGGCAATGTGGGTCAGGATACGGAGGATGGTTGTCCTTTTGAGCCTGTGTTGGCCAATGGCTTCCTGGGGCTGGTGCGTTTTAGGGTCATACGCTGTCCTGCGCTGCCTAGGTGGTAATCCAGGGGGTGGTCCGGGGGGGCTGGGAGTGGTGGCGGTGGGTGTTGTGGCCCTCTTGGTTCTCCGAGCTGGTTCTTTGTCTCCATGGCATCTGTTGGTCTTCAGCTGTGGCTCTGGGCTGGACTCCCTTTCATACTGCAGGTAGTCGTCCTGCTTAACACCAGCAAAAGGCAGGTGTTAAATCCCTGCTGCTAACTCGCCTTATCGCCTGTTCTTGGTTCGCATCGCAGATCTGACTGGTCGTTGAGAATCTCGCGAAGTGGTGTTTTCGTGTGTTTTTGCATGGGAACGCCTACTCTGCATATCATTAGCGTTAGTTGTTGCACTCATCCGTGGCGATGTTTTTTGCGGTAGCTATCGCAGGTAAACTGGCGATGTCAGCAGTTTGCACCTGCTTGTGAATGGGGCGATAAATCTATCGCCACTTTTGCGGCGTTAAAGTGCCCATAAATCGGCGATAAGTCCTTGTGAATATGCCCCAAAGTTGTGCAAAATTTGTGTAATTTGTTTTAACATAATTCAGAAAAATTAGAAAAAATGATGCATAATTACGCAAGATGCAAATTCGTCATTTAGCATTATATTTTAGCATAAAACGCGTCATTGGGTCAATTTTTGATTCAAGGATGCATTTCGTGTAAAAAATAGTGCGAAAAATACAATTCCCATGAACAATAGCTGATAGCGTTCTGATTGTCTGCGTTGTTCCCACACTCCTGCACTATAATTTTGCTCTGAATGGCAATGCAATTAGGCAATGTGGTGCAATGAAGTACTTTTGGGAACTGTGCCTAATAAGAGCAACATGAAATTCCTGAAATTACGTGAATTACACCAGCATAATTTGCATTTCGCAAGATCCTAATAACATCTCGAATCAAAAAGAAAGCTTAAGAAGGAGAGGCTGGATCTTTCCCCTGCCCACGTGTTGTAGCTGTCAAATAAAAGCTTTTATTTTCAATATTGTAATTGAGGTCACTTACTTGCATTTTAAAGCTCATTGTCGATAATGTGTGCATTTTGTAAGTGATACGCACCATAGGCTAACTTCGACAACAAGTGAATTCTGCCTCTCTTTTCTATAAACACCTTTTATCCTCTTCTGTTCTCTGTATGTTCCCGTGACAGACAGATACTCATTGTTTGCTTTTATTTTTAGCAATAGTCCAGGGATTGCTAGTTGCAAATAATAGTGGTTTCGTTATCATTTAAGGTTTGATATCTCCACATGTTATTTCTTCTAATTTTTTTTAAATTATGCTGGATATTTTCATATTGAATTAACCCCTTCGATGCTCATGACGAGCTCAGCTCGTCATGCTGCGCGGTCGGGCTGTGCGCATGACGAGCTGAGCTCGTCACGACCACGCCCGCGATCGGAATGTCTAGCACCTGGGCGGAATTTCGATCGCGGCGAAGCGGTTAATTATATAATCTATTTCTGTTGGAAATGGAAACCTGTTCAAATTACATTCTAAAAAAGCAATAGTTCTATCTATCATCATGTTAAAACTATCTCTGCACATCTTAATTGGTTTTAACCAAAATATCCATATTAAACAGGCTGATAAAATGCCACATTGGACACCATATATATGTTTCAAAAGAATACGTTTTTAGACCCCAGTATCCTTGGCTGCTTATTTGTCTCTGTAGTAATCAAGCAATTGCCAGGTAGTTTCTGCAACTTATTTAAAGGCAAGAACAAAAAGTTGTTACAACAGTAACCTCCAGCTAAAATGAAAGGCAACAGCTTTTTCCTAGAACACTCCCTAACACCCCATTCCAACAGCATTTTCAATGCCTCCTCACCATTCCACATTCAGGCACATCTCCACACGTCTCCCCCCTTTTTGCATACCCAATTAAACAACACAAATAACGTCTGAACATTTTAACAATCTATAAAAAAAACATAAACAATCTACTCAAAACAAGAGAACTTGAAATGCACGAGATCACATATTTTTTAATTGAACATTATTGAAGATAATTCAAAAAGATGAATACAGTACTCATTCAAAATTCAACAACAGGAGAGCGAGGGAAGACAAAGGAGTCACTCTTAATCCCCCTAGTATATATCAAAAAACAACTAAAGAGTGAAGTCAAAGCAAATAGAAAGGGAAGGAGAAACAACACAAGGAAAACCTTTAGTGTTTAAAAAGAACCCTCACTCACCAACCTAGTTGGTGACATGCTTCATCATTGGGTCCCCACCAGAGAGGCCGAATGCCTCTCCGGTGTGCTACAACGCCTGATTACAGCGGAGCTGGTTTGTTGTGATTGGTGTGGGTGATGGTGAAGATTAAAAGATGCCTCGGTTTATTCCCAAAGAAATTTAATGGTGGAAAACCAGGCAACAGTAAAAACAAGTGTATTGGATGGAAAATGCCCGGCTAATTTGTCCAAGCACATCCAATATGTGAAGTGTTTAAAGAAATGGTCAACATGTTTCTGCTTCAATGTGCGAATTGCGAAGCTTTCATCAGGACCAACCCACCACGGCGGTATGTGCACGCTAAGGCACACCCTAACCTGTGGGGGTATAACAAATAAACTCACGGTTTACTTGATCAGACCTTCAGAACTTCTGAAAGCCGTTAGAGATGCGAAGTTAAACTAAACACCACAACATGGGTCCACGTGGGCTACTAGTAGGTGTTGAACGGGCGCAGGTCTTCATTTAAGGCTTGAACAGATGTCAAGCGCCCCCCACCGGGACCCATGTTGTGGAGTTTAGTTTAACTTCTCATCTATAACGGCTTTCAGAAGTTCTCATGCATGAGAAGACCGTAACAGAAGTTCACGTGGCCGTAACCGTCGAAAGAATGTAAAGGAAGGTAACGACCACACGAACTGCTGTTACGGTCACATCATGCAGGACTCATCCTACCTGAAAGCATCACGGTGTGTGTCAGCTCGATACCCCTGCCCCTCACTCCCCCCACACTGCACAGGAACATCTTGAGACTACGCAAGGGAACTACGCCATAGCTGGCGTCACGCATGTGTTGGGGGCAATTCACAGGACACGTGTACGACTTGTGCCCCCTGCCGACACTGCACACAAGCACCGCAGCAGCAACCACACGCATGCCATCAATGTGCAGACAAAAGTGGACCACCGTGGCCAGTCCACCAATGTCGTCGCAAACTCCCCAGGCAGTGTGCATGATTCCCACATGTCTGCAAGTCCGCCACCAACCAACGCTTTGAGGATGGCACCAATGGCAATGCACTGCCCATCGGCAAGTACCAACTGAACACACCACACACCTCAACTCCACAATCCTACAACTCACAACTGTGGGAATGCACACGTCACAAATCCACCACCAAAGTGACTACTGCATGTGTCTCAGTCTCCGCCAAAACCTGTCCATAGGCCAACACACACGTGGCCAACCACCTTCAATGGGCAGATTCACACTGGAGACGAGGTGGCTACGTCCCAAACCAACTCGCGCACATCACGTCATCGAATGCAGGGTCGTGTCTGCCAGGGCTGCGCCCCCACCCAGCCACGAGGCCGCTGCCGTGACCCGTGGTGCCTGTGCGATCCTGTGCGCCTGCTGCACCCCAGCCCTGGTCCCCAGACCAGTCCGCCGCCCAGCGATGACTGCCCGCCCGTGCGCACTCAGGCCTCAATGCTCACCTGCCACCACTGGCGTGTCTCCAAGAGGGCCCTCCACATGCCGGTGCAACCTCCTCAGCCGGTCGCTGGTTTCCATGCCACAGGCCCCCAGCGCACCCTGCGGCACCACACCGTGGAGTCATGTGTGTGCTGACTGCTGCCTGCGTGTACACTGCGGTCCAGCAGGGCACACTGTTCAATTTGAGTCTTGATTCGCTGGACGCCGTATCGAGGCCAACGCATCATTACAGGCTGCACACCCGCTTAGCTCTTCAGGTGGGCCTAACTCAGTGCAACGCAAGTCATCGCCACGTGGCAGTAGGCCCCTGCCAGCCGCAGGCCATCGGGTGCCACTAACTCAGTGCAACGCAAGTCACGGACCCCTCATGACTGAGTCCCGTGGATGCGGACGCCATCATGTCATCTCTGGCAGTGGGGGATGTGATGTGCTAGGCCCCTTTTATTGGCAGGGTCATATGTCCTGTGACGCCTGTGCTGGATGGGTGTGGTGTGGGTGTTAACCAGCCCTCAGGGAGTGGCTGTGGCATGCTGACAACTAAACCAGTGATCAGCAGATCACTACAGAGAAGACATGGGACATGTAGCTTTGTCCCCCCCCCCTCTGAGCGTAAGCAGAGTGGTCTGGCCTGGCGTATGCCAGGCCAGCTTAGGGGTGGGAACAATGACCCCGGGGCTCTGGGCGTGCTTCAGTTCTGGGCTGGACAAGGAAGTAACTGATGCTTGTGTCTCTGTTGTAGTGTCTACGCCACACGGACCGCAATCGGCAATGTTGCACCCTGTGACTCAAGTCCCACGACATGAGCAACATGGACGTAAGGGGGAATCACTGACCCTACATTCATCCATACTTTCACAATTGTATGATCAAAGACATGACACATCTGTGCGATTCTGAATGTTTAATGCACATCCAGTGGAGTAGTGCAGCTGGAGCAGTACAGGGCCATGCAAACCCCACTTCACATTATTGGCCCGTGGAGGGCCAGCCAGAGTCCTTCAGGGAATGACAAGTACATCGGAAGAGGAAGAGTTCAGTCCGCAGTCTGATCGCTGTGTCATTGGTAACCAAACAGAATATGGCAGTCCATGTCGATGTCCAAGGTGAGTGTCGCAGAGTGTATCGGGGGACAGTGAAAGATGATGATGCAAAGGGCAGAAACAAGCAGAAACAGGCCATATGGCGGAGATGAATGCTACTGCCTCCTCCTTACCAGTAAGGTTGATTCACCCGCATCTTCGTCCTCTGATGTCACATGTGCCTCACATGTGGGTGGCGGTGGAATGTCGGCCGTACTGTGTGCCACTGACACATCAGGGGCCGGAGGTGGATTGCCTGGTGCACTGTGTGCCACTGACACATCAGGGGCCGGAGGTGGATTGCCTGGTGCACTGTGTGCCACTGACACATCAGGGGCCGGAGGTGGATTGCTGGCCGCACTGTGAGGCACTGACACATCAGGGGGCGGAGATGTGGATGTAGAAGCAGCAGCAGCATTCATCTGCACCAGGCCTTGAGGCAGCAATGCCATGACGATGTGCTGCAGGACATGGAAGGTCCCAGCCACATCTCGCTGGTGTGCAGCCGTGGCAGCCATTCTTTCTGCCTGCATCCGCTCCATGTTCTCCATGAGCCCCCGCATGTGTCCCAACTCCTGGCTGACATCGCTGGAGCCACTCTGACTGGACAGTTGTTCTTGTCTCAGTATCATGACTCCAGCGATGTCAGCCATGGATCGTGGGAGAGCATGGAGTGGACTGTGGGTGTCCGTTAGGGACTGTAAGTGGTCCCTGATGGGAATCAGACACCCATGTATGGCATCAAGTTTGGCTGCCATGAGGTCGAACCCCACCCGCACGTGATCAGCCATCTTCTCCTGGACCTCTAACACACAGTGTTGGAAGGCCATGTGTTGTTCGTGGGGGTCCTGGGAGACAGCAGGGGTGGTAGGTGCTTCCTGCTGTGTGGTCTGTGCAGGGGGTGGGGTCTCCTCGATGCAGCTGGGCTGCCCTGCTCCTGGAGGTGGGGTGCCGAAGCTGTCAATGAGGACTTGGAGGGCTTCGGTATCGATGTTGGGGATATCCTCATTGTCATCAGTGAAGAGTTGTTGGGGCTGCTCTGCAGGAGGTGTTGATGCTCCCTCTACAATGTGAAGGGGAGATGCAGTATTACATTGTGTTCACATGTATGTTGACGCATTGTACAAGTTCACATACAGACTGCATGACAATGTACATTGTGACTGTTTAGGAGGAGATGCCTATTTGATGCAGGACAGTGGACATTTCGGCAACATCACGGATATGTGTTTGTACTTGTACATTGACATCTCACATTTCCCTGCTATGCCAAATGTGATTGGCCAGTTTCTACACACAAGCGGCACCTGTTGTGTCCTCTATCCTGTTGTAAACGTGTTGCAGTTTGTACCACATTGTTGTCAATGCTGCTGTGCTCTGAATGTCATGTGTGTGTGCTGCATTTTGGGAGAGTCGCTCCTGCAGCTCTGATTTTGCTGCCCCTTGTCCCTTTCAGGCGGTGTGCCTTTGACTTCTGTGCCCATACAGTGCTGAGATGTTGCAGGCTTGGGTGAATTTGGGTATTGGTGGGGTGGGAGTTGGGACTCTGGGGCATGGTTTGTCCGCAGATGTGTTGTTGACGTCAGGGGTTGTTTGTGCAGGTGGATGTGTCAGAGTGTGACCTGCTCCTTTACGGATGTGGTCCACACTAAGCCACCTCAGTGTGGTGGCGTGCACCATGTCATGATGATCAGACTGCAGCCATGCTAATCGTCATGCAGTGTCACTTGCATTGTAAGTGTGGCTCACGGACCCGCAGCTTTGCTGGGTTCAGCACATGTGCATGGGTTGGTTGTGAGATAAGTGATGTGTGGGCGGGCCTCCTCTGGGCACATAGTGGACGGGGGCCTATGTACTGTTGCTATATGTGCTGCAGTGTGCCAAGGGGATCAGGGACATGATACAGAGTCATTGTGGGTGTGCACTGTGCTCCGCTTGATTGTGCATGTGTGCCATTGTGCCCATCTTCCCCCGTCCCCCCAGTCCCTGGTCGTTACTCACCCTGTTGCTGTTGTGTCGGGTCATGTTGAGCAGTGTCCGGTCCCCCAACTCCTGCCACCGTCTCCACACTGATGACCGTGGACACCATTTCCTCCATCTCATCCAGCTCCTCCTGTGGCTCTGGACTCCCACCTCCAGTCTGCATTGCTGCCTTCTGGTTGTTGGCGAGTTTCTGCTTGGTCTTGCGCTTCACATCATTTCAGCGCCTCTTGACCTTGTCCATTGTCCTCCTCAGCACTCCGACTGCATTCACCTTGTCCACGATGGACTGCCATGTTCCATTTTTTGTTGCCAATGACACAGTGGAGGTGATGAACAGTTGTTGATGGTGTTCTATCACCTCCGTGATCAGGATCCTGTTTTCCTGCGGACTGAACCGCGTCTTCCTCGTCTTCTTGTCCTTGCCCTTCCCTGACCCCGAGGTCCCAGGCTGGTCCTCTGGGGGTCTTGTGGGGTTCTGGCCGTCCTCTGTACCTGCTCCGGCTGCCTCCATTGTGCTTCGCTGTAGTTTGGTTTTTGTTTGTGTTTTTTTTTCTGCTTTTGTAGTTGTTTTTCCCGCCTGACGTGTGTGAATTGCAGGCCTGGCGCTGCTTTTCGCTGATTGTCTTATCGCGGTTGGGCCCAGCGCAACTTTTTTCGCGTTTGGGTTTGGATTTTCATCGTTGTCCCGGTAACGTTATCGCGGACATTTGACGCGTTATCGGGAGACTATCACATGTTACCGCCGTATTGAAAATACAACGTTAACCCGGAGTTATTTTCCCGCAATAGACGGCGATATGAAAACTTGCGTTAACCTATTTTGGCGATGTTTATCGCACGTTCTTGAGAATATCCCCCACTGTGTGTTATCCTGCAATACAGTAACTGTCTAGGGTTAAGGCATGGTTATACTTATATATTTTTTAATGTTTGCTTTATGTTTAGCAATATTCATAGCATGCCCAGTCATAACAGTACTTGTCCATGCCTGCAGTTTCGGTATTCACAAACTCAGGGCCCGATTCACAAAGGTAAATGTACCCTTTTTGTGCAAGTTTACTACTTTTCTGTATCCACACAGTTACCTGTAACTTTACTAGTAGTAACTTACTTTGGTGAATACCGAAAAGTAGTAAAGTTAGACTTGTGGTCTATGTTTACCTCTGTGAATGCCGAAAAGTAGTAAAGTTAGAATTTTGGTCTGAGTTTACCTTTGTGAATACCAAAAAGTAGTAAACTTACACAAAAGTGTAAGTTTACCTTTGTGATTCCGGCACTCAGAGTGTAAGGTACTAAAAAAATGTTTAAAAAAGAAGTAAGTCCAGCACTACACGTGGTGAACAGCTGGTGCTGCAACACCCTCCCATAGAAAATAATAGGGATATGGACTTCAAATTAAACCCCTAGGAAATAAGGTTACATTAAAAATCAATTACATTATTAAAAATAGCTAAAAATATAACTAAATGTTACAAAAATATATTTTAAAAATGCAAATTTCTTATTAAATTATAACATATTTTATTAAACTACTGTCAATGTAAAAAAATTGTAACAAAACACATTATTAAAAATATTTTAATTGATTTTAATAAATTGTAAACATCACTTTTAATAAATAGTGATGCAAATTAAAAAAATCATTAGGTGGGATTTCTTTTAATATAACTTCAGACAAATATTTTTTTTTAGTTCATATATTTCCATGAATTTAAGTTTTAAAGTAAAACTAGCACTGCACTTTCTTTATTTTGGTCTATCTTTAAAGTGAGTATAAAAGAAATTTACATTAATATTTAACATAAAATTATTTTTAATATATATTTTTGAGTTAAATAAACTTTTCTATTTTCCCCCATACTTTACCAGGTAGAGATGGCAGCTTCAACTGCAGAGTCTCCCTTTGGTAAAATATGGGGACAATTGAACAATACAAATGTCTTTAATTAAAAATAAATATTAAAAATATATCTTACGTTAAATATTAATGTAAATTAATTTTATATGTTTACATTACATGTAGAACACTATATAAACATCACAGTAGTAGTCATTTTCAATTACAACTTTAAATGAAAGAAATAATTTAAATTAAATTAAAATAAATTTTCTGAAGTTTAAAGTTTATCCATCTAAATAAAAATATATTTCTAATGTCAATTGATAATTGATAAAAATGATTTGTAGAGTTAATTAAAATGATTTTAATTTTATATTAATGAAATGTATTGCTGCATTATTTTGTAATTCATAATATGTTATTTTGTAATTCAATAATACATATGTACTATTTTATATATATTTTAACATTAATTTATATTATATTCAAAAACGTTTTTTAAATATTCAATTTAAGTTAACATTATTTTCTGTGGGGTTTTATTTCTCGACTTACAGCTCTATTTTTTTTATTGTGGTAACCCACTCTCAGAGTTTGGAAATACTGAGAAGAAGTAAACTTACTCAAAATTGTGAATTTACTCAAAAGTTTTACCATTGTGAATCATGCCCACAGAGTTCACTTGATCTTTTGTATATGTAGAGCCAATAAAATGCTTGTGCTAAATCATTTCTATCAATTTTTCCTTTTTTATTGGATCATTGTGTGCTGGATATGCATATACATTAATAAATATACCACAAAAACTAATATGTATTGCATTGCAATACCGGAATCAATACAAATTTATGTGTAGAACAAAATGCATAGAAATATATGGCTTTAAAAACACTTGAAAAAGAAAAAGGCTAAAACAAAAAAATGGGGCTATGAGAAAATGCACACCCTCTCATGGTGGTATTAAAAAATGCTGAGTATCACATTCCAAAACATTTACTTTGATAGCATGTTTGTATTTAGATTGAAGTTTAAAGTGACCTGTGCTCTCTGTCATTTTCTTTCAATACATCTTAGGTAATTGTCTCTCTACAGTTTAAAATGCTTAAGACGTGAGCAGTTTAAAAAAATATATATACTTGTTTGTGGTCAGATTTAAATCATCTTTCACTGCCATATACTATATTATACTGTTTGCAATAAGGATGGTCCCTCTTATGAAACCTTTCTTGATCTCCTGCTCCACCAATTGGCAAAATCTTTATACCTGACATATTGCTACGGTACACTGGAGTCGGGGTCATTCACAGCATTATGGACCTCTAACAGGAGTGCTGTCCATTTGTCTGTTTGTACTATGTATTAGTTGTCAGCAAATTAAACTTTACACCGTGTGCTATTTTTCTGTCCTGTATATGCAAAGCCTAGTGGGAAATGGATACATCCACTGTGCAAGTATCATGGCATTCAGAGATATCTGGAGGCACTGAGGGGCATATTCACAAGGAGTTATCGCCGCGTTATCGCTCTATTACCAAGCTGTCGCTAACAGCCGTTAGCGACAGTTTTTAGCCAAATACGTCCGTTGTAAAGATCGCTACTTCTGTTAGCGACAATTATATGCAGGAGAGGCGTTCCCGTGCAAAAACGGCAGCAAACCCCACTACTCCATATTCACAAGGGGATCCTTGAAGTCCTGAAGACCAAAAAAACTGTCTCTAACTGCAGTTAGAGCCAGTTACTTCAGACCAGACAATAGCTGGGCTTAAAAATGGGGATAACACTTGGGGCCTCATCTCAGCAGGTTTTGGTGCTGGACAGCACTGCAAGCAATGTTGCAGTGCTGCCCTGCGACAAAACTACAGTGCAGGAATGCGCACCATCAATAAGATAGTGAGCATTCCTGTGCCCCAGTCATGAAAAGTGTTGCAGCGCTGCGACAAGACAGCGTTGCAACACTTCTCACTATGCCCTTCTTGCGACAGCATGGATGTGCTGTATTCACTGGACAGCGCTCCATGACGCAAGTAATGACAGATATGTCAGGAATCCTGACGTATCTGTCTCCGCTAAAGTCACGCATTGCTGCAGTCGTGTCACAACCATGACGCAACTCCAGCAATGCATGGGGCCAGCCTATCCCTGTGGCAATTCGTCACCCTCATGCCTGCCATCAGGCAGGCGGAAGGCACTGACGCAGTGCCGTTCATGAGGGGTGCCCGAATGTCGGCGCTGTTGGAGAACCATCGGTGGTGGTTGCACGCTGCGGTGTCATCGTTTGGAAGCATTGGTGGAGTGTTGGTGCGGAGGGAGTTGACGAGACGTACTTCGGTGGCCTTGATCTAGCTGCGAGGGGGTGCGATGATGGCGGTGGCGTACGGTGGGCAAGGTGAAGACGTGATGTTACCAATGATGGTCGGTCCAGGATAGTCCGGTGTTGTGGCTGTAGTTGAAGTTCCCGCTGGCGGAGGTGAGGTGCTTGACCATGTGTCCTGCTATGTGGCTTGTTGAGGTGACTTGCTGCTTGCGTCTGATGTAGGGGACCTTCCCCAGGAGGGGGTAGTGTTCTGGTCACTGGGGTTGTCCAGGTGGAACTTGAGTTCACCGAGTAGGATGTTGTCGGTGGGTGGGAGACCCTGGGGTGCAATGAGGTCTACAATGGTATTGGAGAACAGGGGCCATGGGCCGGGGGGCCTGCACATGAGGGTGCCGCAGAGGATGTACTTGGGCTTGGTCCGGATCTGGGAGTTTAGGTGGTCCATGATCACCCTTGGGTCATTAGAGTGCGTGGGCAGTCGGAGTGTGCTTCTGTAGGTGATGGCAATGCCTCCTCCTTGACAGTCGGGGTGCTCCTTGCGGGTGATACTGCAGCCGTCAGTGATGGCAATGTCCGGTCTGGAGCAGAGGTAGGTCCTGGCAGGCGAACTGGCGTCCAGGGTTGATGGCGAGGAGGGTGCTGGCGTCGTAGCGGTGGAGTGTCCAAGAGGAAAGCACCTTGGTGCTGAGCGAGGTCCAGGGGCAGACGGACGCAAACGGCATAGGCTATGAACTGCCTTTGGCACGGGAGACGACCATTGCAACGCAGGCAGTACATCATTAACAACGCAACTCTGACAACGCAGGTGCCTTTACATCGCATTTGATTACAACGCATTGTGAGGACAGTAATGGGGTAATTAAAAGTTCTTCAGGTGGGTATGCGTTTCGGATGTCTGATCAGGAAATTGGGGTGTGTTTTGGGGTAAAATATGAATATTGGGGTGTGTTTTGGGGTAAAATATGGAAATTGGGGTGTGTTTTGGGGTAACATATGAATATTGGGGTGTGTTTGGGGGTAAAATATGGAAATTGGGGTGTGTTTTGGGGTAAAATATGAATATTGGGGTGTGTTTTGGGGTAAAATATAAATATTGGGGTGTGTTTTGGGGGCTCAAAAAGGAATTTTAGGGTTCACGGTTTGGTTTGGGGTACAAAGGTTAGTTTTTGGGTGCACTCACAGAAGTGGGAATCGTAATTTTTACGTCTCCGCTATGCAACACCTTACCTACTGTTGCAATATACCTAGTATTAGTATGCATTGGAATGGAATGCCATGTAATGGCATGTGTCGTAACTACGTATGTACCTTTGGCACATGAGTGGTATGCCCGCTGTGCATGGGCGCACAGCGGACGCCATTTAGAAGTGCGGGGGCTGGTTAGCTGGGAGGTGGTAAACGCCGCAAAGAACACTGGATGGGGCGTGGACGCGGGGGTGTGTGTGTGAGCGGGTGTTGTAAATATTTTAATAAGGGAAGTCTTACCTCGAAGCTGGGTCCCATGTCTTCGTTGCTCCTGCTCTCCTGTGTCTGCTTCCAGGAACAGGAAGAAGGCAGCCAGGCTCCCTCCCCTGAGCCAATCACAACGCTGCGATGCGGCGGTGGGATTGGTAATTGGCAACGGGACAAGGCATGCAGCCAGGGGCTGGAGGGGTTGGCATGTTCTCCATGCAGACTGTAATGCAGCCTGCATTACGAACAGGGAAGTGCGCATGACTGCTTTGGGTGGCCTGAGTGGGCCGACCAAACAGTCATTGCGCACTTGAGTGGGCATGCCAATCCGCCCATGCCTTGCCCCGTGCTTGGAGCAGTCCTAAAGCAATGGAAACATAGCACGGTTACATCAGTAAGTTATCATCATGTGATGATTGTTCCTCTTCTGCACTGCTTGAAAGCAGTGAGGCAACGCTCTTCCGCCATAGCGGATGAGCGGCCACTGGGGGTGCGTCATCTACGTGTGCTAGGCCTGGGCGACTCGACCCCCAGGTGTCCTGCGCTAAGCGTCCCACCTTCTCCTTACCTGGGCATTGACACCGTGGCGCAATCCGCTGCTCTGTCTCCAAATCTGTGACTCAGCCAGCAGGAGCCTCAGCCAGGTGTGATTTCACAAGCCTGGGTACAGCAGTCGCCGCCAAGTCCGCTGGTGAACCTCCCGATGCAGTTGATGCAGCAGGGCCCCCTTAGGCGTGAAGTTGCAGCACTCCCGCCACACAAGTTCGGGTCAGCTCAGGGGCCTCACCCTCCACAGCGTCCGGTTAGCCCAATATCACCCGGCCTGTGATGCAGAGAGGTGGCACCCACCGTTGGTAATCCCCTCTGTGCACCCCGGTGTAGAGGTGGATCATAGTATGCGATGCAGACCTCCCTACGTTGGGGAGCAGGAGCGCCCCTACTATTAACAGCTCCAAGTTGCACAAGGCGGTCTTCTCACACAGGTCAGCAACGTGTCTCCATGCAACCTGCCAGATTTCACCACCAGGTACGGGCGATCATCGCGCCTCAATGTCTACCGCCACGGCTCATCGACTCCACAGCTCCTCCGCATCCCACTCCAGGCTCCAGACGCAGGTCCAGCATGGCATCCAGGCTCTAGACGCAGGTCCAGCATGGCATCAAGGCCCCAGACGCAGGTCCAGCGAGGCAAGCAGGCTCCAGACGCAGGTCCAGCGAGGCATGCAGGCTCCAGACGCAGGCCCAGCGAGGCATCCAGGCTCCAGACGCAGGTCCAGCGAGGCATCCAGGCTCCAGACGCAGGTCCAGCGAGGCATCCAGGCTCCAGACGCAGGTCCAGCGAGGCATCATGGCTCTCATCCTGGTCATCCTGGATGTTGGGTGGCTTGCAGGGGTTGTTGATGTGTGCTGCACTTGGCCCTGGCTGCTCCATTCTGCATTTTTTTGGTTTTTATGCCTATTTTCTATTGGATGTTGACTGATAGGCTATTTTTTGCATTAGAGGCAAGAAAAACTCACGTTGGGCTGACTAACGTGAGTTTTTTTTGCCGCTAATGGGCCTATCGGTAGTTTTCGCCCTCTAACGGCGGATTTCCTATCGCCATTGCGCTGATGTTAGCGGCCGTTTTCACCGCCGTTCCCTGATACTATCGCCATGTAGCAACGGCTTGTTAATACGCCGCTAACATGGCGATACTTTTCAGGGTTAGGCGGCGATAAAAAAACTGCCGCTAACTGGCGGTTGCGATAGGTATCGCCATTCCTTGAGAATATCCCCCTGAGAATCTTGAACAGTGACACATCCATTTACACAGTTTTTGCTCTAGCAGGTTCCTATTCATGGTAGGGCTTATAAGGAAAGCTTAATGGACTTAAATTCTAGACCAGGAGAAATTGGTTGAATGCACTCGTTGCTTTTTTGCACATGTATGTGTTTTTACTTCTTGCTGTGTTATGAGAATTGTTTTTATACTTTTATTAAGTGATTTTATAATAGGCTTGAAGAGATGTTATCTGGCCATAATAATTTTGAGAAACTGTATATTAATGATTGGTTTATTGTTTATAAGATTTATGGAATCATTTTTCTGTAATAAACTTTTACTGCTGCTACTCTTTACAATACTTCAAGGTGCTCAGTAGTCAAATTTATTCTCCTTCATCCCTTTGGGACCAGGGGGATAAACCTTTTTGGAATTCAATCATAATATGGAGTCTCTTTGTTTCCCTTGTTTTCTGGCTTCATAGTGTCCATATCATAGTCCACACAAGATTGCCATCGCTGCTTAAAAAGAGTCAATGATGTTCAAGATGTTCCGCATCAGATGTCTATAACACACATAGAATAAACAGCGTTTTTGTTTTTGGTAAGCTGGAAATGTCTTGAGGTTTTATCTTTTTGTCTTTTCATGTATTTCTTCCTTTTCTCCTGTAATCCTTTTTCTTTCATATTAGATAATTTTAGTGGGTATATTTTGTACTGATATTTCTTTTTCTTCTTCTTTTCATTGTTCCATCACAACTCCTATCTGTTTAATGTAACGCTGAAAAAACAGAAGGAATGTACTTTGTGATTCAAGCTGTAAATTTGTTATCTTACAGCCTTGAAGAAGCAGTGTTATAACCCAACACAGGTGTTGGCTGTCCATATGCTGGAACAATGACCTTACTTAACAGTTTTGCTTGAAGAGTCATATGGAATTGTGAATATGTACAGATTCTAATGATCACTGTTATTTTCTGTAAAACATTAATTTTGATTGCATTCAAGATTGATTCTTCAGCTTCATTTATGAATTTCATGAAAGTTAAAATGTGAATATTAATAAGTACTGTTTAAAACACATTGTAACATCATTGCTTTTTCATGTTTTATGAATAGAGTTGCTAATTGTGTGAAACCTGATATTGCTCCCCACGCTTTATCATCATATGTTTGAGACGGTTAGAACCAGAGAGGAAACTGGATCAGTGGGTGTAGTGCGCAAAGCCTATTGTTCTGCTGTCCCCAAAATTGGTGACATGATCCCACATTTGTGCATTGCAGTTAATATTTTACTCACAGTGATCTAATGTTTTGCCCAGAATCATATTATTCGTTGATAAAGTCTCAATTGTCGGAGTAGTTAGTGGGTCACTGGATTTTAAACCCTGCAGTTTAGGTACTTGGTATCACATTGGGTTATACTCCCCATGTATATCACTAAGAATATTACCCAGAACACATAGGGGCATATTAGCAAGGATTTGCGATAATTATCGCAAAGCGCGCTTAGCGCTGTTTTTTTTATCGCCGGCTATCGCTGGATTTCATCGCGGAGATAACGCGTTATTATCAACGCTTATCTCCAAGGCGAAACCCAGCAATAGCGTGAGAAATCCAGCGATAAATTCACTGCGCTAATGGAAAGCTTGCTAATAGGCAGGTGAGGACTTAACCTTACAATCCACCTCCCATTGACAAGATGGTTAAGTCAAGTTTTTATCCGGTGTTAAATTCCAGCGATAATCGCGGTTAGCGCGACTTTTTTTATCGCTTCGCGGGCATTGCTAATAGGGGGTAGTTGTGTTAGCGGCTGTTTCTGTTGACTTTTGGTTGGGAACGCCTACTTTGCACGTCATTAGCGATAAATATCGCTGACATGCAAAGCGGCAACAAGACGGCCGCTATCGCCATTAAGCTGTCGCTAACAGCTGTTAGCGACAGCTTGCTAATAGGGCGATAAAAATATCGCCGCTTTATCTGCAAAAAGTGCCGCTAAAGTGGCGATACTGCCCTTGATAATATGCCCCTCAGATTTATAGATGGGTAGCCGTCAATAGTGTAGTTGCTTTCCACCGAAGGAATCAAATTGACATTATATGGACAGCAAGAGTGAAGGTTGAGTTGTTTATGATGTCATATGGATCATTCAGGTTCTAGCTGACACAATATAGTGCCTAATTTTAGAGTTTGGTGGACAAAGAACTCCTTCAGAAACACGACAGAGTACACTGTCTGGCAAACTCTCGGTCGTCCACCTCATTTAGAGACGGGTGGACAGTAAGGTTTCTGTCGATGGAGACCATGTTGGTTCTCTTAATAGAAAATGTCCTCCAATGCCCAGACAGAGTAGAGGTCGTCAAAGGAAGGACATTACACCTCTGTCCTTATTTAAGGTGAATTGTGTAATGTCTTTTTTCCTGCCCATCATCGCCAGGAAAAATTGAGTAACAACCCCCAAAACCTGGGGGAGATCTCCTAGAATGAAGCCATTCTTTTTCGATTTTCAAAACAATCTCCCTCCTTGGGAGTTTGTTTCTGAAAAATAAAACAGTTGAAAAACATTTTGTACATTGAATGGACCTACCATGTTGGTGGTTCCTTTGAATGTACAGTGAGGTCCACCGGGCGTCAGTCATCTCTATATTTGACAGACAGTAGCTCATCAGTGTAGAGGAGGTCACACCCTCTGGCACCCTAACAGACAGAGTACCATTTGCCGAATTCTAAATCGTACCCTTAGTCATACATAACTCTTCTGGTAATCTAATCTAAGAAGCGATTTTACACACTTTGCACCAGCCATCCAGCTACCTAAACGGTGTTAAACAATTTGTGTATTTCCCGCTTTCAGTATGCATTTGACACCCTAAATAATGTTTCTACTTGAATTTTTTTTATTTTGTCACACTTCTGTAACCTGTTTTGCCGATGGACTTTACTTCTTTGGATAGCAAACGCACTGCATCTCTGCAGAGAATAAACGGTGTTATGAAGATTAATCAAAAGTGTTTTATGTGATTTCAGGCCTGTAGAGCTGATGCAGTGGTGAGAAGTGGAGTTACCCTTTGGGATTTCTAAACAATGCTTCTCTGGGCTTCTACTTGACAAGCAGTCAGTTTCCCACAGGACTTTGCTACGCAGTACCACGTCTTGAAACGGACTCGGGCTTACTGTGGGAATTCGCAGGCCTCCAGGCGCCAGCTGCAATGTTTAAAGGACAGCGTAGTGTTGTGATCCACTTAGATTTATGATTCCTTGTGCACGCTATTAAATGCAGGAGTTCTTCGATTTAAAGTTAATGGAAGAGCGTGAATTTTGTACATTTAATTAACTTCTTTGCACTAGTTTACATGGTTTTCAGTTTGTACACAGAGGCATTTCTAAGAAATCAATCTTGCTCTACGTCGATGTATTTTTTGTGAATTAATTATGTTGAGATCTGGTTCCGATTTGATCGCGATCTGTGTTTTTTTAATTTGTTTTATGGCATGAATCAAATAATTTACTTATAACAAAATATAAAAGCAACAACTTACACTTGGGACTTACTTACGTAAATTGGGTCACAATGACCAGAAAGTACTTAAAGAAAAGAAAAATACATGCATTTGGGAAAAACATAATACATCATAGAAAACAGAATAAATTAATAACGAAATCATAAGTAGAAAATAGCAATATAGAGGCTTTTTTGGTGATTCATGGAGATTACTGAATTTGTGCACAATGCGCACATCTCATCTGTCATAAATAATCGGCACACAAAATCTACCAGCAACCCGTGTTAAATCTGAATGTAATCATGTGCAGGCATTGCTGGCAAGTGGCATTTTAATGTGTTCTAAAAGTTGCCTGGGCCTGCACAAAGGACCTAAAACAAGAACTGGAAACTCCAATGGACTACTGTGGAGGAATGTATTCTTTGTTCTGATTGTTGCACTCAGGATGAAAGAACAAAGGGGCATATTATCAAGAACGGCGTTAAAAATTATCGCCGGTTTAGCGGCAGAAAACTGCCGCTAAAGCAGCGATAATGGGCTTGATAATATGCCCTTGAGATTTCCAATAGAAGTCCATGTTCTGGTGTGAACATGGGCTTCTATTGGAATTCTCCAGGGCATATTATCAAGTCCATTATCGCTGCTTTAGCGGCAGTTTTCTGCCGCTAAACCGGCGATAATTTTAACGTCGTTCTTGATAATATGCCCCAAAGCCTTTTAATCCCTGAACTGCTGAAGCTTTTCTACCCCAAGTGCTGAGCCTTTCTTGGGTATTTGAGGTACTTTTAACTTAGGCCTGCATAGCTTTTTTCTACATAAGTTACCTACATCAAGTTTGCGCCCTTTTTCCACAACATCATGGGGATTCTAAAGATACTCAGGGTTAGTGGGTTCCCCTGAAGGAGACTGAGAAAACAGTCAAAATATAGGGGCATATTATCAAGAACGGCGTTAAAAATTATCGCGGTTTAGCGGCAGAAAACTGCCGCTAAAGCGGCGATAATGGGCTTGATAATATGCCCTTGAGAATTCCAATAGAAGCCCATGTTCTGGTGTGAACATGGGCTTCTATTGGAATTCTCCAGGGCATATTATCAAGCCCATTATCGCCGCTTTAGCGGCAGTTTTCTGCCGCTAAACCGGCGATAATTTTAACGCCGTCCTTGATAATATGCCCCATAGTTTTTTTTTGAGCAGTGAGAAAAAAGTGCTCCGCAAAAAAGTGTCTATTCTTTTCTCTTACAAATGGCATCAACAAAGGTTTTGCTGTGCTGAAATCACCTACTTCCTGTTTGTGGTGAAAACGGGTGTTAAACCAATGGGTGATACCACAAAGCTATACATTTCTGAAAAGTAGACCAAATTCTGAATACAGCAAGTTGTCATTTGTGTAGATCCCATATTGTTTTCCTAAAGTAACTAAGGGGTATATTTATAAGCCCCTTTGCATTGCTCTTATACGATGCAATGTGGTGCAAGAGCGACACAAATTAAAAATGAGATTTATGAAGCCATGCATGGCCACCTTGCACGACCCTCAGTGGCTTCATAAATCTCAAGTAATGCAACTCAATGCAAATCGCTGCGTTGCATTACCCTGCGCCAGAAAGGCTTTTTCCATGGATGTTACATGGGTGTTCCCATGGAACAACCATGGATTTTGACGCATTCCCAGATTTACCAGAGTGGTAGACCTGGGAATGCACCAAAAACCTACGCCTCCCCAGGTGAGGCGTAACGAGGAGAAATATGTTTATTTCTCTTCGATTTCTCCTTTTTCTACGTGTGCTACATTTTGCTGCACACATAGAAAGAGTAAAAAGCCTCGGGACTGTTTTTGTGCAGGAAGGGGCCCCTTCCTGCACAAAAACAATGCTCCTTATGATGCAGGAACTGTTGCACCATGACACAAGAGTGCCTGCGTTGGCGCTAGCCATCCAAAAGGGCACCAGCATAGGGTAAAAGGCAGGAATGTGCAGTATTAACTTAAATACGTCACATTTATTATACTTTCCCTGTCATGCAGTGCAGCCATAAAAAATGTTAAAAAAATGAAAAATAAGTTTGAAAAACAGCCATTTGTGACAAGGTTTTCATCTGTAGTTTCTTGTCACAATAGCTGATTTACAAAAGGACTAAAACGGTACGTCTGCTAGTCTTCTGGTCACAAAGATATATAGGGTTTGTAGGTTGTCCAAGAACCCGAGGCAACCAGAGCCAACAATTGAGCTGTACCTTTGAATGTTTTTTCATTGTGTACCGAAAATGGGTTTGAAGGAAACCTATGTATTTCTGAAATGTAAACCAGATATTGGGTTTAGGAGCAATGGATATATATATATATATATATATATATATATATATATATATATATATATATATATATATATATATATATATATATATATATATATATATATATATATATATATATATATAAATTTGTGGGTACCACTACTAGCATGTGATTTAGAGGGCATTTTGCAAAATGTCTTCTTTTTTACATCCTGGCTTAGATGAGGAAGGGACAAATGCAAATAAATCCAATTGCTAATAATGAATGTTCTACTATTCTGCATTTTTACATGTCTCCTGATAAAAATGGCTCCCCACTTGTGTGACTGGGCCTAGCACCTGCAACACGATACACCCCAAAACACGACCTGGATGCATCATATTTCACCCAGCAGAATCCATGCATTTTTTTTACAATGTTGGTAGCTGCAGATTTTGGGCCCTAGCTAAGCTGCCAACCAGGAAAGCCTACCCCATTCAGACATTTCTGAAAGCTAGTGACACGAGGGCATCCAGGTTGGTGTGACTTCTGAGGTTCTAATGAGTTTTTTTGTTTTTTTTTACACAGAAGCCCTTGCAAGCTTCAAACTGTGCCTAAAAATACTTCTTCCGCACATTTCTGTGAAGGAAGGTACTGGAATCTGAGGGAAACCTACCAACGAGTGTTTCCCCAAATCTACCGATAAAAATTACACATCACTTGTGTGAGTTAGCCTTGAAGCTATGACAGGAAAGACCCCAAAACACAACATAGACAAAAAAACTCTTTCCACTGAAAAACAACCTTTGTTTTGCAATTTGGTTAACTGTGAGTTTTTGGCCCTAGCTCAGTCATCACCTAGGAAAAACCTATCATACCTGCACATTACTGAAAACTAGACACCCAGGAGAGGCAGGGTGGCACAGCTTTAGTGGCTTGCACCAGGAGATTTTACCCAGAAGCCCTTGTAAACCTCAAACTTTGGCTAAAACGCACATTTCCCTCACATTTCTGTGCTGGAACATTCTGTAATCCGTGTGGATACACAAGCTTCCTATCACCTAGAGTTCATACACCTCTCCCGATAAGAATGGTACCCCACTTGTGTGGGTGAGCCAAGAGATTGCAACACAAAAGGCCCTAAAGTCCTAGTGGAGCGATAAACAATTGGGGTAGCTGAAGTATTTGTAGCCGTGCTTGACTGCCATTAATGGAAACCTACCAATCACAGACATTGTTATAAACTAGACACCCAAGGAATTCCATGGTGGTGTGCCTTGTATAAATCCCACAATATTTTCTTACGCACAATGTCCTGCAAACCTCAAACTTGCATAAAAGTACATATTTTCGCGACGTTTCTATGATGGAAACTTCCAGAATCAGCTAGAATCCATAGGAATTCTAACACCCAGCATTACACCACTTGTCCTGATAAAAATGCTGCCTCACTTGTGTAGCTGGGCCTAGTGCCCATCACAGAAACTGATCACTTCAACTTGATTCCTATTGACCTTTGTTTGATCCTTTCCTGTTGCTGGCACTAAGCCCAACCACTCAAATTAGGTGGCGTTTTTATTAGGACAAGTGGGGTAACACTGAGAGGTAGGAAGTTTGTGTACTCTCCCGCATAGAAATGTGTGGAAAATGTGTGTTTTTAGCCAAAGTTTGAAAATGCATGGGCTTTTGGGTATGAAAATCTTGAGAGACCATGCCACCCACACCGCCCTGGACTCTTTTTGTTGTCTAGTTTTCGGAAGTGTGCAGATTTAGTAGGATTCCCTGGATAGCACCACACACAAGCGGAATCCACAGCTACCTGCATTGAGAAAACAGAGTGGTTTTCTATGGAATAATTGATGGGTCCATGTTGCACTTTGTGCCTTATCAACTGCAGGGGCTAGACCCACCAAAAAAAAATGGGGTACTTTATTATGTGGAGACATGTGGAAACGCTGGGTGGTTGGCAATTTATAAATCTCAACAGATTTCAGAAATTTCCATCATAAGATGTAAATAAATGAGTGATCGTAGCCATTTATGCAAACTTTCAAGTTTTGCAGGGCATTATGGGAAAGTGAGTGGGATGAATGCAAGTTACACCACCTTGGACACCTTCGGGTATTCAGTTCTCTAAAAATGAGGGGTTGCTACTGTACCTTAAAATTGGAACCATGACTTACACAGTTTGGCTTTGGCACCTCCAGAACTGGCAGGTTCAAAGAAAAAATACAAATCACATTATCAGAATACGGAAACCAAGACTACTGACGCTTCATCAAAAAGCCAAGAACAAGCACAAGCCAATTTCAGTGCCATTCACACGCCACTCATACACCACCCACAAGACTTTCACACCATCAGCCACGGGCCCAATCCAACACAGCAGTACACTCACATCAACATACCGCCACCGTTCAAGGGCCCATCACCTTCATACACCGCAAGATGGAATCACCAATAAAGCCACCTCTCACCCAGTCACCAATCAACTTGTATACAGACACACCACAAGCAAACATCTGCACACATATATGGACAGACATGTTGATGGTTGGTGACTGAATAAGCTTCACAAATGAAAATAAACTTTGACTAAGTTTTTATGACCAGTCAAGTATTTGACTCAGTTGACATTCTGTGCATTACCGAACACGTGCCAAATGAACCTTTGCTCCTGGCTCCCAGGAGAGTCACATGAAGCTCAGGAAGAAGTATCTTTCATGTGTCTTTAGCACACTTACAGTGCTAAATCCAACTCCTTCAGTCTGTGGATGTGATTTAGGGGTGTCCGAGGATGTTTTGAGGCCTAGATTCCTCGAACTATGTAAGCATATCTACCTTTAAAATTGAGATATACATACTGGGGAAGTCCATTCTAAGCTCCCTAAAGACATGCCCAAAACTAATAAAGATGTTAGTTTTGGACACAGGGTACTAAGTGACAACGTGTGTATGTCCCATCCACCATTATGTGTAGTGTTGTGATAGTAATGCACTGGTCATATGGCAAACTGAACCTCTACACCGTTCTGACAGGGGATGAATATGGCGAGCAGACCACAAATATGACCCATATGTGTAGTGTTGGGTGGAGAGTTCTGTGTAATGTTATGTGTATTTTTAAAGTGTGCAATCACCCGGGACAGTATCCTGCTGCCAACGCAGGAGCAGTCTGGGCTTATCCATGGTATTGCTAGTTGTAGAGCCAAGTCTTCAGCTTCTTGCAGAATTCAAGAATTCTAGAGGCGGCATCGATGTGTAAAGGCAGGTCGTTCCAGGCTTTTGGAGGGAGGTTGGGGAAGGCACTATTGCCTGTTGTGGTGCTGTCTATGCATGGGATGTATGCGAGTAGGAGTCCAGCTGAGCGGAGGTGTCTGGAAGGTTTCTGTGATCTGAGGAGGTATGCTGGGCCCGTGTTATGTAGGGCTTTGAATATGTGCATGACGAGTTTGAAGAGAGTTTGCTTGTGGAAGGAGAGTCCGTGAAGCTCTTTGAGGTGCAGGGTGTGTGCATTGTAGGAGGATGAACCTGGTTGCTGTGTTCTGTACGGTTTGTAGTTATCTGCTTAGTTGAGTGAGGGAGTTATTGAGTACGACACTGATGGGGTTGAGTCATTTGGTGAGGATGAAGTGACTGCAAGTGTATCTCTACTACCTTGACTTTCTGCCTTCTATCTATGTGATATCCATATGAAAGCACACCTTGCCTAAGCTTTTTCTACCTGTTCATGTCTCTGTCTCTCTCAATGTCCTGACTAGTCTTATATGCTTGTCAAGTGGACCTATACTAATGTCTTCCATGGCAGCTACATGAAGGTCAAGAAGACATGTCTTTCATACGTCTTTAGTGCACTCGCTGTGCTAAATCCAAATCCATCTATGTTGTGGATGCAAGTTGGGGCAGTCCAAAGCTGCCTCAAGGCTTAGATTCCATGAACAAAGTGAGCATATCTACCTTTGAAACTAAAGAAAATGAGCTGGGGGAGACTGTCCTGAGTTCAAAAAGGGGTTCTTCCAAAACTAATAAATGCTTTAGGTTATGCTGCATAGGGTAGGCTGTGACAACATGGGCCATGTTCTGTTCTCCTCTATGCAGTACAGTGACTGTAATTCACATGTCATATGGCAAACAGAACATCTCGGATAAAGGTGTTAAGTATGTCATAAGCAAGTCCAAGATTCTCTCAACTGGAGGAAACATTTCAAACGGCTGCTTGACTAGTGAAGCAGTGACCCATGGAAGGCATGTATCCATACACAGCTATTAAAAGATATATACTAGGATAGCTCCACTTCAATCAATTTCCCAATACTTTTGTATGGTATAGCATAAAACAAGTTGGAAAACATAGGCCTGGCTGAGGTGGGTAGTGGGACAGTAGCAACAAGTCTAATGCCTCTTTCCCTGTTTAGAGCAGACGCTACAATGACAAAATAGCTGAATCTTTCTCGCTGTTGCAGGTATGCGGTTGGCAATGTGTCGTTCCTGCAGCCTTGCCACATCCTCCGTAACTGATGAAGTGGAAGCTACTGCTTCTGTAGCAATAAGACTTTCAATGACTGCCAAATGAAATTCAAGGAAGGGCATTGCTTTTCCTGTGGTGGTCTGACAGTAAACAACATACGCATTGTATTTTGTTAATTGGATCAGATGGGTAGACAGCTTTATATACCATGTGCACATTTTACAACTTGCATTATGTAGCTGAAGTACCTGGTCATTATTAAACACCACTCTTATGTACTTGTTGTAATCAAGTATACTTGAATTTCAGCCAAATGGCCCAAAACTGTCACTTGGGAAGTGCTCTCATCATCAATTGTAGTGAGCACATACACATCCCTGCTATAGGAGAATTTGACTGCAAGAAGTTTGTTGGAATGTAACACAGTGCTCTGGGTTATTTGGAGTTCTTACTAGGGGTAGGTGGAACTTGCGGAGTTTCACTCTGCGGAATTCTGCAGAGTTACATGAAAACTCCACGTGATTTCGTGGAGTTCAGCGAGCGGGCTGAATCACCATGTCGTGCTGACTTTTTGCACCAGGAGCAGTTTGTTTCGCACTGCAAAATCAGTGCGAACAGCAGCATGCAGCATGCCAGAAGACGCTGCTTCTTTTCTGCTGCTCAAGTAGATTTTCTATTCGAGTGGCAGCTTTCTCCCTGTGAATGGTCCCAACTACCCGCGCTGAGAAAATCTCACTGGGTGGTGTCCTAGCTCCCAAAAAGTGTGCTAGGGGAAGCCAATTCTCTCTCGCGCTAGACAACTTACTGTTGGCGAGCTGTGTGTGAAAAAAAAACTCTGCCACAGGGTGGTCAGTGGAGTTTTGCCAGAACTCCCCATTGCAAGCGTAACTTGGAGTGGGCAAAACTTTGCGAATTCCGCCAGCGGATCAGAAGGTATCGCCCACCCCTACTTCTTACAAGTTTTCCTGTGAATTCTTTGCAGTGACAGCAGACTGTACCACATTCCAAAATAACAGCTTTGTACTTCCCGCTGAACAGCTCTAAACCTGTATGGAAGTTATTCACATAATGGTTAAAACTTTATGAAGGAGTGATTGGACAATTCCCATACAATCTTTTCCAAGACTCCTAGCGTGGAAATAGGGAGTTGTTCCCTGCATATACTCTCAGGATGTATACATAACCAGTATAGTTCTCACACAGCATGCACATTTTGATGTCATAGCAAGCTCTTTTGCTCAGTATGTACTGCCTGAACAGCAATCACCCTTTGTACAGGATCAAGCAATCATCAATGCTATACTCATCAATGCTGTATTCTTTCCAGGAGTATTAATAGCTGGAAACCTAGCAGACAAATGTCCTATGAAAGGCCATATTATGAACAATCTATCATGGTCTGGATGGGCCCGGGCCAATGGAGAAGAATTATCATTGAAATTCAGCATACACTGCAAAAGCAAAAAATAATCTCTGCTCATGACCAGTGCAAAGCTTGGTGTTACCCAAACTGTACAAGTAAACCAGCGTGACTGTACACTAAGTTTGTGCACTATCCCCATTTTGACCGTAAGGTTCAGAAATTTCAACTCCCCAAGTGAATTGGAAGTCCATTGGTGTGCCCTAGAATGTGGCCCAAGAGTGCTTCCATGCTCCCTCAGAAACATTTTGGCACACAAATTTGTTTGGTGAACAATTTCCTCAAGTAAGTCAACATCCAAAAAGAGGTGGAGATGGTCAATTGGCATAAAATGTGCTGTATCAATTTTACATCCAGTGTCTGCAGTGAATTTGGGCTGCACTAAATTGCGGTACTGTCAAGAGTACACTCCGTCTATGCCTGCTGCCACACCTGCTACTGTTTTTCCAATGCACTGTGCTGGGGAATGGACATCACAACTGCCATGATCATGTTCCTCAGAATCATTGGAAGACGAGTCATCGGAGGAAACTCTACATACTGAAAAAACACTTCCAGATTTTGCTCCATTTTCTTCTCCCTTAGATGCTGTCTCATTATCTGAACCTGTCTCTGAGCTGTCACCATAACTTGTGTTGACTGAATAAAACCTGTTTAAAACCTTCCTTTTGAAACTCTTTGCCCTACGTAAAAGGCAGAACTATGGTTTTAAATCAGTGGGCGGGATTGTGCATCTGTGAGTTGTGTGTGACAAAGTGTAAAAGCACTTAGCTTATCGATGGGTGTATGTGTGCATCGGACCCATAAGTGTAACAAAGTGTAAAAGCAAAAAAGCACTTAGTTTAGTAGTACTCCATCAGCTTTTCTGGAGATACAATAAAAGAAAAAAAAACAAAGTATTACTTTACATACTCAATGTTACAAGATACTTTGTGGGACAAGTGGTGCAATGCAGTGAGCAATGTTGCTGCTCTGGGTCACCTGGGGAGAGCAGAACTGCACCATATCTTAAAAGAAGTGGAGCAATTCTTCTCTCTCTGTGCGCTGGCACAGCGTGCGCAGCCTTGCACCAACACAGGCACCCTTAAGCCATAGTGCAAGGGTGTTGGCGTTACGGTCAGGATAGTTTTTTGTGCAGGAAGGAGCACCTTGATAAGCCAACCTCAGACAGGAGCCAGTTTTGGCAGAAGTTCTTGTCTACAAGTCTTTGTAGATATGATTTGTGACTCAAAGCAAGGGTGGATGCACAAGAACACCCATGCAAATTCCATGGAACACCTCTCTGACCGAAAGCAGCACAAGGCAGCACAATGTGCTGCAACTTTTTTTCTTTTACAAAACAATGCAAATAGCCATTTGCATTGCTTTGTAAAATCCCAACAAACTACTGCCTTTTCTCTTTCCCTTGAGGATGTAATTGCGCCACAGGAGAAAACATACTTCTAAAAAAATAATTATGCTTCAAAGGGGGTTATCCCATTTCCCTGGGGGGCTGACCCCCCCAAAAACCCAGGAAATCTGGCCGCCATTTTTTTTACTCCTGGGGTGTGTGATTGCAGCATTCTTTGGGGAAGCGATCGTGGGTCCCAGGGGAAAACATACATTTATTACATTTATAATAATAATTATGCCTGGGGTTGGGGGTTCTGCCCATTTCCCAGGGACGCCAACCTTACCAAAAGTACAAAAATGATGGCTGACGTTTTGTTTTCCCCTAGGGGGTGCAATTGTGCCCTCATTGGGTGCGATCATGCCCCCAGGGGAAAACATAAAAACATACTTTTATAATAATATTAATGCACCCATGGAGGTTGTTATTTTACATAATAACACATTACCCCCAACAAAAACACACATTTCTCAAAACAATGACAGACATATATACAGTCTAACATTGAATGCTATGTCTTGAAAGATTAATTAAATCAATCAATGCTTCAAGTAATATACAAAATATATGATAAGAAACGTGCAATATGGTGCTATATTGCCCTCTCAGGGTTCAAGTAACATTTATAAACCTCTCAGTCTACAGCCTTGTGGTCTGTAAACATCAGCAGAACCCCTTGAAGGCAGTACAGGCCTATAATATACAGATACCCATTATCGATTCCCTATATATTACATGTTTCAGTGTGTTTTGTATTTGGTTTAGAGTCATGAAATAAGAACATTCATGATATGAAGAAAGTGAGTGATTCATGCCATTGTACTCAGTTTTCTGAATTCTCTGGCGCCAATTCACAAAAAGAAATATATCTGCACTCATAAAATTGCACTTGGCCCAAGTCCACATGTGGGTAATGGTTATATGCAGTGAGTTGGCAGTGTAGCCTGGTCGTGGGCCACATTACACAGCAAAATCTGATGTGTACGGTCAAGGCCATGCCCTTCAGGGATTGACCAGCCTTGGCATGTAGAGTTGAAGACTGCCCAATCTAATTGCCATCAGCCATGCGCTTCAGGATTATGGCAGCCCCCCACATGGTTTGGGTGCAGGGCTTGGCCACTGGCCTGTCCATAGGTCCACCCTCTCTGTGACAGGCCAGTACCTGCCACCAACTCCCACTGTGGATGGCAAAAGGCCCTTTCCGCACTGGAAGCTGGCCTCTGCAGAGGTTTGGGTGCAGGGTTGTGCCAGGCCTTGTAACCAACCCACTCTGCACATGACTATTGGCTGTGTGCTGTGGTTTTTGGCTTAAAACGAAAGCTAGGCTTAAGGAGCAGTTACATTTGGTGAATGATCAAAAACAGCTACAAATATAGTGAGAAAATAAAAGGTAAATTGAAGTTTTGGTTTTCTTTGGTAATAAGACCTTAACTTAAAGTTACTGAAAATTCCGCAGTTAAAATGGAATAATGGTTACAAAAGAAAACATAAAAGCAACTAACATTTGCCTCCTTTTGTTAGGTAAATGAACAATAACTTGTGCTCCTGTCGTGTACTACTTATAAACTTACATATGACATCACTCATGACATGTCAAATTACTTCTTTGATGACATTTAACAGTTTGGTAAGTCAGCTCTAATTTGAGCATAGATGTTTTAAGATGAAGCACTTATATGAACAAATCTAGACGACCTCTTCCAACCCTTATCTCAAACAATCCCCAGAGTTTTAAACTCAAACATGTAATTCCACAAAAATCTCTACAGAACAAGGTTGTCAAACAAACAAATACACATCAAAGTCTAACTGAGCCCGTGGTGGATAGCGAATTGTACCGAAAACAACTGTTTTCCAAAATAGTCCAATCTGCTAAGGATACATTGCAAACAAGGGCAATTTCGCAAAGAAACCATCTCTCGACTCTAGCCCAAAGCAAAACCAGAAATGCTTCATCGCTACAACAAGGTAGCTTTGCCGGCACCTTCAGCGCAAAAAGCCTTCCACGACAGGAGGCATCCCAAAGGGAAAAGATACAAACGATTTTTCAGCCCCTTTATAAATCACGTGGTAACAATGACATCCTAAACAGAACAAATATTCTGAAATTATTGGCGGTTCAGGTAGATCTAAAACACTTCCCCCCAAATGCATTGAGGCAATAGAATTTAAGTGCAGCAATCCGCACAAAGCCACTCTAGCAACTTGGGCTTCACCTGATATTGCTGATTTGATTCTAACAAAACACAACCTCTTCTCCGAGTGGGGAATTAATATATGAGAGCCTCTGGAGGAGAACTACCCAGTAGTGCTACTAAAGAATGATCAAATTGAACCATCAAAAAAGTGTAGCACCCAACTAGGGCAAGGACAGGGAAAGACCATCTAATTTTTAAGGAATTTAATATGGAAGGTTCTGATTCTTAACCTCCCTTAACAATATCAATACATCAAGCAAAAAAACGTATTTGCCATCTTCCAAATAGTATCCAATACGATAAAGTTGATTGGAACTGGCTTTCCCTTACCATCAATCAAAATAAAACTGACTGACAGGAACAAAAATGCCATAATATGGTCTATCATTGGACTCCAAATCGACATGGGACAAGCAACGCACTAAAGCAACAATTTCATCTGGACGAAACTTAAGCAAATTATGGAAAAACCGAAGGAATCTCAGTGGGTAATACCTCCACTCACTCAACCCTGCTTTCATGGAACATCGCAGGCATCAAAAAACTAACTGTTGATCTGGAACTCAGTTCGTACCTATAAAAATTTGACAGCATACGCCTCGAAGAGACATGGAAAGAGGAGGATACACAGAAATCTTTACCCTCGCACAAAAAGCAAGGCAGCATGGTCATCCTAAATGGGGCCTATCCATATATGTAGCACTAAACAAAAACTTCTACTTTTCCAGTCTCCCAAGCAGCGTTCCATTTATACAGGGCATAAAAATAAACAATTGGATGTACAGCAACGCCTTGGGATGTATCATAATTTTAAATATTTAAATCCATCAGAATTAAACCCGAAAACGGAGAAATGTAAAAATAATACAAAGTTATCTTCTGTCCTTAGAAATTTTGCATCAAGGTATCCCCTGCACAGATGCAGGCGATTTTAATATAAATAGGGCTAACCAACAAGGAAGAAGAGGAAACTTAAAAAGAACAGACAGATATTGGAGCATCCCAATCCAAATTTCTAAATTTGGTTCAATCAACAAATCAGATCATGAACTATTACAAACAATAGAAGCCTTGGGCCTTCGAGCACTAAATGGCCGCACTCAAGGAGACATTCTGATGAACGCCACAAGGAAAACCAACAAATTAAATTCGTTTCTGGACTATACTTTCGTATCCCTTAAACTTTTTCACAAAATCTCATGTTTCAAAATCTGCAATAGGTGTGAAAGCGACCATTCGCCATAAACCTTTAGCATTATAAATTATAATATGAAGAGGCAAATTTACAAACCTATCGGCACACCAGAGCCAGACATAAACTGGAAAAAAATCAGATGGAATGAATCGTCATCTTCCCGATATGAGTCTTGGAAAAAGTTCAGTTCAACATTTACTTGGGATTCTAAAAAAATCCAATCTCGGCCTAGTGCCAATCACAAGAAGAAATCAAGGCCGCTCTGGCAACATCAAATAACTCTATAGGCCCTTACCATCAGCACCTGGTGTTCCAGTTCACTCAGACAACAATGAAGAATCCTGGACAGAGAAATGAAAGCTATTAATCTCCAGCTAAACCCAAAGGGCCCAACAAGGCTCAGAGAACTAGGGAAGTCTTATAAAAAGGCAATCTGGGAAGCAAAGAGAGCAAAATCAGAGCAAGACTGGATTGATATAGTTCAATCCTGTAAAACCAACTCAAAGTCATTATGGTCACTAATAAACCAATCAGATAGTCACAGCATGGGATCAGTGGGAAACAATGTCACTGAAGAAGCTTGGAAAGCTCATATTTGCCCTATATGATACGAAAGACGATCGACCAGTTAATGTAACGACTATTTCATCTGGAACAGCGTTGGCCTTACACAAAGCGAAATTTCAAAAAGAATTGAGAAAAGCAGGGGGAATTGTGCACCCGGCCCAAATGGCCTTCCAGGGGTCATATACAAAGACATCCAGGATTTTTGGAGCAGCTGCTTCCAAAATTTATTCAACTATTGTTTAACCACAGAAATTATCCCGGACAGTTGGCACAGCTCAATCTTACAGCCAATTTATAAGAAGGGTTCTTATGGTTCCCCTGAAAGCTACAGAATGATAGTCATATTAGACACTGATTCCAAAATATTGGCAGGACTTATCTTGACAGAACTCGAAGAATGGGCTGACAAGAAAAACTTAATCCCATATAATCAGACTGGCTTTCGATCAAAAGCTAGTACTTTAGATAATCTGGTAGCTCTGAATATGATTGTCGACAAATGCATGTCAAAGAAACAATTATTATATACATGCTTTGTGGATTTCTCAAAAGCCTTCGATCATGTTAACCACAATTTATTATGGAAAAAGCTGTGTAGTTGGGAAGTTCAGCCAAAATTACTGCGTGCAATTCAACTTCTATACTCCAATAATTGGACCCAGGTCAAACTAGGTCAAAAATATACAAGAAAGGCAGCTGGTCATTGGGGGGAAACCAATTCTACGAGCTACGTCATATAAATACCTTGGAGTATGGTTACAAGAACGGCAGTCACACAACTTACTCAGAGTGCACTAAAACCAAGAATTGCTTCCCTGCTCTCAGCTTTCCAGCGAATTCACCGGAATTTACAAAGCCCGACCTTTCTGTCATTACCAACTGCAATACAAGCCAAGTTCATTCCAACTCTCTGTTACAGCACTGAAGCTTGCCTGGGTAAAACTAGGTCTTTCCTCAATTCAGCACAAAATAAGGTCTTTAGACTTTAATTTCAGCTACCCCGGAGTGCATCCCCCTCTCAGATTCGATTAGAATTTGGGCTAATAAATCAAAATTTAGCACAAGTAGGTGCATTGATTAAATACATGTCATTAGTAAGATCCTCGGATGGAAACACATTAAGATCTTTGATATGGAATGAAATTCAAAATAACATGCACCAAAATTCGAACAGCTGGGCCTGAACCCTCAACATAGCATTAACGATGCTTAGAGCTAAAGAGCTATGGGACATGGCACTTCCGCATGACTCTTTTAAAAAAGTCATTACCAAGCAAACACGGAACCTGTCATGGCTTGAAGATAAAGAAGAGTTCAGAAAAAGAAGGCATGCATGGATAACGATTGATACTTACAGGGAGCCACACCCCCAGAATTACCTCACGACACTACTTGGATCATTTTATAAAAATAAGCTACTGCAGTTACGTTTTGGTCTATGCCAAACACTAGAATACATCCCCAAATGGCAACCGCAACCTCTGAATACAAATTGCAGACTTTATTTACTACATGAAGAAAGTTTGACTCATATTTTATCAATCTGCCCGATCTTACTAATAGAAAGAAAAATGTTATTGAAAAGATTTTTTAATATGTATAGCATTAGATCATGTTGGCACACTCTACTATTCTGCATTAAATGGGAATCTCTACAAATAGTAGCTGCTTTCATAAAATGTTATCTTAAAGCCGAACGATTATTGACCGCAAATACTCTAATGAATGCAACGTAAAAATGGCTCCACCGTGACTTCACTCAAACAGGGCACAATATGAACTTCTGTGATGCTCAAAGGAAATCATTAAAATCTGATTTTAATATAGCAGTACATGTTTTTAATGTTTTTATCTGTGCAATATTTTATGTTTTTTTATCAACTGAAATAAAACGACCTTGTACCTTTAGTGATGCTGTAAATGTACAGTGCAATGTTCTAGGCAGCTACTCTTATGAAAATCTGAAATGTAAAATTGTTCTAAAATGAGATTGCAAAATCTGAAAGAAGCACTATTTGTGCTCAACTTGTACCTTGTACAAGGCACAGTTGTAAGAAAGGACACAAAATTCACTGACAACTGTTTCTACCACTATGTCAAGCGACATATGAGCACCTAAAGTAAACAAACATATCAGTCTTACTTTCTTAAGATACCAAATATATTTTAGGGTCCAATTATTTTAAGCGTCAGTATTGCTTTGGTAATTATGACAGCAATAGTGCTCTATATATTGGAGGAGGCATATTTGTAATAGTTTAAAATATATTTGTTCCAGCAAAGACTAAAAGTAGGAAATCACTTTCTGATGACTGACAGGAACACAGACATAAATACCTGCATCTCACATTAACACAACTAAGCGGTTGGCGGTTCCTCCTGACCAATTATGATGCCACCAAACACAGTTCGGTCAGATTCCCATTGACTCCTATGGGAGCCTGTGTTCCGCCCGACAACACAGGCTCCCATGGGGAAATGGGGGGCTGCGGAAAACTCTGCACCCTGTTGCAGGCACCCGATGGTGCCTGTCACACAGTGCAGGGTTTTACAGGGGGGTCCCTTAGGGGCCCCCAACCGGAGGCCGCAGAATAAAGGGGCCCTGCTAGGGGCTCCAAAAGTCACTTTCTGACATCCTTTTCGTGTCTGGCAGGCCGACTCGGAAAGGCTGTTGGAAACCGACATCGTAATGGCTCGGTCGGAAACGCAGTACGTAGAGCAGCACGATGAGGGTCCGACTGACACAAATTCTCTGAGAGCCGGTCGGAACCGATTCGGAAAGACCCTGCGGTTTACAAACCGACTGTATGATGCTGCACATGCGCAAAGCGGTGTGCCACCAAAGCTGTCAAACAAGGTGTTCGAATAGTAAAAGGTTGTTTTTCCGATGGAGACCAAGTAGATAGTCAAGTTTCCAGTAATCATTAAAGATGATCCAGAGGCCAGCACAGCGCAAGGTCGAACAGATGGCGTGCATAAATTAATTCACAGTTATCCACAAGCATTGTCATTAAGTTCACACTGGTCCGCAGCGCTGCTGCGTTCCTGAATCACCACCTTTCGACCCTGGCAAAAAGCTAAATATTGGTGATAGATGGATTGTTTGAATAGAGACATTTGAAGATTTTATTGATGCACTTGAAGAAACTGATAACAAACAGATTATCAAATACCTCAAAAATCTTGCTGGTGTAAAAGAAATCATAAAGAAAATGTATGCTGCAAACTGAAGAAGTCACTTACCTTCAGAATAAAAAAGAGTTGAATCTCAAGTTTAATCCAATGCCCAACATTGATTACAAAAGATACATTTTCAGTCAAGAACAACAGAAAGTTGGTGAAACCATTGATGGATTTGTGGAGACACTCGACACACTCATCAAACACTGTAAGTTCAATTAATTGAAGAAGAAATACGTCGGGGAAAGGAAGATGGCGGGCTGAAACCGCCGCGGTGAGCACTCTCCCAGAATGCTCCTACCGTACTGCTGGGTGTACTGGATCCAGGGCTGACTTTCGCTCCCGGCGGCGGTCCCAAGTGAAGTTCAGGACTCGACATCCCCCTGACATTGAAGAAGGCACTGGGAGGGTTTTGAGATGCTGTTGATGCTGTGGCAGCTCTGCATCATTCTGCGAGGGTGCCTGCAACAAGCACGGATGGCTCACTGGCAGATCTGCGCCTTCCTAGGGCGAGAGCAAAAACCTTTAATGGCTCCACCACGCACTGCTGCACAGTGAGGAGGATGCAGGAGCCACAATACTACACCTGCAGCTGTGCCCTCAAGTAAGGATCTAAATCAGGAGGCTGCCAAAACAATTGAGTCCCGGGTCGGATGGCCCATATTGAAGATATTACAATCTAGCAGCGCGGCAGGACTGTTACAAGCTTATGACCAAGTGGAAGCTGATATGGCAGATTCCATGATGGTGGAAGCGCTCATGAGCGCAGTGCAGAGCAATAAATGAGTTATTGATAATGAGCCTTCTGTAGATTTAACAATTGGTGCAGCTCTGGAAAGGGAGCAGGATATCTGCATCACTGATGGTTCTTTAGGGGAGGCTGCGGGTGTCAGCATCTTAGCGACACCCCATGGGGGTCTTCATTTTTTTGCTGAGCCCGGTGTTACAAATACTTCTGACTCCACTACTGGTAACGTTGGGCCTGGCACGTTGGATAAGAATGCTGGTAATAATGTTGGACTACACTCCTCAGTAAGATGTCAAGTAAGATCTTAAGGGTTTGAGCATGCTGAAGTAGGCTATGACAGCTTGGAAATCGCTACTTCTGATACCAATGTGATTATGGACAAAAGTGCAGAGCTGGAAGCGCAGAACGATCATACAGCTGGATTGTCTGAAAATAAGGATGAGGACCATGATATAAGGTCAGAGGGGGGGGCTTAGTAGTGAACCATCCCTGTATATTGAGTACCTGGATAACAGTACTTCAAATAAGAAATAAGCCAGAACTAAAGGCATTAAAGGGCTTAAACAGAAAGGGATATGGCCAGTGTACTGACGCCCAATTGGACTGCACAGTTTCAACCCACTCAAAGACCAGCTCTAAATACAGTCCTTTACGTAAGTGGGTTATTTCTAAGGGGGAGGTCAAAGCTCTGATTTCGAGGTTGTCAAATATAGGCTCTGCTTCACAACCTCAATCAAAGGCTCCCAGGTGACTGCCATTTTAGCTGGCAGTTAAGGGGGTGGGTGAGTTGGTGGGGCTGAGCGATGGGGGCAGGGAAAGCCTTCGGAGAAGCAGAGATCACTACTGACCTACAGTCAGGGGGGTTGGGGGAGTTTTTAAAGTCAGATCGGTCAGAAATTCCACACAGAATGTAACGCCATGTTGGGGGGACTGCATGACTTTAAAGGCAGGGAAGGTCTTTTGGCTGTTAAAATTATACAATGTCTAGGCTAAAACTGATGTGTTGGAATGTTGCTGGGTTGAATCAAGCCTGTAAAAAGCAGTTAGTGAGAGAAGAATCGCTGTTTATAAACCGCATATTTTAGGCATCACAGAAACGCATTTGGCATACAAAGATAGGCAGGTATTAAAACAACTGGGATATGATAGTATCATCTGTACATCCCAGACAATGTCTGTACGTGGGGTGGTGATAATGGAATCTAAGAGTTTAGCAGTTACAGTCATCAAAACCTCTACAGATAGCAGGGGGAAGTGGGCCATTGCCCAGCTACTGACTAATACCCGGAGATATAGTATCTGTGTTGTTTATGGCCCTTACTTGGATGAACCAGATATGTTTGACTTTTTAAGTTTAGAATTGTTGGACTGGGCAGGGTAGCTGATAGTAATGGGTGATATTAATTGTGTTATGGAGTATAAAGTTGATTCTACTAATCGGCAACCCAATATTCGGATGGCTAAAACTCGGGCTTCAAATGTGGTATTGAAGAGATTACACAGGTTAGAGGATGCATGGTGAATTTTATATCAGCGGGTACCTGGATATACTTATTACTCTTCCCCCACAGGCATTACTCACGTATTGACATGATATTTGTGAGGGGGCTGATGCTAGATGGGGCAAAGATCGAGATATGCCCTGAGATATCTGATCATAATGCCATAATTTTAACACTGCAGATCCCGCCAGAAAGGCAAAGAGTCCAGCGACTATTTTCTTAACCTCGACATCTGCTTGCCAATTTGGAATATCGTCGGTACCTAAAAACTATATTGGCTGAATTTATTTGGATTAATAAGGGCACTGCTTCTATTGCTATTGTATGGGATTGCATTAAGGCTTATATTAGGGGAATTACACTGCAGTTTATCTTAAATCAGAATAAGTGTAATCAACTGGAGCCTGCTCAATCACGGCAGGAGTGTGTAGACCTTGAGTTGCAACATGCTCAGGCAATTCTAACAGGCAACCCCCTTGAACAGGATATACATCTTAAGTTAAGGGAGAGGTGGCAAATGGTTAACCGGGGAGTAATTTAGAAAGCAGCGACAAGTTATCAGAAGAATAGCACATGCCAATATGAGTATGGTGAAAAAGTGGGACGTATTTTGGCCCATCACATGGCTGATGAGGAGGCATGTAGTGCTATTAATTTATTTTGGGAGATGATGGGGGGTTTTATCAAAAGATTTATCGTAAACCTGATAGCATTGATCAGCAGATTGTAGCCAGCTATCTTGGGGATAATAGGATGCCCCGGTTAGATCCTCTACAGAGCTCCATGTTAGAAGTGAGGGTGGAGCCAGGGAAGGTGGAGGCAGCTGTTGGTGCTCTATCATCTGGTAAAGCCGCGGGAGAGGATTCTATCCCCTTAGAATTCTATAAAGTATTTATGAATATTCTTGCCCCCGAATTTACAGAACTGATAAATTATATCTATAGTGGGGGAGAAGCCCCAGTGTCATGGGGGGTGACTAACATGGTAGTCTTTGTGATGAAGGGCAAACCATCTGAAGAGAGGGGGTCTTATCACCCGATATCTTTGATAAATGTGGATGCAAAGATCTACTCTAAAGTGCTAGCTACACACCTTGCCCCTTTTATGCACTAGCTGGTTTCCATACAACAGCATGGGTTTGTACCTGGAAGGGATACCATGGCGCACATTAATACTGCAATCGCACCATTTGAGGTTACGTGTCAAAACAGGGATCGAATGGGTAAGATAATGTTGGACGCTGAAAAGGCATTCGACCGGGTCACCTGGGAGTCACTCTGGATGATCATAGGGTGTTTTGGAATTGGTGATAGGTACATAGCATTAGTGCAGGCATTATATAAGAATCCGATATCCAAAATCTTAACGGGTGGCAAGTCCTCTACTTTATTCTCCATACATAGGGGCACGCGTCAGGGATGTCCACTCTCCCCGCTGCTGTTTGCTCTCTATATAGAACCCTATATAAGACACCTGATGCTGAACCAGGGCATATAGCCAGTAAGATTAAATGGTGTTGAACTGAAAATAACTGCATATGCAGATGATATAGCAGTGTACGCTACTAACCCATGTGAAGCAATCGATTTTATATCCAAGGAGGCAGAAAGGTTTGGCGAATTCTCAGGATACAAGCTCAACTTATTCAAAACTCAAATAATTCTTAATTTTAAAACAACCACACCCCCAGTGGGAGTTGCGGACATAGCTACCTATTTGGGGGTACAGCTTAGTAGTCAGGTGGAAAATATTGTTACTCTTTATTATGAGCCGCTTTTATAGACAGTTATTATCAAGTTACGGCAATGGCATCGGCTCCCTTTAAGTATCTTGGGGCGATGTAATATCATTAAGATGTACATCTTACCTAAATTCTTATATCTTTTTCACTCTATACCACTGCGAGTTCCCGATTCATTTTTCAGATGCCTTGAGGGGGCAATTGGTAGTTTTATATGGGGGTATCGGAAAGCTAGACGAGCCATTAGATATATGAAACTGCCTTATGAGCAGGGGGGATTTAAGCTGCCGAATTTTAAAGTATATATCTGGGCCTCATTTATGGACCAGATTCAAAGCTTACTGAGCAGGGGTAAGCCTAGTGAAAATGCAGTTGGGTATCAATTAGCTTTAGGCTTAGATATCAAGTATGCAATGCATAAGCTAACTGACCCTAATTATTTTAAGAGGGTAAGATTGAAGGTGATAAGGGATGTAGTCCGAGTATGGTGGGAAATTTATATGAAGTTTTCCTTACCAGCTGTCCAGTCTCTCACCCCACTTTGGGGTAATCCATTATTCCCCAGTATATTTCCCGATAGTGTGGGGCAAACATGGTGGAATATGGGTCTACAAACTTTAGGCTAGCTATATGACACCCAGGGGCTACGCTCTTTTACTGCACTTCAGGAAGCATTTGGCTTCTGCAGCGATCCTTCTTTAAATATCTTCAGGTTAGGGACTACTTTCTCCATAACTGGGGATACAAAAAGGAGCATGAGACATCTGAAATTGTTGTGCTACTATATCAATCTTCAAAATGTAACATAAGTATAATGTACCAAGAGTTTATGTCCCATGTTGAAGATGTTAATGCACAAATAGCGCTAAGGTGGAGTCAAAGGCTAGGAACTACATTAACTAGTGCTGAAGTACAGGAGGCTCTGGAAAAACTGGATAGGGCAGTTATATCTGTAAATCTCAAACGGCCACAATTTAAGACAGTGTATATGCTGTATCATACACCTGAACGCATATCCAAGTGGACTTCTTCTAGGAACTCTTCTCAGGTATATTGTCCCAAATGTCAGTTATTTGCATCAGATATAGTTCATATGTTCATCGAGTGCCGGGAGCTAAAAGAATACTGGGGTAGTCTATTCCAATTAATATCAGAACAGTTGGGGCTGGAATTTTGCTTGAGTAACAAAGAAATACTAATCGGTTTAAAGACCAGAGGGCACCCTAGTTTTAGGGCCTTAATCGCAATTATCATAGTAAATGCACGCCTATGTATTGCTAGGGCATGGGTCGATTCTATGTCGCCTAGAGTACCTAAATTCTGGGCCATACTCCGGCAGACTTATGAAAGTGAAATAGCTGTGCCCAAGGCTCGAGGACCTAGGGCAGACAAAAAGGTGGAGAAGATCTGGTCGAAACTGCACTGGATGTAGCGGTTTGTACTGAGCACTCTAGCTATTGATGCATGAAGCTAACTGACCTAAAGTATTTCTCACATTCAATTAGTGTTTCATTTACTTTTCTCTGTCTCATGTACGTTCTTTTTTTTCTGTCCCTCATTGGATTTTGTTGAATCAATGAACTACTAGTGATGTGATAATGTTTATATAATTATCAGATAAAAATGATGTAAGAATGCTGTTAGAATGTTCTGATAGCTCTAAATTATGGGGTTAAATGCAATAGAAAATAATTTTTTTAAAAAGAAGAAGCAATACGTCTTAGAGTTATTGATGAATGGTTGTCAGATTCATTCAACTGACGAATGCTGAGAGAAACTCTTAGGGGCCGATTCCGATCTCGGCCGGAAGGGCTCCGAATCGGATTCGGCTTTACCGAATCCGATTCGGAGCCCTATTTCCCGACCGAATCGTACGCGCGTCCGGGCGAGCTAGTACGATGCGTGCGCTCACGAAATCTCCGACCGACTCGTACGCAGGACCCGACCGCTCCGACCGACTCGCACGGGGACGACTCGCACCGCGCTATGGAGACGTTCCCCGGCCGGGTAAGTACGATGCGCATCGCGACCGCTCCGACCGACTCGCGCAGTCCGGCTCGAAGGAGCTGTCGGAGCCGCACTTTGGGGGTCCGTGTCGAACCCCCCTCGAAGCGTAGGCACGCGAGTCGCACACAGGGGGGGACCCATGAGTCCCCCCTACACGTGCATGTATGGCGCGACCCGCATCGACGCGAACACGCTGTAGTGGGCGCCCTTGTTCGCGTCGTGCCCATTGAGTCAATGGGAGCCCGTGTACGCGTCGTACGACTGGCTCCCATTGACTTCAATGGGAGTCCGACCGAATCGAGTCCGATAGCATACGTGCGCATCGTACTCGTTCGGTCGGACTGCTAGAGTCCGATTCGGTCGGAAATCTCTCTGGGTCCGGCTCGGTCGGAGAGATTTCCGGCCCGAATCGGAATCGGCCCCTTAGTCACGAGCAAGTGTTAATGGCTGCCAGAGCCGAAGAGCGTGCTGATAAACAAGCTAATGATATGGAGGCCAGAAGTGCCCAGAATAAATTACTCATGTGTGTGAAAAGTAAGCCAAAGCACAAGACTGAAGGACATAATGTGATAAAAAGAAGTTGGGCAAGATTCACAAAGGCAATCTGAGACAAAAGTCTAACTTTATGACTTTTGGTGTTCACAGAGGTCATTTACGAGTCATATCTTTATGTCTGCAGTCGAGCCGGAATAGCCAAACCCGGGCCATACTCTCCGCACCCGGGCCATACTATCCGTCTTGAACCATACTCTCTGGCTCAGGCTGGATGAAGTGTAATCAGTGGGCCTGAATATAAGTTTTTACAAAAAGGAATATTAGGAATGTGTGATAAATGGTAGAGGAGGTCATGATAATCAGTTTGGGCAGGGAAAAGGGTGTGGCCGGGCATTACATCATATCCCAGAAACGTTTGCTCCTTTCCATCATGGTACATGCAGTCCATGATTTGCGTTCCCCTCAGTGTTGACTGTAATCTCACACCACAGTCAACACTAAGGGGAGCGCAAATCATGGACTGCTCAACACTGAGGGGAGCGCAAATCATGGAGATTCTGGCCCGACTGCGGATGTCAAGATAAGACTCATAAATGACCTCTGTGCATACCAAAAGTCGTAAAGTTAGACTTTTTTCTCAGATTGCCTTTATGAATCGGGCCCCTTGTGTTTTAGATGTGGATTTTCATTTCCACATGAAGGTAAATGTCCCACCATTGGACAGATATGTAAAGGCTGTGGGAAGGAGAATGATTCTGAGACAGTTTGCAAAGCAAAGGAAGAAGCAAGTGCATCACGCTGTGAAGACAAAATGGCTGCTGGAACGTTCCAGACGTAGAGCTCGATGCACACCCATCATTCCAAACGGCGACTTCAGTTAAAACAAATCGACCCTGAACAAAGTTGATTGTCATCTAAATCATCGTGAAATAGTTATTCTGTATCAGTATAAAGTGAAAGTGAGGAAGATGGTTGAGCCATGTCGGTGTTTACCTTGGAAAAGCATAAGCATTTTGGACTGGCTGCATGTGAAGAAAAATGGTAGTCAAAGTAAAGTCGACATGCCAAAGCATCAAAGTCATTCAAATATTGTCCATAGATTACACAGAAAATAAATAGTTGTTCTATACCTTTCGTTATCAACAGTGGTGCATCGATCACCATAATGCCTGAGGAGAAATATAATACATTGTCTACATTACTTCAACTTACGCCCTCGAAAACCAAAGTGTATAAATGGGCTGCATTAATACCCTTAAAAAGTCAAGGCTAATTTGTAGCGACTACGAAACACAAGAAAACGAAGGTGCAAGCAGCCATCCATGTGCTTCAAGGTACAGCGTCAATTGTCTGTTTACTCAGTTTCAGCACAACTGCTGATATGGGACTGATTTCTATAAACTACAACATGAATACCATCATGAAATAGTAAGTCAATTCACTTTGTTGTTTCATGGTTTGGGAAAGCTTAAGACTATGAAAGTAAATTTGCATATTAATTAGGATGTCCGTCCTGTTACTCAAAGACATAGACAAATTGCTTTTCATTTACAAGAAGCTGTTGAAAAAGAACTTGATTTATAACTTAAGCATGATATCTTTGAGTGCTCTACAGTTCCAACACCATGGGTTTCTCCCATAGTGGCAGTGCCGAAAAAGGATAGTGAAGGAGCTATATGCATATACGTTGACATGCGCCAGGCAAACAAGGCAATTAAACGAGAACAAAATCTAGGTCCACACATTGCTGACAGGATAACATAATTAAATGCAAAGGTCATCTCTCGCCTTGGTTTGAATGAAGGCTAGCATCAGTTGGAACTCAAAGAAAATTGCAGGTACATTACAACTTTTTCTGCACATGTTCTATTTCGATACAAAAGTCTAAGGGCCAGATGTAGGTAATTCTGAAATACCGATTCCTTAATAGCGAATTTTACCGAATCGCTATTAAAACTCGGTATTTCAGATGTACGTAATAAATCGGTAAAAATTACCAAATCTGTAATATTCGGTAAAATTTTACCGAACCGGTAATAATCGGTAAAATTTAACCGAATCGGTAATAATCTGTAAAAAAATAATAAATCGGAATGAATCGGTAAAAATATTTACCGATTCCTTAATACCGATTCGGTAATTAGCAAATCGGTAATTTAAAAAACGGTAATTGTCGAATCAGCCAATCCTGTGCTTCCTCATTACCCCACAACCAGGAAGTGGCCACACCCATGCACCTGCACTGAACCTGAAGCTGTTTGAGAGGCAGGGAGCACAGCAAACAAGCCAGGAGCACCCATACAAACATTTTGCTGACAAGACTGAGCAAACATGGACAACCAGGAGAGGGAGAAGGATGCAGCTGAAAGAAAGAGGAAGCATAAATTCAGTGAGAGGGAGCTGGAGGTCCTTATTGAGGATGTCACAAAGGACCACGACAAACTGTTTGGGAAACAGTCTCTGCACATGCCTGAATCCCAGAAAAGGCAGATTTGGCTGGTCATACAAGAAAGAATAAATGCCATTGGAGTAACCCAGCGCTCCATTGAAGACCTCAAAAACGCTGGTATGACCTGAGGAAGCGTGCTAAGGAGAGGCTGGCAGACAGAAAGCATCAAGCCAACCTTACAGGTGGAGGGAGAAACACAGCACCTGCACCAACTCCCTGGATCTCCTGGTCGAGTCCACCCTCCAGCCGGAGAGTGTGAGTGGGATTGGGGATGCAGACAGCTCAGCCAGAGCTGGCAACAAACAAGGTAAGATGCATGCACTGCTTGCTGTGCCCCCACTCCCTAACTCCAATCCCCAATGAGGCATTGTGAATCCCACTCCAGTACATGTTTTACTGAAAACCAGCAATGCATTATGGGAGATGTAGTCAGAAGTAACACATGTCAGAACAGTCAGTCCACTGAACCCAAAGGCATGTGACACACATCAGCAATTAGCAAGCAGAGGACAGTCAGTTTATTTGGCAGGCATGAAATGTATTATCACGCAAATGCTGCCAGATAAGTGAGCCAATGTACATTCTGTCTTCACAGGCGAGCCAACGCGCAGGGCTGCAGAGGGGAGCAAACGAAAGGCACCCAGGACAGAGAGGACACAAGAGGAGGAGGTCCTGTCGCCTGCAGGGCACACCACCCCACCACCACCACCACCATCACCACCACCACCACCACCACCACCATCACCACCATCACCAGCATCACCAGCGCCACCATCAACGCCACCACCGCCAAGAGCCAGGAGGAATGCAGTGGCCAGCCTCCAGCAGATGGAGTTGTCCGAGGAGGACAGCATAGGAGGCCAACAGTCCACAGTGGCTGAGGATGCCAACGGTGCAGGCTCACAGTCCCCCACAGAGCGCGCCCACACACGTGCCAGACGCCGCAGGGCAAGGGCAGCCAGTCCAGCTCCACAGGGCGAGGATGAGAGTGTGTTCGACGGTCTTGAGGGGAACATGCTCAAGGTGCAGCGCCTGCAAGGCAAAGCCATAAGGTCAGTCCAGCGGCAGATGGTACAGATGAATGGGCACATGCTGCGCATAGAGAAGGGCATCTGTTCCATGAACAATACTGTGGCTGAGGGCATGAGGGACATGTCCGAGGCAGTGAGGCTGCTGTGCAGCAAATTGGATGAGGACCGTCTGGCAAGGCGCAGGGAGAGGCAGAAACTGGACAACTACACCAAGGCGGTGAACCGCCTCTCCACTGCCACCTCTCTGCTCTGCAGGCGCTCGGTGGCCATGCAGGAGGAGATGGCCCACTGCAGCCGTGATGTGGCAAGGGTGCTGGTCACAGTGACCAGTGCACTAGAAGTGCTACAGACCAACCAGGTAGCCACTACAGGTGATGGGGGGGATAATGAAGAGGCTACTAGCCGCGGTAGCATCACGCCACCTATCACAGAGTCCAGGAGGCGCAGCGAACGGCACATCGCTGCCACAGGACAGACTGGCAGTGAGGACAGTGTGCCCAAGGGACACAGCAGTGCAGCGCATGGGCGCAGGTAGTAATGCCAGCCATCACATGGTTTACCGAAATGGGTTTTGGAAACTGCATTTAAATTAGGCCTGGCATGTGACGCCCTTCATGTTGTGGTGGTGTGCTATGCTAATTAAACACCGTCACTCACTTACAGTAACTGGCTGTGTCTCCTTACTTACTCAGAAATAGTTGCGTGTTATCTCTGCCCGTCTGTGTCTCCCATCTGGTGCTGCTGCCACACCTGCTGCACTGTGCTCTGGCTGTGGACAGTCCTCATCCTCGTCCTCAGAGTCTGTTAGTTCCACTGCTGTTCCTGTCTTTGCGGCAAGGTTATGCAGCATGGCACATGTTGCTATTATTCTACAGCAGATGATGGGGCGGTACTGACGTGCACCTCCACTTTTGTGGAGGCAGCGGAACCTGCTTTTTAGTAGTCCGAAGGTACGCTCCACAACGTTGCGAGTGCTTTTATGTGCCACATTGTATCTTCTCTCACTTGGTGTGGATGGGTTGAGGAATGGCGTCAGGATAAATGCCTGCACGGCATATGCGCTGTCACCTAAGTGAGAAAGGAAGTGCCATTAATATGAGTCACCCACACATTCATCCAAGGTATACATCAGGGTGTGTCACATTGATTTACCTAGCAGATATCCTTCTCCAAATTCACCCCCAGCCAGACGTGTGTAGATCCCACTGTTCCGGAATATGTAGGAGTCATGGGTACTCCCTGGAAATTTGGCCACAATGTCAGTGATGATGTGGTCCGCATCGCATATCACCTGCACGTTGATGGAATGCGTAGATTTGCGGTTGCGGTATATATACTCTGTAGCTGCAGGTGGGCAGATTGGTATGTGTGTCCCATCAATGCACCCTATTACATGTGGGAACTGTGCCTTTTAGTAAAAATCCAGCTTTGTCTTGTGCAGTTCCGCCTGTGTGCTGGGGAAGCGTATGTAGTGATGCATTCTTTGCATCATGGCATCCAAGAAAGAGTTGAAGAAACGGGACAGGCAACTCTGTGACATACCACCTGCCACAGCTATCACCCCCTGGTAACATCCTGATGCAAGTAGATGCAGGCTACAGAGCACCTGAACATGTGTTGGTATTGCATGCGCCCTTGGTGTCTGATGCTCCAGGAGTGGGTGCAGGTCCCGTATCAGGTCTAGGATGGTTTGGGGGTGTAGCCTGTACCTCTCATGGATTTCAGCCTCAGTCAGTTGGAAGAGTGTAACGCGCAGTCTATACATGCGCTCCTCCCGTCTCCAGATCCTCAGTCCTGCTGCTTGCAAACGTAGCCGCCTTGCAATTACGTAGAGGGCCGCCATTGTGTTCACACTGTTGCATTTTGGGGCTGTTTAAATGCAGTGCACCTGATTACCACCTGCTTTGAGTCAGTGGTAATTAGCGACTCCTAAATACCGAATATTCGAAAATTCGGTATTACCGATTTTTGGTACATCGGATTTGCGATTATTTAAGGATTTCTTATTTACCGATTCGGTATTTAGGGGTTTCGGTGTCTGCTAATCGCTAATTAAGGAATCGGTAACTGGTTTCCCTTATTTTTACCGATTCCTTATTTGTGATGGCGTTCGGTGTTTCCTACATTGCACATGGCTAAATACCGGTCGGTAACGCTGAAATTCTGCGAATTTCGGCGTTACCGACCGGTATTTAGCCACCTACATCTGGCCCTAAGAGCCTGATTTAGATCTTTGAGATAATGGTTCTTCCGTCGATTTTCCATCCTCCTACTAGGCGGTCCACCACTCTATTTAGATGCTTGCCGGTCCATGGATGAAAGACCATCGAGTGACGCCGAGCCCACCAGGTATGTTCACCCACGTCGATGGTGCCATAGGTTGTCGGAAGGAGCACAGCCTGTTTGTCCACCGGCCAATCACAATGTGCCTTTCTGCATCTGTGGCTGTGGCAGGGAAACCTCCACACCTGCGTTGGTGGATTGGAATGGATATAAGGCCAAGACTTATTTTCTTTCTGTTTCACACTTGCTTAACCGTCATAGTCCAAGTCCTGCCTTTGCTGCTGCTACTTGACCATGAGGCAAATCCACATGTCTTCGCCAGAATCGAAGGTAAGCTTCTCTTATAACTTGTCACCTTTTGACTTGCCAGTTTACATTTGATCAGGACTCATTTATTTTGAAATCTCTCTTGCAAGCAATAACATACTAATGTGTAATGCACGTGTGTAATGTTGTCTTTTAAGAAATTTAAAGAAACACACCTGTATAATTTTATTGTAATTTTAAATTTGGTGCAAGTTGCCTTTATGATAATGGACACTTACACAAAAATAGACCTCAATCCAAAAACCAAAAAATAACCATACAGGTGTAGAAACTAAGCACAACAGTGTAACCTCTAAAGCAAATCGCACCTATCCTGTTATCCCCAAGATACTTATGATAGAGGCAATGGCCATGTATATGTCAATGTGCACACAGTTCAAGCACCCACTGCCAAGGTGCGGTCCCAACAGGACTATTCAAATTTGAGCAGAAACCAACCGGTGCACCAATTACTATTTAAACATTAAAATAATCAAAAAATGTGATTAAATTCCAGAGATGCTTTTTCAAATCTTCTTTTTATTCAAACGAATTCGAATATGAAGTGCGTGTGCAGGAAAGAACAGCCAACGCGCTTTGTCCAATACATTGGACTTCTTCAGGGCGGAAGCTAAAAATTATTATATAAATGATAATGAAGCGGTCAATTCACAATTTTAAGTAAGGGAGTGGCTTGTAAATTAATCCACTTGTAAATAACAGCAGTCTATATAGAAACAACAATTTAAAAAAAACAAGGTTTTGGAATAAACCATCAGGTTAAGTCAGTTCGTAATATACCCAATTTAAGTAGACCAAGGGCATATCTACCCCTGGGTTGGCACCATAATACGAGCCAATGTGTTTTTGCGAGTTTTTGGGGTTACCAGAGAAGCGCAGGCTTCACATTGGTGCGTATTATGGTGCCAACCCAGGGGTTGATATGCACTTGTTCTACTAAAATTGGTATATTACGAACTGACTGTGGTGGTGGGTGGGGTGGTTGTGGTGGTGGTTATGGTAGTTGTGGTGTGGTGGAGTTTGTGGTAGTGGTGGTGGTGGTGGTGGGTGTGGATGTTGTGGTTGTGGTGTTGTCTGTGGTGGGGTGGGTGTGGCATCTGTATGTTGTTTGGGTTTGTGCTTGTGTTTCTTGGTGTGTTTGTGTTTATGTGTGGGTGTGTCGCTTGTGTGTGCTGGAGTGGGTGCGTGCAAAGGAGTGGCGGTGCTTGGGACAGGGCTGGGAAATGGGAATTGGGATGGGGAAAGGGCCAAGTTGGGGCACAAGGTTGGGCTGCTTGGGAGGCTGTGGTCATTGAGGAGGCTAGTCCTGCAAATGATCATTTGTTGCACATGGCAACTAAGGCCCTGGATGGCATTCAGGAGTGCAGTCTGGCCTACAGAGATGCAGCATATGAGGTCTTTAACTTCCTCACTCAGCGTAGCCAGGGGGGCAGAGGTAGGGGGTGAGGTGCCTGCAGCAAAGGAGACCCCAGCCCTTTTATGGGGGTAGATTTGGCCAACTGGTTAGGAGCAAGAGGGAGGGTGGAGATGGCTCTCTGGGTGGCGGATAAGATGTTGGTGGAACAGTTGCTGTTGGGTCCGCCACCACTAGGGACTGGTTGCTTGTGTAGGCCTCCGAAGATGATGTAGAGCTGGTGGCCTCCGTGCCAGTACCCCACTCTCTGTGCCACTGTGTCCACCAGTGTTGGTGGTCTCACCAGTCAAAACACAGTGGCCAACTGCTTCCCCTCCTACGTGGCCAATTTCTCCTTTGCCTGCTACTGATGATGCTGAAAGACATATACAATAGTTTTAGTGTATCTGTGTAAATAGAACTGATCATGAATTGTGATCTCAAAACATTTTCTAAGTTTTCAGATTTCACCTGCTTCAAGGCTCTCAAACTTTGGTTCTTTTTTATCAATATCTCACGTATGTAGGGAACATCTTCAGAAAACATATGGTCACAGTTTTGTAATTTCTCAAGATATCTCCAATGTCAATTATGATCTTGCCTCTTATCCATTTTTAATTTTCTCCTGGAACTTTTTTAACACCTCTGAATGGTTGGGCTTTGTTTTTTATATAGTGAACTTTTGTCACCAAAAAGGATATAAATCAAAAATACCTTTGTACAGTGTGTGTACAAGGCCAAAAAACTGCATTATTTTCATTCACAAAAAGTCAAATATGAATCAATGTCTGTCAAGAAATACTGCAATGTTGTACCAATATTTGTATGAACTGAAAGCTAGGAGTGGGCGGTAATGTCCGCTTCGCTGGAGGAGTTCACAGAGTTTTTGTCACTCTGCACTCGTCTTGGAGGGCAGAGTTTGGCAAAAACACTGCCTACGCCACATAGAGTAGTTCACCAGCACCCGCCACCACTACCAGCTACCCCCACCTTGTGGTGCAGCAAAGCCGAATGCCAGAAATCATCTGTCAGGTCTAGCTCATAGATAAAGTAGCAGACCTACACAGTCTGAATCTGCTCTCCCTCTACCCACTTACCCATCAAGCACCGATTATGATTTTCAATCCACTGCGCTGACGCAACCACCTGCAACTGTGAGAAGAAATACTGCAGCACTTGTCTGATGGTGGCATCCATTTTGGATTGGGCGCTTTCTCTTTCAATTTGACGGCTAGTCAAGTTAGGAGAGCCTCTGCAGACTGACCTGAGGGAATAAGGTCACCGAGGTGCATGGGATGAGTAAGACATGTGACTGAACTTGGAGGGCTGAGCAGCCTCAGATATTTACAGGGCCCTGTCTTAGAGCCAAGTCATAGGTTTCAGACACGGAGGTGAGGGGGGAGGTTCTGGTGAGTTTTCACTCTAGTTAGTGTAGGGGTGTTCCTGAGTACCTCTTTGGGCAGATCATCTGGCGCTGACACAAGAGATCACACACGTTGGAGTAAGCGTGTCTGTGAATCTGCGGTGGTCGGGATTCTCGTGCGCCCAAACCTTCACACCCCTTCGACTGTGAGTACGCCGAGATCTCACTAGAAGTGTCCAGGTTGGGAATGCTCCTGGGATCTCACTGTGGGCAGAGTGTGTTTTTCTGAATAGTTTATGGATTCACAGAGTCAACAGTGCACAGTGAACGAGGTGCACTGCTCCGGTGCTCAGAATGCATGGTGTGAGGAGCCTCTTAGACTGCAGAGTGAAAGTGGCAGGAGCGGCGCTCAGGTTGCATTGCCGACTATACTGCACAGGGGAAGGAATGTGTGCTGTGGTCAGACTGCACAGCAGCTGTGGTGTGAGAGCCCCTCAAACTGCCCAGGTCCTGATGTGTTCACCCACTATGGCATCGAGTCTGCACTGTCTGCTGCTTCTCCTCACCATCGCCAGGTTCTGGGGCTGAGATGGTGCCAGGTGCTGTCCTGGCCGAGACCCTCTGTGTGCCATCAAGGCCTGGAGGTTGGACCGGGTCTATGGCACCTGCTTCTGTGATGAGGTAGGCTCGCGGGCGAGGGACTGCTACTGTGACTACACCCAGGCATGCCCAGGTATGTGGACACTGCTTTGTCAAATTCACAGGATGTGCTGGGGACTCATTCTGGTTGTTCGAAAAACACAGGCGGGCCTGTCAGGCAGAAAGAGATGAGTGCATTGTTGCAAAAAACACTAAGGGGCATATGTACAATGAGTTAACGCCGCTTTAGCAGCACTTTTCCGACGGTTTTGCGGCGATATTTTTATCGCCGTATGTACAAGCTGTCGCTAACCGCTGTTAGCAGCAGTTTTCCAGCGAAAACGTCCATTTTAAAGTTCGCCACTTCTGTTAGCGATAATGACATGCAAGGGAGGCGTTCCCATGCAAAAACGGCCGCTAACCCCACTTCGCGATATTTACAAGGGAATTCTTGAAGTGTGGACGACCCAAAAAACTGCCTCTAACTGCGGTTAGAGGAAGTTTTTTAAGACCAGAAAATAGCTGGTCTTAAAAATGGAGATAACACTTGGGGCCTCTTTTCAGCAGGTTTTGGTGCTGTACAGCGCTGCAAGCAATGTTGCTGTGCTGCCCTGCCACAAAACTACTGGGCAGACATGCGCACCAAGAGATAGTGCGCATTCCTGAGCCTCAGTCATGAAAAGTGTTGCAGCGCTGCGACAAGACAGCGTTGCAAAACTTTTCACTACCCCCTTCTTGCGACACCACGGATGCGCTGTATTCACTGGAGAGTGGTCCATGGCGCAAGTAATGACAGATACGTCTGGAATCCTGACGTATCTGTCTGCGCTAAAGTCATGCATTGCTGCAGTCGTGTCACAAGCATGATGCAACTCCAGCAATGCATGGGGCCAGCCAATACCTGTGGCACTGCGTCACCTTACGCCTGCCATCATGCAGGCATAAGGTACTGACGCAGTGCCGTCCTACAATTGTCGCAGTGAAATCTGAGGGATTTTACTGTGCCACTCCTATGAGGCCTTTTCGCGTGGGAACGCACACCCTGTGTACATCATACCTGATACAGGTATGATGTGGCACAGGGCTTCACAAGGTCACGCATATGCCTTTATGCGTCACTTTGCAAATACAGCGCAACATGGTGCTAGTTTTGCCTGGTCCATTCCTGAGGGGTGCCAGTGCAGTTGGAGATCCATCGGTGGCGGTTGCGCGCTGTGGTGTCATCGTCTGTAAGCGTTGGCAGAGGGGTGGTGCTGAGGGAGTTGTCGAGACGTTCATCGGTGGCCTTGATCCAGCTGCGAGGGGGGGCGATGATGGCGGTGGTGTACGGTGGGCATTGTGAAGACGTGATGTATACAATGATGGTCGGTCCAGGAGAGTCCGGTGGTGTGGCTGTAGTTGAAGTTCCCGCTGGCAGAGATGTGCTCAACCGTGTGTCCTGCTAAGTGGCTTGCTGCAATGACTAGCTGCTGGAGTCTGATGTTCGGGAGCTTCCCCAGGAGGGGCTGGTGTTCTGGTCACTGGGGTTGTCCAGGTGGAACTTGAATTCGCCGAGTAGGATGTCGTCGGTGGATGGGAGAGCCTGGGGTGCAATGAGGTCTACAATGGTATCGGAGAATGGGTGTCCATGGCCCGGGGGGCCTGCAGATGAGGGTGCCGCAGAGGATGGGCTTGGGGTTGGTCCGGATCTGGGAGTTGAGGTGCTCCATGGTCACCGTTGGGTCATTAGAGTGCGTGGTCAGTCAGAGTGTGGTTCTGTAGGTGATGGTAATGCCTCCTCCTGGACTGTCGGGGTGGTCATTGCGGGTCATTTAGTAGCCGTCAGTGATGGCGATGTCCGGCATGGAGCAGATGTTGGTCCTGGCAGGCGATGTGGCATCCAGGGTTGATGGTGAGGAGGGTGCTGGCGCCGTAGTGGTGGAGTGCCCGAGAGGAAGGGTCCTTGTTGCTGAGCACGGTCCAGGGGCAGACGGATGCAGACGGGCTTGCCTTTGGCACAGGCAACGTCCATTACAACGCAGGCATTCCATCGTAATGCCTTTACAACGCAACTCCAACAACGCAGATGCCTTTACATCGCATTCCATTACAACGCATTGTGAGGTCAGTAATGGGGTATTATTAAGTTTCAGGGTGGGTATGGGTTTCGGGTGTCAAATATGAAAATTGGGGTGTGCATTTGGGTCGAATATGATTTTTAGGGTGTGTTTTGGGGGCTCAAAGATGAATTTTAGGATTCAGGGTTTGCTTTGGGGTGCAAGGGTTAGTTTTAGGGATGCACTCACTGAAGTGGGAATAGTAATGTTTACATCTCTGAAATCCAACACCTTCCCTACTGTTGCAAAATGCCTAGTAGTAGTATACATTTGTCTGGAATGCGATGTAATGGTATGAATCGAAACTCCATATATACCTTTGGCACACCATTGGTACGCCCGCTGCGCATGGCCGCACAGCGGCCACCATTGAGAGGTGCTGCGGGGGAGACTGGACAGCTGGGAAGTGGGAAACGCCAGAAAGAACACTGGTAGGGGCGTGGATGCGGGGGGTGTGTGTGAGCGGGTGTTGTAAATATTTAAATGAGCGAAATCTTACCTTGAGGCCGGGTCCCGTGTCTTCGTTGCTCCTGCTCTCCTGAGTCTGCTTCCAGGAACAGGAAGTAGGCAGCCAGGCTCCCTCCCCTAAGCCAATCACAATGCTGCAATGTGGCGTTGGGATTGGTCATTGGCGCCGGGACGAGGCTTTCAGCCAGGGGCTGGAGGGGTGGGCATGTTCTCCATGCATGCTGTAATGCAGCCTGCATTGCGAACAGGACAGTGCGCATGACTGCTTTGAGCGGCCTGAGCGGGCCGACCAAACAGTCACTGCGCACTTGAGTGGGCATGCCACTCCGCCCCTGCCCTGCTCCGTGAGTGGAGCAGCCATACCCACCCTCCCTCCCGCAAAGGAAACATGGCACGATTACATCAAGAAGTTATCATCATGTGATGATTGTTCCTCTTCTTGCACTCCTTGAAAGCAGTGGGGTGATGCTCTTCCGCTATAGCGGATGAGCCGCCACTGGGGGTGCGTCATCTACAGGTGCTAGGCCTGGGCGACTCGACCCCCGGGCATCCCCCACTACACGTCCTACCTTCTCCTTACCTGGACATTGACACCCTGGTGCAATCTGCTCCACTCTCTCCAAATCTGTGACTCAGCCAGTAGGAGCCTCAGCCAGGTGGGATTTCACAAGCCTGGGTAAAGCAGTCGCCACCAAGTCCACTGGTGAACCTCCCGATGCAGTTGATGCAGCAGGGCCCCCTTAGGCGTGAAGTTGCAGCGCTCCCGCCACACAAGTTCAGCGCAGCTCAGCGGCCTCACCATCCACAGCGTCCGGCCAGCGCAACATCATCCGGCCTGTGATGCAGAGAGGTGCCGCCCACCGTTGGTAATCCCCTCCATGCACCCCGGTGTAGTGGTGGATCGTAGTATGCGATGCCGACCTCCCTACGTTGGTGCGCAGGAGCGCCTCTACCATTCACAGCTCCAAGGGGTGCAAGGCGGTCTTCTCACACAGGTCAGCAACGTCTCTCCATGCAACCGGCCAGACTTCACCACCAGGTACGGGCGATCGCCGCGCCTCAATGTCTACCACCACGGCTCATCGACTCCACAGCTCCTCCGCATCCCACTCCTGGCTCCAAACGCAGGTCCAGTGAGGCATCCAGGCTCCAAGCGCAGGTCCAGCAAGGCATCTAGGCTCCAGGCGCAGGTCCAGCGAGGCATCCAGGCTCCAGGCGCAGGTCCAGCGAGGCATCCAGGCTCCAGGCACAGGTCCAGCGAGGCATCCAGGCGCAGGTCCAGCAAGGCATCCAGGCTCCAGGCGCAGGTCCAGCGAGGCATCAAGTAGGCCTGGGCGGTGTCCGTTCGTGGAGTTTGCAGAGTTTTCTGCACTCCGCACTCCGCGGAGCTCGCGGAGTGCAGAAAACTCCGCTTCGCGATGTGCAGCGGAGCTTTTTCCCCGCTCGCGATCGCGAACGGTAAGTTCGCGATCGTGAACGGTAAGTTCGCGAGCGCGAGCTGCCGCTTGGGTAGAATTTCTACCCGAGCGGCAGGAATACTGCACTGCACTACTCCACTCGCGGAACTTCGCAGAACTTTTTTGTAACTTCGCGGAGTTCCGCGTAGCAAAACTCCACGAACTACGCCCAGGCCTAGCATCCAGGCTCTCATCCTGGTCATCCTGGATGTTGGGTGGCTGAGGGGGTTGCTGATGTGTGCTGCACTTGGCCCTGGCTGCTCCATTCTGCATTTAATTGTTTTTTTTGCCTATTTTCTATTGGAGGTCGACTAATAGGCTATTTTTTCCATTAGAGGCAGAAAAACTCACATGCGTTTTTTTGCCGCTAATGGGCCTTTCGTTGGTTCTCACCCGCTAACGCCAGAATTCCTATCACCATCGCGCTAATGTTAGCGGCAGTTTTCGCCACCGATCCCTGAAGCTATCGCCATGTAGCGACAGCTTGTAAATACGTCGCTAACATGGCAATAGTTTTCAGCGGTACGTGGCGGTAAGAAAACTGCTGCTAACTAACGTTAGCGATAGTTTTCGCCAGTCCTTGTACATATCCCCCTCAGTGTCAGAGTTCAGGTGTCCATTGCTCCACTCTCTGAACTCATTCATGCCCACCATTTATATAACACATTCATTTACATAGGTGAAATGCCTTTTAGCGGCTGGTATTTTATGCTGGACCTCAATTTCAGGTTAGATTTAATTCTAGCAGCACACAAGGGTATAGGTTCTGCACACGCAGGAGTTAGGGCGACTGTTTCCTTACTGAAACACCGCTACTGGTGGCCAGGATTAACAAAGCAGACTAAGGACTATGTCTTGAAATGCGACATCTGTCAGCAGATGAAAGGCTCCACCGTAACACATCCAGCGCAGACACCATTGCTAATATCAGACAAACCGCTCATGTGTGTTTATTTGGAGCACTGCGGCCCCTTAAAAATGGATGGGGCTTACAGTTATATCATGGATGCAGTGGATTCCTGCTCTAGATTCACATGGGTGTGACCCCAGCGCTCGGCTGACGCTCGAACTGTTATAAAAGATTTGCGAGTCTTTATAGGGACATATGCAATTGGCACATTACATTCTGACCGTGGCCCCTCGTTTAGCTCTAGGGCTTACAAGGAAGCCATGGGAGGTTTGGGTGTAGCATTGCGGTACTCCTCTTTGTACCATCCCAAGGGAAATTCGGTAGTGGAAAGGAAAAACCGGGACTTGAAGCAGTCTTTAACAGCTAGAGTATTAGGCTCGGGTGAGAGTTGCAACGAGCATTGAATAACATGCCAAGAAGTTCTCTAGGGGGTGTCACTCCTTATGAGGTCCTATTTTTAGTACGAGAATGTGGGTACCTGATCGTCATTGTGAAGGCACTGTGATGGATGAAAAACATTTTGACATCCATAGAAGTTTGGCTCTTTTACAGGAGCTAAATGAATCCAGGGCACTGCAAAGCAATGTCCAGGTGAAACGGACCGCCACTGGGGAAGTCAAGTCAGTTACAGCAAGAACTGTCTGGGTCCCTAAAGTTGGGGATCTGGTCAGACAGAAAATTGCGGACAAAAAAGAATTTGGGCCATCATACAGAAAGCCTGTACTTGTCCTGGCCGTTGAAGGAACAAGAACTGTACTTCTGCCGCCTCTTGCCGGAAAAAAGGAGAAAAGATTTGTCTCAATTGAGTTAATCAAACCACACTATGTGGCTGATACTGAATAGTAGGCCTCATGGACTCCTGAGTAGCCGACGCCCTCCTCTCGCTACTATACAAGAAGTTCAAACAGAAAGACTCATCACGTTTGAAGAGTCACCTGCACGGAATTATGGACTATGTAATAATGCCATGGAACTCGTTCCTCTCGAAACTCAAACTATTAATCAGAATCAAAACCAAAATGAAAGACAAATTTCAAATCGACCAAACACGGATATCTACACCAACATGCCTCAACAGGAGCAAGCTACAGGGTCCACAAGACCTGCGGAAATACCAAAAATAAATAGAACTGCATCTGGCTATTTCATCGACTTTGATAAATTTTCATTGGATCCAAGTGAACCTGAAACAATTCCAGCCCAAAAAACACGCAACCAGCAAATTAAAGGCTTTCTGAACTTTCTTGGAAACACTTACCTGGTATCACCTTGGGTGTAACTCTGGGTAATCACCGGGATGCTTTTCTTTCTTTTCTGGATAGGCTTAGTGACTGTCTTTAGTATGCTTATAAATGGAACTTATCTTCGAGAAAACTCTGCAGCACAAAAAGTGAATGTGATTCTGAAACCGCATCTATCATCACATCGTGAAAAAGAAACCTATCACCAGGGAAAATTTCAGCAGTTCCTATATCTGACGGTATAGTGTGGGACAAGGTTGATTACGATATATTTGGCCCGACCGAACTTTAAAAAATACCACATTTATTTAAAATTTCATTAAGTGATATCATTACCTCCAGTACATTTTCCGATGATTGGGAATATGAAACTATAAATAATATGTTGTCTGATTTAGAAAAATCTGCTGCTTTTTCTAATAATGAAATGTTGGAAGACAACAGACTTTGAAACAATGTATTGCTATCAACATTATGGTCATCATTTTCTGCATAAATCTGCTAATCCCAGAAATGTTTTCACATACCACCAATGGGAACATTGCCCAACACCGCCGAAAAGCAGTCCAAAAACATTTGCACCAAAGTTTCCATATTTTTTAGGGTTTAACACGTCAGACCCAGCCTCATATTTTCATAAGGTTGCACCAACACTAGCACAGAAAAATATGTTGACAAACACCAAACAGATTTATTCTGCTTCCTTTATTGCCCAGTTGTTTTAACAAGGTTTCGACTTATGGAAAGACACCATAGACTTAAAATCTGTCTGGGGTACTAGAGATTGGCAGGTCCAACGAACAGAGGCGCTATTTAGAGCATGCCTTATTCCTCAGCAAATCATGTTTTTGAATGAAACGGTGCAACAAACGTCCTGTCTTGGATTAGCCAAGAACAAAGATTTGAATACACCTCGGATGCCCACACCATCACACATCGAGGGTAACATAACATCACAAGAAGGGATTACGCTAGATAAGATCATGCAATACAATAGATCAGACCCCGATTGGAAAGGATGGTTGATTTGTTCCACAGACACCAATAGTTGTCAGGAAAGATTCATGGGTAAAACCAAAGGGTTTAGTATCAACAGGCCAGATCCACGCTATGTACAGAGAGAACACACAGGGGTAGTGACATCATACAGTGTTGGGAAGTTATGACTCAATTGGCTAAAGACCTCAACACGTACACATGTGAAACAACACTTATCCCTACTTACAGAGGATGTGGACCTACCGGATTTTCTATTAGGTCCTAGGAAGCCACGTCAAAAACTTTTCTATTATGCTGTCTATAATGAGATTTGGAAAATATCACAACAAGAGGCCGAGGAGAGGTTACGCGAAATAGATCGTATAAACCTAGATAAAGCTCTAGCAGTGGTTGACAATGGGTTAACTACACTAACCTCCAGGATATATTCAGTGGGCAACATTGTATCTTCTGCTATTGATGTACTAGAACAGGATATGTCCATATTACAACACGGGCAATCACAATTGCGTTCTATTATGTTATTAAGCTGGACGCTGCAATCTTTGCGCACAGGCTATGTGCCTTGGCGTTTCATAAACAGCACGTCTCTGTTTTCCTCATATAATCTAACAGACAAACAGATAGAGGGGCATATTATCAACAACCAGCGATAATTATCGCTAAGCGCGCTTAGCGCAAATTTAAATATCGCCGGCTATCGCTGGATTACATCGGCGAGTTAGCACGTTATCATCAACGTCTAACTCCAAGGCGATAAAAAATCCAGCGATAGCGGCGAAATACGTGATTAGCGCTGGAAATCCACCGATAAAAAGTCAGCGATAGTGAAATCCTTGGTAATAAGCCAAGGTGGTCTCAGCCTGACAATCCACCTCCCATGGAAAAGATGGCTAAGTCAGGTTTCAATCAGGCGTTAGGAACCAGCGATAATCGCGGTTAGCGCGACTTTTATTATCGCTACGCGGGTTTGCAGCCGCATTGATAATAGGAGGTAGTCGTGTTAGCGACTGTATTCATGGTGTTCCTCGATGGCACCGCCTACTTTGCATCTCATTAGCGATGTATATGGCTGAGATGCTTAGCGTTAGTATTTCGGCTGCTAACATGCGCTAATGCATGTTAGCGCCGCCTTGGTGATAGGGCGATAAAAATATCACCGCTTTAGCGGGAAAAAATGCCGCTAAAGCGGCGATACTGCCCTTGATAATATGCCCCTGAGATGGCACAAAGGGGAGCAAAGTATACAATGCTGCGTATTAAAAAACTGGACAGATTAGCCTTTAAAGTGGCAGAATCACCGTCCACAGAATGGTTAATCCATGGCCACATAAGTCTTCCGGTCACTACTTTTCAATTCCAATATTGCCTTGAACAAAAGCAGGCAGGCAGATATGAAGAAATGGGTAGGGAATTAATCAAGGAATCTTGGGAATTACCATACAGATTTCGATGCCGGAGTGGGGAAAAGAAGTGTTTTTGAGCGGTACAAACTGCGAGAATACTTTAAGTGGATCACTCATATGCCGGGATATAATGCTTCATGGGGCCTGTAACGGTTCGGTAGCAAACTTATCCTGTCACTTAAGTGGTGCCTCAGCTGCTGTGATCACTCCAGTGTTCAGGCTACCTTCGAATGTGAGTTACTTGATGCTGAACGATCAAGGTTGCTGTGGGATGCTTCCGGGCATCGCAAAAACCTATAACCGTGAGCTCCAGGGTTACTTGCTGTATGCAAGTATTGTTTCCACCAACACATACAGTCAGGGAGGCGCCGTTATGGCCTTCGCTAATTGTTTCATTAATACGGTTTGATGCATTGAGCAGAATGAAAGCCATGCTTTTACAGAAGTCTGTGCCCTTAACCTCCGCTCGAGAGACTTTTGATCTCCAGATCGCAAAGTCCTCAGCAAAGATACAGGCGCTCATACGTACAAATTGCCCCTTCCATTTCGCAGAAATGGTAAATCGTATCTTTAACATGTCTGATACGACTGGCATCGTCCATCTATTTAAGACCATAGGTTCTGGACTATTAAGCACCTTTCAGACGGTCCTCGGGGTTATACCGAACTTTATACACTCCGTATTTGGAAGCATTTTTGGAGGACTGCCGCTGATCCTGTTTTTAATAGCAGGTATCCTGATCATAATTTTTCTGCTACGCAATGGACGTCCCAGTCACCAAGGAGATGGAAACAGTACTCCTGGAGCGAAAATACCGTGATTGCATGGTACAACATCTAAGCACACCTCGCCTAAGAGAACTAAGTGCATCTTGTCATTTAGATCAGTCTGGATGGACTGCATCTTACCTGTCCTCCGATGCCAGTTCTGCAGAGAAGAATGCGTGTTGGATCTCTGTCTGACACTCCCATCGTGTGCGCAACCGGACGTTGATGCTTTACTGCACCCAATAACGGCGCATGTTCTGCAGTGTCCCCAGCGTATTCCAATGTTGATGGCAGCATTTCTAGAGCCTCCACAGGTAGTCACGGCTCCTGTTGGTATGGACACCGGCTCCTCCTCTGACACCCAGGCCTTGGACGGCGCACAGGCTGCCCTAGTGTTGGCTGTGGACAGCACGGAAAATCATCTATGCTCAATTGACATAATCTGCGAGGTGTTACAGGGACCGTCGTCTGTGGAAGCAGGTAACAATAATGTTGCGTTTACCAGCCAGGATACATAAACATTTGACTCATTTTGGCCTGTCATGTGCTGGGTGAAATTCGACTTTTAGAAAAACAAAATGAAAATTGGAACTCCATAACAAAATTGACATACTTTTGTGCATACATGGCATTCAATTGCTTGTAGTAGTTCGAACTATACCTACGGACACATTAGAGCTATAGCTGGAGTGACAAATTTCCGTTTAAAGACTTTTAGAACTTTTAAAATTATTTTTAAGTGAAAACTAATTTTTTTATTACAATTATTAGCATACCATGTGTCTAGTCAACTTAGTAGTACGTTGAAAATTTAACTATGTCGTCCTTTCGGAAGAGGAGTGGGTGTTATATTCGATATAGGTACCATAATATAGGCCCAGGTAACTTCATAACCCTTCACCTATATTCTTCCCTACATTGCACTTATAACGGTTTACAGGGACTGTCCTTTTAGCTAGATACGACACTGCATTCAGAACGCGGGTTTTCCCTAGTACAAAATCTCATCCATTATACATGAGGATTCTCCTGTATAATATCTATGTATAAAGTTCATTCCCGACGTCATCCTTAGTCCGACACAGTAATATAGCGAGGTAGGATCCCTGGGGAGACCTATGGGTATATATACATCACATCTTGCTAAGATAGACAGAGGAGATCAGGACTTCCCGGCCGACACACTGACCAGAGACGCTGAGGTTCCTGCATGCAGACACTCCAGCTCGCAGTGGTCTAACATCCCTCGCGGGGTGTCCAACTCGAGACCAAGATGGGGTCCCACAGTCTCTCACTTCAGGTAATGGGGCTGACTTTATCCTAGAGGGGTTCTTGGCTTAACACCTACACACATGCTAGGTACACTTAGGTACATCTAGTTAGGGAGACATCTTAGGAGTACGCATCTTTTTATTATCATGTATTTTATGTATGTGTATGTATTCAGGATTACTGCAAGATGGTAGAGCTTTACCATCCGTTTACTTTCATAGTGCTTCTAATCCTATATATCTGCTACTATCTAACGGTTGTTGCAGCTCATCTATTTTACACTAGAATAACAACTGTTCAATAAATATTTATTGAAAATGCCCAGCCTGTTTATTCTGTGTACGTCTCTAAGACAGACTAAGTAAGCACAAGTGACTGAGCGAAAAGTAGTATATTGTTTCCACGCCCTGAGGGATCAGGGTTGTCATGTTCGATGGTTGCCAAGAACTATTCTCTCCTTGGCAAGAGGAGAATTTAGTGGCACTGTGAGCTAGCTGGTACAAAGGGCCAACATACCCGGTGGGGGTGTTCGGAATCAGTCCAACACTAATCCTACAGTGTATGCTGTCCGAACACGCAGATCCTGTATAGGATTTATTGGAACTATACGACAAAGTGGTAGTCCTGGCAGCCATTTTGCGCATCAAGCCAGTGTGGCCCTTTGCCGTAGACTTGCATGGATGGTTGCGAAATGAGATGGGAGTTTAATAAATTATATCCTTGAGGATATTTTCATTTATTTATAATTTTTTTTATTTTTATTTTAGGTTTTTTAATTTACATTTTTTTGTTTTATTTTTTAATTGCAAATTTTTCTATTGCGTTTTTTTAAATATTTTTTTACATTTATTTTTATTTTGTTTTATTATTAATTAGATTTTTTTTATTCTACTTAAAAAATAAGTCACCCACAAAATAATAACTCTCCCCTTTCCCTCCACGCTGGCCCCTACCTCTGTCCTCTCAGTGCTCTCCTTCTTGAACGGTGTAGGCATGGCTGAAGAAGATCGCTACCCTCGCCCTCTTCTCCACTGGCGAAACAGCCTGAGCACCTTCGTGTCCGGAACGGGTCCATTGCTGCACGTGCTGACCTCCGCTTGTTGCGGGGCTGATGCCATGGGAGATCTGGTCATCATAGCCTGCGCACTATGTTTTTTCTCAAGCAAAACAATGCTGCTGCCGTAAAACAGTCTCTTGCGCATGTGCATTGCAACAGTAATCTACGTTGCAGTGACTGTGCCTGACAGTCTTTCTTTTATGTCTCTGCCCCAACTCTCCTGACAGCGTGAGTGCCACATCACGCGCAATGCACATAAAGCAAACAGTTATACCTGTATGTTGTTGTAGTTGCGTTTTCTTATCTTTCCTGAGTGTACACCATGAAAGTTTATGTTGGTGTGGTTTTACGAATGGATACACTGGATTGTTAATTATTTATAATAACTTAAGTAACCAGCGAATGACCACACTAAATGATATTGTTTGTACTACTAATTAAACTGCAACAATGCCATGTTTCACTGATGTTCTTCTTCTTGCCTGTTTGCTTTTAGGTGCACAAAACATCACCCACAGTACTGCCAGACAGAAGGCCTGTGCACAACGTGACGAGTGACTGACCATACATCACGGACATCTCTTCAGCATGTGTGAAGGTAAGTGCCACTGCCAACTGACAGCTTCAAGATGGCCCGAAAGAAAGGTGCTACCAAGAAAGTGTCCAGGGATAAGAAGAAGCTCACCACCACTGGTATATCGACGCAGACCTTTTTCAGGCAAAAAAAATGTGTGCCTGCCACACCGGCCTCCAGGGAGCATGCTGGGGGCAGCACCCGCATCAGTGGACCCACCCCAAACTATGCCCAAGCCCATGTCTTTCCCTGAGGCAGCCAGTATAATCACAGCAATGCCGACGAGAAGTGACATTGAACTGGACTTATCTCTTTTGCAAAGTAGTACCAAATCGGTGAAGGAAACTCAGATAAGTGGACAACAACAGCCACAGCCAGCAATCGAAGTTCCTCCTGAAGTAGGGGCATTTCATGAGATTGAGCTTCATGCTGAGGAAGTAGAACAAGCCATTGTTTCAGAAGATCCATTGTCTTCCAGATCTCCAGCAAGAAAAAGAAGGGTTAGTCTACCATCTTCTTCTCCAAGCTCCCCTTCTGATGACTCCACTTGGATCCCACCTCAGTCTGAGAGTGAGGGACACCATGAGAGGCTAGGGAAAAGGAAGGTTCCTGAATGCCTTAGACTTATGGCTGTAGAAGAGGATGATGAAAGCCAGTCATCATGGATGTTAGCCCAGCCCCAATGGATACCAACATTACCTCATCAAAACCTGCTCTGAAGGATATGGAACCACAGATACCACCGCCACTGCCAGCTGCCATATTTGCAAAGCCCCGGCAGCGACCTACATCCACAACCACCACAGTAGAATTAGGTACTGCAGAGAGGCAAACATCAAAATGCCCACCTACCGCCAGTTCATCCTACATTGGAAGTGCAAGTGGCACCAGCGTCAAAAATTGGACCTCCCAAGTTTGGGACTTCTTTACGGTTAGCAAGAAGGTGCCGATTATTGCCATATGCTCCATTTGCGGTAGTGCAAGTGGTATTGGTGAAGGGGTGAAAGGCTGAGCAGGGAATCTGATCCAAGCACAGTGGAAGGTAAAGAAGAGGAAGACATTTTCAGTACGCAAATCAGCCCTGTCCTCAGCAGTGCAGTATTATCACCCACATCAGAAACATCGTAATGGCACAAGACTCAAGTCGAGACACCAAGGCAAGAGCATACAGTGGCTGGCCTGCTGAGACTCACATTGAGCCTACCACTGTCTGCACTTAAGAAGTCACCTGTATCAGTGGCACGAGAAATGAAAAAAATCCAGGCTACTATTACTGGCATGTTTAGGCAGGAGGTGCAGTACGAACTCAACCACCCAATAGCAGGTTTGTACAACGCAAAGCTGGCTAAATGTTAGTACTGGACCCACTACTTTTTTCTTTTGTGCAAGGGGTGGGTTTTCTAGAGTTTGTGGCCGCCATCTGCCTGAAATGGAAGGTCCCAGCCTGTCCTATTTTGCCGGGGTTGCTGTTCCAGCGCTATATCACAATGTGCTGGAATTGCATGGAAAAGCTTTGCAGCACAGTGCTGTTCACACTATCGAACTGACGACAGACAAGTGGACCAGTTGCAAAGCCACTGATTACACGTGCATCACTGCACACTGGATCTCTTTTGTGGGGGTTAGAGAAATATTATCTGCAAGTATTGACACTGCTCATATTTTCAATGGTGCTCGGAAGCATGCGACAGTAGCCATGTTCATCATGGAAAAATCCCATACTGCTGCAAACATCTTGTAAGACTAACAACAAGGTCTTTGAATGGCTGCGACCGAAAGGGCTTAACATTGGATTTGTTGCCATGGACAATGGCAGTAATATAGTTAAGGCCATGGCAGATGGTGGCTATTTCAGGGTCCTGTATTTGGCGCACTGCATCAACATGATTGTATAGGACTTTCTCAAAAAATAAGACCGAGTCAACAACTTACTGTCCACCTGCAGAAAAATCTGCACTCATTTCAGCCATTCTTTTAAAGCCCGGAAGCAGCAGAGGGTCATTCAGCATGAGAATAGAATGCTAGTTAAAGCACTCATACAGGAGGTGTAAACATGTTGGAACTCAATTTAATATGTGTTGCAACATTTGTTTGAGCAGTACAGACCGATATGTAATGCAAAGAGGGGATGCAACTGTGAAAGGCATGCTCTTTGAGATGGACCAATGGGGCCTAGTCAAATGGCTAACAGAAATGCTGCTTCCTTTGAGGTTTTCACACGGGAAGTCAGCAAGGAGGAGAGTACCATGGGACAAACGATCCTGTTGTTGCATAATGCTACAGGAACAGCTAAAGGAGGTGTCTGAAATTTACACAGGTATGGGCGTAGAAAAAGATATGTATGAGTTGGTGAAGAGCTTAATCCTTCACTTATCTGTTAATGCAAGGGTGCAAACAATTACTAGCTACTTTCATTCCTTTTTCAGACCGGGATTTTTCAAAATACAAAACATGGATTGCTGAGCAAGCCAGTGACCTAGAAAAAGAATGGCTGGGAATTAGAGGCCCACTCCTCCAGAGCACACGTTCGGCCATTCAGTCTTTAACTTTAAAGCCTGAGGGCAGTGCTGTTGGCGCACAGCAGCTAAAACCAACAAGAACACCAGCAACACCAGGAACCAGAGCATCAGCCCCAAAATCTGCATATGATTGGTTGCTCAAGGCAAGGTTTAAGCCCTGTGCAGAGGTAAAGGCAAACGAGGTCAAGCAAGATGGAGCACCAATGACTATTGAGAAGATGGTCCAAGCCTATCTGCAAGACTCAACAGAGGTCTAGCTTGATCAAAACCCATTGGTGTATTGATATGGGAAGAGGCGCCAATGGTCAGTGCTTAGCAGGCTGGCAATAAACTATCTGGCTTGCTTGGTGGCCAGTGTGTCTGCTGAGCATCTTTTCAGTCCTGCTGTTGCAGCTGTCACAGTGAGAAGGACCAGTCTCTTGCCACAAATTTTGAGCGATTAACCATGATGAAAATGAATCAGCACTTTATACCACCGGATCACACCATGCCTTAAGTACGACAGGAGGAGGAAGAGGGTGATTGGTCAGACTCAAGTCATGGTAGTAGTGTGTTAGCTGACCTACTTCTGGGCGAAACACCAGTGTTTGAGGACAAACTCTACTTCCTTAAGTACTAGGAATGGGCCACCAATCATAGAACTTTCTCTATCGCTCAACAGCTTTGACAATTAATAAAAAAGAATTATAAAGCCAGGAGAACATTATTTAATTTTGTTTGTTTGTGTCTGACTGACTAATGCAGCCACACCGTTTTAGACACAGTTTGTTGCCAGATTGGAGTTGCACTAGTGTGCAGTGAGGAAGCCTCCCCCCCACCCCACCCCATTTCCCTAAAAGACATTGGAGATACAAATTTGTGCCTGCCTCCATCCTGTGCCTATCTTAGTGTATTCCCCTAACTGGACTGCCCCACATTATTTGTTTTGCAAGACTGGCCAATGGTTGTTTCATGAAACAATGAATCTGCAATGTACCACAGTGACCACCCTTGAATTAGAGCAGGTAAATGGCATGCATTGCATGCTGAGTGATTGTTGTTTGTGAGCGTGTTGATATGATTCATGTGGTGGCAGGCAGTGACACAAGGTGTTTATTTAACTATAACTATTAAGCTTGAGTGTGTTTGTGATGATTTACAATGTTGGTGGCCCAACGACGGGTTATAATTTTTTCCTGAAGGAAATTATTTTCTTCCCCTTTGACACTTAGCAATATTTGTTTGCTGGGTCCACACTGCTTTGTTTTCTGCTTCACACTCCTCACAGACCTGACCAGTCCCTTCAGCTAACAAATACAAATATAGTCTACTCAAAAAATGACTCAATCTGTTACTCTTGTTGTTCCTCAATAGCATTGTACTACAGGTCGATCTATCGCATTTGAGTCGGGTCTCAGTCAGTACGGAGTTGGACACATCATTCTGAGTCAAGAGGATGATGGAAGGACTCAGGGCGTGATGAATACTTCACCAAGTGCCACCAGAAGAAGGAAGTTATCAACTTCACTGAAACCAATCGATTTGGTGATGACTTTAAAGAGGCCTACCCATCTATGTGGAGTGGTGGTGAGGTGAGAGAGGTGCGTTGATTTTACTTGATTTGGAAAATGCAATGTTGCTAGGTGTGTTTGCTGGCTGGTTCAAATTTGAAACTATGTGGTGGTTGGGTGGGGGGCCTGTTGTTGTAGGTAACTGGAGACAGACAACTGGTCATGATCATCACATTATGCACGTGCTGTCAGGCTACATATTATTATTATTATTATTATTGTTATTATTATGATGAATTGATGATCATGACAGTTGGTTGTTTGATCAGCCCAATACATGTGGCCACTTGTGTGTAATTGTTGAGTTGTTGTATTGCTCTCACTTAATTAATTGATCGCACATCAGTCATAAAATGAATGATTGCAAAAAGGAATTTTCTTCTCTCTTGTGCTGGCTCCGAACCTTCTTGGTGCACTAGTTAAGAAGTTTAACTTCTGTCCTTCTCCTTGATTCTACAATATCATTTTTGTTTTACAATCCACAGGCCTTCTCTTCTCCTGTACAAAAAGGCAGAAATCACCATAGCACTCACGCTTACCTTACCAGACCGCATCAGCCAGGCACCCAAGATTGTCCAAGAAGAATGCAGATGCACCTCCCTATTTGGCAATACAGTGTCATTTTGTCTTTTCATAATAATTTTTTAGAACTGTCTGTGTTGTTCGCTTCACTCCTACATAATTTGTAATTGTTAGATTTGGGGGTCTCTAGTTGGCAGAGGTAGGTACCTTTGTCCAAATAGGGACCCTTGCGTCTAGTCAGGGTAAGGGGGATACACTCCTAAAATAACTCCTGCTCACCCCCTTGGTAGCTTGCCATGAGCAGACAGGCTTATCTCAGAGGCAGTGTGTAAAGCATTTGTGAACACATACAGTAATCAAGTGACAACACTACAGATGGACACCACACCAGTTGTATATTCAAAATAAGTTTCTTTTATATAGATTTAACACAAGACCACAAACGACAAAAATCCACAATACTATACTTCAAAAATGGTAGAATTAGCTCAGTTCTCTTTAGATGGTAAATGCGACACTTTGAGTTCAATGTACCTTTGGATGCGTAACGCTATACAACGAAAGTGTTGCAGGGAAGGTGATGTGTCGGTTCCTTACACGCAAGAACGGTGATGCGTCGGGTCCCTACTGATGCGTAGGGGATGCGTCGGTTCTTCTCAGCGTGGGGAGGTGATGCGTCGGTTTCTTACTGCGCTTTCGTGGCGATGAGACCAGCAACGCCGTGATGCGATGAAGATCCGGTGCAATGAACAAAGATGGCATCTTCTTCTTGATGCAACACGATGCGTGCACACCCGACGGCCGTGCGGCGACTCAACGATTCTTCTGAGCCATGACAGGCCCTGCGACACGCTTCCCGGTGATGCGGCGGCGTCTGATGCGACGTCGATCCTCTTCTCCGGCGATGCGAGGCGCTTCGGCAACGATGCGACGGCCGTGCGGTGACTCAACGATTCTTCTGAGCCGCAACAGGCCCTGTGACACGCTTCCCGGTGAGGCGGCGTCTGATGCGACGTCGATCCTCTTCTCCGGCGATGCAAGGCATTTCGGCAACGATGCGATAGCGGCAGCGGCAGCGACACTCTTCTCCGTTGATGCGGCGGTGTCTGATGCGACGTCGATCCTTTTCTTCGGCGATGCGAGGTGCTTCGGCTGCGGCGGCGATGCTTCTTCTTCGTGAGTTGCGCTTCCAGCTCCTTGAGACACGCAGTCCCTCAGAAAGTCCAGCACAGCAGCAGGCACTTTCCAGAAAGACTCTTGAGGAGCTGCTTGGTGAAGTCTGTTGTCCCTGAGACTTCAGCAGGAGGCAAGCTCTTTCTCAAGCCCTTGGAGATCTTTTTACAAGTTGATGAAAGTACACACAAAGTTCCTTTCTCCTTTCTTTGGCAGTCAGGCAACCACTGCAGGCCAATCCCCCAAACAGCACTCAGCTTAGGGATAGTCTCCTCCTCAGTTTCTCTGGTTCCTCTCCTCAGCAAAGGTTCTTCTTGTTTCCCAAAGTGATCTAAAGTTCTGTGGTTTGGGTCCCCTCTTTTATACTCATTTTCCCTTTGTTCTCTGAAGGCAGAGAGGCCTTTGCCTAGTCCAAACCAGTTCTGGTCAGTCCTGGAGCACTTTGTTGACAAGACTCCTTCTTTCCTTTCACAGTGTAGGCCAGGGACATCAGACACAGCACAGGAGGTGGAGCCATCATTGTGGAGGGAAGGCACAGCCCTATTCAGGTCCCAGGTGCAACTCCTCCCACCCATCTCCATGCAGATATCTCTACTCAGCCCTGTGCTGACTCACCCTGTCTCCTGGCATCCCCCAGCCCCTGTCACTCAAACTCCAGACAAGGAATACACAACCTAGCAGAGGCAGGCTTGGATAGTTAGGCAAGAAAATACCTACTTTCTAAAAGTGGTATTTTCAAACACAGAATGTTAAAACCAACTTCACTAAAAGATGTATTTTATCATTCTGAGTTCAGGCATACTAAATTCGTTTTTCTACCATGTTCCCTGGGTCAGTTAGGATTATAAGATGTAATAATCAAACTGCCCATTCTGGCCTATGGGGAACAGGTAGCCTTGCAATAGTGAAAAACGAAAATGGCTGTAATTCACTATTCGCATTGTAAGTATAAGGTAGGACACCAGGGCATGTCCTACCTTATACTTACAATGCACCCTGTCCTTGGGCCTACCATAGGGGTGTCTGATATGAAGAAAAGGGAAGGTTTAGGGACTGGCAAGTGGGTGCAATTGCCCAGTCAACATGGCAGTACCAGACTGCACACAGGCTCTGCAATGGCAGACCTGAGACACACTTTTACAGGCTGCTTCTGTGGGTGGCACAACCAGTGCTGCAAGCCCACCAGCAGCATTTGGTTTACAAGCCCTGGGCACACTCAGTGCACTGTACTAGGGTCTGACAAGTAAACCAAACCAACCAATCATGGAATCACTAATCCATACACCAATTTACTATAGGGAGCACTTGCACTGTGGCACTGAATAGCAGTGGCACAGTGCCCAAAGCATCTATAACCAGCAAAAACACATGAGGCAACAGCAAAAAATGGAAGGGAGACCCACGCCAACAGTGTCAGGTCTAACAGTAATGTATTTGCTATTTTTCAAACCTAGGTGACAGAACATTTAGATATATAATAGCGTAACTGGGGTCTCTCTGGGGCAGACATATTGTATGGTTTGCATTGCATTTAAGTTACCATACCTGCACTCATTCCTTCGTTTCCTTTTAATTCCATAACAGATTGATGATGGTTGGCTGCTAATTGCCCAGATGAATATTGTCTTTGTGTATTGTTTGTCTTCGTCACACCTTTCCCAAAATCCCCTTTCCCATCTATTCATCAAACCCCTAACCCTCTTTTCCTGGGCTGCGTGATTTATTGAGGTGTGACTTAATAATTTACACCATTAATTGATCACACCAACTCAGTGCATTTTTACTCCTATTACTGAAACAACAGTCCACACTAGCCCCATTTACCCAATCACGCATAAAAGTGATTGATATTTTTAGTTATTAAAGAACATCATTTGTCAGTATCATCATTCAGGCATTGTGTATTGTGTTACACACTTAACCAATAACCATGTCTACTCCAGACTTTAAGTCCTCTTAACAAATCACAATTCGAGTGTCACATTTGTTTACTATAAATACTAGTTCACCATTGCTCTGAATAATTTAGTATTGTTTCTTGTTTGTTATTCAGCATCAGGTATTCTTTGTTGTGTAGTAGTCTGATCGCAAGTGATTGCAAAGCTATGATATAATATATAACCCACTAACTCAGTTTTTATTTCCATATAGTTGCCTGTAATGAATAATACTTCCGAATAAAATCCTACAATTGGAGTTCACCTAGGTGGGAGTAGGACCTGACTTCTGATTCCTGCACTGTTGTTAGTGCGCTCGCCTTCTACTACTACCACCACCATGGCACCTTGGGAAACCCTGCAGCCCTTGCTTCTTCTATTCGGTAAGAGAACTATGGTTTTTTGTTCTACTAAGTTGCTGTAGGAAAGGCAATGGCAACCCCCCAATTAATGGTCAATATAGTTGCAGGCTTCTGATTCCTGCACTGTTGTTAGTGCGCTAGCCTGCTACTACTACCACCACCATGGCACCTTGGGAAACCCTGTAGCCCTTGCTTCTTCTATTCGGTAAGAGAACTATGGTTTGTTGTTCTACTAAGTTGTTGTAGGCAAGGCAATGGTACCCCCCATTAGTGGTCAATATAGTTGCAGACTGCAGAGACTAGGCGAGTAGTAGGACAAGGATAGTACCACATAGGCATAGCACATACCTAATTGTTGTTACACACTATTAGCAAATTTTAAAACTAGGTTGAGCGAAAAGGCAGCCGTGAAAAGTAAAACACCCCCAAAAACCTAGATTTGAGGCATAAATAAAGAAAGCTAAATATTTTTAAATAAACACAAATCAATCAATCATAGCATTTGTAAAGCGCACTACATACCCGTGAGGGTCTCAAGGCACTGGAGGGGTGGGGGAGGGGGAGGAGTGCTGCTACTGCTCGAAGAGCCAGGTCTTGAGGAGTCTTCTGAAGGTCAGCAGGTCTTGGGTCTGCCGTAGGTGGATGGGGAGGGTGTTCCAGGTCTTGCCGCCGGAGGTCGCTCTTCGGATGCGGGGGACTGTGGCGAGGGCGAGGTCGGCGGAGCTGGCGGGTGGGGCTGTAGAAGCTGAGTCATCTGTTGAGGTATGCTGGTCCGGTGTTGTGGAGCCTTGTGTGCGTGGGTGAGGAGCTTGAAGGTTATCCTCTTGTTGACGGGGAGCCAGTGCAGGTCTCTCAGGTGGGGTGTGATGTGGTTGCGGCGAGGGATGTCGAGGATCAGGCGTGCAGAGGCGTTCTGGATGCGTTGAAGCCGTTTCAGGAGTTTGGCCGAGGCTCCAGCATAGAGGGCGTTTCCGTAGTCCAATCTGCTGCTGACGAGGGCCTGTGTGACCGTTCTTCTCGTTTCGGTGGGGATCCACTTGTAGATCTTGCGGAGCATGCAGAGGGTGTTGAAGCAGGCGGAAGAGACAGCGTTGACCTGCTTTGTCATGGAGAGGGTGGAGTCGAGGATGACCCCTAGGTTGCGTGCGTGGTCGGTGGGTGCTGGAGCATTTCCCAGTGCGGTCGGCCACCAGGAGTCGTCCCAGGCCGAGGGGGTAGATCCAAGGATGAGGACCTCCGTCTTATCCGAGTTCAACTTCAGTCGGCTGTTCCTCATCCATTCGGCGACGGCCTTCATTCCTTCGTGGAGGTTGGCTTTGGCGGTGTGGGGGTCCTTGGTGAGGGAGAGGATCAGCTGGGTGTCATCGGCGTAAGAGATGATGTTGAGGTTGTGCAGTCGGGCGACGTGGGCGAGTGGTGCCATGTAGATGTTAAACAGCGTTGGGCTGAGGGATGAGCCCTGGGGTACGCCGCAGATGATCTCGGTGGCTTCGGAGCGGAAGGGGGGGAGGCGGACGCTCTGTGTTCTGTCAGAGAGGAAGGAGGTGGTCCAGTCCAGGCCCTTCTCTTGGATCCCGGCGTCGTGGAGGTGTGTGCGTAGTGTGCGGTGGCAGACTGTGTCGAAGGCGGCTGACAGGTCCAGGAGGATGAGGGCCACGGTCTCTCCGTTGTCTAGTAGGGTCCTGATGTCATCGGTGGCGGCGATGAGGGCAGTTTCAGTGCTGTGATTGCTGCGGAACCCAGACTGGGATGGGTCCAGGATGCTGTTCTTCTCGAGGTAGCGGGTCAGTTATTTGTTGACGGTCTTCTCGATGACCTTCGCCGGGAACGGGAGCAGGGAGATGGGCCGGAAGTTCTTGAGGTCCTTGGGGTCCGCCTTGGGTTTTTTGAGTAAGGCGTTGATCTCGGCGTGCTTCCAGCTCTCCGGGAAGGTTGCTGTCTTGAAGGAAATGTTGATGGCTTTCCGGAGATGGGGTGCGATGGCGGTGCTGGCTTTGTTGAAGATGTGGTGTGGGCATGGGTCTGACGGAGATCCGGAATGGATGGTGTTCATGATCTTGATGGTGTCGTCATCGTTTATGTTGGTCCAGGAGAGCAGGCGGTTGGTGCGGATGGTGGTCGTGGGGGCGGAGGTCTCAGTGGTTGTCAGGGCGATCGTGGCGTTGAAGCTGTCGTGGATGTCTGTGATCTTGCGGTGGAAGAAGGTGGCCAGCGAGTCGCACAGGTCTTGCGAAGGTGGGATGTCGTTGGAGTTGGAGCTGGGGTTGGAGCGTTCCTTCACGATGTTGAAGAGCTCTTTGCTGTTGTGTGCGTTGTTGTCTAGGCAGTCTTTGAAGGAGGCCCTTTTGGCGCATCTGATGAGGTGATGGTGTCTGCGAGTGGCGTTCTTGTGGGCGGCGTAGCTGTCCGGTGTTTGTTCACGGTGCCAGTTCCTTTCTAGCTTTCGGCAGGTTTGCTTGGAGGCCTGGAGGTCTTCAGTGAACCAGCTGGCTTTCTTGCTGGTGTGGTTGTTGGAGGGTTTCTTGAGCGGGGCGAGGGTGTTGGCGCAGTCGTCGATCCACTGTCTGAGGTTGCGGGCGGCGGTGTCGGGGTCGGTGGGGTCGGCGGGTGGGCTCCGGGCGAGGGTGGTGGTTAGCTGGTCTTCGGTGACTTTGCTCCAGGTGGCGAGGCATCTGTTGGGTGCTTTGGTGCGTGGTGGTTTTCCGGAAGGTGAAGTGGATGCAGCGATGGTCGGTCCAGTGGAGTTCCGTGGTGTGGCTGAAGGTGACGTGGGAGCTTGCGGAGAAGATGGGGTCAAGGGTGTGGCCGGCGGAGTGGGTGGGTGTTGTGACGAGTTGTCTGAGTCCAAGGTTGGCGAGGTTGTCGATCAGGGTGGTGGAGTTGGTGTCGTTGTTGTTCTCGAGGTGGAAGTTCAGATCCCCGAGGAGGATGTAGTCCGTGGAGGCGAGGGCGTGTGTGCTGACGAAGTCGGCGATGGAGTTGCTGAACTGTGGTTGGGGTCCGGGGGGTCTGTAGATGAGGGTTCCTCTGAGGGTGGTGTTGGGGTCGGTGTGGATCTGGAAGTGCAGGTGTTCATCGGTGCTGAGGGTGTCATCGGTGTTGGTCGAGACTCTGAGAGTGTACCTGTGGACGATGGTGATTCCTCCTCCTACTCCGTTGGTGCGGTCCCTGCGGGTGATCTTGTAGCCTTCCGGGATGGCTATGGCAGTGTAGGGTGCCGAGGAGGCGTTCAGCCAGGTCTCCGTCAGGAAGGCAACGTCTGGGGAGGTTGAGTCGAGTAGGTCCCAGAGTTCAACGGCGTGTTTGCGGGTGGAGCGGGTGTTGAGAAGAATGCAACTGAGGTGGTTGGGTTCTTTCCTGGTCGGTGGGTTGGTGGGCCAGATGCTGGTGAAGCTGCAGTTCCAGCAGGAGAAGGGTCCTTGGGTGCGCTTCGGGGCGGCCAGGCAGCAGGTGCGTGATCGTCCGGTGTTGAGTGCGAGGATGGTGCTGGCATCGTAGCGGTGTCTGGTGTTGTGGCGGTCGCGGGGACAAGGGGTTCTGGCGCTGGGCGCGGTCCAGGCGCAGACGGGCTTGCCTTAGGCGTGCCTTCGGCGCGCCAGCGGCACGCCCGCTGCACGCGGCCGCCATAAGAAGGGGAGGTGGGGGGAGGAGCAGCTGGGAGGGGAGCAGATGAATGGGCGAGCGGGGGCGGGGACGCAGCAGCCAGAAAACGGGAGGGAACAGAGGCAAGAGGCACGGAACGATCACAGAACAACAATTGGAACAAAATACAGTACAAATGACAGTGAAAGAAAGAAAGGCAATTTAAACAGAAAGCAGTACGAATACCAACAAGCAATGGGCGGGCGGGGGGGTGGGGCCGCAGGGGACGCAGCGGCGGGAGAAGCGGGAGGGAACAGAAGGCAAAAGGCAAAGGCACAGAAACGATCACAGAGCAACAATTGAGACAAAATGCAGTACAAATGGCAGTGAAAAAAAAGAAAAGTAATTTAAACAGAAAACAGTACAAATACCAGAAAGCAGACCTACGGCCTACCACCAGGGATGAGGCGCAGGTGGTAGGCTGTGGGTGGAGGCGGGCCTCGAACCTGGTCAGCAGCAGCGGCAGCTGAGCAGAGAGCACGGGCGTAGACAGGTGGAGCTGCGCGGTGTGGGGAGCGACCTGCCTGGAAACAGGGTCAAGGGACAAACAGAAAACCCACCCCTTCCACCCACCTCCAACAATGAACTGGCACACCCCTCTCCACAAACAATAGAAATGTTCCCATCCCCAACCATTGTAAAAAAAATAAAAAATACCCAAACTGTAGAAAGAAACAGAGCCCCAATCCCAACTCCCACATCTCCACCCTCCCCACCCACACCAACAAACAAGTCCCACCCACCAAAATAAAAGTGAAAAAAGGGGCAGACATGGTGGGCCAGGCTCATGAACTCATCGAGGTGCTGGTTCAGTTGTCTCTGCCTGGCTGTAATCCACACCAGCCTTGAAATGATGCGGCATAGTAGGGTGTGGTCTGAGAGGGGGGCAGCAGTGTGTGTTGGCTGGCAGGCAGCTGCCTGCAGACTGTGGCGCTGAAGATGTGCATGGGAAGCTGGAGGTGCTGGGGCCTGGCTGGGGCCCTGGGCAGCTGCCTCCTCCTCCTTGGCCACCAGCCGCTGGTATTTGGCCCATATTGCCTCCAGCTTCCGCTGCCCCATCTCTGGCCTGGTGACCAGGAGCAGCTGGAAAGAATAAAAAGAAATTTTTTAAACAATGCTCTGTGCCAAAAACGTGTTTAAAATTATGTAGTGTGTGGCACAGTAGCAGTACATTGATGGTCCCCTAGGGCCATTTGATTTCATGTGATTAGAGTCACAGCCACAATTACCTCCTCTCATAAAACTAAAGGCAAATGGCAAATGTTTTAACTGTCTGAAATAAATTAAGGCAGAATAAACACAGCAACACACCAGTTTTAAAATACTGCTGTTTCTTTTCTTTAGAAGGATTCCCTGGTAAAGTGCTTAGATGGTTTGGGGCTCCACGAATTAGGCCTATTTACTAGTGAATGATCTAGTTTTAGCTACCATAATGATTCGGGTATGATCAGACAATTTGAATTTTCCTTTAGCATCTCTAGTATGATCTTTTCATTTGCATATTTTTCATAGGAGATCAGTCCACTACAAACTGTCCAAAGTGATCGGACCTTTGTCTCTGTGAGGTTCGGGAAGCCTGCTGGATCTTCGTTCAAGGTATTTTGATTTTCTCTTAAATAGCTGGTCATACAAGCAGTCAACAGGGATTGCCAAACAATAATCCTTGTGTTGCTATGTGCATGCTAATTTTGTTACCACCTTAGGCCTATTTAACCTTTAACTCCCTCAGGTATAACCTTCATCCTTTTGAGCAAGTAGATGGTGGGAAAAGGATTAAGGAACGGGAAATAGCTGTGGCACGTTCGTAACGGACTATCCCATCCACAAAGTCAAGCAAATTACATTATCCATTCAGCATTGCATTATTCTTTTAGTATTCTTAATCTTCACCCTTGGCTTTGAAATGCACCAGTTAAGCTTTGCATTCTCTCATCCACTCTTTCACCATAGAAAACTAGTCTTCATTATCCAATCACTCAATCTATCCAAATATAGCTCCAGACAAACCTTTCACCAACATCCATTTACCCACCCATAAATCCTTGCTTTCACCCATTCTATTCACCCATCCTGCTTTGCCTTAGTCCATACAAGCATTCCTTTTAACCACGCACCCACCCAGGCTGGCATCCTTCCAGTTTCACCTATATATACCCTTTCAACCATCCTTCACCCAGTCATGTAGATTAATTCCTATCATCATCACCCAACTATATGCATCTTTTCACCCACTCATCCTTTCAATCATATATTACGTACATTTCACCCATCCTTTCACCTTCCATCCTGTTTTGCCTTTCCCATCAACCCGTCACTTTTAAAGTTCATTTATAAACCTTTGTCTACTGAGTTGCAGATAGAAGAGGACATAACTATTCAACTTCCACTGTATCTGCTAAAGCAGGGTGTTCACGAGTTAGTCAACACCCTTGCAGTGAGTATATTACTACTTGTCAATAAGTAAGCAATGTGACTTACCACTACCCACCCCTGTTGCCGCTGGTACTCTCCCCTCAGTGGTGACTGCTGCAGCTGTGTCCCCTCTGCTTGCACCGTCCCCGACACTAGTGGTCTATGCAGCTAGAAAAAACATTACGCATTTATAATTTTAGATGCCAGATACGCCTACCCCTATTTTTTTTTTAAAGCAAAATACAACCACAAAACAAAACATCACTACAGTTTAGTTACAGTATCTTTATCTTCTATCAAAAATTCAAAACATCACGTTGGGCGTTTTATTGGTGGGCAATCATTTACAAGCCAGGTAGTCAAAACAAACAAAAACATTTCATAATGGAGCGGCAGAGCTATAAAGAATCAGAATTATTGAAGCGCTACGAAGTGGTGCAATAATTGGTCAATGAAGGACATATGGACTTAGTTGGCAAATGCAGTGGGGGTGTCCTCCTCAGCATAATTCCAGCCATGCTGCACGGTCATTAACTGCTGGTATACTATGATAATAATACATGCACAACACTGGGGGGTCGATCATGACCATGGCCACTCTCTCATTTTACTGTTTGAGCATGAGCAAGAAAAAGAAAGCCTTCTCAACAAACATGCGTAGAATACCTTAACTGGGTATGCACTCTTTACAGTAGAGTACCTGACCTAAAATGGGTTCTCTGAGTCTAATTGTACCATCACTCTATAAGGGGAGAGGGAACACTTACTGACAAAGCAGAAGAAAAAGGAAGCTACAGACTGGTACAGATAGTTTTGAAGTCAAGTACAGAAACTTGAATTATAGAGAAAGTAAGTAATAAATAGGATAATGTAGGGATAAGAGGGATTTAGGTAACAGATCAAAGTGGAGTTGGAAAAAAATTAGGAGACAGGCACAGTAAAAAGGAAAACAAATAATTCTAATTTTGGAGCGGTAAAAGAATCAAGATACGGAAATAATAATAATATTAACAGGAGGACTTACTGGGCCCAGCAGAGCCATCAGCAATCGTGGTGGCACCTCCAAGCCCCCTCACTGACCGGCGCATTTGGTGGTGTTATTAGCCAGGTCCAGCCGGATCTCTCCTGCCCTTGGATGCTGATGTAAGAAATAAACAATAAAATAAAAAAAAGATTAGTGGTACAATTGATCTCAATATTTTGACTGGGAGATGCAAACGCAGTAACGTTTATAAATCAGATCTCCTCTACTATTAGTATTGTGGACCTAATCCAGAATTTCCTAACCCTATTCCAATTTTCCAAAACTACATTTTGAAACTACTGATAAATTGCAACGAAAAATCATTGCTTCTCATCTCATTCTCGATCTCTCACCCTTTGACAGGCTAACTCAGTCTGCATTTTTTTCAATGCATACATGCTGATGCATGCATAGTTACTAGTTACTTACTACACACATCACTGGGAAATCGTTCGGGATTGGGAGCTGGGAGTGTACGAGCTACAAACAATAAAGGCACAGAGAAGTGAGAGAACGTGCTACCTCACTAATACCAATAACTACCACTATCTCAGTGACAGGACAGTAACATAAACTTAACTTACCTGTGTATGAGCAGCATGCTTGCTTTTTGGGAAAAAGATATTAGCATAGATAGAACACAACAAATAAATAATTATTACTCACCAAGCCCAGCAACCTCAAAGCCAAGCCCAGCAGGTCGAGCAGGTCCTGGTCCCTATCCAGGATGTCCGCCTACTGGTGCGTAAGCTGTTGTTGGGTACGTTGGATCCCAGAGCAGCAGCGCACAGCCCGGCACACCCTCTCCCACCGCTGTTTACGCTCACAGAGGGCTTACTCACTACCAGGCCTGCCCCCAGGGTGGAAGGGAGGTGGCACTGCACATTAAAAACTAGCGCCACCACCTCCACCTTAGTGAATAATGCACACAGCTGCACCCCTTGGCGGTGTGGCCTACCACGAGGTAGGCAGCTGCGGGTGCTGGTTCGGGGGGGCCTGGTACTGCCTGTCCCCTGTTATGCCATAGCGCTTGGTGGGGGCTGGGGAAGAGAAGAAAGTAGAAGAAACAAGAAGGAAAAAGAAGGAAAAAAGGAGAAAAAGTAAGAAAGTAAAGCGAAAAATAAAAAAGTGCAAGTCATGCAAAAACACAATTTTGTTTTAGAAAAACATAAAATACACAAACATAAAGACACAGGATAAGGTATAGATAAAAAATTAGGAGTAGATAGGTTTCAAAGGGGTAGGATTAAAAAGATTAGGCAAGGATTGGAAAACAGGCCCAGCACCATAAACAGCAAAAACAAAGACGGCCGTGCCCATGCAATACGCGTGGTGCCATTCACATGCGATTTCCGGCGCAAGAACACACTTCACATCATGTACGATCAAAAACATCACACAAACGGGCGCAGCAAGCAACTCTGCCCACTCGCGGAACTGCGCATAGCGCTGCAGAAGGTTTTATACCACTTTGCGGAGATCCGCACAGCATGGCTACGCAAACTCCGCCTGGGCCCGTACAACATCACTGTAAATTTTGCATACACAGATTCATATATAATTTTAACATCAAAGATTCACATGCAATTCACAATATACAAGAGATTACACCTTGATGCTTTTCTACATTTTCCTAATGAGTCATGACTTGGGCCTAATTTTGAGTTTTCCAGATGGGATACTCCAACATATATGTGATGGACCATTCCATCTGCAAAAGTCCCTTTAAGTGTCCCATTTTTCTCCATCATTGTTTTATCATCTGGACATAACAAAGGACATTGATAAAATGGTTTTGAGTATGCGTTACTCTGTCACCAATTTGTACATATACATGTCTGTGTTTTTCCAAAAACTGTATGCCTATCACAATTATTTTCCAGGGAACCGACTGGATTACATGCACATTTAAGCAAGGAGAAAGTCATCATTCACAATAGTGAAGGAGCATCACAGCTGACACAATAAAGACTAGTGGCTTGTTTGGTACAACTATCCCTTATAACATCAAACAACCTGATGTATATTTGTTGATTAGGCAGGCATGTGCCTGCTGAAACTAGTTCTCTGTTAGCAAACAGAAATCAGGTGGTATCCTTTTCCATAAGTTCATATACAAAACACATCATCATTCACCTTGTGCAAAACACATCTTCAAGAACTCTTCTTGTGTACTGTACATGTGTCAATCTTAATGTTGTTGTCAAGATTAGTTGTTGTAGCAAAAATGTGTTATTTAACATGTTAAACTCAAACTAGAACTTACCTCCTTGATGCTGCTGTTGTGCTCTGGTTAATATTGGAAAATGCAATATCAATCCACATCACAATATACCTAAATTGAAGACGAATTAAAGGATAGATGGAATTAATATCATGAATGTACCTTTCAGTGGTATTACAATACATTATACAAACAGTTTACATTACACATTAAACAACTTCGAAAGAAGCAGGTAAAAAGATTTCCTGAAATGAAAAGTAATAGAAAGTATACATAAGATATACCAAAGATTCAACACAACACAGTAGAGGGGAGAAATGCCCCAAGTGGGCACAGCCACCCACCAGTGGACAGCCCAAGGTGTTGGCTAGTGTAGCGCTTGGGGAGGAGGGACTGTGAGAGGGTTCAGGGAAGCCTAGTGCCTGCTAACACTAAGAAGTACAGCACCTGGGTGACCATCAATGGGCAAAGGGTAGAGGCTCTCAGAGATACTGGAACCAGTGTGATCTCAGTCTGGTGTCACCTGGTATCTGAGGAGCAAGTAGTCCCTGGTGCATTCCATCCATGCATTGCTGTATACAACTCAGAGCGCCAATGTAAGGTGGCACAGATTCCTTTTGAGTGGGGGGGTGTCAGGTCCCTTAAGGGTGTTTGTGAGCCCCACCATGCCTGTAGATTGTCTGCTAAGTAACGAACTAGAACAGTCCTTGTGGAAAGATGTGGAGCTCAGGTCTCCCTTGGGTTGGGTTGCCAGAGTCAGCATGCGTGACCATGCTGTCCATGGCGGCCAGAAAGGGTGATCAGAAGGACCTGGAGCCTGAAACAGTGACCCAGGTGCCTGCCAAGAGAAAGGGCACATGCTCGGGAAGCCCACTCCTGAAGTTCCGACGGTCTGGGAGGAGGTTGACCTCAAGGGGGATGCCCCAGAACCTACATGGAAACAAGTGGTTGAACTGGGGGACTTATATGAGCTGACACATTGGCAGCAAGAAGGGGGTCCCACCAGGGAAGAGTTCTGCAGGGAGCAGAGAGAATTTCCTTTTCTGGCTGGTTTGCGGCAGCAGGCTTCAAACCAGGCAGCTGGTGATCAGTTTGGATCACACTGGACATACTGGGAGAATGGTCTCCTATACAGCGAGCCTAAGGTCTCTGAGCCTGGGTCAGCCTGCATGCTGGTGGTATCCCAGTACTTCAGAACCTTCCTACTGGGTCTGGCTCACGATGTGCCTTTGGCAGGACATTTGGGGTGGAACAAAACCTTTGACAGTATTGTCACCCACTTCTTTTGGCCCCAAATGCCAAGGCAGTCTGATGCACGTTGTAGGTCTTGCCAAACTTGCCAGGCAAGTGGTAAGAGTGGGGGGAAGCGAACAACACCTCTCCTACCTTTTCCGTTTGTAGGCACTCCTTTTGAGAGGGTGGGGTTTGACATTGTGGGGCCCCTGGACCCCAAGACAGCCATGGGCAACAGGTACATCTTGGTTTTAGTGGACCATGCCACCCAGCACCCAGAGGCTATCCCTCTCAGAACAACAACAGCACCAGTGGTGGGCTGGGCATTAATGGGGATCTTTTCCCATGTGGGGTTCCCCAGAGAGGTGGAATTGGACATGGCCAATCATATTCTGCTTATTGACCGTCTTGCCTCCTTAGGTATCAGAGATAAAGTGCTCTCCCTTTTAAAATCCTTTATTAGGTTGGTGATGAAGGTATTGGATAGATGCTTAGTAACTGAATTGTACAGCCTCCTGCACCAGTCGCCACTGCAGGTTAAGCCGGCGGTTCGGAGGCATTGGGAGCAAGAGCTCGGGTGCCAGCTGACCCAGCAGGAGTGGGAAGATGTACACTATAGCGCAAGACATACAGACCCTGAGTTCTTATGTTGGTTTACACATGTCACACTGCTACTGAGCACTGGGTACTCCCCACTGCTTTTTCATTATATTTAAAATACCAGTAAAGAGAGTTGAACCATAAAATCCTTTCTTATGGGACGAGAACAGATGGTTGCTTTAGAGGATTTCAGTTCACTTCCTTTCTCTCTGACATGTGGAGTCCCACGAGGATCCTCTTTGATTCCCACTTTTTTTAACCTTTACGTGACCCCACTTGCAAATTTGATGAAATCGTTTGGCTTTGCGCTGGTGTCCAACGTAGACGACACCCAAATTGTGGTGTCAGTGGCTAGTATCTGGAGGTTACCACTACCAGATTTCATAACTGTATCATGCAAATCAGGAGATGGATGAGTGAAAACTGTTTAAGTTGAACTCTACTACAACCAAGGTCCTGTTATTTGGAAGTAACTCGTCCTTTTGGTCTCCAAGCTGGTGGCCTCAGGAACTTGGCACTCTTCCCGCCTGAGTCAATAGGGTTCTCTTTGATAGTAAATTGTCCTTTGAATGCCAGCTCAACATCATTACCTCTCCCACCTTCTTCTTATTAAAACTGCTTAGGAAAGCTCTTTTATTCCACAGGAATTGCATAAAGCAGTGGTTTCCATTCTCATTGTCTCCGACTTAGACTACTGTAATGCACTTTTCATTAACATTCAGAAAAGTTATCTGAACAAGCTACAGATTTTACATAAATCCATGTCAGAAGCCTTGGCACAGGTCACTGGCTTCCTGTTAAGAAGAGCATTGACTTCAAGGAATTCTGTATTGCCTTCAAGTCTTTGCACAATCTAGGTCCTGAATATCTCAAATGACAATTTCAGCGCTACACTCCAGTCAGACCTCTTCGATCAGCGTCTGCCTCCAACCTACTGATTCCCAAATTCAAGAGTTTAAACTGGGATGGTAGGAGTTTTGTGACCTGCACAGCCAAGCTGTGGGACTCCATGCCTTTCAATTTTGAGATGAAGACTGATCTGCTTGCTTTTAGAAAGGCTTTAAAAATGTGGCTTTTTAATCAATAGATTTAGGAACTGAGCTCATCCACCATTCCATTTATTAGTCTTTTCTCTTTTAGGCCAGTGCCTATACACCTCCGGGTATTAGAGTGCTTTATAAATGTTATCTTCAATTAATTTCATTTTCATTGGTCTCCTAAACATCAATGTCACAGGTCTTTTACCGATGGTCCAGTGTGGTGTTGAATGATAAGCTCTTATGGTAGAGTTTAACACTGTTTTAAAAATGAGCATCTCAAGAGTAGCACATTACACTGCTTTCTTTAGCGTATTCATAAACCGCCCAACCAGTCCATTGGCCTGTAGCCTCAGAGGTGTGTCCTTTTCTGATGCTTTATATTCAGATGCTATAAGAAATCTCGGAACTCTCGACTGGTGAAAAGCAGGCCATTTTAAGATTTCAATATGGCTGGAACACCCCATGTTGCAAAGATGCCATCTAGTCTCTCAATGACTCGGTCTTGAGTGATAGATGAGAGTTCCTCAATTAATGGAAATTGTGAGTATTCATCCAGATTCACCATCAGGTGGTCCACTTCAATTATTTTCTGTCTCAGATTCTACAGAATCAGTATTCTCGACCCTCGCAGTATAACTCCTTCCTAAGTTATGGACAGTTCATCTTTGACATTTTTGTATTTTTGATATTCACAATAACTGGTAAGAGGTCGAATGGGTTGGTTTCATTACTGATGTGTAATTATATATTTCAACTTCAGCATGTAACTATCATGGCTCATAGCAGTGATAATCTGAGCTAATGAAATGGCAGCTGGTGTGTTTGATTTCACAATGAAATTAATAGGCTTCAGCCATCTTGTATGGATAACGGTGACCTTGGATAAGCATCCTGGAAAGGTAGTTAGCAGGGTTCTGATCCTTCCCTGGATGATGCACAATGGTATAATTGTACTCCTGGAATCGTAGTCCCCATTGTTCAATGCGAGGAGGCATAATGGCCTTTGAATTGCCAAATATAGTCAGTAAAGCTTGATGATCGATCAGTAGCTTGAAAGGCTTTCCATACAGGAATACATGGAAATGTTCACAAGCCCATACCAAGGCTAAACTTTATTTTTCAGGTTGTGGAGAAGCATGCTCTGTTTAGGATACTAATTCCTACTTGCATATGCCACATTATGCCTTCGAACATCTGGGTGTTCAATGTTCTATGCAAGGATAGCGCCTAACCCAACTGGGCTATTCTCAACAGCCACTTCTGTATGAAGCTTCGGAATGAAGTATGCCATTTCAGTAGCATTCTCAATGGTTTGTTTGATTTTCTTAAATCATTTCTCACATTCATGTGACTAATGAAATGAAACAGTCTTTTTCATCAAGTCTCTCGAATGGAGCACTTACAGTGGCAAAGTCTTGTATATATCTGGAACAGTAACTAGCCATGCCAACAAATAAACGCACCATAGAAACATCTTGTGGAGGATCAGCATGTGACAGCGCTTGTACTTTAGCAGGATCGGGCATCATACCCCCATCCAAAAAGATGTGGTCAATGAATTTTAGCTTTGTATTATGGAACACATACTTGTCTGCATTCAAACTCAAACCTCCAATAGCTAGTAAACAACATACTTGTGTGAGAGCTTTATCATGCTCCTTTGTGCAGCTCTGAAAACCAATATGTCATTGCTATAATTGAACACATTCATGACAGGCTGTATGATATGTCAAGTGATGTCTGCAAAAAGTTCTGCAGCCAATGACTCACCAAAACTTAGTTTTTTGTATCAAAACAGACCAACATGTGTAGTAAAGGCTATAATGTACCTGCAATTATCTTTGAGTTCCAACTGATGATAACCTTTATTCAAATCAAGGCGAGAGAAGACCTTTGCACCATTTACTTGCATTATCATGTCATCAATGTGTGAACCTGGATGTCGTTCTTTTTCAATTGCCTTGTTTGCCTGACGCATGTCAAGGCATATGCTTCCAACTCCTTCACTGTCCTTTTTGGGCACTACCACTATGGGCAAAACCCATGGCATTGGACCAGTAGAGACCTCAATAATATCATGCTTAAGAAACAAATCATGTTACGTGTAGACATCACTTTGTGCCCTTCAGTCTTTTGCTTTGGCTTACTTTTCCCACTGACGACTGATTAATTATGTGCACCTCCGTCCTCAGTAGCTTGTCTATCAGCATGCGCTCCAGCTCTGACAGCCCTTAACACTCACTCCAGACTAAGGGGTTGATTACGATCCCATTCGGAAGGGCTCCGAATCGGATTCTGGTTTGCCAAATTCGACACGGAGCCCTTGTTTCCGACCGAATCTTACCCAGTTCCGAATGACTGATTACAATGCCCGGAGACCGTTCGGGCTGTCTGAATCAGTTCCGAAAGGCATTCGGACAGGTTGCGTCTTTCTGAGCCGAATCGTACAGCGCTATGGACTCGGTTTCTGAGTGAGCGATTACAGTGACCGATTCAGACAGCCGTTCCAAATCGGTTTCTCTGGAATTAATTGGCTACCGGAATCTGTCTTAGAGGGCCCGTAGCAGACCCCCCTTAACCCAGGGCCTTCCGTATCAGGCCCGTGGGGGTACCCAAGGGACCCCACTTTCCAACCATGCACAATGTGGCAGGCACCATGGGGTGCCCTACACAGGGAGCACGATTTTCCTCAACCACCCCTTTCTTCAATGGAAGCCTCTGTTCTCGTTCGGAACACAGGCTCCCATTAAAGTCAATGGGAGTCCAACCAAATTGTATCCAGAAGCATCCGGATGCATCCAAATCACTCGGTCGGACTCCCCCGATCTGAGTCGTCCGGAAAACATTCCGGAACCGATTCGGTCGGAATGCTTTCCGGACGAGATTGTAATCAGCCCCTAGGAGTTTCTCTCAGCATTCGTCATCTGAATGAATTAGACAAGCATCCCTCAATAACTCTAAAACGCATATCTTCTTCATCATTAAATTCATTAAACTTACAGTGTTTGATGAATGTGTTGAGTCTTTCCTCAAATTCATCAATGGTTTCATCAACTTTCTGTCTTTCTTGACCCAAAATGTGTCTTTTGTAATCAACATATGGCATTGGATTAAACTTGACATTCAAAACTTCTTTAATCTGACGGTATGTGACTTCTTTGTCAGTTCGCTGCATTTTCTTTATGACTTCTTTCACACCATCACCAGCACAATTTTTGAGATATTCGATAATCTTTTTGTTATCAGTCTCTTCAACTCCATCAATGAAATCATCAAATATCTCCATCCAAGCACCCCATCTATACACAATATTTTGCTTTTTGGTGGTATCAAAAGGTGGTGGTGGTGGTTTTAGGAAAACATAAGCATTAAAACTATTTATGGGAGTGACTGACACTAAAGGTGGAGCTCATTCAGATATTGTCAGCTGTCCGCTAGGACCTGCGACATTTGCACAATCTCTGAGGGCCTGCAAGGGATCAGCCTCCAGGTCGTGCTGGACAGACTGTGAGACTGTAGCACAAGTTACTAACTTGTGTAACGATATATCTGTAAGAGACAGCAGTTAGTGACAGATTCCTTACCTTAGAATATCCCCAGGCGTCAGGCTGGATCCGGAAAGTTTTGCATAGCAGTACCCCTGCGCGTCGGTAGGCGGCGTTGTGCGGCTCCGCGTCTGTCGTCGGCGTCATGATCGCCGGGATGACATCGCGGCCGGTACTTAGACGCCGCCCATGCGTGCTGGCGTCAGTTCTGTACACGACTTTCCGCGCCAGAAACGCAGAGCCATGCAAGAAACTGACACTGGTATCTGAAAACTAGGGCCCTGAAAGGGATGACCTTAACCATAGAAATCAGTTCGCAGAACGGGGAGGATGGGTGGGGCGGTAAGGAATCTGTCACTAACTACTGTCTCTTACAGATATATTGTTACACAAGTTAGTAACTTGTGCATCTGAAAGAGACACGTTAGTGACAGATTCCTTACCTTAGAATAGATACCCCAGCAATACCAACCCCGGTGGTGGGTCTGCGAACAAAGATCAGACGAGGAAGTCTCGGAGAACAGAACGGCAAAAGAAGCCGTCTTTCCGGACTTGGCTGTCAAGGCAGTAATGCTTGGTAAACGTGTGCAGCGAGGCCCACGTAGCTGCCTGACAAATGTCCTGCAATGGGACACCACGTCCCAAAGCCGTGGTGGCGGCTGTTGCCCTGGTGGAATGGGCACGTAGCCCAACAGGGGGCTCCTTCTTAGCCAAAGAATAGCAGGCTTTGATACACAAGACAACCCAGCGGGAGATGGTCCGCTTGTGTACCGCCCGACCTTTTTTGGCGCCCACGTAGCCAACAAAGAGCTGGTCATCCACCCGGAACTGTTGTGTGCGGTTCAGATAGAAAGAAATCGCACGTTTTGGGTCCAGACGGTGGAGCCTCTCTTCCTCTCTGGAAGGATTCGGAGGCGGAAAGAAGGTGGGCAAAGTGATGGTCTGCCCAATGTGGAAGGCAGTAACTACCTTTGGCAAGAAGGACGGACGCGTCCTAAGAACAACCTTGTCTGGATGGACAGACAGAAAGGGCGGCTTGCAAGAAAGAGCCTGGAGCTCACTCACCCGCCGAGCGGAGGTGATAGCCACCAGAAAGGCTGTCTTCAGAGTGAGAAGACGAAGAGGACAGTTATGGAGAGGCTCAAAGGGAGCGCACATTAAAAAGGTAAGAACCAAGTTCAAGTCCCACTGAGGCATCACAAACGGAACAGGAGGGAAGAGATGTGTAATGCCTTTAAGAAACCTGTTAACAACAGGGGACTTGAAAAGGGAGGGCTGATCAGGAAGCCTGAGGAATGCCGAGATTGCACAAAGATAGCCCTTGATGGTACCCAGGGCAGAACCCTGTTGGGCCATAGAAAGAAGGAACAGTAGAACCTCAGAAAGAGGGGCAGAAAGGGGATTCACAGCCTTTGCTGTGCACCATGCCACAAACTTGTTCCACCTGCAGGTGTATACCACCTTAGTGGAGGGACTCCTGGCTGCCAGAATCACATCACAAACTTCGGGAGGCAAGTCGAAAGGAATCAACTGCCGCCGCTCAATCTCCATGCAAGGAGGTGGAGACTGGACAGGTTCGGGTGGAGGACCGTCCCCTGCTGCTGTGACAGAAGATCCCCCCGAAGAGGCAGACGGATCGGGGGATCCATGCTCATACTGAGTAGCTCGGGATACCAAACTCTTCGAGCCCAGTCTGGAGCCACAAGAATGACTTGGGCCCGGTCGCGGCGAATCTTCTTCAACACTCTGGGCAGAAGTCGTATAGGAGGAAAGGCGTACAACAGACCGCAACTCCACTCGCGACGAAAAGCGTCGCAGAGCGAGTGCCGCTTTGGAAATTCCAACGCGCAGAATTGCTGACATTGCGAGTTCTCTTCGGTGGCGAATAGATCTAACCAAGGCTCTCCCCACTGTAGAAAGAGTCCTTGCGCCACCTCCGAGTGAAGACGCCATTCGTGATCCATCATGCACCTGTGGCTGAGTTGGTCCGCCCTGGCGTTCAGGGAACTTGCCAGGTGCTGAACCATCAGGGATATGCCCTGATGTTCCAGCCATGTCCAGAGACGCAGAGCCTCCTGACATAGGGTCCACGACCCTACCCCGCCTTGTTTGTTGCAGTACCACATGGCAGTGGTGTTGTCTGTGAACACCTGCACTACCTTCCCCTTGACAGAGGGAAGGAATGCCTTCAGTGCAAGTCGGATCGCCCGGAGCTCCAGAAGATTGATATGGAGCCGGGACTCCGCCGGAGACCAGAGGCCTCTGATCTCCGCCTCTCCCATGTGACCACCCCATCCCAGAAGGGACGCATCCGTCACAACTGTGTGCTCTGGCTGGGGAAGGGAGAGGGATCTGCCCGTGACCCATTGCCGGTTCGAGGGCCACCACTGTAACTGTCGTGCAGTTCCCTCCGAGATCTGGACGTAATCGGTCAGGTTCCCCTGATGCTGCGCCCACTGGAACTTCAGGTCCCACTGCAGAGCCCGCATATGCCATCTGGCATGATCGACCAGCAGGATGCAGGAGGCCATGAGGCCCAGCAGCCTCAGGGTCATCCGTACCGAAACCCAGGATAGAGGCTGAAAGATCGGAATCATAGCCTGAATATCCTGGACTCGCCGTTCAGGAGGATAGGCCCGAAACTGCGTTGTGTCCAGAACTGCTCCGATGAAAAGGAGCTGTGGAGAAGGAACCAGGTGTGACTTCGGCACGTTGATGGAGAACCCCAGCGAGTGCAGGAGTCCGGCCGTAGTCTGGAGGTGGGAAACGACTGCCTGGGGACGAGCCCGCCTTCAGCAACCAGTCGTCGAGGTAGGGGAAGACTGGAACCCCTGCCCGGCGCAGATGAGCTGCGACCACCACCATCACTTTCGTGAACACCCGAGGGGCGCTGGTAAGGCCAAAGGGAAGCACGGTGAACTGAAAGTGCTCGAGGCCTACCGTGAACCGCAGGTAACGCCGGTGGGCCGGCAGGATCGGGGATGTGAAAATATGCATCCTGCAAGTCCAACGCTACCATCCAGTCTCCAGGGTCGAGGGCAGTCAAGACCTGAGCTAGGGTGAGCCTCTTGAACTTCTCCTTCCGGAGGAAGCGATTGACGTTCCGGAGGTCCAAGATAGGACGCATGTCCTCCTTGTCCTTTTTGGGCACCAGAAAGTAGTGGGAATAACAACCACGCCCTACTTCTGGGGTCGGAACGCGCTCGATGGCCCCCTTGGCCAAGAGGGCCGCAACTTCCTGTCAAAGAAGTACCAAATGGTCCCCCGACATGCGGTGGTGCTGAGGTGGCATGGCTGGGGGGGTAGTCTCGAAGGGGAGGGAGTAGCCCCTTCGGACAATGTCCAAAACCCACCTGTCCGATGTGATGTTGCACCAGTGGGGAAGGTGATGGCGGACCCTGCCCCCCACTGGCATGCTGTGGACCTGAAAGGATGGACTAGGAGGGCTTGGAGGCCGCGGACGGGGCGGAGGTGGTGGCCTGACCCACACGCTGGTTACTCGACCCGCCTCGGTGGGAGCCACGTCCTCAGCCGCGCGAAGGCGCTTGCTGTGCGGGCCGGTGGCTGGGCAGTGGACGTGACTGGGCGCCCCTTCCGTGGCCACGAAAGGGGCGAAAAGCAGACTGCTGCGGAGGGCGCGAGGCCCAAGGACTTGGCCGTAGCCCACGAGTCCTTGAAGCGCTCCAGCGCGCTGTCTGCCTTATTGCCAAAAAGGCGGATACCATCGAAGGGCATGTCCATAAGGGTGTTTTGGACATCGCCCGAGAAACCAGTGGTCCTCAGCCAGGCGTAACGGCGCAGCGCCACTGTCGTAGCAAGCGATCTGCCTAGCGAGTCAGCGGTGTCTAGGCCACATCGGATAGTGAACTTCGCCGCGTCCCTCCCATCTGCAATAACACGGGAGAGCAGTGCCTGGACCTCCTCAGGACACTTGGGTAACACTTGCGCCACCGAATCCCACAGAGAGTGGGAGTAACGGCCCAAAAGGCAAGCGGTGTTCACGGACCGCAAGCCAGCACTGGAGGAAGAAAAAATCTTCTTCCCAAATTGTTCCAGTTTTTTGGATTCCCTGTCCGGCGGAGCCGTAGGGAAGGCGCTCTGAGAGGCAGAGGCTTGGACAACCAAGCTCTCGGGGGTGGGGTGTTGGGAGAGGAACAGGGGGTCGCCCGGGGCCAGGCGATGGCATCGGGCTACGTTCCTGTCCACAGGAGCCCCTGTGGTGGGCCTGGACCAGGTGCCCAAAAGAACGTCAGAAAGTGCGTAGTTGAACGGCAGCAGTGGCTCCGAAGAGGTAGCCGCCGGCTGAAGCACTTCCGTCAGGAGATTAGTCCTGACAGCCACTGTAGGGAGCTCGAGGCGCAAGGCCGCAGCCGCCCTACGCAACACCGTTGCATAACTTGCTGCCTCCTCCGTAGCCACGGAAGGAGGAGACAGCATGCCAAGGTCTGGAGAGGTGTCCAGACCACTGGCATCACCCAGTTCCTCAGCCCAGTCCTGATAAGGCTCACATTGAGCTGTGAGAGGGTCTTCCGACCCCTCCCAGTCCTCCTCGTCCTCCAAAACAGGTGAAAAGTATGGAGGAGGGACATGAGGGAAGAAAGGTCCCATCGGCGTCGGAATCGGCGTCGGGCGACGTCGATCCGGCTCCGTGTCCGGTTCCGGGGAGAACCTGGGGACGGCGCCGCCCAGGGCCTCGGATTGCGCCGTGAATGGTACCGGTGAGGTCGGCACCGGTGGAGGTGTTATTAGGTCAACCGGCGTCGACCGGGATCCAGGCCTGGATCTGAGGGGGTCCTGCGGCGCCGGGGCCGGAGCCGCCGGGGACACCGGGGCCGGAGCCGCCGGTGGTGCCGAGGGAGGACTCCCACTGGGGCCCGCAGGGCCCGAAGGCGCACCGGGGTAACCCTTAGGCCCGAAGATGCGAGCCATGGCCAACAAGAAGTCTTGGATGTCGGCCGGAGTTGACGTCGGACCCGGAACAGGCGGGTAGGCCGGCGTCGGCTGTTCGGGTACCCCCGGTGCCGCGGGGCGGTACCAACGGGACCCTCGGCCGAGTTGTGAGACCGGCGAGGGGAGGTCTTAGAGCGACGCTTCTTAGAACTCTTGTGCTTCGCCTTACCTGAAGACAAAGACTTCGAACCCGACGAATGACGACGGCTCCACGACCGGCCCCTCGACCTCTCCCGGGACCGGGACCTCGAGCGGCGCGGAGCCGAGTGCCGGGCCTCGAGAAGCTTTCGAGACCGCTCTCGCAAAGCCTTCGGGGCGAGGGACCGACACTCGGGGCACGACTTGGGGTCGTGGTCGCGCCCCAGGCAGAAGAGACACTCTCGGTGTGGATCCGTAATCGACATCATGCGATTACAGACCTCGCATGGCTTGAAGCCGGGCATCCCTACTGACACCTTGGAGTCGAAACGACTCGAAAACTTGGACAAAAAGTCTCAAAAATACTCAGTCAAAAAATGACTGGGGCACTGCTCAATACGGATCTGCGCTTACTGGCGCGGAAAAAGAAAGAACTGACGCCAGCACGCATGGGCAGCGTCTAAGTACTGGCTGCGACGTCATCTCGGCGATCATGACGCCGACGACGGACGCGGAGCCGCACGACGCCGCCTACGACTCGCGGGGGTACTGATACGCAAAACTTTCCGGATCCAGCCTGATTCCTGGGGATATTCTAAGGTAAGGAATCTGTCACTAACGTGTCTCTTTCAGATACCTCATTCTTGGTCTCCATCGGAGCCTTTTTAGTTTCTGGAGACCTGTGGTGTTGTTCAGAGCTGCCACCTTGCAGCTTTGGTGGTGTGCTGCTTCAGGTAGTGGGCAGCTCAGTAAGCACAACCCTCTGCTTCGTCTTGGGTCTCTTCGACAGGTGCTGAGATCGTAGAGCTCCTCTTCTTGATGCTCTGGTAAGTGCTCTGGTAAGTGCAATGACAGTATGCCTTCTTGTTGTTTGTTCCAGTCAGCCAGCGCTTTAATATACTTTTTTCGTATTTGACTACTGCTTCTTCTCTGTATCCTTACGTATCCACCTTAGGCAGCAATGCTCCGTATAATGTATAGCTTTATCTTGCAAGGCAGTGCGTACCTTTATGTGTGGCCTAATCAGCAGGTTCTCAGCCAACGAAGTGTAGATTCTCTACACTGCTTTCGTTATCTTCAACTGCTTCACAGTGGCTGGAGCTGTGCTTTGACTCCCCATGCCTTAAGCGTTGATTCCATATTTGACAATGGCACACTTGGCACACACAAGCAGTTTGCTTGGACCACGGCAAACTCTCACTGTCGATCTTCGAGTTACTTATCCCATCCTCGTTGGCCGTTGTAGAGTCCTCCCCAGCCTGGGTACCCGCCAATGTCTACCCCACACATGGGGCTTAGTATTACACGTCTTTGTTCTTCTGCGTGTAACTGCAAACTCAACATTCTAAACCAGCCTTCATTGCATTCCGCTCTAACATTTACGTCACAGGTCTACGTAGTTCATCAGGAGCCAAAAGGGTTCCGTCATTGCTAACTCACCAGACTACAGATACGACCCTTTCAAAACACTCAGGGCCTCATTTATGAAAACTGTTGCATCGCTGGGTGAAAACAGCGATGCAACAGTTTTCACTGCACCCTCCTTTCGACAGGATGGATGCGCCGTATTTTATGTATGGCGCTCCATGTCGCAAGGAGTTACAGATAGGTCAGTATTTCTGACGTATCTGTAGGTGCAAAAGTGGCGCATTGCTGGGGTGTGTCTGAAAACATACGCAACTCCAGCAATGTGTCCTTTCACATGGGGCAAGCCCAATGTGAAAAGGCCTGCATTAGTCTTACGCCTGCTGTGAGGCAGGCGTAAGATATTGACGCAGTAGCGTCCTAGAAGTCACGCAGTGAAATTTTATAGATTTCAATGCGCCACTTCTACGAGGATTTTTGTGGGGTAACGCCCACCCTGCATACATTATACCTGGTGCAGGTATGATGTGGCGTAGGGGTTTACAAAGTGATGCATATATGTAGATGCGTCACTTTGTAAATAGGGCGCAACATGGCACATTTTTTACGCCGCTGGTGCGTCACAAAAAGTGACACAACAGTGGCGCAAAAGTGTTGCAAGGCCTTATAAATAAGGCCCTCAGATCAACATTTAAATATTCTTTGAGTACAACTCGATTTTCAAAAATAAAGAATCGGAGGTTGTATGATATCGTTAATTATTCCAAAGATACAGAATATTGCACCTGAACATTTAAATTCACAGACGCTTTAAAAAAATCTACACATTTATCTTTTTGACCATAGTCTAATAGGCCCGGTTTTCTTTTCTAAATGTTCTATACAAGTTCTATATTCATTAATGTTTAAAATTGGCTGTTATCGATACAAAAGCACGCCTCTCTTAATGTTGTAGCTAAAGAAAGGCCACGTAAAGACTACTTTATCAAAGATGTAGTGACCTCTAACATGCCATAGACCTCCTTGACAATCAAATATTCAACAATTTCTACATTTATTTTTTCATTCTTGGCATTCCACCCTTCTTTCACCCCAATCATAACTCACAGAAAGGAGGTTCACATGTCTGGAATGTCTTTATGGAAGAGGTCAGTTAATTGTCGAGAGTTAACCCTGTGACAATTAGGCTTCAAATATATATTCAGTAAGACTACATCTATTTTAGTACCATGATTTCTTGGCATTAAGTGCACTCCCACAGCATTCTCATTAAGAACTATAGACAAGGGTTTAAATGAATAGTTAACATCAGTGTAAATACAAATGTTAACTCACCCAATAGACAGTTGCATGTTGATTTCTTCGCACAGTTAGCAACTGCATTTAGGAATGGATTTTTGGCCAACCGCAACTATAGCAAGCAAATTCATGAAGGTTCTGAGAGATAATGTGTTCTGGTACCACTGCCTTCACAGATTTAGGAACAGGACCCAATCACAGAGCCAGGCCATTTCAATTGTCGTAGCCTTAGAGTAGACCGTTCCGTGAGGTAGTTTATATAAGTCAACAAATTGAGCCTTCTAGAAATCTGCCCAAGCTCAGGTTCCACTTAATTATGGAGCCTCTCTGCACTAGAGTTATCAGTTATTTTCCAGGACACAACAGATAGCAAGTCAGTTTTTCCATTGCAGAATAAGTCAAACACTTGTTTAGAAGTTAAAGCGAGGACCGTCATTTATTTAATTAATCATAATTAAAGGATACAGTGGCAATCTAACAAGAACACATTGCTGCCAAGCGAGGCATTGTTTGACACACAGTATTTTCTTTCAAGATGTAAGACTGAAAAGACTGCACTTCTTTAGCCATTGGAATTAACAACAACTGTAACAAATCAGCCTCACACTCCACCACTTCCTTGCTCTTGAGGTTCTTGCAGGCCTCACGTGATGGGCAGCAGGTGGTGTGAGTTCTAATCTTTGCTCCCACATGTCCTCAGCTCGTCTCTCCTTGATGTCCACACACACAGAATTCTAATGAATGAAAATGTGGGGAGTAAGTTTGAAGTTTCAGATGTTAACAGACAAGCGTTGCTCTTATATAAACAGTGTGTTTGCTTTTTCCACTTTACTCCCCTCTAGTGTGGGTAGCCACAAATGGCAGCTTCTATCAAAATAATATAAAAACAAGCATTTGCAATGCAATAGGTCGCGCATTCACGCAAGTTTGAGCTATTGGCATTGTAAATGACAATGCCTTTTATTTATGTTTTGGTTTTTAAAACATAAATAAAAGGCATTGTCATTTACAAAACTAATAGCTTAAACTCTCGCAAATGCAAGACCTATTGTATTGCAATAAAGGGCCTTCTCGACGCTTGTTAGATTGTAAAAATCAGAGGAAGAGACAGGCCTGTGACGTCTTCAAAGTAGTGATAAATAATGCAGTGAAGAAGATGTGTAAGTGTTGTAAATTACACAGACACAAAGTGTGAAGTGAGAGTTACATATGATCTGAGCAATAAATTACACAGACACAAAGTGTGAAGTGAGAGTTACATATGATCTGAGCTATAAACACTAACAAAGCGCTCCAACACCTTTTGCTCTGTGATTACACTGTCGTGGCTCAGGAGGAAGAGCGGGGAGGGCTATTTCCTGCTATTTCCGTGATTTGAGTGTGCAGTGTAGTATTGCGTAATGTCATTGCTATCTTTGGCCTAATAAAAAACACTCCAGCTGTAGTAGGCCCCTAGCTTCACCTCCTGGTGCAGGGTGGGCTGTGCTTTATGGCAGGTGGGAGGGATGGTCTCGGCTGCAGCTCCGGCCTCCTACAGTACCCCTGCTATTACTAGCGAGTGAGAGGCGCTGAGGTGGTGGTATTGGTGGTGGTGGTATTGGTGGTGGTGGTATTGGTGGTGGTGGTGGTGGTATTGGTATTGGTGGTGGTATTGGTATTAGTGGTGGTATTGGTGGTGATGGTGGTGTTACTGGTGGTGGTGGTGGTGGTGGTATTAGTGGTAGTATTGGTGGTGGTATTGGTGGTGGTGGCATTAGTGGTGGTATTGGTGGGGGTGGTGGTATTGGTGGTGGTAGTGGTGGTGGTATTGGTGGTGGTGGTATTGGTGGTGGTGGTGTTGGTGGTGTTGGTGGTGGTGGTGGTATTGGTAGTATTGGTGGTGGTAGTGGTATTGGTGGTGGTATTGGTGGTGATGGTGGTGTTACTGGTGGTGGTGGTGGTGGTGGTATTGGTGGTGGTATTGGTGGTGATGGTGGTGGTACTGGTGGTGGTGGTGTTCGTGGTGGTGGTATTGGAGGTGGTATTAGTAGTGGTATTGGTGGTGTTGGCATTGGTATTGATGGTGGTGGTATTGGTGGTGGTGGTATTGGTGGTGGTATTGGTATTGGTGGTGGTGGTATTGGTGGTGTTGGTATTGGTGGTGGTGTTGGTGGTGGTGATATTGGTGATGGTGGTGGTATTAGTGGTGGTGGTATTGGTGGTAATGTATTGGTGATGGTAGTATTGGTGGTGGTATTGGTGGTGGTGGAGGTTGTGATGGAGATGGTGGTATTGATGGTGGTGGTGGTATTGGTGTTGGTATTGGTGGTGCTATTGATGGTGGTGGTATTGGTGGTGATGGTATTGGTGGTGGTGATGGTAGTGGTATTGGTGGTGGTGGTATTGATGGTGGTGGTATTGGTGGTGGTGGTGGTATTGGTAGTATTGGTGGTGGTAATGGTGGTGGTGGTATTGATGGTGGTGGTATTGGTGGTGGTTTTGGTGGTGGTGGTATTGGTGGTGGTGGTATTGGTGGTGGTGGTATTAGTGGTGGTGGTGGTATTGGTGGTGGTGGTATTGGTGTTATTGGTGGTGATGGTTTGGTGATGGTGGTAGTGGTATTGGTAGTATTGGTGGTGGTGGTATTGGTATAGGTGGTATTGGTGGTGGTGGTATTGGTGGTGGTATTGGTATTGGCAGTGGCATTGGTATTGGTATTGGTGGTGGTATTGGTGTTGGTATTGGTGGTGGTATTGGTGGTGTTGGTATTGGTGGTGGTATTGATGGTGGATGTATTGGTGGTATTGGTGGTGGTGGTGGTATTGGTGACTGTGGTGGTATTGGTGGTGGTATTGTTGGTGGTGGTGGTGGTATTGTTGGTGGTGGTATTGGTGGTGGTGTTGGTGGTGCTGTTGTTGGTGGTGGTGGTGGTATTGTTGGTGGTGATAGTGGTATTGGTGGTGGTAGTATTGGTGGTGGTGGTGGTATTGGTGGTGTAGGTATTGGTGGTGGTATTGGTGGTGGTGATATTGGTGGTAGTGGTATTGGTGGTGGTATTGGTGGTGGTGGTGGTATTGGTGGTGGTAGTGGTGGTGGTAGTGGTGGTGGTATTGGTGGTGGTGATATTGGTGGCAGTGGTATTGGTGGTGGTATTGGTGGTGGTGGTGGTATTGGTGGTGGTATTGGTGGTGGTATTGGTGGTGGTGGTATCGGTATTGGTGGTGGTGGTAGTGTTATATTCCATATAGGTACCCCAATATAGGCCAGGTTAACATCCCAACCTTTCACCTATATTCGTCTTTACACTACATACATAACGGACTGCTAGGACTGACCCTTTACCTAGTTACTTTTTCTTAAGAAAATGGGCCTGACCTGCTGTTTTGACAATGCTGTTTCAATTAATAAACAGACTAAGACCTTTATCTTTTTCGAATGGTCTGAGTAATTTAATTACCAAGTCTTGAAACATATGTTTAACAAGTTGTTACAATTTTTACGACATGCCTGTCTAAAAGACACACAACAGCTAAATCCGTATTCAAAAAAATATACAAAACATGTAATGTGTCAAAATAAATGTGAACCACATGTATAAAACATTACAGTGCAGACAAAAAGCCAGTCAAATATTATAACCAACAGCAACAACCACTTTGTCATTTCATATTACATCACATTGTGTGCATATTACAGAAGTTGTTGCACTCCTGGGTGAACATTTATGAATCCAATGTGCATTTCGATTTAACTAACATGCTACCCTTCGACTGCTATTATTTTAATGACCCAGCAGGAAGGAAAACGCTGACGCGTTTCGAATCCCCAAGTTGTTTTATGGGATTCTCATCAGGGCTTACATTAATTTAATTTAATGTAAGTCTGTTTTCCACTCGTTGGTTACTTGCCGACTAAACATTTTCAGTTTGTAAAGTAAACAAATTAGTTTATCTTTAGATTCATCAGAGTTACTCCCTGAACGAACGTTGAAAACGAAGATAATTTTTTAACTTGACCTTCTCTGTTCACATTGTTGCTAAGGAAGTTTTTTCAAGGATTTTAATCTAAATCATTTCTGGTTTTCCAGAACACTCCCTGTCCAGTCAAAGCCCTGATGAGAATCCCATAAAACAACTTGGGGATTCGAAACGCGTCGGCGTTTTCCTTCCTGCTGGATCATTAAAATAATAGCAGTCCAAGGGTAGCATGTTAGTTAAATCGAAATGCACATTGGATTCATAAATGTTCACCCAGGAGTGCAACAACTTCTGTAATATGCACACAATGTGATGTAATATGAAATGACAAAGTGGTTTTTGCTGTTGGTTATAATATTTGACTGGCTTTTTGTCTGCACTGTAATGTTTTATACATGTGGTTCACATTTATTTTGACACATTACATGTTTTGTATATTTTTTGAATACGGATTTAGTTGTGTGTCTTTTAGACAGGCATGTCGTAAAAATTGTAACAACTTGTTAAACATATGTTTCAAGACTTGGTAATTAAATTACTCAGACCATTCGAAAAAGATAAAGGTCTTAGTCTGTTTATTAATTGAAACAGCATTGTCAAAACAACAGGTTAGGCCCATTTTTTTAAGAAAAAGTTTACAAGGTCCCACCTGACCCCAGTAGGACCCCCCCCCATTCTTAAAAACCTTTACCTGGTTACAGCACTGCTTACAGAAGGTGGGGTTTTCCCTGAACAATAGCCTCACACATTATGCATGACGATCCTTGGATTCTTGGAAACTCAGCAGGACTACCATCTCCTGCATAATAACTATGTACAAGGTTCATTCCCGATGTCATCCTAAGTCCGACAGTGGCACAGCAAGGTAAACCCCCCTGGGGACACCTTCGGGTATATAAACATCACATCTTGCTGAGATAGTCAGAGGAGATCACGACTTCCATGCCGACACACTGAAGCGAGACGCTGAGGTTCCTGCATGCAGATACTCCAGCTCGCAGTGGTCTGAACATACCTTGCGGGGTGTCCAACTCGAGACCAAGACGGGGTCCCACAGTCTCTCACTTCAGGTAATGGGGTTGACTGTAGCCTAGAGGGATTCTTGGCTTAACACCTACTTACATGCTAGGTACACTTAGGTACATCCAGTTAGGGTAGCATCGTAGGAGTATGCATTTTATTGTCATGTATTTTATATACTTGCCTATGTTCATGATTATAGCAGAATGGTAGAGATCTACCATCCTTTAACCTTCTTAGTGCTTCTAATCGTTTATATCTGTTTCTAACTAGTGGTTGTTTCAGCACACCTTTTTTTACACTAGAATAACGAGTGTTCAATAAATACTTATTGAAAAACGTCCATATCGTTTATTCTGTGTATCTCTCTGAGACCAAGTGAGCACGACTGACTGAGCGAAAAGTATTGCACTGTTTCCACGATTCGGAGGGATCAGGGTTGTCATGTTCGATAGTTGCCAAGAACTATTCTCTCCTTGGTAAGAGGAGTTTCTAGTGGCACTGTGAGCTAGCTGGTATACACGCCAACATACTCTGTGGGGGTGTATGGAATCAGTCTGGACCCCAAGCCTGCAGTGTATGTTGTCTAAACGTGCAGATCCTGTACAGATTTTATAGGAACTACACAACATGGCGCCGCCAACGTTGGTTGGGTACTTATTTAACGGTCAAATCTGAGTGGTTCAGTAGTGCTATTCTCAGAGACCCCTACTCACATTTTCCCTAGAGACGTTTGGAGTGGGAGGGAACAAAAATCCGCCACAGCTGAGTAGGCAAAAATCCTTTATATTGGCTGTTGGTTTAATCAAGCTTGAAGGATACATTGTTCCTATTGTGCATAACACCATATCTCAGTTCCCTTGAAAAGCTCTTATTACTAAAACAATGACTGAGCCGGGAGATGTTGTGCATGAACTAAATCTCTCAGCCGAGGAAGAAAATGCAGACGCAACACACATTGCAGAAAATGTTAGTTATGCCATCACCCTAAAACTAGTAGCATACGGTGTTACATCTAGGGGTGGGCAAGTAACTTTCGTGATTGAGGCACACAAATCATTTAGAACAGAGGTATTCTATTCATGGGTTACATTCCCACATGCGAATACATTATCAAAGACATTTCATTACTATACAGAAGATGAAATACCAAACGAATATTGTCCATATGAGGACATTGAAATTCCACTCACTTACCACGAACATATATACTGGTTTAAAGGCGCCCTACCCCATACAAGAAATAGAGTAAGACTTGGTCCGCTCGGAAGAGACGCAGCAACATGGCCAGTACTAGCGGCCTACACACCACACCTTGACATTGACACAATGCCAGGAGGAGACTTACTTACACAGCATAAAGAATTAATAATACTTTACAGAAAAATGACACAGTTTGTGATGAGAACACTCACACTTCAGCCAACACCGGCTACACAACCAGGACCAGTCCAAACTTCTACAACTAAAATTACACCACAAACATTACACGCAGTGATGGGTAAATTGCCCACTAAACGTGAACAAATGCCATTTTGGGTGGCTCAAAACATAACACAGCTAAAGGAGGTATTTCCAAACACCAGCGGACATGAAAAGCATAGAATGCTAACAATTTGCTTGCCAATGGGAATAGCTCCCCTGATAGAGGATTGTACTTCTTTGGGTACGGTCTTCGCTTCAATATATACCAGAACTCATGGTATCCCTTCATTAGCAGTGATACCAGACGTATTGAGACAAATACAGAACGAGTATGGAGCAGAACCTGCTCTGAACTTAGGGATGAAATTATTAAATAACTTCGCCCAGGTATCAGCTATAATATTAGCAAACATTAAAGGAGAAGCAGCATCAGTAGCAGTACGCCAACGCCTGAGAGATTTCACCCCTTTACAACAGGAGACAGAATTACCCAAAATTATTGAAACTGTTTATGCAGGATTAGGCAGGGATAGTTTGGGAGCTAGGCCAATAAAACCTCAACTAATGGGAGGTACAGATAAAGAACATTCAAAGCAAACACCAGTTTCTTCAAAGAAGAAATGGGACAATAACAGACAGCAAAAGAATAAAGAAAATAGATCTCAATCCAGAGGTAGATCTCCTCAACAGGAGTCCTCCGAAAGGAGGTATAACCTTAGGAATAGGGACAACATTAGAAAACCTGACAGGTATCAGGACACTGATACACGTTCCTCTCAGCGCTCTTCGAAAAACTCAGTGAAAGAAGGACGGTCGGAACACAGACAGGAGGAGCGTACAAAGCCCAGAGGCACGCAACGCGCTGCGGACTATGCACCTAAAAAAGAAGAAAAACAAAAACCTAAACCTCAATTCAAAAAGAAGAAAGTAGCAGGTCTCAAGATCAGACATGCTGAGAATTCTGAGGACTCAACTACTGAACGGGGAATGGGCTCTGACGATGCTGGACAGCGCAGCAGAAGTAACAATAGCTTGCCAGAACCTGATGGAATTTCTGGTGACAGCGGAGTTGAGTGAGTATATCACAGTGGAAACACCTGATACTAGGGTGAGTGTCCCACATAGGTTACATGAGATAACACTCCGGATGGAGGGGGACAAGCCCAGAAAAATTAAAGGTTTCTTTTGGGAGAACCTGACTTTTGACTATGGCATCCTTTTAGCTGAGAGAGATTGACCGCCTACTATTGTTATGGAATGCCCAAAGGGAGAAACGGTAATTATGCCAGCCTTTTCTGACCTGGTTCCCCAATACTTAAAAAAAACATACGCCCGGGAGTGGGCAGTAGCCCTTGCTCCTGCATTATATTGCAACCATGTTGGGTGGGATGACGAATCAACTCACCATGTGATACCACCAAAATCTACTCCAACTCCACAGAGACAGTATCCAATAAAACAGGAAGCGAAAAAACAGGTCAGGGAGATCTTAGATCAACTTGAATACTAAGGTGTGATTGAAACCTGCACCTATTCAATGAATAATCCTTTGTTTACCATAATGAAACCCGACAATTCATATCATCTAGTTTTAGATTACAGACATCTGAACTCATGCACAAAAACATTTGCAGTACAAAATGCAGCATTAATCAATAACATTGTGCGGAAGAAATACAAAACAACACTAGATATCTCAAATTGATTTTTCTGCCAAAATATAGCGCCTGAGAGCAAATATTTGACAGCATTCTCAGCGTTGGGGTCCCAGCGTCAATTTTGTCGACTCCCCTAGGGGTATAAGAACAGCCCGGGGTTGTTTTCAGCAAGGGTAACTGAGTTACTACAGAATATGGACGAGGAGGCATTGTCCTATGTAGATGATATTTATCTAACGGATGATGACCTAGAGGAACACTTGACCAGGGTGAGCACCATAATTTTAGGATTTGCCTCTGAGGGCTACAAGTTTAACTTCAAAAAATCAAAAATAGCCCACCTCTATGTCCTATTTTTGGGATATGAGCTTTCAAGTGAAGAGAAAAGCTTGGCAGCCAACTCTTTAGAAAAATGTGCGCTGCTCCAACCTCCGAAATCATTGAAAATTGTACAGTCCATACTGGGATTCCTAAATTTCAGCAGATCATACATTTTGGATTACGCAGAAAGGGTTAAACCTTTCTACGACCTCATAAGACCTGATTTCTCAGTTAGGCAATGGACACAGGAACACACAGATATCCTTCGGTCTCTACAAGCTGATATGATAGCATCAAAACACTTAACAACACGCATAAATGTCCGCAATCTAGTGATCCGTATAGTTGCGGGTCAATCTGGGTACACCTACTTAACATACAATGAAGGTGAAACTATCCCAATAGCATACAAATCACATTTGTACACAAACGCTGAGATGCGTTTTGCATCTACAGAAAAAATGCTGACAGCAGTACAGACTGCTGTTGTGAGAGAAAGCGATACCAAAGGGGATGATGGACGGAGCGTTAGAGCAAATCAAACACTCACCCCCAGTCAACTGATCTGGGTTTAATCCATCATCATTCTTTAGCTCACTCCACCACCCCAGTTCAGACATGGCCATATGCAAATCAGTCTGACCCTGTGCCTCATGGGAACAGTCCAGCCCGAACTGCCAAGCCATGTCTTCCCTAGACCGGAAACAAGCATCCTGGGACCGGTTTCGGGTTCAAAACCCTCATCAGCCATGCTATCTTGAATCCAGTGGCAAAGTGAGCAAGGGACCCACGTCTGGGCATACCCTGCCAACTTAGGGCGAACAAGCGATACCAAAGGGGATGATGGACGGAGCGTTAGAGCAAATCAAACACTCACCCCCAGTCAACTGATCTGGGTTTAATCCATCATCATTCTTTAGCTCACTCCACCATCCCAGTTCAGACATGGCCATATGCAAATCAGTCTGACCCTGTGCCTCATGGGAACAGTCCAGCCCGAACTGCCAAGCCATGTCTTCCCTGGACCGGAAACCAGCATCCTGGGACCGGTTTCGGGTTCAAAACCCTCATCAGCCAGGCTATCTTGAATCCAGTGGCAAAGTGAGCAAGGGACCCACGTCTGGGCATACCCTGCCAACTTAGGGAGAACAAAGCGATACCAAAGGGGATGATGGACGGAGCGTTAGAGCAAATCAAACACTCACCCCCAGTCAACTGATCTAGGTTTAATCCATCATCATCCTTTAGCTCACTCCACCAACCCAGTTCAGACATGGCCATATGCAAATCAGTCTGACCCTGTGCCTCATGGGAACAGTCCAGCCCGAACTGCCAAGCCATGTCTTCCCTGGACCGGAAACAAGCATCCTGGGACCGGTTTCGGGTTCAAAACCCTCATCAGCCATGCTATCTTGAATCCAGTGGCAAAGTGAGCAAGGGACCCACGTCTGGGCATACCCTGCCAACTTAGGGCGAACAAAGCGATACCAAAGGGGATGATGGACGGAGCGTTAGAGCAAATCAAACACTCACCCCCAGTCAACTGATCTAGGTTTAATCCATCATCATTCTTTAGCTCACTCCACCACCCCAGTTCAGACATGGCCATATGCATAGCAGTCTGACCCTGTGCCTCATGGGAACAGTCCAGCCCGAACTGCCAAGCCATGTCTTCCCTGGACCGGAAACAAGCATCCTGGGACCGGTTTCGGGTTCAAAACCCTCATCAGCCAGGCTATCTTGAATCCAGTGGCAAAGTGAGCAAGGGACCCACGTCTGGGCATACCCTGCCAACTTAGGGCGAACAAAGCGATACCAAAGGGGATGATGGATGGAGCGTTAGAGCAAATCAAACACTCACCCCCAGTCAACTGATCTGGGTTTAATCCATCATCATTCTTTAGCTCACTCCACCACCCCAGTTCAGACATGGCCATATGCAAATCAGTCTGACCCTGTGCCTCATGGGAACAGTCCAGCCCGAACTGCCAAGCCATGTCTTCCCTGGACCGGAAACAAGCATCCTGGGACCGGTTTCGGGTTCAAAACACTCATCAGCCAGGCTATCTTAAATCCAGTGGCAAAGTGAGCAAGGGACCCACGTCTGGGCATACCTTGCCAACTTATGGCGAACAAAGCGATACCAAAGGGGATGATGGACGGAGCGTTAGAGCAAATCAAACACTCACCCTCAGTCAACTGATCTGGGTTTAATCCATCATCATTCTTTAGCTCACTCCACCACCCCAGTTCAGACATGGCCATATGCAAATCAGTCTGACCCTGTGCCTCATGGGAACAGTCCAGCCCGAACTGCCAAGCCATGTCTTCCCTGGACCGGAAACAAGCATCCTGGGACCGGTTTTGGGTTCAAAACCCTCATCAGCCAGGCTATCTTGAATCCAGTGGCAAAGTGAGCAAGGGATCCACGTCTGGGCATACCCTGCCAACTTAGGGCGAACAAAGCGATACCAAAGGGGATGATGGACGGAGCGTTAGAGCAAATCAAACACTCACCCCCAGTCAAATGATCTGGGTTTAATCCATCATCACTCTTTAGCTCACTCCACCACCCCAGTTCAGACATGGCCATATGCAAATCAGTCTGACCCTGTGCCTCATGGGAACAGTACAGCCCGAACTGCCAAACCATGTCTTCCCTGGACCGGAAACAAGCATCCTGGGACCGGTTTCGGGTTCAAAACCCTCATCAGCCAGGCTATCTTGAATCCAGTGGCAAAGTGAGCAAGGGACCCCGTCTGGGCATACCACTGCCAGCTTAGGGCGAACAAGCGATACCAAAGGGGATGATGGACGGCGCGTTAGAGCAAATCAAACACTCACCCCCAGTCAACTGATCTGGGTTTAATCCATCATCACTCTTTAGCTCACTCCACCACCCCAGTTCAGACATGGCCATATGCAAATCAGTCTGACCCTGTGCCTCATGGGAACAGTACAGCCCGAACTGCCAAACCATGTCTTCCCTGGACCGGAAACAAGCATCCTGGGACCGGTTTCGGGTTTAAAACCCTCATCAGCCAGGCTATCTTGAATCCAGTGGCAAAGTGAGCAAGGGACCCACGTCTGGGCATACCCTGCCAACTTAGGGCGAACAAAGCGATACCAAAGGGGATGATGGACGGAGCGTTAGAGCAAATCAAACAATCACCCTCAGTCAACTGATCTGGGTTTAATCCATCATCATTCTTTAGCTCACTCCACCACCCCAGTTCAGACAGGGCCATATGCAAATCAGTCTGACCCTGTGCCTCATGGGAACAGTCCAGCCCGAACTGCCAAGCCATGTCTTCCCTGGATCGGAAACAAGCATCCTGGGACCGGTTTCGGGTTCAAAACCCTCATCAGCCAGGCTATCTTGAATCCAGTGGCAAAGTGAGCAAGGGACCCACGTCTGGGCATACCCTGCCAACTTAGGGCGAACAAGCGATACCAAAGGGGATGATGGACGGAGCGTTAGAGCAAATCAAACACTCACCCCCAGTCAACTGATCTGGGTTTAATCCATCATCATTCTTTAGCTCACTCCACCACCCCAGTTCAGACATGGCCATATGCAAATCAGTCTGACCCTGTGCCTCATGGGAACAGTCCAGCCCGAACTGCCAAGCCATGTCTTCCCTGGACCGGAAACAAGCATCCTGGGACCGGTTTCGGGTTCAAAACCCTCATCAGCCAGGCTATCTTGAATCCAGTGGCAAAGTGAGCAAGGGACCCACGTCTGGGCATACCCTGCCAACTTAGGGTGAACAAGCGATACCAAAGGGGATGATGGACGGAGCGTTAGAAGCAAATCAAACACTCACCCCCAGTCAACTGATCTGGGTTTAATCCATCATCATTCTTTAGCTCACTCCAACACCCCAGTTCAGACATGGCCATATGCAAATCAGTCTGACCCTGTGCCTCGTGGGAACAGTCCAGCCCGAACTGCCAAGCCATGTCTTCCCTGGACCGGAAACAAGAATCCTGGGACCGGTTTCGGGTTCAAAACCCTCATCAGCCAGGCTATCTTGAATCCAGTGGCAAAGTGAGCAAGGGACCCACGTCTGGGCATACCCTGCCAACTTAGAGCGAACAAAGCGATAACAAAGGGGATGATGGACGGAGAGCGATAGAGCAAATCAAACACTCACCCCAGTCAACTGATCTGGGTTTAATCCATCATCATTCTTTAGCTCACTCCACCACCCCAGTTCAGACATGGCCATATGCAAATCAGTCTGACCCTGTGCCTCATGGGAACAGTCCAGCCCGAACTGCCAAGCCATGTCTTCCCTGGACCGGAAACAAGCATCTTTGGACCGGTTTCGGGTTCAAAACCCTCATCAGCCAGGCTATCTTGAATCCAGTGGCAAAGTGAGCAAGGGACCCACGTCTGGGCATACCCTGCCAACTTAGGGCGAACAAAGCGATACCAAGGGGATGATGGACGGAGCGTTAGAGCAAATCAAACACTCACCCCAGTCAACTGATCTGGGTTTAATCCATCATCATTCTTTAGCTCACTCCACCACCCCAGTTCAGACATGGCCATATGCAAATCAGTCTGACCCTGTGCCTCATGGGAACAGTCCAGTCCGAACTGAAAAACCATGTCTTCCCTGGACCGGAAACAAGCATCCTGGGACCGGTTTCGGGTTCAAAACCCTCATCAGCCAGGCTATCTTGAATCCAGTGGCAAAGTGAGCAAGGGACCCACGTCTGGGCATACCCTGCCAACTTAGGGCGAACATAGCGATACCAAAGGGGATGATGGACGGAGCATTAGAGCAAATCAAACACTCAACCCCAGTCAACTGATCTGTGTTTAATCCATCATCATTCTTTAGCTCACTCCACCACCCCAGTTCAGACATGGCCATATGCAAATCAGTCTGACCCTGTGCCTCATGGGAACAGTCCAGCCCGAACTGCCATCATCCCCTTTGGTATCGCTTTGTTCGCCCTAAGTTGGCAGGGTATGCCCAGTCGTGGGTCCCTTGCTCACTTTGCCACTGGATTCAAGCTAGCCTGGCTGATGACGGCTGAATAGCCAGAAACCGGTCCCAGGATGCTTGTTTCCGGTCCAGGGAAGACATGGCTTGGCAGTTCGGGCTGGACTGTTCCCATGAGCACAGGGTCAGACTGATTTGCATATGGCCATGTCTGAACTGGGGTGGTGGAGTGAGCTAAAGAATGATGATGGATTAAACCCAGATCAGTTGACTGGGGGTGAGTGTTTGATTTGCTCAAGCGCTCCGTCCATCATCCCCACTTAGTATCAGCTTTGTTTGCCCTAAGTTGGCAGGGTATGCCCAGACGTGTGTCCCTTGCTCACTTTGCCACTGGATTCAAGCTAGCCTGGCTGATGACGGCTGAATAGCCAGAAACCGGTCCCAGGATGCTTGTTTTCGGTCCAGGAAGACAAGGCTTGGCAGTTCGGGCTGGACTGTACCCATGAGGCACAGGGTCAGACTGATTTGCATATGGCCATGTCTGAACTGGGGTGGTGGAGTGAGCTAAAGAATGATGATGGATTAAACCCAGATCAGTTGACTGGGGGTGAGTGTTTGATTTGCTCAAGCGCTCCGTCCATCATCCCCTTTGGTATCGCTTTGTTCGCCCTAAGTTGGCAGGGTATGCCCAGGCGTGGGTCCCTTACTCACTGTGCCACTGGATTCAAGCTAGCCTGGCTGATGATGGCTGAATAGCCAGAAACCGGTCCCAGGATGCTTGTTTCCAGTCCAGGAAGACATGGCTTGGCAGTTCGGGCTGGACTGTTCCCATGAGGCACAGGGTCAGACTGATTTGCATATGGCCATGTCTGAATTGGGGTGGTGGAGTGAGCTAAAGAATGATGATGGATTAAACCCAGATCAGTTGACCGGGGGTGAGTGTTTGATTTGCTCAAGCGCTCCGTCCACCATCCCCTTTGGTATCGCTTTGTTCGCCCTAAGTTGGCAGAGGTATGCCCAGACGTGGGTCCCTTGCTCACTTTGCCACTGGATTCAAGCTAGCCTGGCTGATGACGGATGAATAGCCAGAAACCGGTCCAGGGAAGACATGGCTTGGCAGTTCGGGCTGGACTGTTCCCATGAGGCACAGGGTCAGACTGATTTGCATATGGCCATGTCTGAACTGGTGTGGTGGAGTGAGCTAAAGAATGATGATGGATTAAACCCAGATCAGTTGACTGGGTCTGAGTGTTTGATTTGCTCAAGCGCTCCGTCCATCATCCCCTTTGGTATCGCGTTGTGAGAGAAAGAGCACTGGCTCAGGGGAAATGAATAATCGTTGTGACTCCAGTTCCGGCCTTAGAGGCTGCTAAAAAGGCAAGCGTTCCGAATGCTAAGGCTTTACATCCACGATGGATACAATGGGCTAATTCTCTCACTGCATCGGATGTAGAAACCAGATACGACCCAAGTCTAAAAACACAGGCATTCCTGCAATCCGAACAAGGATATCCTCTCCCGAATGAAATTATGCCTCTAGCTCAGTATGAATTCATAATTTACATAGACGGATCTGCTCAACCGGCCATAGAAAATAAACAACAGTACAGCGCCGTGTGTGCGATTGTTAAAGGTCGTATGCAGGATGGCAAGTTCCATCCAAGCTGTACAAAAACTCAGTCTCTAGGAGACTGCACGGCTTAGTTAGCAGAACTAAAAGCTCTGTTACTGGCACTGATTAATACGTATCGAGAATTCCCCATGCTAATTGTGTGCGATTCCTTTAACTGTGTCCAGTCATATAATGAATACCTACACTATTGGGGTCAAAATGGGTTTAGAGACTCAAAAGGTGGCACAATAAAGCACGAAATGCTACGGGAACAGGTAGCGGAATTGAAAAACGAGCTACCAAGAGCTCACGTGATACACATGCTGAGTCATCAACGTGATGGCGTTCACGTTGAAGGGAATTCATTGGCTGATGAAGCCGTGAAGGGGGCAGTGCAAACTACGTCCGTAGCTGCAATCACTCGTTCAGAAATGAGAATAGACGGACAGATAATGGTAGCTGTCATTGACTCACGCAAAGACAGCAAAGCATTTCCGAAAGGTTTTCCACTCAAGTACTCCCACAAGTTAGATGCAAACAACTTTCCATTTGCTCAAATTCCTGGAGTGGGAGATAGTGTAATAACAAACATGGATCGCAGATTAGGCTTAATATTAGCTGCACACGAGGGTTGGGTTCTGCGCATGTAGGAGTTACGGCAACGGTTTCTTTACTGAAACAACCCTATTGGTGGCCAGGGTTAACAAAACAGACCAAAGACTATGTCTTAAAGTGCAACACCTGTCAACAGATGAAGGGCTCCACCATAACACGTCCACCACAGACATCATTGCTGATATCAGACAGACCTCTCATGTGTGTCTATTTGGACCACTGCGGCCACTTAAAATCTGATGGGGCTTACAAGTACATAATGGTTGCAGTGGATTCCAGCTCGAGATTCCTATGGGTATGGCCTCAGCGTTCGGCTGACTCTCGAACTGTTATCAAAGATTTGCGAGTCTTTATAGGGACATATGCAGTTGGCACATTACATTCTGACTGTGGCCCCGTGTTTAGCTCTAGGGCTTACAGGGAGGCCATGGGAGATTTGGGTGTAGCATTGCGGTACTCCTCTCCATACCATCCAGAGGGAAATTCGGTCGTGGAGAGGAAAAACCGGGACTTAAAGCAATCATTAACAGCTAGATTATTAGGCGCGGGTGATAGTTGGGTCAATCACTTATATGGGGTTCAGAGGGCCTTAAGTAACATGCCAAGAAGCTCTCTAAGGGGTGTCACTCCTTATGAGGTCCTATTTGGGATGAGAATGTGGGTTTCCTTGTTCTTGATTGTGAAGGCACAGTGGCGTATGAAAAACCTTTTGACATCCATAAACGTTTGGCTGTTTTACAGGATCTGAATGAATCACGGGCACTACAAAGCAATGTCCAAGTGAAAAGGTTTGACACTGGGGAAGTCAACTCAGTCACGGCAAAACCTGTCTGGATCCCTAAGGTTGGGGATCTGGTCAGGGAATAGATAACGGACAAAAAAGAATTTGGACCATCATACAGAAATTCTGTACCTTTCCTGGCAGTTGAAGGAACAAGGACTGTACTTATACCGCCTCTTGCCGGAAAAAAGGAGAAAATATTTGTCTCCATTGATCTTATAAAACCACACTATGTGGCCGATACTGTATAGTAGGCCTCGTGGGCTCCTGGGTAGCCGACGCCCTCCTCTCGCTACCATTCAGGAGGTACAGACGGAAAGGCTCATCACATTTGAAGAGTCTCCCATACGGAATGATGGACTATGCAATAATGCCATGGAACTTGTTCCACTTGATACAGAAAATCAAAAAAATGAAAGACAAAGTCCAATTCGACCTAACACTGATGTCTACATCAACATGCCTCAGCAAGAGCCATCTACAAGTTCAACAAAACCTGCTGAGCTACCAAAAATAGATCGAACTGCATCTGGCTTTTTCATCGACTTTGATACATTTTCGTTGGATCCGAGTGAACCTGAAACAATGCCAGCCCCATTTTCTCGTAAACAACAAATCAAAGACATTTACATTTTACTTAAGAAGACTTACCTGGTGTCACCTTGGATAGAACTTTGGATAAGCACCGGGGTACTTTTTTTTCTCTTCTGGTTAGACTTAATAACTATTTTCTGCTTACTTATAAACTTATCTCCGCCAAAGCACTGCAGCGTCAAAAGTGAACTTGATCCTGAAACCTCATGTTTCATCACATCGTGAACAAAGAGACTTGTCATTAGTGAACATTACAGCAGTTCCTATACCCGATGGTATAGTATGGGACAAGGTTGATTCTGATATATTCGGACCGACCAATGTTTTAAAAATACCACATTTATTTAAAATTTCCTTGAATGATATCATTACCTCCAGTACATTTTCCGATGATTGGGATTTTGAAACTGTAAATAACATGTTGTCTGATTTAGAACAAAATGCTGCATTTTCTAGCAATGAAATGTTAGAAGACACTTCAGACTTTAACACAATGTATTGTTATCAATATTATGGTCATCATTTTCTACACAAATCTAGTGCCCCTAGGATTGTTTTCACATATCACCAATGGGAACATTGCCCTACACCACCGAAAAGTAGTTCGAAAACATTTGCACAAAACTTTTCATATTTTTCAGGGTTTAATGTTTCAGACCCGTCCTCATATTACTATAAGGTTGCACCGACACCTGCACAGAAAAATATGTTGACTAACACCAAAAATATTTACTCTGCTTCCTTTATTACCCAATTGTCTGAACCGGGTTTCGACTTATGGAAAGACACTATAGATTTAAAATCAGTCTGGGGTTCTAGAGACTGGCAAGTCCAGGGAACAGAAGCGATATTGAGAGCATGCCTCATTCCTCAGCAGTTGATATTTCTAAATGAAACTGTGCAACAGACTTCTTGTCTTGGGATAGCCAAGAACAAGGATTTGAACACACCTCGGATTCCAACACCATCACAGGCCGAGGGTAACATTACATCACTAAAAGGGGCTACATTAGATGACATCTTACAATACAATAGATCAGACCCCAATTTGAAGGGATGGTTGGTATGGCCCACAGACACTAATAGATGTCAGGAAAGATTCAGGGGTACAACCGAAGGGTTCAGTATCCATAGGCCAGACCCATGCTATGTACAAAGAGAACATCCAGGGGTGGTGACATCATACAGTGTTGGGAAGTTATGCCTCGATTGGCTAAAGACCTCAACACTACCACAGGTGAAATAACACTTATCCTTACTTACAGAGGATCTGGACCTACAGGATTTTTTATTAGTTCTCAGAAAGCCACGTCAGAAACGTTTCTATTATGCTGTCTATAATGAAATTTGGAAAATCTCCCAACAAGAATCAGCGGAGAGACTTCGAGAAATAGATAGGATTAACTTAGAAAAAGTGTTAGCTGTAGTTGACAATGGCATGACTACATTAACTTCCAGGATTTCTTCACTGGGCATCATTGTATCTTCTGCTATTGATGTCCTAGAACAAGATTTGTCCATACTACAGCACGGACAGTCACAATTACGTTCTATTATGTTATTGAGCTGGATGCTGCAATCATTGCACGCAGGTTATGTGCCTTGGTGTTTATCAACAGTACGTCACTGTTTTCTGCATACAATCTAACGGAAAAACAGATGAAAATGGCATAGAGGGGAGCAAAATATACAATACTGCGTATTGAAAAACTGGACAGACTACCTTTCACTGTGGCAGAATCACCGTCCACAGAGTGGGTAATCCATGGCCATATAACTTTACCGGTCACAACTTTCCAGTTTCATTATCACCTAGAACAGCAACAGACAGGCAGATATGAAGAAATGGGTAAGGAATTTGGGAATTACCGTATAAATTTCGATGCAGGAGTGGGGATCTAGAAGTGTTTCTAAGCGGCACAAACTGTGAGAATGCTTTGAGTGGATGTCTCATATGCCAGGATATTATGCTGCACGGGGCCTGCAATGGTTCAGTAGCGAACCTATCCTGTCACTTGAGGGTACCCCAGCAGCCGTGATTACTCCAGTATTCAGGCTACTTTCAAATGGGAGTTACTTGATGCTGAACGATCATGGTTGTTGTGGGATGCTTCCGGGCATTTCATATCTAGTCACCGTGAGATCCAGGGTTACTTGCTGTATGCAAGTATTGTTTCCACCGACACATGCAGTCAGGGAGGCGCCGTTATGGCCTTCACTAAATGTTTCTCTTATACGGTTTGATACTCTGAGCAGAATGAAAGCCATGCTTCTACAGAAAAGCGTGCCCTTAACCTCCGCCCGGGAGACTTTTGATCTCCAAGTAGGAAGGTCCTCGACAGAGATACAGGCACTCATACGTACGAACTGCCCCTTCCATTTCGCAGAAATAGTAAATCGTATCTTTAACATGTCTGATACGATGGGTATAGTACACCTATTTAAGCCTATAGGTTCGGGACTGTTAGGCACCTTTCAGACGGTCCTCTGAGTTATACCAAACTTTATACACTCCGTATTCGGAAGCATTTTTGGAGGACTTCCACTGATCCTGTTTCTAATAGCAGGAATACTGATTGTCCTTTTTCTGCTATGCAATGGACGTCCCAGTCACCAAGGAGATGGAAAAAGCACTCCAGGAGCGCAAATACTGTGATTGCATGGTACAACATCTGGGCACACCTCGCCTACGAGAACTGAGTGCATCTTGGTTCTTGTCATTTAGACCAGTCTGGATGGACTGCATCTTACCTGTTCTCCGATGCCTGTTCTGCGGAGAAGAATGCGTGTTGGATCTCTGTCTGACACTTCCATCAGTTGCGCAACCGGACGTTGATGCATTGCTGGACCCGATAAAGACCCATGTTCTGCAGTTTCCCCAGCGTATTCCTATTTTGATGGCGCCATTCTTAGAGCCTCCACAGGAACTCTCTGCTCCTGTTGGAATGGACACCGGCTCCTCCACTAACACCCAGGTTTTGAATGGCGCACAGGCTGCCCCAGTATCGACTGCAGACAGTACGGAAGATCATCTGTGCTCAATTGACGTAATCTGCGAGGTGTTACAGGGATCGTCGTCTGTGAAGGCAGGCAACAGCAATGTTGCGTCTACCAGCCTGTACACATTAACATTTGGCTCATCGTGTGCTGGGAGAAATTCATTTTTTTTTTAAAAACAAAGCTCCAAACTGGAACTCCAAAACAAATTGACGCTTTTTTATGACCCGCATGGCTTTCCGATGCTTGTAGGGGTTCGAACTATATATACGGACACAGTAGCGCTATTTGCTGAGTAACAATTCTTCCACTTTTTTAGAGTTTTTAGAATTTTTTTAATTTGTTTTTTAGCAGAACTATGGTTTTTAATGCATATGTTTGCGTACCAGTGCCTAGACAGGTAGTACGTTAGAATTAAGTTATGTCATCCAGTCGGATGAGGAGTGGGTGTTATATTCCATATAGGTACCCCAATATAGGCCAGGTTAACATCCCAACCTTTCACCTATATTCGTCCCTACACTACATACATAACGGGCTGCTAGGACTGACCCTTTACCTACCTACAGCACTGCTTACAGGACATGGGGTTTTCCCTGAACAATAGCCTCATACATTATGCATGAGGATCCTTGGATTCTTGGAAACTCGGCAGGACTACCATCTCCTGAATAATAACTATGTACAAGGTTCATTCCTGATGTCATCCTAAGTCCGACAGTGGCACAGCAAGGTAGAACCCCCTGGGGATACCTTTGGGTATATAAATAACACATCTTGCTGAGATAGTCAGAGGAGATCACGACTTCCATGCCGACACACTGGCGCAAGACGCTGAGGTTCCTGCATGCAGATACTCCAGCTCGCAGTGGTCTGAACATACCTTGCGGTGTGTCCAACTCGAGACCAAGACGGGGTCCCACAGTCTCTAACTTCAGGTAATGGGGTTGACTTTATCCTAAAGGGACTCTTGGCTTAACACCTACATACATGCTAGGTACACTTAGGAACATCCAGTTAGGGTAGCATCGTAGGAGTAAGCATTTTATTGTCATGTATTTTATATACATGCCTATGTTCATGATTATAGCAGAATGGTAGAGATCTACCATCCTTTCACCTTTTTAGTGCTTCTAATCGTTTATATCTGTTCCCGTCTAGTGGTTGTTTCAGCACACCTATTTTACACTAGAATGACGAGTGTTCAATAAATACTTATTGAAAAACGTCCATAGTGTTTATTCTGTGTATCTCTCTGAGACCAAGTGAGCTCGAGTGACTGAGCGAAAAGTATTGCACTGTTTCCATGATTCTGAGGGATCAGGGTTCTCATGTTCGATAGTTGCCAAGAACTATTCTCTCCTTGGTAAGAGGAGTTTCTAGTGGCACTGTGAGCTAGCTGGTATACAGGCCAACATACTCAGTGAGGGTGTCTGGAATCAGTCTGGACCCCAAGCCTGCAGTGTATGCTGTCTAAACGCGCAGATCCTGTATAGGTTTTATAGGAACTACACAACAGTATTGGTGGTGGTGTTGGTGGTATTGGTGGTGGTGGTATTAGTGGTGGTGGTGGTAGTGGTGGTGGTATTGGTGGTAGTGGTATTGGTGGTGGTGGTATTGGTGGTGGTGTTGGCATTGGCAGTGGTATTGTTGGTAGTGTTGGTATTGGTGGTGGTGGTATATGGTGGTGTTGGTATTGGTAGTGGTGGTATTGGTGGTGGTGGTGGTATTGGTGGTGGTATTGGTATTGGTGGTGTTGGTGGTGGTGGTATTAGTGGTGGTGGTATTAGTGGTGGTGGTATTGGTGGTGGTATTGGTGGTGGTATTGGTGGTGGTGGTATTGGTTGTGGTGGTATTTGTGGTGGTATTGGTGGTGGTGATGGTATTGATGGTGGTGGTATTGGTGGTGGTATTGGTGGTGGTGGTGGTATTAGTGGTGGTGGTATTGGTCGTCATATTGGTGGTGGTGGAGGTGGTGATATTGATGGTGGTGGTGGTGGTATTGGTTGTGGTATTGGTGGTGGGATTGGTGGTGTTGGTGGTGGAGGTGTGGTATTGGTGTTGGTGGTGGTGGTATTGGTGGTGGTGGTATTGGTGGTGGTATTGGTGGTGGTGGTATTGGTGGTGGTGCTATTGGTGGTATTGGTGGTGGTGCTATTGGCGGAGGTGGTGGTATTGATGGTGGTGGTATTGGTGGTGGTGGTGGTATTGGTATTGGTGGTGGTGGTATCGGTGGTGGTGTTTTTGTTAATAAAACAGGCTTTTGAAAACAACCCGTCAGGTGGCTTTAGTACAGATGACAAGTAACACAGATGTGCTGTTGTCAGCTTCAGCCCATTAGCACAGGATTATGTGCTACCTGGGAAATTCACAAGACTTAATTCGCTAATCATTTCTAAATCCATTTTACTTGGGGGAGGTTGAAACAGGCACGAGATAATGCTGGGTTAAAGTGATTGAAAGCAGACGTCCGTGCTACGGGGGCGGCCGTGCTGCTTAAAAAAACACAACCGATTTCAGCTGAAGCAGCGCATGTCCAGCCTGCAGTAAGAGAAATTCAATAAAGTAAATAGTGCTTACAGACTAAATAACAGGTCCCGTGAAACATCCGAAGTAAAGGGGCCTGTCGCCATGGGAGGGTACAAATGAAGACAAGGCAATCCTAAGGAGGGACTAACAAGACTATTAACGAATCCGAAGGCAGCCTTTACGAAAGACAATGACACAAGCCAATGAAAAATATGGGAGGAGAGTGGGTGCGGCTTCTCTCCCATACTCTACTACAGCAGTCCCGCTAGGCTCGACCTAATAACTGCGTTATAGATCTTAAGTAAGGCACCAAAAAATACCTTTTTCGGGTGTTCTGCTCTACCCTGAGGCCAGTGCTTTGTCTTTTCTTCAAAAGATGAAATATTAAACTTTTCTTGTTGTCGTGCCACCTCAATTAACCAGCCTGTTGTAGCTTTTATCTCTAAAAGCCTTAGTATATATCGAGGTAGAGCATCAGCATTTTTTCATGGTACTTAGGCTGCTTTTGAGACACCCTTTATGATTCACCAGTGATATCACTTTGAGAGTTCTCTTTAAGGGAAGGACTATTTCTCTCCCCCCCCCGTCCAAAGCATCATTATGGGTAATATTTAAAACAAACAAGGCAAATAATAAACTTTCTTAAATAATATCAAGTTAAAAAATAGTTCTTACTGAAAATGAAAAGAATACTGGCGCCTCCTCCCTGCAACACATTTAGGGGCTTATTTAAGAGAGGCTTGCGCCACCAGAACTTCACTCTTTTTGACCCACCGGTGATGCAAGCCTCTCAATCATATCTATGAAGATGCGCAAAGCCACTTTGTGCGACTTTGAATTGCCTCATAGATGAAGAAAGACAAAGCAGCTCAAGTCGACAGCAAAGCATTTCCGAAAGGTTTTCCACTCAAGTACTCCCACAAGTTAGATGCAAACAACTTTCCATTTGCTCAAATTCCTGGAGTGGGAGATAGTGTAATAACAAACATGGATCGCAGATTAGGCTTAATATTAGCTGCACACGAGGGTTGGGTTCTGCGCATGTAGGAGTTACGGCAACGGTTTCTTTACTGAAACAACCCTATTGGTGGCCAGGGTTAACAAAACAGACCAAAGACTATGTCTTAAAGTGCAACACCTGTCAACAGATGAAGGGCTCCACCATAACACGTCCACCACAGACATCATTGCTGATATCAGACAGACCTCTCATGTGTGTCTATTTGGACCACTGCGGCCACTTAAAATCTGATGGGGCTTACAAGTACATAATGGTTGCAGTGGATTCCAGCTCGAGATTCCTATGGGTATGGCCTCAGCGTTCGGCTGACTCTCGAACTGTTATCAAAGATTTGCGAGTCTTTATAGGGACATATGCAGTTGGCACATTACATTCTGACTGTGGCCCCGTGTTTAGCTCTAGGGCTTACAGGGAGGCCATGGGAGATTTGGGTGTAGCATTGCGGTACTCCTCTCCATACCATCCAGAGGGAAATTCGGTCGTGGAGAGGAAAACCGGGACTTAAAGCAATCATTAACAGCTAGATTATTAGGCGCGGGTGATAGTTGGGTCAATCACTTATATGGGGTTCAGAGGGCCTTAAGTAACATGCCAAGAAGCTCTCTAAGGGGTGTCACTCCTTATGAGGTCCTATTTGGGATGAGAATGTGGGTTTCCTTGTTCTTGATTGTGAAGGCACAGTGGCGTATGAAAAACCTTTTGACATCCATAAACGTTTGGCTGTTTTACAGGATCTGAATGAATCACGGGCACTACAAAGCAATGTCCAAGTGAAAAGGTTCGACACTGGGGAAGTCAACTCAGTCACGGCAAAACCTGTCTGGATCCCTAAGGTTGGGGATCTGGTCAGGGAATAGATAACGGACAAAAAAGAATTTGGACCATCATACAGAAATTCTGTACCTTTCCTGGCAGTTGAAGGAACAAGGACTGTACTTATACCGCCTCTTGCCGGAAAAAAGGAGAAAATATTTGTCTCCATTGATCTTATAAAACCACACTATGTGGCCGATACTGTATAGTAGGCCTCGTGGGCTCCTGGGTAGCCGACGCCCTCCTCTCGCTACCATTCAGGAGGTACAGACGGAAAGGCTCATCACATTTGAAGAGTCTCCCATACGGAATGATGGACTATGCAATAATGCCATGGAACTTGTTCCACTTGATACAGAAAATCAAAAAAATGAAAGACAAAGTCCAATTCGACCTAACACTGATGTCTACATCAACATGCCTCAGCAAGAGCCATCTACAAGTTCAACAAAACCTGCTGAGCTACCAAAAATAGATCGAACTGCATCTGGCTTTTTCATCGACTTTGATACATTTTCGTTGGATCCGAGTGAACCTGAAACAATGCCAGCCCCATTTTCTCGTAAACAACAAATCAAAGACATTTACATTTTACTTAAGAAGACTTACCTGGTGTCACCTTGGATAGAACTTTGGATAAGCACCGGGGTACTTTTTTTCTCTTCTGGTTAGACTTAATAACTATTTTCTGCTTACTTATAAACTTATCTCCGCCAAAGCACTGCAGCGTCAAAAGTGAACTTGATCCTGAAACCTCATGTTTCATCACATCGTGAACAAAGAGACTTGTCATTAGTGAACATTACAGCAGTTCCTATACCCGATGGTATAGTATGGGACAAGGTTGATTCTGATATATTCGGACCGACCAATGTTTTAAAAATACCACATTTATTTAAAATTTCCTTGAATGATATCATTACCTCCAGTACATTTTCCGATGATTGGGATTTTGAAACTGTAAATAACATGTTGTCTGATTTAGAACAAAATGCTGCATTTTCTAGCAATGAAATGTTAGAAGACACTTCAGACTTTAACACAATGTATTGTTATCAATATTATGGTCATCATTTTCTACACAAATCTAGTGCCCCTAGGATTGTTTTCACATATCACCAATGGGAACATTGCCCTACACCACCGAAAAGTAGTTCGAAAACATTTGCACAAAACTTTTCATATTTTTCAGGGTTTAATGTTTCAGACCCGTCCTCATATTACTATAAGGTTGCACCGACACCTGCACAGAAAAATATGTTGACTAACACCAAAAATATTTACTCTGCTTCCTTTATTACCCAATTGTCTGAACCGGGTTTCGACTTATGGAAAGACACTATAGATTTAAAATCAGTCTGGGGTTCTAGAGACTGGCAAGTCCAGGGAACAGAAGCGATATTGAGAGCATGCCTCATTCCTCAGCAGTTGATATTTCTAAATGAAACTGTGCAACAGACTTCTTGTCTTGGGATAGCCAAGAACAAGGATTTGAACACACCTCGGATTCCAACACCATCACAGGCCGAGGGTAACATTACATCACTAAAAGGGGCTACATTAGATGACATCTTACAATACAATAGATCAGACCCCAATTTGAAGGGATGGTTGGTATGGCCCACAGACACTAATAGATGTCAGGAAAGATTCAGGGGTACAACCGAAGGGTTCAGTATCCATAGGCCAGACCCATGCTATGTACAAAGAGAACATCCAGGGGTGGTGACATCATACAGTGTTGGGAAGTTATGCCTCGATTGGCTAAAGACCTCAACACTACCACAGGTGAAATAACACTTATCCTTACTTACAGAGGATCTGGACCTACAGGATTTTTTATTAGTTCTCAGAAAGCCACGTCAGAAACGTTTCTATTATGCTGTCTATAATGAAATTTGGAAAATCTCCCAACAAGAATCAGCGGAGAGACTTCGAGAAATAGATAGGATTAACTTAGAAAAAGTGTTAGCTGTAGTTGACAATGGCATGACTACATTAACTTCCAGGATTTCTTCACTGGGCATCATTGTATCTTCTGCTATTGATGTCCTAGAACAAGATTTGTCCATACTACAGCACGGACAGTCACAATTACGTTCTATTATGTTATTGAGCTGGATGCTGCAATCATTGCACGCAGGTTATGTGCCTTGGTGTTTATCAACAGTACGTCACTGTTTTCTGCATACAATCTAACGGAAAAACAGATGAAAATGGCATAGAGGGGAGCAAAATATACAATACTGCGTATTGAAAAACTGGACAGACTACCTTTCACTGTGGCAGAATCACCGTCCACAGAGTGGGTAATCCATGGCCATATAACTTTACCGGTCACAACTTTCCAGTTTCATTATCACCTAGAACAGCAACAGACAGGCAGATATGAAGAAATGGGTAAGGAATTTGGGAATTACCGTATAAATTTCGATGCAGGAGTGGGGATCTAGAAGTGTTTCTAAGCGGCACAAACTGTGAGAATGCTTTGAGTGGATGTCTCATATGCCAGGATATTATGCTGCACGGGGCCTGCAATGGTTCAGTAGCGAACCTATCCTGTCACTTGAGGGTACCCCAGCAGCCGTGATTACTCCAGTATTCAGGCTACTTTCAAATGGGAGTTACTTGATGCTGAACGATCATGGTTGTTGTGGGATGCTTCCGGGCATTTCATATCTAGTCACCGTGAGATCCAGGGTTACTTGCTGTATGCAAGTATTGTTTCCACCGACACATGCAGTCAGGGAGGCGCCGTTATGGCCTTCACTAAATGTTTCTCTTATACGGTTTGATACTCTGAGCAGAATGAAAGCCATGCTTCTACAGAAAAGCGTGCCCTTAACCTCCGCCCGGGAGACTTTTGATCTCCAAGTAGGAAGGTCCTCGACAGAGATACAGGCACTCATACGTACGAACTGCCCCTTCCATTTCGCAGAAATAGTAAATCGTATCTTTAACATGTCTGATACGATGGGTATAGTACACCTATTTAAGCCTATAGGTTCGGGACTGTTAGGCACCTTTCAGACGGTCCTCTGAGTTATACCAAACTTTATACACTCCGTATTCGGAAGCATTTTTGGAGGACTTCCACTGATCCTGTTTCTAATAGCAGGAATACTGATTGTCCTTTTTCTGCTATGCAATGGACGTCCCAGTCACCAAGGAGATGGAAAAAGCACTCCAGGAGCGCAAATACTGTGATTGCATGGTACAACATCTGGGCACACCTCGCCTACGAGAACTGAGTGCATCTTGGTTCTTGTCATTTAGACCAGTCTGGATGGACTGCATCTTACCTGTTCTCCGATGCCTGTTCTGCGGAGAAGAATGCGTGTTGGATCTCTGTCTGACACTTCCATCAGTTGCGCAACCGGACGTTGATGCATTGCTGGACCCGATAAAGACCCATGTTCTGCAGTTTCCCCAGCGTATTCCTATTTTGATGGCGCCATTCTTAGAGCCTCCACAGGAACTCTCTGCTCCTGTTGGAATGGACACCGGCTCCTCCACTAACACCCAGGTTTTGAATGGCGCACAGGCTGCCCCAGTATCGACTGCAGACAGTACGGAAGATCATCTGTGCTCAATTGACGTAATCTGCGAGGTGTTACAGGGATCGTCGTCTGTGAAGGCAGGCAACAGCAATGTTGCGTCTACCAGCCTGTACACATTAACATTTGGCTCATCGTGTGCTGGGAGAAATTCATTTTTTTTTTAAAAACAAAGCTCCAAACTGGAACTCCAAAACAAATTGACGCTTTTTTATGACCCGCATGGCTTTCCGATGCTTGTAGGGGTTCGAACTATATATACGGACACAGTAGCGCTATTTGCTGAGTAACAATTCTTCCACTTTTTTAGAGTTTTTAGAATTTTTTTAATTTGTTTTTTAGCAGAACTATGGTTTTTAATGCATATGTTTGCGTACCAGTGCCTAGACAGGTAGTACGTTAGAATTAAGTTATGTCATCCAGTCGGATGAGGAGTGGGTGTTATATTCCATATAGGTACCCCAATATAGGCCAGGTTAACATCCCAACCTTTCACCTATATTCGTCCCTACACTACATACATAACGGGCTGCTAGGACTGACCCTTTACCTACCTACAGCACTGCTTACAGGACATGGGGTTTTCCCTGAACAATAGCCTCATACATTATGCATGAGGATCCTTGGATTCTTGGAAACTCGGCAGGACTACCATCTCCTGAATAATAACTATGTACAAGGTTCATTCCTGATGTCATCCTAAGTCCGACAGTGGCACAGCAAGGTAGAACCCCCTGGGGATACCTTTGGGTATATAAATAACACATCTTGCTGAGATAGTCAGAGGAGATCACGACTTCCATGCCGACACACTGGCGCAAGACGCTGAGGTTCCTGCATGCAGATACTCCAGCTCGCAGTGGTCTGAACATACCTTGCGGTGTGTCCAACTCGAGACCAAGACGGGGTCCCACAGTCTCTAACTTCAGGTAATGGGGTTGACTTTATCCTAAAGGGACTCTTGGCTTAACACCTACATACATGCTAGGTACACTTAGGAACATCCAGTTAGGGTAGCATCGTAGGAGTAAGCATTTTATTGTCATGTATTTTATATACATGCCTATGTTCATGATTATAGCAGAATGGTAGAGATCTACCATCCTTTCACCTTTTTAGTGCTTCTAATCGTTTATATCTGTTCCCGTCTAGTGGTTGTTTCAGCACACCTATTTTACACTAGAATGACGAGTGTTCAATAAATACTTATTGAAAAACGTCCATAGTGTTTATTCTGTGTATCTCTCTGAGACCAAGTGAGCTCGAGTGACTGAGCGAAAAGTATTGCACTGTTTCCATGATTCTGAGGGATCAGGGTTCTCATGTTCGATAGTTGCCAAGAACTATTCTCTCCTTGGTAAGAGGAGTTTCTAGTGGCACTGTGAGCTAGCTGGTATACAGGCCAACATACTCAGTGAGGGTGTCTGGAATCAGTCTGGACCCCAAGCCTGCAGTGTATGCTGTCTAAACGCGCAGATCCTGTATAGGTTTTATAGGAACTACACAACAGTATTGGTGGTGGTGTTGGTGGTATTGGTGGTGGTGGTATTAGTGGTGGTGGTGGTAGTGGTGGTGGTATTGGTGGTAGTGGTATTGGTGGTGGTGGTATTGGTGGTGGTGTTGGCATTGGCAGTGGTATTGTTGGTAGTGTTGGTATTGGTGGTGGTGGTATATGGTGGTGTTGGTATTGGTAGTGGTGGTATTGGTGGTGGTGGTGGTATTGGTGGTGGTATTGGTATTGGTGGTGTTGGTGGTGGTGGTATTAGTGGTGGTGGTATTAGTGGTGGTGGTATTGGTGGTGGTATTGGTGGTGGTATTGGTGGTGGTGGTATTGGTTGTGGTGGTATTTGTGGTGGTATTGGTGGTGGTGATGGTATTGATGGTGGTGGTATTGGTGGTGGTATTGGTGGTGGTGGTGGTATTAGTGGTGGTGGTATTGGTCGTCATATTGGTGGTGGTGGAGGTGGTGATATTGATGGTGGTGGTGGTGGTATTGGTTGTGGTATTGGTGGTGGGATTGGTGGTGTTGGTGGTGGAGGTGTGGTATTGGTGTTGGTGGTGGTGGTATTGGTGGTGGTGGTATTGGTGGTGGTATTGGTGGTGGTGGTATTGGTGGTGGTGCTATTGGTGGTATTGGTGGTGGTGCTATTGGCGGAGGTGGTGGTATTGATGGTGGTGGTATTGGTGGTGGTGGTGGTATTGGTATTGGTGGTGGTGGTATCGGTGGTGGTGTTTTTGTTAATAAAACAGGCTTTTGAAAACAACCCGTCAGGTGGCTTTAGTACAGATGACAAGTAACACAGATGTGCTGTTGTCAGCTTCAGCCCATTAGCACAGGATTATGTGCTACCTGGGAAATTCACAAGACTTAATTCGCTAATCATTTCTAAATCCATTTTACTTGGGGGAGGTTGAAACAGGCACGAGATAATGCTGGGTTAAAGTGATTGAAAGCAGACGTCCGTGCTACGGGGGCGGCCGTGCTGCTTAAAAAACACAACCGATTTCAGCTGAAGCAGCGCATGTCCAGCCTGCAGTAAGAGAAATTCAATAAAGTAAATAGTGCTTACAGACTAAATAACAGGTCCCGTGAAACATCCGAAGTAAAGGGGCCTGTCGCCATGGGAGGGTACAAATGAAGACAAGGCAATCCTAAGGAGGGACTAACAAGACTATTAACGAATCCGAAGGCAGCCTTTACGAAAGACAATGACACAAGCCAATGAAAAATATGGGAGGAGAGTGGGTGCGGCTTCTCTCCCATACTCTACTACAGCAGTCCCGCTAGGCTCGACCTAATAACTGCGTTATAGATCTTAAGTAAGGCACCAAAAAATACCTTTTTCGGGTGTTCTGCTCTACCCTGAGGCCAGTGCTTTGTCTTTTCTTCAAAAGATGAAATATTAAACTTTTCTTGTTGTCGTGCCACCTCAATTAACCAGCCTGTTGTAGCTTTTATCTCTAAAAGCCTTAGTATATATCGAGGTAGAGCATCAGCATTTTTTCATGGTACTTAGGCTGCTTTTGAGACACCCTTTATGATTCACCAGTGATATCACTTTGAGAGTTCTCTTTAAGGGAAGGACTATTTCTCTCCCCCCCCCGTCCAAAGCATCATTATGGGTAATATTTAAAACAAACAAGGCAAATAATAAACTTTCTTAAATAATATCAAGTTAAAAAATAGTTCTTACTGAAAATGAAAAGAATACTGGCGCCTCCTCCCTGCAACACATTTAGGGGCTTATTTAAGAGAGGCTTGCGCCACCAGAACTTCACTCTTTTTGACCCACCGGTGATGCAAGCCTCTCAATCATATCTATGAAGATGCGCAAAGCCACTTTGTGCGACTTTGAATTGCCTCATAGATGAAGAAAGACAAAGCAGCTCAAGTCGACAGCAAAGCATTTCCGAAAGGTTTTCCACTCAAGTACTCCCACAAGTTAGATGCAAACAACTTTCCATTTGCTCAAATTCCTGGAGTGGGAGATAGTGTAATAACAAACATGGATCGCAGATTAGGCTTAATATTAGCTGCACACGAGGGTTGGGTTCTGCGCATGTAGGAGTTACGGCAACGGTTTCTTTACTGAAACAACCCTATTGGTGGCCAGGGTTAACAAAACAGACCAAAGACTATGTCTTAAAGTGCAACACCTGTCAACAGATGAAGGGCTCCACCATAACACGTCCACCACAGACATCATTGCTGATATCAGACAGACCTCTCATGTGTGTCTATTTGGACCACTGCGGCCACTTAAAATCTGATGGGGCTTACAAGTACATAATGGTTGCAGTGGATTCCAGCTCGAGATTCCTATGGGTATGGCCTCAGCGTTCGGCTGACTCTCGAACTGTTATCAAAGATTTGCGAGTCTTTATAGGGACATATGCAGTTGGCACATTACATTCTGACTGTGGCCCCGTGTTTAGCTCTAGGGCTTACAGGGAGGCCATGGGAGATTTGGGTGTAGCATTGCGGTACTCCTCTCCATACCATCCAGAGGGAAATTCGGTCGTGGAGAGGAAAAACCGGGACTTAAAGCAATCATTAACAGCTAGATTATTAGGCGCGGGTGATAGTTGGGTCAATCACTTATATGGGGTTCAGAGGGCCTTAAGTAACATGCCAAGAAGCTCTCTAAGGGGTGTCACTCCTTATGAGGTCCTATTTGGGATGAGAATGTGGGTTTCCTTGTTCTTGATTGTGAAGGCACAGTGGCGTATGAAAAACCTTTTGACATCCATAAACGTTTGGCTGTTTTACAGGATCTGAATGAATCACGGGCACTACAAAGCAATGTCCAAGTGAAAAGGTTCGACACTGGGGAAGTCAACTCAGTCACGGCAAAACCTGTCTGGATCCCTAAGGTTGGGGATCTGGTCAGGGAATAGATAACGGACAAAAAAGAATTTGGACCATCATACAGAAATTCTGTACCTTTCCTGGCAGTTGAAGGAACAAGGACTGTACTTATACCGCCTCTTGCCGGAAAAAAGGAGAAAATATTTGTCTCCATTGATCTTATAAAACCACACTATGTGGCCGATACTGTATAGTAGGCCTCGTGGGCTCCTGGGTAGCCGACGCCCTCCTCTCGCTACCATTCAGGAGGTACAGACGGAAAGGCTCATCACATTTGAAGAGTCTCCCATACGGAATGATGGACTATGCAATAATGCCATGGAACTTGTTCCACTTGATACAGAAAATCAAAAAAATGAAAGACAAAGTCCAATTCGACCTAACACTGATGTCTACATCAACATGCCTCAGCAAGAGCCATCTACAAGTTCAACAAAACCTGCTGAGCTACCAAAAATAGATCGAACTGCATCTGGCTTTTTCATCGACTTTGATACATTTTCGTTGGATCCGAGTGAACCTGAAACAATGCCAGCCCCATTTTCTCGTAAACAACAAATCAAAGACATTTACATTTTACTTAAGAAGACTTACCTGGTGTCACCTTGGATAGAACTTTGGATAAGCACCGGGGTACTTTTTTTTCTCTTCTGGTTAGACTTAATAACTATTTTCTGCTTACTTATAAACTTATCTCCGCCAAAGCACTGCAGCGTCAAAAGTGAACTTGATCCTGAAACCTCATGTTTCATCACATCGTGAACAAAGAGACTTGTCATTAGTGAACATTACAGCAGTTCCTATACCCGATGGTATAGTATGGGACAAGGTTGATTCTGATATATTCGGACCGACCAATGTTTTAAAAATACCACATTTATTTAAAATTTCCTTGAATGATATCATTACCTCCAGTACATTTTCCGATGATTGGGATTTTGAAACTGTAAATAACATGTTGTCTGATTTAGAACAAAATGCTGCATTTTCTAGCAATGAAATGTTAGAAGACACTTCAGACTTTAACACAATGTATTGTTATCAATATTATGGTCATCATTTTCTACACAAATCTAGTGCCCCTAGGATTGTTTTCACATATCACCAATGGGAACATTGCCCTACACCACCGAAAAGTAGTTCGAAAACATTTGCACAAAACTTTTCATATTTTTCAGGGTTTAATGTTTCAGACCCGTCCTCATATTACTATAAGGTTGCACCGACACCTGCACAGAAAAATATGTTGACTAACACCAAAAATATTTACTCTGCTTCCTTTATTACCCAATTGTCTGAACCGGGTTTCGACTTATGGAAAGACACTATAGATTTAAAATCAGTCTGGGGTTCTAGAGACTGGCAAGTCCAGGGAACAGAAGCGATATTGAGAGCATGCCTCATTCCTCAGCAGTTGATATTTCTAAATGAAACTGTGCAACAGACTTCTTGTCTTGGGATAGCCAAGAACAAGGATTTGAACACACCTCGGATTCCAACACCATCACAGGCCGAGGGTAACATTACATCACTAAAAGGGGCTACATTAGATGACATCTTACAATACAATAGATCAGACCCCAATTTGAAGGGATGGTTGGTATGGCCCACAGACACTAATAGATGTCAGGAAAGATTCAGGGGTACAACCGAAGGGTTCAGTATCCATAGGCCAGACCCATGCTATGTACAAAGAGAACATCCAGGGGTGGTGACATCATACAGTGTTGGGAAGTTATGCCTCGATTGGCTAAAGACCTCAACACTACCACAGGTGAAATAACACTTATCCTTACTTACAGAGGATCTGGACCTACAGGATTTTTTATTAGTTCTCAGAAAGCCACGTCAGAAACGTTTCTATTATGCTGTCTATAATGAAATTTGGAAAATCTCCCAACAAGAATCAGCGGAGAGACTTCGAGAAATAGATAGGATTAACTTAGAAAAAGTGTTAGCTGTAGTTGACAATGGCATGACTACATTAACTTCCAGGATTTCTTCACTGGGCATCATTGTATCTTCTGCTATTGATGTCCTAGAACAAGATTTGTCCATACTACAGCACGGACAGTCACAATTACGTTCTATTATGTTATTGAGCTGGATGCTGCAATCATTGCACGCAGGTTATGTGCCTTGGTGTTTATCAACAGTACGTCACTGTTTTCTGCATACAATCTAACGGAAAAACAGATGAAAATGGCATAGAGGGGAGCAAAATATACAATACTGCGTATTGAAAAACTGGACAGACTACCTTTCACTGTGGCAGAATCACCGTCCACAGAGTGGGTAATCCATGGCCATATAACTTTACCGGTCACAACTTTCCAGTTTCATTATCACCTAGAACAGCAACAGACAGGCAGATATGAAGAAATGGGTAAGGAATTTGGGAATTACCGTATAAATTTCGATGCAGGAGTGGGGATCTAGAAGTGTTTCTAAGCGGCACAAACTGTGAGAATGCTTTGAGTGGATGTCTCATATGCCAGGATATTATGCTGCACGGGGCCTGCAATGGTTCAGTAGCGAACCTATCCTGTCACTTGAGGGGTACCCCAGCAGCCGTGATTACTCCAGTATTCAGGCTACTTTCAAATGGGAGTTACTTGATGCTGAACGATCATGGTTGTTGTGGGATGCTTCCGGGCATTTCATATCTAGTCACCGTGAGATCCAGGGTTACTTGCTGTATGCAAGTATTGTTTCCACCGACACATGCAGTCAGGGAGGCGCCGTTATGGCCTTCACTAAATGTTTCTCTTATACGGTTTGATACTCTGAGCAGAATGAAAGCCATGCTTCTACAGAAAAGCGTGCCCTTAACCTCCGCCCGGGAGACTTTTGATCTCCAAGTAGGAAGGTCCTCGACAGAGATACAGGCACTCATACGTACGAACTGCCCCTTCCATTTCGCAGAAATAGTAAATCGTATCTTTAACATGTCTGATACGATGGGTATAGTACACCTATTTAAGCCTATAGGTTCGGGACTGTTAGGCACCTTTCAGACGGTCCTCTGAGTTATACCAAACTTTATACACTCCGTATTCGGAAGCATTTTTGGAGGACTTCCACTGATCCTGTTTCTAATAGCAGGAATACTGATTGTCCTTTTTCTGCTATGCAATGGACGTCCCAGTCACCAAGGAGATGGAAAAAGCACTCCAGGAGCGCAAATACTGTGATTGCATGGTACAACATCTGGGCACACCTCGCCTACGAGAACTGAGTGCATCTTGGTTCTTGTCATTTAGACCAGTCTGGATGGACTGCATCTTACCTGTTCTCCGATGCCTGTTCTGCGGAGAAGAATGCGTGTTGGATCTCTGTCTGACACTTCCATCAGTTGCGCAACCGGACGTTGATGCATTGCTGGACCCGATAAAGACCCATGTTCTGCAGTTTCCCCAGCGTATTCCTATTTTGATGGCGCCATTCTTAGAGCCTCCACAGGAACTCTCTGCTCCTGTTGGAATGGACACCGGCTCCTCCACTAACACCCAGGTTTTGAATGGCGCACAGGCTGCCCCAGTATCGACTGCAGACAGTACGGAAGATCATCTGTGCTCAATTGACGTAATCTGCGAGGTGTTACAGGGATCGTCGTCTGTGAAGGCAGGCAACAGCAATGTTGCGTCTACCAGCCTGTACACATTAACATTTGGCTCATCGTGTGCTGGGAGAAATTCATTTTTTTTTTAAAAACAAAGCTCCAAACTGGAACTCCAAAACAAATTGACGCTTTTTTATGACCCGCATGGCTTTCCGATGCTTGTAGGGGTTCGAACTATATATACGGACACAGTAGCGCTATTTGCTGAGTAACAATTCTTCCACTTTTTTAGAGTTTTTAGAATTTTTTTAATTTGTTTTTTAGCAGAACTATGGTTTTTAATGCATATGTTTGCGTACCAGTGCCTAGACAGGTAGTACGTTAGAATTAAGTTATGTCATCCAGTCGGATGAGGAGTGGGTGTTATATTCCATATAGGTACCCCAATATAGGCCAGGTTAACATCCCAACCTTTCACCTATATTCGTCCCTACACTACATACATAACGGGCTGCTAGGACTGACCCTTTACCTACCTACAGCACTGCTTACAGGACATGGGGTTTTCCCTGAACAATAGCCTCATACATTATGCATGAGGATCCTTGGATTCTTGGAAACTCGGCAGGACTACCATCTCCTGAATAATAACTATGTACAAGGTTCATTCCTGATGTCATCCTAAGTCCGACAGTGGCACAGCAAGGTAGAACCCCCTGGGGATACCTTTGGGTATATAAATAACACATCTTGCTGAGATAGTCAGAGGAGATCACGACTTCCATGCCGACACACTGGCGCAAGACGCTGAGGTTCCTGCATGCAGATACTCCAGCTCGCAGTGGTCTGAACATACCTTGCGGTGTGTCCAACTCGAGACCAAGACGGGGTCCCACAGTCTCTAACTTCAGGTAATGGGGTTGACTTTATCCTAAAGGGACTCTTGGCTTAACACCTACATACATGCTAGGTACACTTAGGAACATCCAGTTAGGGTAGCATCGTAGGAGTAAGCATTTTATTGTCATGTATTTTATATACATGCCTATGTTCATGATTATAGCAGAATGGTAGAGATCTACCATCCTTTCACCTTTTTAGTGCTTCTAATCGTTTATATCTGTTCCCGTCTAGTGGTTGTTTCAGCACACCTATTTTACACTAGAATGACGAGTGTTCAATAAATACTTATTGAAAAACGTCCATAGTGTTTATTCTGTGTATCTCTCTGAGACCAAGTGAGCTCGAGTGACTGAGCGAAAAGTATTGCACTGTTTCCATGATTCTGAGGGATCAGGGTTCTCATGTTCGATAGTTGCCAAGAACTATTCTCTCCTTGGTAAGAGGAGTTTCTAGTGGCACTGTGAGCTAGCTGGTATACAGGCCAACATACTCAGTGAGGGTGTCTGGAATCAGTCTGGACCCCAAGCCTGCAGTGTATGCTGTCTAAACGCGCAGATCCTGTATAGGTTTTATAGGAACTACACAACAGTATTGGTGGTGGTGTTGGTGGTATTGGTGGTGGTGGTATTAGTGGTGGTGGTGGTAGTGGTGGTGGTATTGGTGGTAGTGGTATTGGTGGTGGTGGTATTGGTGGTGGTGTTGGCATTGGCAGTGGTATTGTTGGTAGTGTTGGTATTGGTGGTGGTGGTATATGGTGGTGTTGGTATTGGTAGTGGTGGTATTGGTGGTGGTGGTGGTATTGGTGGTGGTATTGGTATTGGTGGTGTTGGTGGTGGTGGTATTAGTGGTGGTGGTATTAGTGGTGGTGGTATTGGTGGTGGTATTGGTGGTGGTATTGGTGGTGGTGGTATTGGTTGTGGTGGTATTTGTGGTGGTATTGGTGGTGGTGATGGTATTGATGGTGGTGGTATTGGTGGTGGTATTGGTGGTGGTGGTGGTATTAGTGGTGGTGGTATTGGTCGTCATATTGGTGGTGGTGGAGGTGGTGATATTGATGGTGGTGGTGGTGGTATTGGTTGTGGTATTGGTGGTGGGATTGGTGGTGTTGGTGGTGGAGGTGTGGTATTGGTGTTGGTGGTGGTGGTATTGGTGGTGGTGGTATTGGTGGTGGTATTGGTGGTGGTGGTATTGGTGGTGGTGCTATTGGTGGTATTGGTGGTGGTGCTATTGGCGGAGGTGGTGGTATTGATGGTGGTGGTATTGGTGGTGGTGGTGGTATTGGTATTGGTGGTGGTGGTATCGGTGGTGGTGTTTTTGTTAATAAAACAGGCTTTTGAAAACAACCCGTCAGGTGGCTTTAGTACAGATGACAAGTAACACAGATGTGCTGTTGTCAGCTTCAGCCCATTAGCACAGGATTATGTGCTACCTGGGAAATTCACAAGACTTAATTCGCTAATCATTTCTAAATCCATTTTACTTGGGGGAGGTTGAAACAGGCACGAGATAATGCTGGGTTAAAGTGATTGAAAGCAGACGTCCGTGCTACGGGGGCGGCCGTGCTGCTTAAAAAACACAACCGATTTCAGCTGAAGCAGCGCATGTCCAGCCTGCAGTAAGAGAAATTCAATAAAGTAAATAGTGCTTACAGACTAAATAACAGGTCCCGTGAAACATCCGAAGTAAAGGGGCCTGTCGCCATGGGAGGGTACAAATGAAGACAAGGCAATCCTAAGGAGGGACTAACAAGACTATTAACGAATCCGAAGGCAGCCTTTACGAAAGACAATGACACAAGCCAATGAAAAATATGGGAGGAGAGTGGGTGCGGCTTCTCTCCCATACTCTACTACAGCAGTCCCGCTAGGCTCGACCTAATAACTGCGTTATAGATCTTAAGTAAGGCACCAAAAAATACCTTTTTCGGGTGTTCTGCTCTACCCTGAGGCCAGTGCTTTGTCTTTTCTTCAAAAGATGAAATATTAAACTTTTCTTGTTGTCGTGCCACCTCAATTAACCAGCCTGTTGTAGCTTTTATCTCTAAAAGCCTTAGTATATATCGAGGTAGAGCATCAGCATTTTTTCATGGTACTTAGGCTGCTTTTGAGACACCCTTTATGATTCACCAGTGATATCACTTTGAGAGTTCTCTTTAAGGGAAGGACTATTTCTCTCCCCCCCCCGTCCAAAGCATCATTATGGGTAATATTTAAAACAAACAAGGCAAATAATAAACTTTCTTAAATAATATCAAGTTAAAAAATAGTTCTTACTGAAAATGAAAAGAATACTGGCGCCTCCTCCCTGCAACACATTTAGGGGCTTATTTAAGAGAGGCTTGCGCCACCAGAACTTCACTCTTTTTGACCCACCGGTGATGCAAGCCTCTCAATCATATCTATGAAGATGCGCAAAGCCACTTTGTGCGACTTTGAATTGCCTCATAGATGAAGAAAGACAAAGCAGCTCAAGTCGACAGCAAAGCATTTCCGAAAGGTTTTCCACTCAAGTACTCCCACAAGTTAGATGCAAACAACTTTCCATTTGCTCAAATTCCTGGAGTGGGAGATAGTGTAATAACAAACATGGATCGCAGATTAGGCTTAATATTAGCTGCACACGAGGGTTGGGTTCTGCGCATGTAGGAGTTACGGCAACGGTTTCTTTACTGAAACAACCCTATTGGTGGCCAGGGTTAACAAAACAGACCAAAGACTATGTCTTAAAGTGCAACACCTGTCAACAGATGAAGGGCTCCACCATAACACGTCCACCACAGACATCATTGCTGATATCAGACAGACCTCTCATGTGTGTCTATTTGGACCACTGCGGCCACTTAAAATCTGATGGGGCTTACAAGTACATAATGGTTGCAGTGGATTCCAGCTCGAGATTCCTATGGGTATGGCCTCAGCGTTCGGCTGACTCTCGAACTGTTATCAAAGATTTGCGAGTCTTTATAGGGACATATGCAGTTGGCACATTACATTCTGACTGTGGCCCCGTGTTTAGCTCTAGGGCTTACAGGGAGGCCATGGGAGATTTGGGTGTAGCATTGCGGTACTCCTCTCCATACCATCCAGAGGGAAATTCGGTCGTGGAGAGGAAAAACCGGGACTTAAAGCAATCATTAACAGCTAGATTATTAGGCGCGGGTGATAGTTGGGTCAATCACTTATATGGGGTTCAGAGGGCCTTAAGTAACATGCCAAGAAGCTCTCTAAGGGGTGTCACTCCTTATGAGGTCCTATTTGGGATGAGAATGTGGGTTTCCTTGTTCTTGATTGTGAAGGCACAGTGGCGTATGAAAAACCTTTTGACATCCATAAACGTTTGGCTGTTTTACAGGATCTGAATGAATCACGGGCACTACAAAGCAATGTCCAAGTGAAAAGGTTCGACACTGGGGAAGTCAACTCAGTCACGGCAAAACCTGTCTGGATCCCTAAGGTTGGGGATCTGGTCAGGGAATAGATAACGGACAAAAAAGAATTTGGACCATCATACAGAAATTCTGTACCTTTCCTGGCAGTTGAAGGAACAAGGACTGTACTTATACCGCCTCTTGCCGGAAAAAAGGAGAAAATATTTGTCTCCATTGATCTTATAAAACCACACTATGTGGCCGATACTGTATAGTAGGCCTCGTGGGCTCCTGGGTAGCCGACGCCCTCCTCTCGCTACCATTCAGGAGGTACAGACGGAAAGGCTCATCACATTTGAAGAGTCTCCCATACGGAATGATGGACTATGCAATAATGCCATGGAACTTGTTCCACTTGATACAGAAAATCAAAAAAATGAAAGACAAAGTCCAATTCGACCTAACACTGATGTCTACATCAACATGCCTCAGCAAGAGCCATCTACAAGTTCAACAAAACCTGCTGAGCTACCAAAAATAGATCGAACTGCATCTGGCTTTTTCATCGACTTTGATACATTTTCGTTGGATCCGAGTGAACCTGAAACAATGCCAGCCCCATTTTCTCGTAAACAACAAATCAAAGACATTTACATTTTACTTAAGAAGACTTACCTGGTGTCACCTTGGATAGAACTTTGGATAAGCACCGGGGTACTTTTTTTCTCTTCTGGTTAGACTTAATAACTATTTTCTGCTTACTTATAAACTTATCTCCGCCAAAGCACTGCAGCGTCAAAAGTGAACTTGATCCTGAAACCTCATGTTTCATCACATCGTGAACAAAGAGACTTGTCATTAGTGAACATTACAGCAGTTCCTATACCCGATGGTATAGTATGGGACAAGGTTGATTCTGATATATTCGGACCGACCAATGTTTTAAAAATACCACATTTATTTAAAATTTCCTTGAATGATATCATTACCTCCAGTACATTTTCCGATGATTGGGATTTTGAAACTGTAAATAACATGTTGTCTGATTTAGAACAAAATGCTGCATTTTCTAGCAATGAAATGTTAGAAGACACTTCAGACTTTAACACAATGTATTGTTATCAATATTATGGTCATCATTTTCTACACAAATCTAGTGCCCCTAGGATTGTTTTCACATATCACCAATGGGAACATTGCCCTACACCACCGAAAAGTAGTTCGAAAACATTTGCACAAAACTTTTCATATTTTTCAGGGTTTAATGTTTCAGACCCGTCCTCATATTACTATAAGGTTGCACCGACACCTGCACAGAAAAATATGTTGACTAACACCAAAAATATTTACTCTGCTTCCTTTATTACCCAATTGTCTGAACCGGGTTTCGACTTATGGAAAGACACTATAGATTTAAAATCAGTCTGGGGTTCTAGAGACTGGCAAGTCCAGGGAACAGAAGCGATATTGAGAGCATGCCTCATTCCTCAGCAGTTGATATTTCTAAATGAAACTGTGCAACAGACTTCTTGTCTTGGGATAGCCAAGAACAAGGATTTGAACACACCTCGGATTCCAACACCATCACAGGCCGAGGGTAACATTACATCACTAAAAGGGGCTACATTAGATGACATCTTACAATACAATAGATCAGACCCCAATTTGAAGGGATGGTTGATATGGCCCACAGACACTAATAGATGTCAGGAAAGATTCAGGGGTACAACCGAAGGGTTCAGTATCCATAGGCCAGACCCATGCTATGTACAAAGAGAACATCCAGGGGTGGTGACATCATACAGTGTTGGGAAGTTATGCCTCGATTGGCTAAAGACCTCAACACTGCCACAGGTGAAATAACACTTATCCTTACTTACAGAGGATCTGGACCTACAGGATTTTTTATTAGTTCTCAGAAAGCCACGTCAGAAACGTTTCTATTATGCTGTCTATAATGAAATTTGGAAAATCTCCCAACAAGAATCAGCGGAGAGACTTCGAGAAATAGATAGGATTAACTTAGAAAAAGTGTTAGCTGTAGTTGACAATGGCATGACTACATTAACTTCCAGGATTTCTTCACTGGGCATCATTGTATCTTCTGCTATTGATGTCCTAGAACAAGATTTGTCCATACTACAGCACGGACAGTCACAATTACGTTCTATTATGTTATTGAGCTGGATGCTGCAATCATTGCACGCAGGTTATGTGCCTTGGTGTTTATCAACAGTACGTCACTGTTTTCTGCATACAATCTAACGGAAAAACAGATGAAAATGGCATAGAGGGGAGCAAAATATACAATACTGCGTATTGAAAAACTGGACAGACTACCTTTCACTGTGGCAGAATCACCGTCCACAGAGTGGGTAATCCATGGCCATATAACTTTACCGGTCACAACTTTCCAGTTTCATTATCACCTAGAACAGCAACAGACAGGCAGATATGAAGAAATGGGTAAGGAATTTGGGAATTACCGTATAAATTTCGATGCAGGAGTGGGGATCTAGAAGTGTTTCTAAGCGGCACAAACTGTGAGAATGCTTTGAGTGGATGTCTCATATGCCAGGATATTATGCTGCACGGGGCCTGCAATGGTTCAGTAGCGAACCTATCCTGTCACTTGAGGGGTACCCCAGCAGCCGTGATTACTCCAGTATTCAGGCTACTTTCAAATGGGAGTTACTTGATGCTGAACGATCATGGTTGTTGTGGGATGCTTCCGGGCATTTCATATCTAGTCACCGTGAGATCCAGGGTTACTTGCTGTATGCAAGTATTGTTTCCACCGACACATGCAGTCAGGGAGGCGCCGTTATGGCCTTCACTAAATGTTTCTCTTATACGGTTTGATACTCTGAGCAGAATGAAAGCCATGCTTCTACAGAAAAGCGTGCCCTTAACCTCCGCCCGGGAGACTTTTGATCTCCAAGTAGGAAGGTCCTCGACAGAGATACAGGCACTCATACGTACGAACTGCCCCTTCCATTTCGCAGAAATAGTAAATCGTATCTTTAACATGTCTGATACGATGGGTATAGTACACCTATTTAAGCCTATAGGTTCGGGACTGTTAGGCACCTTTCAGACAGTCCTCTGAGTTATACCAAACTTTATACACTCCGTATTCGGAAGCATTTTTGGAGGACTTCCACTGATCCTGTTTCTAATAGCAGGAATACTGATTGTCCTTTTTCTGCTATGCAATGGACGTCCCAGTCACCAAGGAGATGGAAAAAGCACTCCAGGAGCGCAAATACTGTGATTGCATGGTACAACATCTGGGCACACCTCGCCTACGAGAACTGAGTGCATCTTGGTTCTTGTCATTTAGACCAGTCTGGATGGACTGCATCTTACCTGTTCTCCGATGCCTGTTCTGCGGAGAAGAATGCGTGTTGGATCTCTGTCTGACACTTCCATCAGTTGCGCAACCGGACGTTGATGCATTGCTGGACCCGATAAAGACCCATGTTCTGCAGTTTCCCCAGCGTATTCCTATTTTGATGGCGCCATTCTTAGAGCCTCCACAGGAACTCTCTGCTCCTGTTGGAATGGACACCGGCTCCTCCACTAACACCCAGGTTTTGAATGGCGCACAGGCTGCCCCAGTATCGACTGCAGACAGTACGGAAGATCATCTGTGCTCAATTGACGTAATCTGCGAGGTGTTACAGGGATCGTCGTCTGTGAAGGCAGGCAACAGCAATGTTGCGTCTACCAGCCTGTACACATTAACATTTGGCTCATCGTGTGCTGGGAGAAATTCATTTTTTTTTTAAAAACAAAGCTCCAAACTGGAACTCCAAAACAAATTGACGCTTTTTTATGACCCGCATGGCTTTCCGATGCTTGTAGGGGTTCGAACTATATATACGGACACAGTAGCGCTATTTGCTGAGTAACAATTCTTCCACTTTTTTAGAGTTTTTAGAATTTTTTTAATTTGTTTTTTAGCAGAACTATGGTTTTTAATGCATATGTTTGCGTACCAGTGCCTAGACAGGTAGTACGTTAGAATTAAGTTATGTCATCCAGTCGGATGAGGAGTGGGTGTTATATTCCATATAGGTACCCCAATATAGGCCAGGTTAACATCCCAACCTTTCACCTATATTCGTCCCTACACTACATACATAACGGGCTGCTAGGACTGACCCTTTACCTACCTACAGCACTGCTTACAGGACATGGGGTTTTCCCTGAACAATAGCCTCATACATTATGCATGAGGATCCTTGGATTCTTGGAAACTCGGCAGGACTACCATCTCCTGAATAATAACTATGTACAAGGTTCATTCCTGATGTCATCCTAAGTCCGACAGTGGCACAGCAAGGTAGAACCCCCTGGGGATACCTTTGGGTATATAAATAACACATCTTGCTGAGATAGTCAGAGGAGATCACGACTTCCATGCCGACACACTGGCGCAAGACGCTGAGGTTCCTGCATGCAGATACTCCAGCTCGCAGTGGTCTGAACATACCTTGCGGTGTGTCCAACTCGAGACCAAGACGGGGTCCCACAGTCTCTAACTTCAGGTAATGGGGTTGACTTTATCCTAAAGGGACTCTTGGCTTAACACCTACATACATGCTAGGTACACTTAGGAACATCCAGTTAGGGTAGCATCGTAGGAGTAAGCATTTTATTGTCATGTATTTTATATACATGCCTATGTTCATGATTATAGCAGAATGGTAGAGATCTACCATCCTTTCACCTTTTTAGTGCTTCTAATCGTTTATATCTGTTCCCGTCTAGTGGTTGTTTCAGCACACCTATTTTACACTAGAATGACGAGTGTTCAATAAATACTTATTGAAAAACGTCCATAGTGTTTATTCTGTGTATCTCTCTGAGACCAAGTGAGCTCGAGTGACTGAGCGAAAAGTATTGCACTGTTTCCATGATTCTGAGGGATCAGGGTTCTCATGTTCGATAGTTGCCAAGAACTATTCTCTCCTTGGTAAGAGGAGTTTCTAGTGGCACTGTGAGCTAGCTGGTATACAGGCCAACATACTCAGTGAGGGTGTCTGGAATCAGTCTGGACCCCAAGCCTGCAGTGTATGCTGTCTAAACGCGCAGATCCTGTATAGGTTTTATAGGAACTACACAACAGTATTGGTGGTGGTGTTGGTGGTATTGGTGGTGGTGGTATTAGTGGTGGTGGTGGTAGTGGTGGTGGTATTGGTGGTAGTGGTATTGGTGGTGGTGGTATTGGTGGTGGTGTTGGCATTGGCAGTGGTATTGTTGGTAGTGTTGGTATTGGTGGTGGTGGTATATGGTGGTGTTGGTATTGGTAGTGGTGGTATTGGTGGTGGTGGTGGTATTGGTGGTGGTATTGGTATTGGTGGTGTTGGTGGTGGTGGTATTAGTGGTGGTGGTATTAGTGGTGGTGGTATTGGTGGTGGTATTGGTGGTGGTATTGGTGGTGGTGGTATTGGTTGTGGTGGTATTTGTGGTGGTATTGGTGGTGGTGATGGTATTGATGGTGGTGGTATTGGTGGTGGTATTGGTGGTGGTGGTGGTATTAGTGGTGGTGGTATTGGTCGTCATATTGGTGGTGGTGGAGGTGGTGATATTGATGGTGGTGGTGGTGGTATTGGTTGTGGTATTGGTGGTGGGATTGGTGGTGTTGGTGGTGGAGGTGTGGTATTGGTGTTGGTGGTGGTGGTATTGGTGGTGGTGGTATTGGTGGTGGTATTGGTGGTGGTGGTATTGGTGGTGGTGCTATTGGTGGTATTGGTGGTGGTGCTATTGGCGGAGGTGGTGGTATTGATGGTGGTGGTATTGGTGGTGGTGGTGGTATTGGTATTGGTGGTGGTGGTATCGGTGGTGGTGTTTTTGTTAATAAAACAGGCTTTTGAAAACAACCCGTCAGGTGGCTTTAGTACAGATGACAAGTAACACAGATGTGCTGTTGTCAGCTTCAGCCCATTAGCACAGGATTATGTGCTACCTGGGAAATTCACAAGACTTAATTCGCTAATCATTTCTAAATCCATTTTACTTGGGGGAGGTTGAAACAGGCACGAGATAATGCTGGGTTAAAGTGATTGAAAGCAGACGTCCGTGCTACGGGGGCGGCCGTGCTGCTTAAAAAAACACAACCGATTTCAGCTGAAGCAGCGCATGTCCAGCCTGCAGTAAGAGAAATTCAATAAAGTAAATAGTGCTTACAGACTAAATAACAGGTCCCGTGAAACATCCGAAGTAAAGGGGCCTGTCGCCATGGGAGGGTACAAATGAAGACAAGGCAATCCTAAGGAGGGACTAACAAGACTATTAACGAATCCGAAGGCAGCCTTTACGAAAGACAATGACACAAGCCAATGAAAAATATGGGAGGAGAGTGGGTGCGGCTTCTCTCCCATACTCTACTACAGCAGTCCCGCTAGGCTCGACCTAATAACTGCGTTATAGATCTTAAGTAAGGCACCAAAAAATACCTTTTTCGGGTGTTCTGCTCTACCCTGAGGCCAGTGCTTTGTCTTTTCTTCAAAAGATGAAATATTAAACTTTTCTTGTTGTCGTGCCACCTCAATTAACCAGCCTGTTGTAGCTTTTATCTCTAAAAGCCTTAGTATATATCGAGGTAGAGCATCAGCATTTTTTCATGGTACTTAGGCTGCTTTTGAGACACCCTTTATGATTCACCAGTGATATCACTTTGAGAGTTCTCTTTAAGGGAAGGACTATTTCTCTCCCCCCCCCGTCCAAAGCATCATTATGGGTAATATTTAAAACAAACAAGGCAAATAATAAACTTTCTTAAATAATATCAAGTTAAAAAATAGTTCTTACTGAAAATGAAAAGAATACTGGCGCCTCCTCCCTGCAACACATTTAGGGGCTTATTTAAGAGAGGCTTGCGCCACCAGAACTTCACTCTTTTTGACCCACCGGTGATGCAAGCCTCTCAATCATATCTATGAAGATGCGCAAAGCCACTTTGTGCGACTTTGAATTGCCTCATAGATGAAGAAAGACAAAGCAGCTCAAGTCGACAGCAAAGCATTTCCGAAAGGTTTTCCACTCAAGTACTCCCACAAGTTAGATGCAAACAACTTTCCATTTGCTCAAATTCCTGGAGTGGGAGATAGTGTAATAACAAACATGGATCGCAGATTAGGCTTAATATTAGCTGCACACGAGGGTTGGGTTCTGCGCATGTAGGAGTTACGGCAACGGTTTCTTTACTGAAACAACCCTATTGGTGGCCAGGGTTAACAAAACAGACCAAAGACTATGTCTTAAAGTGCAACACCTGTCAACAGATGAAGGGCTCCACCATAACACGTCCACCACAGACATCATTGCTGATATCAGACAGACCTCTCATGTGTGTCTATTTGGACCACTGCGGCCACTTAAAATCTGATGGGGCTTACAAGTACATAATGGTTGCAGTGGATTCCAGCTCGAGATTCCTATGGGTATGGCCTCAGCGTTCGGCTGACTCTCGAACTGTTATCAAAGATTTGCGAGTCTTTATAGGGACATATGCAGTTGGCACATTACATTCTGACTGTGGCCCCGTGTTTAGCTCTAGGGCTTACAGGGAGGCCATGGGAGATTTGGGTGTAGCATTGCGGTACTCCTCTCCATACCATCCAGAGGGAAATTCGGTCGTGGAGAGGAAAAACCGGGACTTAAAGCAATCATTAACAGCTAGATTATTAGGCGCGGGTGATAGTTGGGTCAATCACTTATATGGGGTTCAGAGGGCCTTAAGTAACATGCCAAGAAGCTCTCTAAGGGGTGTCACTCCTTATGAGGTCCTATTTGGGATGAGAATGTGGGTTTCCTTGTTCTTGATTGTGAAGGCACAGTGGCGTATGAAAAACCTTTTGACATCCATAAACGTTTGGCTGTTTTACAGGATCTGAATGAATCACGGGCACTACAAAGCAATGTCCAAGTGAAAAGGTTCGACACTGGGGAAGTCAACTCAGTCACGGCAAAACCTGTCTGGATCCCTAAGGTTGGGGATCTGGTCAGGGAATAGATAACGGACAAAAAAGAATTTGGACCATCATACAGAAATTCTGTACCTTTCCTGGCAGTTGAAGGAACAAGGACTGTACTTATACCGCCTCTTGCCGGAAAAAAGGAGAAAATATTTGTCTCCATTGATCTTATAAAACCACACTATGTGGCCGATACTGTATAGTAGGCCTCGTGGGCTCCTGGGTAGCCGACGCCCTCCTCTCGCTACCATTCAGGAGGTACAGACGGAAAGGCTCATCACATTTGAAGAGTCTCCCATACGGAATGATGGACTATGCAATAATGCCATGGAACTTGTTCCACTTGATACAGAAAATCAAAAAAATGAAAGACAAAGTCCAATTCGACCTAACACTGATGTCTACATCAACATGCCTCAGCAAGAGCCATCTACAAGTTCAACAAAACCTGCTGAGCTACCAAAAATAGATCGAACTGCATCTGGCTTTTTCATCGACTTTGATACATTTTCGTTGGATCCGAGTGAACCTGAAACAATGCCAGCCCCATTTTCTCGTAAACAACAAATCAAAGACATTTACATTTTACTTAAGAAGACTTACCTGGTGTCACCTTGGATAGAACTTTGGATAAGCACCGGGGTACTTTTTTTCTCTTCTGGTTAGACTTAATAACTATTTTCTGCTTACTTATAAACTTATCTCCGCCAAAGCACTGCAGCGTCAAAAGTGAACTTGATCCTGAAACCTCATGTTTCATCACATCGTGAACAAAGAGACTTGTCATTAGTGAACATTACAGCAGTTCCTATACCCGATGGTATAGTATGGGACAAGGTTGATTCTGATATATTCGGACCGACCAATGTTTTAAAAATACCACATTTATTTAAAATTTCCTTGAATGATATCATTACCTCCAGTACATTTTCCGATGATTGGGATTTTGAAACTGTAAATAACATGTTGTCTGATTTAGAACAAAATGCTGCATTTTCTAGCAATGAAATGTTAGAAGACACTTCAGACTTTAACACAATGTATTGTTATCAATATTATGGTCATCATTTTCTACACAAATCTAGTGCCCCTAGGATTGTTTTCACATATCACCAATGGGAACATTGCCCTACACCACCGAAAAGTAGTTCGAAAACATTTGCACAAAACTTTTCATATTTTTCAGGGTTTAATGTTTCAGACCCGTCCTCATATTACTATAAGGTTGCACCGACACCTGCACAGAAAAATATGTTGACTAACACCAAAAATATTTACTCTGCTTCCTTTATTACCCAATTGTCTGAACCGGGTTTCGACTTATGGAAAGACACTATAGATTTAAAATCAGTCTGGGGTTCTAGAGACTGGCAAGTCCAGGGAACAGAAGCGATATTGAGAGCATGCCTCATTCCTCAGCAGTTGATATTTCTAAATGAAACTGTGCAACAGACTTCTTGTCTTGGGATAGCCAAGAACAAGGATTTGAACACACCTCGGATTCCAACACCATCACAGGCCGAGGGTAACATTACATCACTAAAAGGGGCTACATTAGATGACATCTTACAATACAATAGATCAGACCCCAATTTGAAGGGATGGTTGGTATGGCCCACAGACACTAATAGATGTCAGGAAAGATTCAGGGGTACAACCGAAGGGTTCAGTATCCATAGGCCAGACCCATGCTATGTACAAAGAGAACATCCAGGGGTGGTGACATCATACAGTGTTGGGAAGTTATGCCTCGATTGGCTAAAGACCTCAACACTACCACAGGTGAAATAACACTTATCCTTACTTACAGAGGATCTGGACCTACAGGATTTTTTATTAGTTCTCAGAAAGCCACGTCAGAAACGTTTCTATTATGCTGTCTATAATGAAATTTGGAAAATCTCCCAACAAGAATCAGCGGAGAGACTTCGAGAAATAGATAGGATTAACTTAGAAAAAGTGTTAGCTGTAGTTGACAATGGCATGACTACATTAACTTCCAGGATTTCTTCACTGGGCATCATTGTATCTTCTGCTATTGATGTCCTAGAACAAGATTTGTCCATACTACAGCACGGACAGTCACAATTACGTTCTATTATGTTATTGAGCTGGATGCTGCAATCATTGCACGCAGGTTATGTGCCTTGGTGTTTATCAACAGTACGTCACTGTTTTCTGCATACAATCTAACGGAAAAACAGATGAAAATGGCATAGAGGGGAGCAAAATATACAATACTGCGTATTGAAAAACTGGACAGACTACCTTTCACTGTGGCAGAATCACCGTCCACAGAGTGGGTAATCCATGGCCATATAACTTTACCGGTCACAACTTTCCAGTTTCATTATCACCTAGAACAGCAACAGACAGGCAGATATGAAGAAATGGGTAAGGAATTTGGGAATTACCGTATAAATTTCGATGCAGGAGTGGGGATCTAGAAGTGTTTCTAAGCGGCACAAACTGTGAGAATGCTTTGAGTGGATGTCTCATATGCCAGGATATTATGCTGCACGGGGCCTGCAATGGTTCAGTAGCGAACCTATCCTGTCACTTGAGGGGTACCCCAGCAGCCGTGATTACTCCAGTATTCAGGCTACTTTCAAATGGGAGTTACTTGATGCTGAACGATCATGGTTGTTGTGGGATGCTTCCGGGCATTTCATATCTAGTCACCGTGAGATCCAGGGTTACTTGCTGTATGCAAGTATTGTTTCCACCGACACATGCAGTCAGGGAGGCGCCGTTATGGCCTTCACTAAATGTTTCTCTTATACGGTTTGATACTCTGAGCAGAATGAAAGCCATGCTTCTACAGAAAAGCGTGCCCTTAACCTCCGCCCGGGAGACTTTTGATCTCCAAGTAGGAAGGTCCTCGACAGAGATACAGGCACTCATACGTACGAACTGCCCCTTCCATTTCGCAGAAATAGTAAATCGTATCTTTAACATGTCTGATACGATGGGTATAGTACACCTATTTAAGCCTATAGGTTCGGGACTGTTAGGCACCTTTCAGACGGTCCTCTGAGTTATACCAAACTTTATACACTCCGTATTCGGAAGCATTTTTGGAGGACTTCCACTGATCCTGTTTCTAATAGCAGGAATACTGATTGTCCTTTTTCTGCTATGCAATGGACGTCCCAGTCACCAAGGAGATGGAAAAAGCACTCCAGGAGCGCAAATACTGTGATTGCATGGTACAACATCTGGGCACACCTCGCCTACGAGAACTGAGTGCATCTTGGTTCTTGTCATTTAGACCAGTCTGGATGGACTGCATCTTACCTGTTCTCCGATGCCTGTTCTGCGGAGAAGAATGCGTGTTGGATCTCTGTCTGACACTTCCATCAGTTGCGCAACCGGACGTTGATGCATTGCTGGACCCGATAAAGACCCATGTTCTGCAGTTTCCCCAGCGTATTCCTATTTTGATGGCGCCATTCTTAGAGCCTCCACAGGAACTCTCTGCTCCTGTTGGAATGGACACCGGCTCCTCCACTAACACCCAGGTTTTGAATGGCGCACAGGCTGCCCCAGTATCGACTGCAGACAGTACGGAAGATCATCTGTGCTCAATTGACGTAATCTGCGAGGTGTTACAGGGATCGTCGTCTGTGAAGGCAGGCAACAGCAATGTTGCGTCTACCAGCCTGTACACATTAACATTTGGCTCATCGTGTGCTGGGAGAAATTCATTTTTTTTTAAAAAACAAAGCTCCAAACTGGAACTCCAAAACAAATTGACGCTTTTTTATGACCCGCATGGCTTTCCGATGCTTGTAGGGGTTCGAACTATATATACGGACACAGTAGCGCTATTTGCTGAGTAACAATTCTTCCACTTTTTTAGAGTTTTTAGAATTTTTTTAATTTGTTTTTTAGCAGAACTATGGTTTTTAATGCATATGTTTGCGTACCAGTGCCTAGACAGGTAGTACGTTAGAATTAAGTTATGTCATCCAGTCGGATGAGGAGTGGGTGTTATATTCCATATAGGTACCCCAATATAGGCCAGGTTAACATCCCAACCTTTCACCTATATTCGTCCCTACACTACATACATAACGGGCTGCTAGGACTGACCCTTTACCTACCTACAGCACTGCTTACAGGACATGGGGTTTTCCCTGAACAATAGCCTCATACATTATGCATGAGGATCCTTGGATTCTTGGAAACTCGGCAGGACTACCATCTCCTGAATAATAACTATGTACAAGGTTCATTCCTGATGTCATCCTAAGTCCGACAGTGGCACAGCAAGGTAGAACCCCCTGGGGATACCTTTGGGTATATAAATAACACATCTTGCTGAGATAGTCAGAGGAGATCACGACTTCCATGCCGACACACTGGCGCAAGACGCTGAGGTTCCTGCATGCAGATACTCCAGCTCGCAGTGGTCTGAACATACCTTGCGGTGTGTCCAACTCGAGACCAAGACGGGGTCCCACAGTCTCTAACTTCAGGTAATGGGGTTGACTTTATCCTAAAGGGACTCTTGGCTTAACACCTACATACATGCTAGGTACACTTAGGAACATCCAGTTAGGGTAGCATCGTAGGAGTAAGCATTTTATTGTCATGTATTTTATATACATGCCTATGTTCATGATTATAGCAGAATGGTAGAGATCTACCATCCTTTCACCTTTTTAGTGCTTCTAATCGTTTATATCTGTTCCCGTCTAGTGGTTGTTTCAGCACACCTATTTTACACTAGAATGACGAGTGTTCAATAAATACTTATTGAAAAACGTCCATAGTGTTTATTCTGTGTATCTCTCTGAGACCAAGTGAGCTCGAGTGACTGAGCGAAAAGTATTGCACTGTTTCCATGATTCTGAGGGATCAGGGTTCTCATGTTCGATAGTTGCCAAGAACTATTCTCTCCTTGGTAAGAGGAGTTTCTAGTGGCACTGTGAGCTAGCTGGTATACAGGCCAACATACTCAGTGAGGGTGTCTGGAATCAGTCTGGACCCCAAGCCTGCAGTGTATGCTGTCTAAACGCGCAGATCCTGTATAGGTTTTATAGGAACTACACAACAGTATTGGTGGTGGTGTTGGTGGTATTGGTGGTGGTGGTATTAGTGGTGGTGGTGGTAGTGGTGGTGGTATTGGTGGTAGTGGTATTGGTGGTGGTGGTATTGGTGGTGGTGTTGGCATTGGCAGTGGTATTGTTGGTAGTGTTGGTATTGGTGGTGGTGGTATATGGTGGTGTTGGTATTGGTAGTGGTGGTATTGGTGGTGGTGGTGGTATTGGTGGTGGTATTGGTATTGGTGGTGTTGGTGGTGGTGGTATTAGTGGTGGTGGTATTAGTGGTGGTGGTATTGGTGGTGGTATTGGTGGTGGTATTGGTGGTGGTGGTATTGGTTGTGGTGGTATTTGTGGTGGTATTGGTGGTGGTGATGGTATTGATGGTGGTGGTATTGGTGGTGGTATTGGTGGTGGTGGTGGTATTAGTGGTGGTGGTATTGGTCGTCATATTGGTGGTGGTGGAGGTGGTGATATTGATGGTGGTGGTGGTGGTATTGGTTGTGGTATTGGTGGTGGGATTGGTGGTGTTGGTGGTGGAGGTGTGGTATTGGTGTTGGTGGTGGTGGTATTGGTGGTGGTGGTATTGGTGGTGGTATTGGTGGTGGTGGTATTGGTGGTGGTGCTATTGGTGGTATTGGTGGTGGTGCTATTGGCGGAGGTGGTGGTATTGATGGTGGTGGTATTGGTGGTGGTGGTGGTATTGGTATTGGTGGTGGTGGTATCGGTGGTGGTGTTTTTGTTAATAAAACAGGCTTTTGAAAACAACCCGTCAGGTGGCTTTAGTACAGATGACAAGTAACACAGATGTGCTGTTGTCAGCTTCAGCCCATTAGCACAGGATTATGTGCTACCTGGGAAATTCACAAGACTTAATTCGCTAATCATTTCTAAATCCATTTTACTTGGGGGAGGTTGAAACAGGCACGAGATAATGCTGGGTTAAAGTGATTGAAAGCAGACGTCCGTGCTACGGGGGCGGCCGTGCTGCTTAAAAAACACAACCGATTTCAGCTGAAGCAGCGCATGTCCAGCCTGCAGTAAGAGAAATTCAATAAAGTAAATAGTGCTTACAGACTAAATAACAGGTCCCGTGAAACATCCGAAGTAAAGGGGCCTGTCGCCATGGGAGGGTACAAATGAAGACAAGGCAATCCTAAGGAGGGACTAACAAGACTATTAACGAATCCGAAGGCAGCCTTTACGAAAGACAATGACACAAGCCAATGAAAAATATGGGAGGAGAGTGGGTGCGGCTTCTCTCCCATACTCTACTACAGCAGTCCCGCTAGGCTCGACCTAATAACTGCGTTATAGATCTTAAGTAAGGCACCAAAAAATACCTTTTTCGGGTGTTCTGCTCTACCCTGAGGCCAGTGCTTTGTCTTTTCTTCAAAAGATGAAATATTAAACTTTTCTTGTTGTCGTGCCACCTCAATTAACCAGCCTGTTGTAGCTTTTATCTCTAAAAGCCTTAGTATATATCGAGGTAGAGCATCAGCATTTTTTCATGGTACTTAGGCTGCTTTTGAGACACCCTTTATGATTCACCAGTGATATCACTTTGAGAGTTCTCTTTAAGGGAAGGACTATTTCTCTCCCCCCCCCGTCCAAAGCATCATTATGGGTAATATTTAAAACAAACAAGGCAAATAATAAACTTTCTTAAATAATATCAAGTTAAAAAATAGTTCTTACTGAAAATGAAAAGAATACTGGCGCCTCCTCCCTGCAACACATTTAGGGGCTTATTTAAGAGAGGCTTGCGCCACCAGAACTTCACTCTTTTTGACCCACCGGTGATGCAAGCCTCTCAATCATATCTATGAAGATGCGCAAAGCCACTTTGTGCGACTTTGAATTGCCTCATAGATGAAGAAAGACAAAGCAGCTCAAGTCGACAGCAAAGCATTTCCGAAAGGTTTTCCACTCAAGTACTCCCACAAGTTAGATGCAAACAACTTTCCATTTGCTCAAATTCCTGGAGTGGGAGATAGTGTAATAACAAACATGGATCGCAGATTAGGCTTAATATTAGCTGCACACGAGGGTTGGGTTCTGCGCATGTAGGAGTTACGGCAACGGTTTCTTTACTGAAACAACCCTATTGGTGGCCAGGGTTAACAAAACAGACCAAAGACTATGTCTTAAAGTGCAACACCTGTCAACAGATGAAGGGCTCCACCATAACACGTCCACCACAGACATCATTGCTGATATCAGACAGACCTCTCATGTGTGTCTATTTGGACCACTGCGGCCACTTAAAATCTGATGGGGCTTACAAGTACATAATGGTTGCAGTGGATTCCAGCTCGAGATTCCTATGGGTATGGCCTCAGCGTTCGGCTGACTCTCGAACTGTTATCAAAGATTTGCGAGTCTTTATAGGGACATATGCAGTTGGCACATTACATTCTGACTGTGGCCCCGTGTTTAGCTCTAGGGCTTACAGGGAGGCCATGGGAGATTTGGGTGTAGCATTGCGGTACTCCTCTCCATACCATCCAGAGGGAAATTCGGTCGTGGAGAGGAAAAACCGGGACTTAAAGCAATCATTAACAGCTAGATTATTAGGCGCGGGTGATAGTTGGGTCAATCACTTATATGGGGTTCAGAGGGCCTTAAGTAACATGCCAAGAAGCTCTCTAAGGGGTGTCACTCCTTATGAGGTCCTATTTGGGATGAGAATGTGGGTTTCCTTGTTCTTGATTGTGAAGGCACAGTGGCGTATGAAAAACCTTTTGACATCCATAAACGTTTGGCTGTTTTACAGGATCTGAATGAATCACGGGCACTACAAAGCAATGTCCAAGTGAAAAGGTTCGACACTGGGGAAGTCAACTCAGTCACGGCAAAACCTGTCTGGATCCCTAAGGTTGGGGATCTGGTCAGGGAATAGATAACGGACAAAAAAGAATTTGGACCATCATACAGAAATTCTGTACCTTTCCTGGCAGTTGAAGGAACAAGGACTGTACTTATACCGCCTCTTGCCGGAAAAAAGGAGAAAATATTTGTCTCCATTGATCTTATAAAACCACACTATGTGGCCGATACTGTATAGTAGGCCTCGTGGGCTCCTGGGTAGCCGACGCCCTCCTCTCGCTACCATTCAGGAGGTACAGACGGAAAGGCTCATCACATTTGAAGAGTCTCCCATACGGAATGATGGACTATGCAATAATGCCATGGAACTTGTTCCACTTGATACAGAAAATCAAAAAAATGAAAGACAAAGTCCAATTCGACCTAACACTGATGTCTACATCAACATGCCTCAGCAAGAGCCATCTACAAGTTCAACAAAACCTGCTGAGCTACCAAAAATAGATCGAACTGCATCTGGCTTTTTCATCGACTTTGATACATTTTCGTTGGATCCGAGTGAACCTGAAACAATGCCAGCCCCATTTTCTCGTAAACAACAAATCAAAGACATTTACATTTTACTTAAGAAGACTTACCTGGTGTCACCTTGGATAGAACTTTGGATAAGCACCGGGGTACTTTTTTTCTCTTCTGGTTAGACTTAATAACTATTTTCTGCTTACTTATAAACTTATCTCCGCCAAAGCACTGCAGCGTCAAAAGTGAACTTGATCCTGAAACCTCATGTTTCATCACATCGTGAACAAAGAGACTTGTCATTAGTGAACATTACAGCAGTTCCTATACCCGATGGTATAGTATGGGACAAGGTTGATTCTGATATATTCGGACCGACCAATGTTTTAAAAATACCACATTTATTTAAAATTTCCTTGAATGATATCATTACCTCCAGTACATTTTCCGATGATTGGGATTTTGAAACTGTAAATAACATGTTGTCTGATTTAGAACAAAATGCTGCATTTTCTAGCAATGAAATGTTAGAAGACACTTCAGACTTTAACACAATGTATTGTTATCAATATTATGGTCATCATTTTCTACACAAATCTAGTGCCCCTAGGATTGTTTTCACATATCACCAATGGGAACATTGCCCTACACCACCGAAAAGTAGTTCGAAAACATTTGCACAAAACTTTTCATATTTTTCAGGGTTTAATGTTTCAGACCCGTCCTCATATTACTATAAGGTTGCACCGACACCTGCACAGAAAAATATGTTGACTAACACCAAAAATATTTACTCTGCTTCCTTTATTACCCAATTGTCTGAACCGGGTTTCGACTTATGGAAAGACACTATAGATTTAAAATCAGTCTGGGGTTCTAGAGACTGGCAAGTCCAGGGAACAGAAGCGATATTGAGAGCATGCCTCATTCCTCAGCAGTTGATATTTCTAAATGAAACTGTGCAACAGACTTCTTGTCTTGGGATAGCCAAGAACAAGGATTTGAACACACCTCGGATTCCAACACCATCACAGGCCGAGGGTAACATTACATCACTAAAAGGGGCTACATTAGATGACATCTTACAATACAATAGATCAGACCCCAATTTGAAGGGATGGTTGGTATGGCCCACAGACACTAATAGATGTCAGGAAAGATTCAGGGGTACAACCGAAGGGTTCAGTATCCATAGGCCAGACCCATGCTATGTACAAAGAGAACATCCAGGGGTGGTGACATCATACAGTGTTGGGAAGTTATGCCTCGATTGGCTAAAGACCTCAACACTACCACAGGTGAAATAACACTTATCCTTACTTACAGAGGATCTGGACCTACAGGATTTTTTATTAGTTCTCAGAAAGCCACGTCAGAAACGTTTCTATTATGCTGTCTATAATGAAATTTGGAAAATCTCCCAACAAGAATCAGCGGAGAGACTTCGAGAAATAGATAGGATTAACTTAGAAAAAGTGTTAGCTGTAGTTGACAATGGCATGACTACATTAACTTCCAGGATTTCTTCACTGGGCATCATTGTATCTTCTGCTATTGATGTCCTAGAACAAGATTTGTCCATACTACAGCACGGACAGTCACAATTACGTTCTATTATGTTATTGAGCTGGATGCTGCAATCATTGCACGCAGGTTATGTGCCTTGGTGTTTATCAACAGTACGTCACTGTTTTCTGCATACAATCTAACGGAAAAACAGATGAAAATGGCATAGAGGGGAGCAAAATATACAATACTGCGTATTGAAAAACTGGACAGACTACCTTTCACTGTGGCAGAATCACCGTCCACAGAGTGGGTAATCCATGGCCATATAACTTTACCGGTCACAACTTTCCAGTTTCATTATCACCTAGAACAGCAACAGACAGGCAGATATGAAGAAATGGGTAAGGAATTTGGGAATTACCGTATAAATTTCGATGCAGGAGTGGGGATCTAGAAGTGTTTCTAAGCGGCACAAACTGTGAGAATGCTTTGAGTGGATGTCTCATATGCCAGGATATTATGCTGCACGGGGCCTGCAATGGTTCAGTAGCGAACCTATCCTGTCACTTGAGGGGTACCCCAGCAGCCGTGATTACTCCAGTATTCAGGCTACTTTCAAATGGGAGTTACTTGATGCTGAACGATCATGGTTGTTGTGGGATGCTTCCGGGCATTTCATATCTAGTCACCGTGAGATCCAGGGTTACTTGCTGTATGCAAGTATTGTTTCCACCGACACATGCAGTCAGGGAGGCGCCGTTATGGCCTTCACTAAATGTTTCTCTTATACGGTTTGATACTCTGAGCAGAATGAAAGCCATGCTTCTACAGAAAAGCGTGCCCTTAACCTCCGCCCGGGAGACTTTTGATCTCCAAGTAGGAAGGTCCTCGACAGAGATACAGGCACTCATACGTACGAACTGCCCCTTCCATTTCGCAGAAATAGTAAATCGTATCTTTAACATGTCTGATACGATGGGTATAGTACACCTATTTAAGCCTATAGGTTCGGGACTGTTAGGCACCTTTCAGACGGTCCTCTGAGTTATACCAAACTTTATACACTCCGTATTCGGAAGCATTTTTGGAGGACTTCCACTGATCCTGTTTCTAATAGCAGGAATACTGATTGTCCTTTTTCTGCTATGCAATGGACGTCCCAGTCACCAAGGAGATGGAAAAAGCACTCCAGGAGCGCAAATACTGTGATTGCATGGTACAACATCTGGGCACACCTCGCCTACGAGAACTGAGTGCATCTTGGTTCTTGTCATTTAGACCAGTCTGGATGGACTGCATCTTACCTGTTCTCCGATGCCTGTTCTGCGGAGAAGAATGCGTGTTGGATCTCTGTCTGACACTTCCATCAGTTGCGCAACCGGACGTTGATGCATTGCTGGACCCGATAAAGACCCATGTTCTGCAGTTTCCCCAGCGTATTCCTATTTTGATGGCGCCATTCTTAGAGCCTCCACAGGAACTCTCTGCTCCTGTTGGAATGGACACCGGCTCCTCCACTAACACCCAGGTTTTGAATGGCGCACAGGCTGCCCCAGTATCGACTGCAGACAGTACGGAAGATCATCTGTGCTCAATTGACGTAATCTGCGAGGTGTTACAGGGATCGTCGTCTGTGAAGGCAGGCAACAGCAATGTTGCGTCTACCAGCCTGTACACATTAACATTTGGCTCATCGTGTGCTGGGAGAAATTCATTTTTTTAAAAAAAACAAAGCTCCAAACTGGAACTCCAAAACAAATTGACGCTTTTTTATGACCCGCATGGCTTTCCGATGCTTGTAGGGGTTCGAACTATATATACGGACACAGTAGCGCTATTTGCTGAGTAACAATTCTTCCACTTTTTTAGAGTTTTTAGAATTTTTTTAATTTGTTTTTTAGCAGAACTATGGTTTTTAATGCATATGTTTGCGTACCAGTGCCTAGACAGGTAGTACGTTAGAATTAAGTTATGTCATCCAGTCGGATGAGGAGTGGGTGTTATATTCCATATAGGTACCCCAATATAGGCCAGGTTAACATCCCAACCTTTCACCTATATTCGTCCCTACACTACATACATAACGGGCTGCTAGGACTGACCCTTTACCTACCTACAGCACTGCTTACAGGACATGGGGTTTTCCCTGAACAATAGCCTCATACATTATGCATGAGGATCCTTGGATTCTTGGAAACTCGGCAGGACTACCATCTCCTGAATAATAACTATGTACAAGGTTCATTCCTGATGTCATCCTAAGTCCGACAGTGGCACAGCAAGGTAGAACCCCCTGGGGATACCTTTGGGTATATAAATAACACATCTTGCTGAGATAGTCAGAGGAGATCACGACTTCCATGCCGACACACTGGCGCAAGACGCTGAGGTTCCTGCATGCAGATACTCCAGCTCGCAGTGGTCTGAACATACCTTGCGGTGTGTCCAACTCGAGACCAAGACGGGGTCCCACAGTCTCTAACTTCAGGTAATGGGGTTGACTTTATCCTAAAGGGACTCTTGGCTTAACACCTACATACATGCTAGGTACACTTAGGAACATCCAGTTAGGGTAGCATCGTAGGAGTAAGCATTTTATTGTCATGTATTTTATATACATGCCTATGTTCATGATTATAGCAGAATGGTAGAGATCTACCATCCTTTCACCTTTTAGTGCTTCTAATCGTTTATATCTGTTCCCGTCTAGTGGTTGTTTCAGCACACCTATTTTACACTAGAATGACGAGTGTTCAATAAATACTTATTGAAAAACGTCCATAGTGTTTATTCTGTGTATCTCTCTGAGACCAAGTGAGCTCGAGTGACTGAGCGAAAAGTATTGCACTGTTTCCATGATTCTGAGGGATCAGGGTTCTCATGTTCGATAGTTGCCAAGAACTATTCTCTCCTTGGTAAGAGGAGTTTCTAGTGGCACTGTGAGCTAGCTGCTATACAGGCCAACATACTCAGTGAGGGTGTCTGGAATCAGTCTGGACCCCAAGCCTGCAGTGTATGCTGTCTAAACGCGCAGATCCTGTATAGGTTTTATAGGAACTACACAACAGTATTGGTGGTGGTGTTGGTGGTATTGGTGGTGGTGGTATTAGTTGTGGTGGTGGTAGTGGTGGTGGTATTGGTGGTAGTGGTATTGGTGGTGGTGGTATTGGTGGTGGTGTTGGCATTGGCAGTGGTATTGTTGGTAGTGTTGGTATTGGTGGTGGTGGTATATGGTGGTGTTGGTATTGGTAGTGGTGGTATTGGTGGTGGTGGTGGTATTGGTGGTGGTATTGGTATTGGTGGTGTTGGTGGTGGTGGTATTAGTGGTGGTGGTATTAGTGGTGGTGGTATTGGTGGTGGTATTGGTGGTGGTATTGGTGGTGGTGGTATTGGTTGTGGTGGTATTTGTGGTGGTATTGGTGGTGGTGATGGTATTGATGGTGGTGGTATTGGTGGTGGTATTGGTGGTGGTGGTGGTATTAGTGGTGGTGGTATTGGTCGTCATATTGGTGGTGGTGGAGGTGGTGATATTGATGGTGGTGGTGGTGGTATTGGTTGTGGTATTGGTGGTGGGATTGGTGGTGTTGGTGGTGGAGGTGTGGTATTGGTGTTGGTGGTGGTGGTATTGGTGGTGGTGGTATTGGTGGTGGTATTGGTGGTGGTGGTATTGGTGGTGGTGCTATTGGTGGTATTGGTGGTGGTGCTATTGGCGGAGGTGGTGGTATTGATGGTGGTGGTATTGGTGGTGGTGGTGGTATTGGTATTGGTGGTGGTGGTATCGGTGGTGGTGTTTTTGTTAATAAAACAGGCTTTTGAAAACAACCCGTCAGGTGGCTTTAGTACAGATGACAAGTAACACAGATGTGCTGTTGTCAGCTTCAGCCCATTAGCACAGGATTATGTGCTACCTGGGAAATTCACAAGACTTAATTCGCTAATCATTTCTAAATCCATTTTACTTGGGGGAGGTTGAAACAGGCACGAGATAATGCTGGGTTAAAGTGATTGAAAGCAGACGTCCGTGCTACGGGGGCGGCCGTGCTGCTTAAAAAACACAACCGATTTCAGCTGAAGCAGCGCATGTCCAGCCTGCAGTAAGAGAAATTCAATAAAGTAAATAGTGCTTACAGACTAAATAACAGGTCCCGTGAAACAACCGAAGTAAAGGGGCCTGTCGCCATGGGAGGGTACAAATGAAGACAAGGCAATCCTAAGGAGGGACTAACAAGACTATGAACGAATCCGAAGGCAGCCTTTACGAAAGACAATGACACAAGCCAATGAAAAATATGGGAGGAGAGTGGGTGCGGCTTCTCTCCCATACTCTACTACAGCAGTCCCGCTAGGCTCGACCTAATAACTGCGTTATAGATCTTAAGTAAGGCACCAAAAAATACCTTTTTCGGGTGTTCTGCTCTACCCTGAGGCCAGTGCTTTGTCTTTTCTTCAAAAGATGAAATATTAAACTTTTCTTGTTGTCGTGCCACCTCAATTAACCAGCCTGTTGTAGCTTTTATCTCTAAAAGCCTTAGTATATATCGAGGTAGAGCATCAGCATTTTTTCATGGTACTTAGGCTGCTTTTGAGACACCCTTTATGATTCACCAGTGATATCACTTTGAGAGTTCTCTTTAAGGGAAGGACTATTTCTCTCACCCCCCCCCGTCCAAAGCATCATTATGGGTAATATTTAAAACAAACAAGGCAAATAATAAACTTTCTTAAATAATATCAAGTTAAAAAATAGTTCTTACTGAAAATGAAAAGAATACTGGCGCCTCCTCCCTGCAACACATTTAGGGGCTTATTTAAGAGAGGCTTGCGCCACCAGAACTTCACTCTTTTTGACCCACCGGTGATGCAAGCCTCTCAATCATATCTATGAAGATGCGCAAAGCCACTTTGTGCGACTTTGAATTGCCTCATAGATGAAGAAAGACAAAGCAGCTCAAGTCGCTGCTTTGCCAGTTCCATTGGCATTGCAGTGGGTTTTCCCATGAAACACCCATGGATTTTGACACTGCCCCAGATTTACTTAATCACATAAATCTGGGGCAGTGACAAAACCTTACGCCGCCCCAGGGCAGGCATAACGAGGAGAAATATTTGTATTTCTCCTTGCTTTTTCCTCTTCCATGTGTGCTGCACACATAGAAAGAGGAAAACGCCTCTTGGGATTGTTTTTGTGCAGGAAGGTGCCCCTTACTGCACAAAAACAATACTGCATGCAACGCCAACACCCTTGCACCATGTTGCAAGGGTGCCTGTGTTGGCACAAGGCAGCAAATTGTGCATCAGCACAGAAGGAAAGGACAGCAATGCACAGTATTTCATAAGACAGTGCATTCTTGCCCTTTCATATTGGCATAGGACAGTGCTGTAAGAAGACTTGTGGCACTGCCCTACGCCAATTTCCCGTTATCGTGCAACAGTGCAACATGCAGCTTTGTAGTGTAAGAGGGCGGAGGATGGATAGGCAGGGCAGAGGCTGTCAAATCAGGGCATAATGTGCGGGTTCAGTGGTACTACCAACTTGATGCACAAGCCCTGTCTTTGTCAGCCCACTGCCCCATTGATAAAGAGCAAATACTGGATCTCCAAAATCACCAAGCATTCAGTGCATCACCATGCACAGATTTATAGTGCGGGAGGGCTGAGGGAGGAGAGGCATGGTGCAAGTGGCCCATACTCGGCAGAAGTGTCAGGGACAGTAGGATGAATCCTGCCCCTCACTTTCACTTGACCAACATGGATTTGCAGTAACCTTACCATGTCACGTACATGATTTCTTTTTCTGAACTTTGAATTTTTAACACTTTTTCTTAAGACCAATTTATGCATTTGTATGAATAGGGAATTTTTATAACGCAAGCCTAGCCAAAAGGCAGCAGGGCACTGACAGGCTCAATGACAAGCATAAAGTCAACGAGTACTAGGAGATGTAGCTGGATTGTAGATGATTAATGCACTGTGATATGGTATTCTTTAAAGAGGTGAGTCTTTATCTCTTTTTGAAATTGAAACAGCGAAGTGGCAGACTTGATGCATACGGCGATGCTGCTCCAGATTTTTGGTGCAAAGTTGGAAAAGGTCTGGTACTTTGTTTTTTTCTTTTTTACTCTTCTTAAACTGTAGTTTGATTGTGTTCTGGCTCCGTGTTTTCTGAGAATCACCTGAGATTCTGAATGTGTCTGCAAAATAAGCCAGGGTGCTGGCTGTGATGGCTTTGTAAATGGTGCTTCTAGTTTCGAAGATGGTGAAGGCCGGCAAGGGGAGCCAATTGAGCTACATCAGGATTAGGGTGATGTGGCATTGAATGAGAGGTGCTGTGGCATGTAGGGTGTCCTTAAATGGTGCCAGTGTGGAATTTGAGAGGACATAGAGCAGGGTGTTACTACCATACAGATGCTAGAGTACGAGGGCATAAACAGTTGTTCTTTAGTTGCTTTCTGGAAGAAATGGCTTACTTTCTTTAGAAGAGAGAGCTGCACCAGGCCGTCTGTGTTCCTTTGACAACATGTTTCTTGAGGGGGATGCTGGTGTCTGGAGGGAATCCAAGTGACTTTGTATTTGGTGAAAGTTGGGGTTCGAAGCTGTTAAGATTCATGCCATTGAGCTAGGCTTTTACTGTTTCTTGTTCAGGGTTCTTGGTAAATAACAGGGATTCTTGTTTGGGTTGAGCTCTAATAGGCATCCAGGTCTGAATGATGAGCAGGCAGTGTTTGAGGCATTGGATGTCTGAAGCAGAGGAGACTTTCAAGAAGATTTATCATTGGCATATTGGTGAACCTTCATGCTGTTATCTTTGAATAGATCAAAAGGTGGTTCTGTGTGGTGGTTGAACATGACAGGCGGCATTATATATATATATGGACCTCTGGAGGAGTCTGCAGGCGATGCTGTTTTGGGACTTGGGGGTGCCCATGTGAACAAACTGGAGTGGCAAGATAAGAACCATTTACAGACATTGACAGTGAATCCAATTTAAGAATCAAGAGTGCATATGAGGTAGGATGGCCACCTGTGTCGTAGGTAGGTGAGAGGTCCAGCAATATCAGGAGACAGGGGTCATCTTCATCAGTGGTGAAGAGGGCATTATCTCTAATGTGTAAGTTAGTGGTCACCGTGCTGCAGCATGAACTGAAGTTAGATTGGTAGCTGTTCAGGAAATGGTTAGCATTGATGTGATGTGAGCTTGCAGTTAAACATGCACTCCAATTTCAATGCGGTAACGGGACAATGTTTCGGCTTCCTAAGAATGCTGAAGCAGTTTCTACCTCTTCTTTCGGTTCCCCACAGGAAAACAGTGGTTCAGGCCCTGATCGGATCCAGACTGGATTATGTAAACATTCTTTACTTAGGTCTACCAGAGTATTTACTTACTCGTCTTCAGGTGGTTCAAAACGCTGCAGCCAGGGCGATACTTCTACTTGGCCCGAGAACGCGGATGTCTTTCCACCTTAAATCTGTCCACTGGCTCCCGATCCGTAAGAGGATCTTTTTCAAAGCCCTTGTTCTGGCCATCAAGGCACTTCACGACTCTGGAGCGCCTTACTTAAGGAAGAGAGTCCAATTCTATCTTCCTCGGCGCTCCTTAAGATCCGCATCCCAATCGTTGGTACTGACCCCTGTGTTCCGCCGATCCCGTATAGGCGGTCGATCATACCAGGTTCAAGTCGCCAAATTGTGGAACTGTTTGCCGCTTAATCTACGACAGATGCAAGAGCTCCTCCCTTTTAGGAGATCTCTGAAAACTTGGCTGTTCCAGCAGTAGCCTTTGCGCCATCACTTCCAATTCAGCTGCCACACCAAACTAGCGCCGGGACACTCTGTCGAGTAGCTGTGGGCTCTATAAATACCCTCATAACATAACATAACAATGATCTTTCCGATGAACTGTAGCTATGTGCATTATTTGCAGACTTCTTTTCTGCTCTCTGCAGTTCTTTCTTTCTGGGGAATGGCATGCTTCTTTCATGTTTGCATGTATGATTGTATATCTGAGAAACATAAAGAGATTTCATCTGGAAAGTGAGAGAAAGAGTTGGTTTCGTGGAAAAAGTGAGATGTGAGGGCTCATGTTTGCTTCTTTTTAAAAGTTATTTTTTACATATATTTCTCCCTGGTAATATATGTGTTATTAATGCATTAGCAACTTGTTTAATGCAATGACTCATTTTTCACTTACACTATTAGGAAGGCAGAATCATAAAACATTACTTAACAAGAGAAACTCTTGCATGTGGTGACAGATATTACAGTAATTCAGGAGTGACTAATTGCTAAATGAATTACAAATTAGAAAAACACAGAAGGCTGCATTGTATTTTTCCGTTGTAGACGTTTCTACAACGTATTCATAAAGAAGCAAAATATATGTATCAGAACTTTATGGTTAATGCCGTGATTATCTGATTAGAGTAAAATGACGGCAGAAAAATGTGAAAACGGAAATGGGAAGTAATATAATGCTATCTTGCCTGTTAAAAGCAAAAGGGATTGCCATTAACGAAAGCGCAATATCTGTTTTTTTCTAGAGGCTAAAAAAGTTGCAGCAACGAAATGGCCAGAGAAGACATGATAGAATTAAAACTGTTTCTATTAAATAGTGATACATTTCTAGAATATATATTTACTCCTTTATATAGGGATAGCCAGATGACCGTTTTTAGGCTAGGCAAGTAGCACTGGGATGACAAATCCATTTAGGGATAATGCCTTGTGGAATTTCTGCATTTGCCACTGACTGAAATAGAATGGTATTCAGAAGGCTTAATTAAAAAATAAACTCTGTGTACAAAATCTGGGGAAAGCCAATGATCTAATTATAGCGGGATCCATGAGTGTTGGGACCAGGTGCAGGGTGTGGATATAGGCTCCACCCTTGGACCAATTGGGCCCTAGGATAATGGATTCAGGGCATGGCTGAAAGTCATACCTCTGAACAGCAGATACTATGGGCCTGAGTACGAGTCTGGCGATCTAAGGACAGCCAGACTCGAGAGGGGGCGTAGTGGTGGCTGTCCAGCCACCGCTGCACCGGCGGTCTGACCGCCCAATTAGGACATTGGCAATCGGACCGCCATTGCATGGCTGCAACCGCCAGGGAGCCGCATTTCCTGGCGGTCGAGCAGCGGGCTGAGTGCCGCAGATTGTTTGGTGGTACCCTGAGGTACCGCCAAGCATATTATGACTTTCCTCAACACCAGTGGTGTCATGGAGGTTCTTCTTCCATGTCACTGCTGGCGGTGAGGAAAGAAAGGGGGCCCTACAGGGCCCCATCTTGCCCCTGTGCACACGGGTGCATGCCGGGGAGGGGGCACATGTTGTGCCCCCCTGTAGTATTGCATCCCTAGTTCCTGCACGGGAAGGAATGCACAACATGATGCATTCCTTCCCATGCAGGAACGTGCATTGGCGGTCCAGCAGCGGTGCTGTTTAAGGCTCACAATAAGCCTTTAAACAGCACCTCCACGGGATTGCCACACCGCCCGCCCGACCACAAAATTACTTGTAATCTGACAGGCTGGAGGCAGCAACTCTTGGTGGTGTGGGGGCGTGGCAGTAGCATGCCGCTCACTTCCCACTGCCACAAGTCGTAATCAGGCTCTAGGTTGGACTAGTGAGTGAACACTGTGACCATAAGTCACTCTCTGTTCCCTGTGGACACCGGAATATGGGAAATTGGCTCATTTGGATATTTTGCAGAGTAGGTGCTGGGGATAGGGCATGGTGAAGTACCCAAGACAAAATGTGAGAGGAGATTCGGTTTCAGAACAGGGCTCTAGTCCATGTACTGTTTCCAGCAGGCACTGTGGCATATTGCAAGGGCACAAGGGTGGGTCAATGGCCACGCCCTAGACACTGAAGACACTGATGCTGTGGAAGGACTGAATGAAGGACTATGCCTTTGTCCTAGACATTGTGTTGACAAGCGGACCAGGCGCTTAACAAGACCGAATGCTATGGTCTTTGGCTACTCTGTCTGCTCATTGAGCGCTAGAGGATGGGGAATTGATTGAGGATTTAGCCAATAGCCATACCACATAGCCATTGGACATTGGGATAGGAAGTAATGAACACAGAGTGCAAGATGTGGCTGAGGCCCATGATCTGTGCAGAGTGCGCTCTTGGGGTAAAAGCATTGGATCCAGGGTGTAGTCAAAGGCCTTAAGTTACATCCTGGGCCCTGCAGTGACCGGGTCAGAGGGTGGATGGCCTGGCTGAACATCATGTTTGTGAATTATCAGGCACTGGGTGCTAGTTGCATATTGAGATGGAAAGCCACTTTCTGCACAAGCGGACACTTAAATAGGACATATTGGAGTGTTGTCTAGCAATAATGATCATTGCAGAGTGCAGACTAGCCCAAGGCATGGTCAAAACATCCTTTGCACACTAGGCAATAGAATCAAGGAGATTGGGCATTGAAAACTGCCATAGGCCGTATGCTGCTCCTAGAAGGTGAAGGAAGTGACCCGATTTGGGTCACCTGGGTCACAAGACCACCTCTCAGCCTTCCATACCAAATGAAGAGTCGGTCAGACAGTAGAGAATACAAACCAATAACTGTTTATTCAGAGTACACTCAGAGCGGAGCCCAGTTTGCCCAGTCGCTTAGGAGTGCTACAGAGGGACTGACATCAGCAAGCATAAGGATACATTATGTACATTTCAGAAGGAATGAAGGCACGCCCACAATGGAATTTTCCAATCAGATACAACAAAACTGTGGAATACAAAAAATAAGATTTGATTCTGCAGCCGGGCACACACTATCTAACAGTCAAGGTCATTCTGCCCATGCCCGCCACTAGACAAGTGGGAGAGGGTTTCTTTCTAAGGGAAAGGTATGCGTTAATAAGAACGGTATATTAATTAGCAAAGCAAAACCTAACCTTGGAGAAACCGAACCTAACTGAGGCCTTTTCTCAGAAATAGCAGAATATAAGTTTTGTTTGTAACCCAAAATGGGGTCTACATATAAAATGGTGCTAACATACGTATAACAATACATAAGTAAGATTATTTTTATTCTAACAAAGGCACTGGGGAAGGATATATGGACACAATGTATGGCTGAAGGCCATGCTTTACACATTGCAGGCAAAATGACTGTAGAATAACCGGATGAAGGGCTTGGTCAAAGGCCTTATATCCAAGACATACTATGCATGCGTGAAATTGTGGCATAGCATGACTGTATAATATGGTCTATGGCAGCTGTCTGTGCTGAGGGAGCTCTGGAGGCAGGGGTACTGGTAAAGGATGGGGCCTAAGATGACAAGACAGGGGATGGGGGCAGGATGTAGGGTGTGGATGATCATCCCTTGTATTGAAAAACTGCTGGAAATGGGGATTTGGTTGTAGGGGTTGCATTTGATGTACAAATAATTTTATCAGGAGAAGTCTTCAAAATGAGCTCAACAGCAAAGGAGGCATGCAAGTAATCATGCATCCAAAAGGAATATGTGACTATATTTAGACAGTAAGGAAGTATAAAAGTGTAGAGGAAGGTAGATCAGTAAATCAAAGTGATATCCTTGAAAATAAAGCAAAAGAGACTATAAAATCTGATGTTGCAATTCAGTCCTAACGAACTTCTAGCAGCTTCTGCAGGCCCTGATTGTTAGTCCTGTGAGCCAATGCTTTCGTACCTGAATGCTTCTGTCTTCATCTTTCCACCTCCTGTACCTCAGGATGTGTCCCCATCCTATAAAATGTGCCTGCTTTTATATGTCCCTCCACATTTGTCATAAGCATTGACTTAACCAACACTCATATTTCCTTTGGTGGAAGTGTTGCTACCATGGCACCGTCACTGCTGCTGTGAGGAATCCTATTGATACATAGTTTGTGTCTCTTCTGTCGGTTGTGTCCCTCCTGTGTAATTCTGTTGAGGATCCTGGCAGCACCATCTTCCAAATGAGTTGGCCTAAGAGCTGGCTGATCAGGGTGTTGAAGAATAATAAGATGAAGGAGCCATGGTGCATGAATCTGATCTGCAGGTTCATCAATCTTTCTCTCGACCAGTAGTAACTTTAGGACATCTCGTGAAAACTGAGAGTTGAGCACTGTATATACCCCATATCTGATGCTCTAATGAACACTTATGAGGTCTGGCGAAGGACCAACATGTGTGTCTGGTAACACAGCTATGATTAGTGAGATGTGGGACATGAGGTGAATCCAAACAATCAGTGGCTGAGTCAAGTACTCTGGACCAATCTTTTCAGTTATTGAAAAAGTCCCTACAAAATGGCTTGGACTATTTTCTGTACAGATATAAGTGTTTACTAGGGCACCAGACAGAATTGTCTGGGATGAACAGTAATGTTAGATGCAGCTTCTTTTTGGGTTGTATCATGTTTCTTAGGTTTGCTTGCAGTAAATGTTGGTAGTTGTCTTTGATGTCATTTGCAGCTCTAGCAGCATTTTCTCAGCAGAGAGAATTTGGATCCAAAGAGGATCAGAACCAGTAACGATGCCTTTCAATGTAATAAAAGGGTCCAGTTTCTGTGGAACTGTGTTTGGCACTGTAGTAACTGAACTCTACCAACCGCAGATTGTGTATCCAATCCATTAGTTAAATTCAAAATAGCAGGGGTGCCATCACGGTTCTTGGTTCATTCTCTCATTCTGTCTGTATTGTTAAGGGCTGTGCTCAGAAAACAGGGCTGGGTTCATATCAAAGGAAATTAAAAAAGAACCAAGAATTGGGACTTGAATTGAACATGAACTGAGGGTCTCTGCTCAAACGCATCTAACATGGCAAACCTTCAAGTTATTCAGTGTGCACGAACAGCAACTGCCTGGTTTGTTCAGCAGAAAGTATATCACAACGTGATGAATCTTTGAAAATAAGTGTCAATGATGAAATGGTTGTGGTGGTGTTGGCAAGGGTTGAAGCGGAGCCTCAGGTGTTGCTTTTTAAGTTTTGACCCATGTGAATACTACATATGACAATGTAATTATAAAGCTCAGCTGGCAAAGTACCACACCAGATATGTTTCTGTAGTACATTCAGTGTCATTAAGGCTCCTAGATATCCCGCCAGCATTGAGTCCTGGGTCTTATGCATTATCCTCGCCTTCATCTTTGCGTGGGGTGGACTAATCAATGCCAACCCAAGGGAGCCCATGGCTATTGTCCAGGTCTCTCGCTAATTGCATTTATATAGCACTTAGTAATGATGCCCAAAGTTATACTGCTGTAGCATCGTTGGCTGCAAACTCAATGTCATACTTTGTTAACTGTTATGAACAAAGGAGGCACTGTGTCTTAAACGTGTGATCATTTTACAAAGTTTTGGACAAAGCCTCTACCTTTCCGTTGTGAAGACCTGGATGGTAAATACAATGAAAATCAATTAAAAACCTGCAGTAATTAGGATGCTAAAGTATCTGCTGATTTGAAAAACATGAAATTCCTGTGATAATTAAAAACTGTACGATGACAAATAATGCCTATAGCTATTTCATCCTAAGAATGTTCCTTATATAGTTTCATGTGCTTTAGATCCCCTGAACAGAGCTTATCTTTTTTTGGAAAAGCACCACCTGATGACGTTGTCTCACATCTGAAGGCTTATTAGAGAGGAGAGCCCTCACTGTAAGATTCACAAACAAGGGATGCATGGTATCAAAATGGCGAACAGTCAGAGACAAAGTGAAATGTCTTTTTGAGGTTTTACTGTTTTGATTCTACAACAACATTTTATTTCCTTTTTCTAAAGAAGGTGAATCTGGGGTACATCAAAAGGGTTGAAGCAGATAGTTCATATGAGCTCTCACAAACAAGTAAGTGGGAGGGAAGCAGTTATATAGGTAATCTGGCCTGGTGACTCAGTGAACTAATGCAGGAATCTGTGTTTACTTTCAATGGTCACAAGCTCAAATCCTGTTTGGTCCACTCATTCTTTCGGTCTCAAAGGATGATAAGATGTGTACCATTTAATTGGCTAACAATAAACATCTGTTTTTGAGTGCCAACATGTCCCTTTATATGAATATGCTCTTTACAAATACACGTTTTATTAAATTTGCCCAGAACTGTCAGTCATTGCATCCACAACACAATCCTCTTTCACAGCCTTCTGCTTTAGGATAGTGAGACCCAATGTCTTAATTAACCCCTCTCTTTCTATTGCAATGTCACATCTAGAATGAGATACACTGAACCAGTCTGCGCTGTGTCATGTAATGATGGGTTTTCAGATTATAAGATCAGTGCAGAGATGCCCTTATCTGTGAACGTTCACATTTCTCTACTAGAATTAAAATGCATGTCTAAACTACGATATAAAAAAAGATTCTTCTCCCTTCTTTTTTCTTCTCAGTTGAATGGCGTTTTTTTGCCATCAATTTACATTCCTGGCCTGAGTCTTCTCGACCATTATAGGGATGTTACAGTCTTCTGGCCTCCACTGCTCACCCTTTTGCTCTTCCAAACTGTGGTCCTCATACTCTATAAAGTGATCTGGCCCTTGATCTGGCATGTCCTTCAGCTTCTGACTAGAACCTCAGTAGACCAAGTCTGCCCTTATTTGTGGGTATAATCTTTCTTACAACAATACCTTATTAGAGTGGTTCAGAAATGTCATTAGCTCCATCTTTCTTTTCCCTTAATTCAAAAAGCTGGTTGTCCACTGATTACTTTGATCCAAACAAATTATGCAGCACCAATAGGAAAATATGCAAAATAGTCCCTTTGAATGTGTAGGAGAACAACATGAGTTGTGTAGACTTTAATTCTACTTTGAAAGTCAGTATATTGGGGGCGTGGCCAGGGAGTGAACCCGTCAAGGTGTGTCTTGCCTGAGCTCTGATCTCAGGGCTCCCGTCAAGCTAATTAAATGTCAAATCCCTTAGAGTAAAAAGTCTATGGGCATCATTATGGCCCTCCGAACACCACCTGACATCACTAATTTCTTTGGGAATGGCAAACTAGCAGAATTTGAGGAGAGGGAAGGATCCAGTGTTCGGAGCTTCTCCTACCAAAGATGGCTGCCATTCTTAATACGGTGTAACAAGAATTGGGCGCAATCCCTACCTGAAGACCACTATCATAAATGACTCTATCAGCCCTAAGGTACTAAAGCCCTAAGGTACTTAAGCAGAGATCCCGTTGAGGGATCCTTACCCTGATATGGAAAACTCCCAATCTGAGGCCATGCATGCCCATGACACAAATTGCCCCTTCTGGACCACAATCACTCAATGCTACTTAGTCTTCTGGGCAGATGGAACTCTGAAACTGCTCACATGCCTCACGTAGCAAGCCTAATGGGCGTAAAGGGTGGCAACATCACAGGGGCAGGTGCATCTACCTCACAAGGGTTTCTAAGTGGACATCATTACTGAGCAGCAAACAGCACCCCATTATGCAAGAGGACACTCCACAACACTCGCGCACGGGAGTTTGGTGTACATGGTGGATACACCAGTGAGACTTCGCATCCCATGTTGAGGGGGACCATAGCACCCATGGCAACTTCTGAAGTGAAGACAGCTAAACGAACTTCCATTCACGAAATGCTGCATCAATAACACCAAGATTAAGGTGCTTCACCGGAGGCCCCAGGCCCCTTTAAATCCAGTATCCTAGCAACCACAGAAGACCCTGTACTGCAAGTACAGGCCTTAAAGGGTGATATTTTGGTAGTCCTTCAAGAATTCCATAAAGAGATCTTCTTCTGGAGGCAGGATATCAACCAAGCAATTTCGGACTAAAAAAATCACATCCAAAAAAATAAAACATCTTTAGAACAACTTGCAACTGAATTAGCCACTATTTATTATGAGCAGGATGAGATGACCTGACCGATTTCTACTTTAGAGCTACGCCAAAATGAACAGATCAACAAAATAGATGACACTGAAAACCAATCAAGGAGAAATAATATATGTATTATAGGCAGCCTGTCCAAAATCGCTAAGAAGATGGTAGCATCCCGACGGCAGGAGACATTGATGTTCAGGGGTTACACGCTAACTCTTTTTCAAGATGTCTCCTCTCATACCCTCTCTCTAGATGCAGAGAGTTTAGAGATGTTACTATCCATTTGAAACAAGAAGGCATTCCCTGCCAATGGGGGTACACATTCTGCTTGCACTTTGCTCACAAAGGCATTCAGCACACTCTGGAAGTGGTCCATGAAACAAAATGCTGGACCTCCTAATTAACAATGGCATACACTCCACACATGAGCTGCCGACCCTAACAAATAACCACAGAAACGGATTGCACCTAAATCAAATAAGGTTCGTAAAGAAAGAAGACATCTGAGATGCTGCAAAAATGAGAAGAACAGCCAGTCTAAACAAAAGGCTATCAAGTCAGCACTTCATCATGTCCCGGAGGGACAATTCTGGAGGATTCTTGTGACTACAGATGCATGGTGATTTCCTTTCCCTAATTCAGCTAACAGACAATCTGGCTTTCACTAGCACCATTCATCCCAACCACAGATCTTCACTTGAAATAAACCCTCCAGCTCCATGTGACAATTACCAATGCCGCAGCTCCTGGTATGACCCCAATGACTACCTACAGAGCATGTTCCATAAAACAGCCTATCCAGTTGATATTCAATGCTCTTGCTCTTATTGTTCTGTATTTCCAGTATTATTGGTTTAATATTTGAAAGTTTTACATCAATGTCCTGGTTTTTATCCATGTTATATTATAAGTATGTTACTCACTATTTTTTGCACATGGTCACCTTTTTAGTTATACAGCTCTAGTCTCAACATATCGAGGAAGAATCCAGGGCCTATTACCTGGCTTCTATGCAATACCTCTCCCAACGGCCTGGTCTCACTTAACTCGACTACTAGTAGACTGAAAAGAAATACTTCTTAGGTAAGGAATTAACACACTAACACTGATCATCCTGAATGTGCAGGGCATTGACTCCCTGATTAAGAGGAGAGCCCTCCTGCAATGGTTGCAAGCCAAAGAGATTCACATTGCAATGTTTCAGGAAACACTCCTGCAAAGCAAAGATGTTCATCATCTCCAATCCGTCTGGGTCACAGCTCAATTCCATGCCACATATCAGACCAAAATGGGAGAGGTGGCTATTTTAATATGGCGAGGATTACAATGTTATTTAGAGTTGAACTGCCAGGATCAGGAGGGTAGATAGCTGGGACTGCATATGAAAATGGGGCGCACATACAGGTAGAGAAAATGTTTATGAATTTCATGCATAAAGTCACAGAGTTCTCTAATGGGCACATAATTCAAGGTTAAGATTGTAATGCTATTCTGAACACATTGGAAGCCAGATCACCAATTCGTCACATTTGCCCCAACCCCTTGCCACCTTGCTTCATGGTATGATGGATCTCAACCTGGTGGATGTCTGGCACCACCAACACCAGTGTGATAAGGACTTTACTTTCTATTTACACCTGCACAGGTTGTACACTTACATAGACATCCTCTTGGTGTCATGAGGACTATTATCATCGATCACCTCATCTGACATAGACCCAAAGATATTATCGGGCCATGCTGTGGTAAGGATTGTCTTTGACCCCTTGATGCCACAACAGCCCCCCACAGACCATGGTTAGTTAATTAGGTAGCCCTCTGGGACTCAGCTGTGAGGCAGAGAATTTGAGAATCCCTGATATACTACCTCAAGGAGAATGACACACCTACATTTAGTTGGTAAACGATTCGGGACATAGCAAAAGCAATTATTATACTTGGAGCACTCATATTTCACACATCATTATTTGAACAGCTAGGGAAACAAAAGGAACATGAATTGGATGTAGAAATAAAAGACCTAGAGGCTCAGCATAACCTATACAGCTCACAAAGAACATATAGAGCACTATGAAAATCAAATGATGAATTAGAACAACTTGTGATGCGAGAAACAGCAAATAAACTACTCTTCTTTATGGAAGACATTTTATGAGAAAGAGGATAAGGCTTACAGGATATTAACATATAAACTTAATCAACCACGAACAAGGAATTTCATCCGAGGAATTAGGAATAGTGCAGGGTTAATTCACACCAGAACACAAGACAACCTGATAAATTCTACTAGCTTTTACAGTGCCATATTCACAAATCTGGGCTTCTACCCGGAGAAGCACAGGACGGGCCTGATTCACAGAACTAACTTACGTCAAAAACGTAAAGTTAGTACTTTTTGGTATTCACAGAATACACTTACTCATTTTGGTATTCACAGAATGAACTTACTCATTTCGGTATCCACAGAAGTTAGTAGTCCTAACTTTAGGACTCCTAAATGCCTTCTGTGAATACCGAAAGTCTTAAAGTTAGGATTTTTCTCAATTTAGGAGTAGTAAAGTTAGGAGTCCTAACTTTACTACTCCTAAACTGAGAAAAATCCTAACTTTAAGACTTTCTGTGTTCACAGAAGGCATTTAGGAGTCCTAAAGTTAGGAGTCCTAACTTTACTACTCCTAAACTGAGAAAAATCCTAACTTTAAGACTTTCGGTATTCACAGAAGGCATTTAGGAGTCCTAAAGTTAGGAGTCCTAACTTTACTACTCCTAAACTGAGAAAAATCCTAACTTTAAGACTTTCGGTATTCACAGAAGGCATTTAGGAGTCCTAAAGTTAGGAGTCCTAACTTTACTACTCCTAAACTGAGAAAATCCTAACTTTAAGACTTTCGGTATTCACAGAAGGCATTTAGGAGTTCTAAAGTTAGGACTACTAACTTCTGTGAATACTGAAATGAGTAAGTTCATTCTGTGAATACCAAAAAGTACTAACTTTACGTGTTTGACGTAAGTTAGTTCTGTGAATCAGGCCCGACATGTATTATGACCAATTCACATGCCCATTGTGAAGAACTGAATTCTTGGAACTAGAGAAAGATATAACAAGTGAGGAAGTACAAGAAGCAACAAAGAGACTCCCTGGATGGAAAGCACCAGGACCAGATGGCTTCTCTGCTTTTTCTTTATAAAGCCTATGCTAATCTCCTCACAGTGCCTTTAACTAATGTCTTCAACCACATCCTAACTACAGAAGTGGTAAAAGATTCCATGTTGAAATCACAACTCATGCTCTTATTAAAACCTGATAGGGATCAACTGGCCTGCTCATCATTTAGGACTTTTGCCCTATTGAACACAGATGTGAAGATATTCACATCTATTATAGTAAATAGGCCTCATGCTATAAGGCCCAAACTGATCTCACCACAGCAATGCGCCTTTGTAAAAACATGGCACTCATGAGAAAACTCTCAACAGTCCCCCTAATAGAAGCAGGAGAAAGCACAAAATAGTTGGTTCTCTCACTAGCCACAAAGAAGGCTTTCGACAGGGTCAGCTGGTCATTCATATCCAAAATATTAGAGAAAACAGTGGTTAGCCCTAAGATGAAAAGCTGCCCATTATCAAGCCACAAACGTACCACAATCAGAATCAAGGTGAATGGAAAACACTCACCAGCACTTCCTGTCACCATTATGAGTTTAGCCCCTTGTCCTTAGAGTCCAGAACAATCATGCCATAAAAGGAGTGAGTGGCTAACCAAGAAGTCAAAATAGCACTAAATGCAGACGGCATGCTCTGCTTTCTGACGGACCTCACAACATCCATTCTGGCACTCAAAGAAGAGCTACAAGCGTTTGCCAGCTCCTCCGGTTTTAAAATAAACTTCTAAAAATCTAATGGAATGGTAGCCCGAGAGACTCTAGAACACAATGTGTTTACTTGGACACAGAGACCCATTAAATATGTTGGCATTTATCTTCTGCAAAAATCATTCCATCTCAATAGGGCCAACATTCCACTAGTACCACAGACGCTCTTTAAGGACCTATACAGATCGCTTCTTCTATATCCATAAACAACTGTTAACCTTTGTATGGCCAAAAGCAAGCTCCTTGGGTTTCACACACCACACTTTTAAAACCTATTATGGAAGGGGGACTGGGATTGCCTAACATGAAAACCTATGTTCAAGCAGCTCAGATCCACCCATCACTTGAATGGAACCAAAATAGTCAACATAAGGGATGGGTACACCTAGAACACATAAAACAAGTTTCTCTTCTCCTCAGGTTTCTATTATTGTTCCCCCAACAGTACGAATGCAAAATCCCCTCTTTACTTACTTCCTCTGTAATCCTACTAGAATGTTGGCAATAAAACACACAGAAAGAGGGCTCTTCTACATTCCCCTCACCCATAGTGTCAATCACTCTTAACCCAGAGTTCCTCCCAGGCATTTCTGATCCTAGATTCAGAACCTGGAATGACCATAGCCCTCCATTATTATGCAACCTATTTTCCGGGGGCACGCTTATCACAAGGGAGGAGCTCATGGCTGACTGGGGTCTGGACAAATCCGAACATTTCCTGATACTGCAATTACTACACTGGGCATCAGTCAAAAAATAACTATATCAGCTAGGAAGGAAAACCCCCATTAGAAAACCTGTTCACCAATAAACAAGTCCGCAAAGGCATAACATAGCTCCATCGAGTTTTAGCGGACTTACAAAAAAAACCTAAACATGAGTATGTTCAGTGCAGGGACAAGGACCTAAGAGTAAAGATTCCAGAGGAGACCTGGGAGAAAATATGGCAGACAGCAGTCTAGGCGTCAATCTGTGTCCATTACAAAAACATGCATATAAACTGCTAATTCGCTAATACTTATCACCCACTCGCCTACACACAGTGAACTGAGTCACTGAGCTTTGCTGGTAAAATTGTGGGGAGAGAAGCACCTTTATGACATGTGGTGGATATGAGTATGACTACATGTCCAAATGTACTAGAAAGAAATCCTATCCCACATTAACCAACTACCATGAATCACATTGGCATTGAAACCCCTGGTGATGCTTCTGGGTGACTCTAGAGAGGATAGTATCTTACCACTCATCACCTTCATAGGCAAACTAATATCTCTTATCTTGGTTCTTGCCCATATGTCCCTGGCCCAAATCTGGAAGCAACAAACAATACCTTCCATGCATCTCTGGTGCAAGCATAGAATGTGTATGCCATGGAGAAACTGTTAGCAATCACCATGACAATTCCCATAAATTTGAATAAACATGTTTAGCATTTAAATCCTATTTGAAAAGTGACTGTATAGAAAACGTACACTCAGTTAACGCAACAAGAATTAATACGAACTGCAGGCCTAAATGCAATCTCTGACGTCCCATCTAACACTTCGGACATGGAATGACTCTATGTACGCTAACATTACAAATTGTATATGACCTTGCACTATGTGGTGGTAACATTAAAATTAATAGGCTAGTAGGAAGCCAAACTGAGTATTATCTTAATTTGTTGCTGATAAGTCATAACATAAGTTTTTCATTATGATTTTATTAATTAAAAAATATCTAAACACTCTTTATACTGCTTCACAATCATATGTATTAAATATTCATAAAATCTTTACAATATACAAAAGACTTCTCCTATCCCACATGAAAGAATTTCTTTATACAGCCCAAAATATTTATAATCATTCAAGTCCAAAAAAATGATTTATTGAAAGACAAATGCAGCCACAACCAAAACATGTTTTGCAGTGAACTGACTGCGTCTTCAGGGTTGAAAGGACAAACATGCATTCCACATAATGAATTACACGTCATCAGTTATAATTATTGTTGATAAGTAATGACTCACCACTAGTAATAAGGCCACACCACAATAAAAGGTTCGGACAAGGTCTCAATAAATGATTCTCTTTCTCAACCCTCAGTAGCTGACAACGAGCAGGCAGGCATAACTTCGGAGACCGAAGTGTAGAACATTTTAAGACACTAATACATTAAATAAGTAAGAAACAATACACAATAAAAATCCAACTCCAATTTCTAAAATTTGATGATATTTTGTCAAACAAATAGACACCAAAACCACAAAACTTTAACGTAGGGAAGCGGAGATATGCATTTCTAAAGAATAAATACTTTCTAGTACTAACAAACATATAGCGCCACTTTGGGACATCTGGTTGTGCTTGACCGGGACAAATTCAACATTTGAGGCTGACCCCGATGGAACCGTGGGCGGATACACTAAGTGGGAGGCCTCGGACAAAATTTTAGCTTTGGACTTAGAAACGTTCCTGGAGTATTTTTCACTTGACTTCGAGCGGTCCCTCCAGCAGGCCAATTTTGATGCAACATTGTCGGATTGCTTCTCTGCGAGGCCTCAGTCAAATCCTGGAAGTTTGGAGCTCCTGAGCTTTCAGCGGGATGAACCTGAAATCCAGGTTGGGTTACGGTTGAAGATATCCGTCTTGACTCTCGACGTCGAGTCAGTCACTTTATGGAGGTTTTTCAAAATGTTGCTCCAAACTTCTCCAACCTTCTGCAACTTCTTCCTAAAGTGCCTCTTGAGGGTTCAAAGTGTCCAAAACACACATACAAGGGTCTAGAATCTCCTAGATGGTCCAAGGGATGTCTGGACTACAATTCCCACAATGCACCCTTACAAATCCTTCAAAGTACACTGGACTCACTCCAGGATGGGGACTGTTGGTGAAGATGATGCAGGTGGGCTCTGGTAACCTGTAGTTTGCAGGGAGTCCACTCCTTAATCCTTCTTGAAGCAAGGCAAAGTCCTTAGGGCTGTAGTACTAGATTGTGCAGCAGGTGCAGTCCTTTAGAGTGCAGTCCTTTGGGTGTAGATCCAGATTCCAGCTGGGCAGTCTTTCTTCTCCTTGCAGCAGATCTGAGGAGCTATGCAGCTCTTCCATATTTATCCAGTGTTCCTGAGCATTAAGCAGGAGGCACCCCTGACCAATGGGATGCAGGGTGCCACCCAGGTGTGTGACCACTTCCTCCGAAAGTTCAGCATATTCTTGTCCAAGAAAGCATTATTCTCTCAAAATCCAAAATGGATGGAGGAGCTGGATCAGGCTAACACAAACCACTGGTCAATCAATCAATCAATCAGACATTTGTAGAGCGCACTACATACTCGCGAGGGTCTGAAGGCGCTGGTGTGGCTGGTGTGGCTGGTGTGGCTGGTGTGGCTGGTGTGGCTAATTTTCCTAAACACTCACCTCCCAACCCTCCCCCTAATCCAATTACAGAGATGCCTGTGTGGCTAGGGTGGCAGGGTGTGGGGGTCAGTCTGTGCTGTCCTAAAGTGTCATTCTCCCAATGAAGACCAGTTTGGCTACCCCTCACCCCCTTCCTGCTATCTACTCTGCAGCTTGTACTTCTCTGCCCACAGGAAACCCATTGACTCTCTAGCAGGGCTGTTCAAATCTTATTAGTGTAGCCTGGCCAGCCTAGGCAGAGGCTGGCCAATCAGGAGAGAGAAGCTGAAAGGCTGGATTTTGGCTCACAGAAAAGAAAGTTTAATAACGTATTTTCTGTCATAGGTATTATGAATCTTACAGTGGCAAGTCGTTGGAATTATCTTAACTATTAATTAGATACCATGAAGTATATTTTTAGGTGGCCCCAGCCAATAGTTATACTTTAATACATTATCTCAATGTTAGCCTATGGAGCCATCCACTACAATTGGGAACAATGGAATTGGCAGTTTTTCCCTCACCAGGGCTTATAAAACATCTTTTATAATGTCTCTGCTTATAGTTACAAGGCACCCTATCCCTGGGGTACCATAGGGGAGACCTTAGGGGTTACTTACATGTGAAAATAAGGTAGTTTGAGACTTTGAAAGTACCTTTAAATCCAAAGTCCAAATGTAATGTAAAGGCAGCCTGAAAGGCAACATAGGGCCTGATTCACAGAACTAACTTACGTCAAAAACGTAAAGTTAGTACTTTTTGGTATTCACAGAATACACTTACTCATTTTGGTATTCACAGAATGAACTTACTCATTTCGGTATTCACAGAAGTTAGTAGTCCTAACTTTAGGACTCCTAAATGCCTTCTGTGAATACCGAAAGTCTTAAAGTTAGGATTTTTCTCAGTTTAGGAGTAGTAAAGTTAGGACTCCTAACGAAAAATCCTAACTTTAAGACTTTCGGTATTCACAGAAGGCATTTAGGAGTCCTAAAGTTAGGAGTCCTAACTTTACTACTCCTAAACTGAGAACAATCCTAACTTTAAGACTTTCGGTATTCACAGAAGGCATTTAGGAGTCCTAAAGTTAGGACTACTAACTTCTGTTAATACCGAAATGAGTAAGTTCATTCTGTGAATACCAAAATGAGTAAGTGTATTCTGTGAATACCAAAAAGTACTAACTTTACGTTTTTGACGTAAGTTAGTTCTGTGAATCAGGCCCCCTGTAGTGCACACTTAAGTGCATTAAGTCTACTGAGCCTCTAAACATACATGCCCTATTATATAATTAGGCTATCCTGTTTTAGGTTTAAACCTATAATAACTGATAAAACCCCACCAAAAGGAAAATAGCCCTCGCCCGTGTAAACATATAAACACTGGAAAAACACCTTCACAACCACAAACTAATTCCATTCAAAGAAAGGAAAAGGTGAGTGAAAGAGTCATTTTTATTTCTTCCTGAAGGGGCAAATACAATGTCACTTTGTTATACATGGCAGCAGCAAGAAAGACTGGTCTAACATTATTCTGCTTGAGTTTTGTTGTTTAGGGATGTCACTAAAACATTGTTTCTTCTTCCTTTTGCTTTTTTTCAGTTCTGTGGTCTTTGGTCTAAAGATGCAGGGTTTAGAAGCATGTTTTAGGTCTTATTTAATTATTTTATAAACCTTAGAGTATCAGGAAATATCAAAATCATATTCGATATTTTGGCTACGTTTGATTCTTTCACTGATAGGCAAAATGGCTGGTTTCATAAGAATCTTTCCCAATATGTACCATCACTTTTACCCACAGACAGAGAATGGGTGAAACCCTTTAATACATCATCGCCCTTTTCTAGAGAGTCAGTATTGATAGTAGGTGAATTGTCAAACCCCCCAGGCTTTAAACAGTCAATGGAAGGTGTAGGGACAGGTAAATGTGAAAAGAGTGCTGTCACCAAGCATCTGGGATAGTGGTGAAAATATGACACCAGACGTTTGGAAAATATGGAACACAGTGTCACTTGGAATGCTGCCACAAAAAGTTCTTACCATGTTCAACACAGCTAGTCTATCAGTACCAATTATCATTACACCTAATTTGAATACTCTTATAATGAGAGCACTGGCCCTGGGGCTGGTAGGCAGAGCCAATGGCGCAGTCAGAGTCAGTTACCACCAGTACCAGTCAAGAAATGGGGGTAATTAGGGCAAAAGGGATGACTTTCTCACAATTCTATTTTTGAAACAGATATATTGATCACTTTTTCCTAAAAAAATATTTTTATGAAGAATGTTAATTACAATCTTCCCAAATCTAAAGAATCTTCAGGTGGTGGTGCTAGAGAGCTGGCAGGCAAGATGGTCGCACTTGAGTGAGGCTCCTGCCATTTGGATTTCTGCCCCCCTTCTTGGCCTGGATTGCTCTGCTGTGCTCCCAGCCAACAGCTAATATATAAACAAACCGGACCTGCTGTGCCTCATTTTCCATTAAACGTGGCACCAGGCAGGGGTATCCACTATCACCACTGCTTTTTGCACTGACGGAGCCTCTGCCGGCCAAGCTGCGACAACATCACAGCGATTATGCCATCAGATATCCCACCAGGCATATACTGGTATCATTATATGTCAATGATATAACGCTATAAATCAGGGAACCCCGGGTCAGTCTAAATGTGGTACTTTGCCAGTTTGTACATTTTGGTGGAATATCAGGCATCCAAATTAATTGGGAGATGTCTCACCTTTTTCCCCTTACTCCTGCCACGAAAGCTTTCAATCGGACTGTCCGCTTCAGTGGTGCGAATCGGACCCCAGGTATTTAGGAATATCAGTCTCCAGAGACAGAGGAGAACTGATTGGCGCTAATTATGGTAACGCCCTAGATGAGATAACCGATAAAATCACACATTGGATATCACTACCTATCTCCCTGGCAGCCCGAATATCCCTTATGAAGATGATTATACTGCTGAAACTGCTTTGTTAGTTCCTCAACATTCCCTACTCGCCAGGGTGGAATTTTTTCAAATTGTGTAAACGCAATTGATACGATTAACCTGGGCGGGTAAGCAGCCACGCATACAATGGAATATACTCACACAGCCATTTTTTAGGGGAGGGCTGAAGCACCGACATGGAGCTTTATTTTTATGTGCCCAGTCACACTATGCCATATATTGGCACAGGCCAGCTCCTTTCATGCCACACCTGGTGGTTGAGCAGGGCTGCATGGCACCTATCCCAATGTCTGCCTACCTAGCCGTGCGCAAGGAGATTGTCGGTATTGCGGATCCCACTGTTGCACGCACTAAAGAGGCATAGGAAAGACTTGCAAAAAAACTTGGCAAGCACTGCTCTACTCACCATTTATCTCACCACCATATCATTTTGCCTTACTCGTGATGCATGAGGCGACTTGTAGCATCGTGATCCTCAGGGCTGAGCTTCACATGTGGGGTGATCTTTGTGGAGACGGTCTATTTATCAGCTGTGACAGCTTCTTTGCTAGGGAAGCGCCAACTCCACTAGATGTATTTCACTACATCAGACTCTGACACAATGTTAAGGCAATCACTCCTGACTTTCCCTGGGAACCTCCCACATTTAACACACTACAATCCCTGCTCAGTTCCACCAGCCCTAGACATTTGGTCTTGGTTTCATACCACTCAGCCCTGCTTGAGATGCTAGACCTGGTGGGGAAAGCTCGGGCTGGATGGGAATTGGAACTAGGCACATCACTTACAGATAAACAATGGTTATATTGCTGTCAGCACACAGGGCATAAAGCCCCAACCAGCAGACTGCAAATTAACCACTTTCAGTTTGAACATCGTATATACTACACGCCTGCTAGACTGTGCTGATCCGCTTGCACCCTGCTGACAGATGTAACAGGTGTGGCTTTCCTTCATCTGGCATGGTCTTGTAGTCCTATCCAAGCATACTGGCAAGGAGTAGCAGGGGCACTAGCTCTCATGAGGGGCCATACCATAAACCTCACACCACTAATGGCACTATTTGGGTACACGGAAGACATAAGGAGTGCTTCAGGTAATATGTAGTGCTTGCTCTTCTCTTGGCCAAGCATAGAGTTGCATGCAGGTGGGGTAGCGGCTGCGCACTGTAGTGGTTGCAAAACTTTACCTATCGTAAAGACCAACTAACCACATACGCTGAGTGAGGTATCATTTTTTATTGAGAAACGTTGGCTAGTAGGAGATTTGTGGAAGCCCATTGATCCCACAACTTTCCCACACAGAAAAGTGAGGAAAATTTGTTATTTTAGCTAAATTTGAGGTTTGCAGGGGATTGTGGGTAAGAAAAGTTTAGGGATTCATGCAAACCAGACCTCCCTTGACTCCCCCGGGTGTCTAGTGTTCAGAAATGTCTGAGTTTGGTAGGATTCCATAATGGTGCCGCTGAGTCTGGGACCAAAAACGCAGATGCCCCTTTGCAAAACCAGGTTGTTTTGTGATAGATAATTTTGATGTGACCACAATACATTTTGGGCCCTTCCCTGTTGCTGGCACTTGGCCCACCCACACAAGCGAGGTAGAGACCTGGGAGAATGCTGGGTGGTAGGAAATATTTGTTGTCCCATTGATACCACAACATTCCTACACATAAATGTGAGGAAAATGTGACTTTTTAGCTAAATTTGAGATTTGCAGGGGAGTCTGGGTAAGTAAACGCTGAGAGATCCATTCAAGCCACATCTCCCTGGATTCCCCCGGGTGTCTAGTTTTCAGAAATGTCTGGGTTTGTTATGTTTCCCTAGATGGCTGCCGACCCCAGGCCAACAAACGCAGCTGCAGCCTTGCAAAACCAGATAATTTTGTGCTAGATCATTTTGATGTGTCCACAATACTTTTTGGATCCTTCCCTGTCGCGGGCACTTGGCCCACCCACACAAGTGAGGTAGCATTTTTATCAGGAGACTTGGGGAAATGCTGGGTGGTAGGAAATGTGAGCCGGGCCGGTCGTCCCACAGCTGTCCCACACAGAAATGTGAGGAAAAAACATGTTTTTATCAATGAATCAAATTTACAAGGCCTTCTGGGTAAGTAAACCTTGTTGGATCCACAGAAAACATACCACATATTATTCCCTTAATGATCAGTTTCCAAAAAGATGCGCGGGCAGAAGGTGTTCACTACAGAGAGAGTATACACTGATGGTAAAAAGAAAAAAAACACCAAAACATTATTGCCAACCTATCTACTAGTCAATCACAGTCATACTGGTTTAGATTTGGCAATACGGTAAGTAAATGGTTCATAAAAATACTTTTATTGACCAATGACTTTATGAAATAAAATCTGCAAAAGTCATTGTTAAATATTTCAACACCAGATCAGAGAACTACTGACTACAGCATGTGAGCTCTAAAGCCATGTCAAAGCACCAAACGCTTTACAGTCCATTCTCACATTTCCAGCTGCGGGCCCAACACACTACAGCACTTACATATACAAACAGCGCCATTCAAGGGTCCATCACTCCCATACACCAATCAGACTAACACACTAATCACACCACCAAGCACCACCCAAACACCAGACAACTAACAAACACACAGCAAGCAAGTCAATACACATACAGACTACTGGCTACCAGCCACCAACACACCACTAGTTCACGTAAACTGCCAGCCAAGCACCAGTCCATGCACACCACCAGCCAAGTGCCAGCCCACGCACACCACCAGCCAAGTGGCCAAAATATTGCCCCAATAATGTGGAGCGCCCCTTGCACAAGGGACCATTCCCTGATATATTTATAACATCATCCCTGTTGTCAAGAGTTTTTTACAACCTTTGGAGGCAGATGGGCCTAAAACTATGGCCAATCTGCACCCAGGGGCAACGAACAACTGCCAAAATATTTCCCCCATAATAAGAAGCGACCCTAAACCAAGAGGCCACTCCCCAACATATAAATAAAGAAAATCCCTGGTGTCTAGTGGCTTTCTTCTCCCCTTGGGGGCAGATGATCCCTAAAACAAGGCCAATCTACCTACCTGCAGGGGGGCCAGAAAACGGCCAAAATATTCCCCCCATAATGGAAAGTAACCCTTGCCCAAGAGGCTTCTCCTCAACATATAAAAAAGCAAAATCCCTGGTGTCTAGTTGCTTTCTGCCCTACTGGTGGGCAAATGGGCCTCAAAATAAGGCCAATCTGTCCCGGGGGGACAGAAAACAGCCAAAACAATGCCCAAATTATTGGGGAGTGACCCTTGCCCAAGGGGCTTCTCCCCTCAACCAAATATACCAAAAATGTTAATGCCGGGTGCTAGTAGCTGCATTCCTGCTCACCCACCCGCGATCACACAGCAGGAATGCACTGCAAAGAGACACAGGGGAAAAGGAGAAGCTCCTTCCTTTTCCCACATGCCGCTTTGCTGTCCCAATCCCTCCCAGGAGGAAAAACTCACTGTTTTCATTGCTTTCAGCGCATCCCCGTGTGCACCGACGTCATCAGATCGTCAAAGGGGGGGGGGGTCAGTGGTGGGAGCGGAAGCGCTTGCACTGCCACCACCAATAGAAGCATGCTGTGGGGTCCCATGGGGGAGTGCCAGCGATCCCAGCACAGGTGGGTGCTAGGACGGCTTAGAGCCATCCTATGCACATGCCCAAGGTGTGTGCGGATGACTCCAAGACACCTGATGCACCGAACGGGTTAAGTAGTAGGCACCCGTTCCGCCATTTTCTTTAAACTTTTGTGCCACAAATACTGCCACAAATATCCAAAGGTAAATGTGAAAGCCCTGGTGAGGATTTTATGTATTCCACATTGTGTGATATAAACAGGCTATAAACACAGTGTAGCTCCATAAGCCTTAGACACATCCTCCTATTTAAAAAAGAAGAGTCAATTCAACTCCTAAATGCTGAATCATATTTTGTGGCATAAGAATAAACTCTATCCAGTCTATAGTCTTTCTCATCTCTATGGAACTTAGGGCCTGATTTAGATATCGCGGATGTGATACTCCATCACAACAGTGATGGATATCCGGTCCGCCAAAATATAAATCCTATTGGATATAATGGGATTTATATTTCGAGATCTAAATCAGGCCCTTAGATTTTTTTTTTCATTTCATCTTGAAATTTGTCTATCATTTCCTCAAGAGTCACATACTTTTTCTTTGTCCCCTCATCTACTTTGAGGTCCCCTATAAGTAATTAAACAGGAAATAGTGGACATCAAGCTAAATGAGGAGACAAGGAGAAATTCTGTGATTTTAGAGGAAGTGCTAGACAAGATCCAAAAAAATGATATCCCGTATGGTGACTTGATTAGACAGAAAAGGAATTGCACTAATCAGAATTAATATTTGAATTCAGGTAAAAGAGTACATAACCTCTAGAGACAGACATTATTAATAGAAAGGAACAGGAAAAGAGGTAATATGAACAAACAGAATATCAGATTTGTCACCAAAGGCTATGTTGAAAATGGTAAGATACATCATATTTTGAATAAGCATAAGGACATCCTCAAAGTAGACAAGTATATAATCAGGATCTTTACAGAAAAGCCATTAGTGATGGATAAGAGGACAGAAACGTTGCAGAGATTCACAGAAAAAAAATAGGGGGAACTCACTAATGAAAAAACCATGTGGATATTACAAAATGTATATTTGTGTTTGCTACAAATGTATTGCCAACAAAACCAAGGAGTTGTTAATTATGATGGAGGCAAGACATTTCTAATTAGATCCTTTAGTAACTGTAATTCAGCAATCTGTGTCTACATGACTGTATGCCTCTGTGGGAAGCAGTATGTAGTATTGTTACAGGGATTCTGCAAAATCACAGAACTATGCTTGGGATTATGGGACCTTAGTAGGAAGGGAATGGGTTATCCTACCTTAGTATCCATGAGCCCGGGACCGACTAGCTATAGTGTCTCGCTTGCCCTCCTACTCACTCACAGAGGGACAAGTGATTAGACACCCCAGAACACAACACTTCCGACCCTCTCAGGAAATCGTGGTTGTAAGACACACCCTGTCGCTCACGCTCTTCTGAGACTGGGGGTGAATGTTTGCCAATGTGCAGCATTCCGTCCATCATCTTGTGTGTTTTGTATTTTGCCCTATGTGGGACGGGTATGCCCAGACGTGGGTCCCGTGCTCACTACGCCACTGGAGTCAAGCTATCCTGGCTGATGAAGGCTGATAGCCTGAAACCGGTCCTAGGATGCTTGATTTCGGTCCAGGGAAGACATGGCTTGGCAGTTCGGTCTGGACTGTTCCCCTGAGGCACAGGGTCAAGACTGATTTGCATATGGCTATGTCTGAACTGGGGTGGCGTGGTGAAGCAAAATAACGATGGATTAAACCCAGATCTGTGACTGGGGGTGAATGTTTGCCAATGTGCAGCATTCCGTCCATCATCTTGTGTGTTTTGTATTTTGCCCTATGTGGGACGGGTATGCCCAGACGTGGGTCCCGTGCTCACTACGCCACTGGAGTCAAGCTATCCTGGCTGATGAAGGCTGATAGCCTGAAACCGGTCCTAGGATGCTTGATTTCGGTCCAGGGAAGACATGGCTTGGCAGTTCGGTCTGGACTGTTCCCCTGAGGCACAGGGTCAAGACTGATTTGCATATGGCTATGTCTGAACTGGGGTGGCGTGGTGAAGCAAAATAACGATGGATTAAACCCAGATCTGTGACTGGGGGTGAATGTTTGCCAATGTGCAGCATTCCGTCCATCATCTTGTGTGTTTTGCTCACGCTCTTGTACCCGTCCACAATAAGATCTGACAGAGACATGAGAAAAGTTTAAAATGTTTAGTTTAACTAACGTGCTCTAGTATGCAGTATACTTGCCACAACAAGGAGAAAAATGTCTAACACAAGTACGGCCGGCATAGCAAGAAGTCTATAAATCATAAAAGGAGCTGTCATGATATACGACAGAGTAGCCTAACCTCCTTCCCCTTGTATAGAAGCAAGATGATTATATATTAGAAGATCTCTGGGTGTTAGCAGCAGACATCATATCTCAAACTTATAGATGGAAGATCTACATCACAGGTGCTGTCAAGCTCTTCTTCCTGGAAAGATCCCTCTCCAAGTGTGTGTCACCTATCCGTGTACCCCCATATGACCAAAGTACTTGTTCCCAAACAACAGCTGCATCTGCATGTTTTGTCTAGGTGCTAAGGCCTGACCAGAACAGAAGAACAAGGGGCATTGTTGTTCGACCTTGTCTACAATGTTCAGACTAAATCCCAGGAAAGAACACAGCGCAAAAACAACAGCATGTTCTATGTAAAAGTTTCAGCATGGCACAAAGAAAAATAGGTCCGTGTAGAAACATGCACAAAGTGGAAGACAGTCTGCCACGCGCTCATGCTAACATAGGGAAGACGACAATACCCATATGGGCCATATGACACCCTCCCCTTGATCAGGACGGTAGCACCAACCGGTGACAGAAGTCAGAGGTAAGCAGAACCAAAGCGTGTATGAGAAGTGTCCAATGCAAAATGTGCCCAAAAGAGAGAGAAAGGAAAGAAAAAAAAACGTTTTGTACACAAAAATATATCCAATTACAGCGTATGTTCAGGGCCCAATATGTAGGTTGCCAAATGGAACGCCATCAACTCTAATAAGCAATATGAATATTCCAAAGTAAAAAGTGTTGCCATCCAATTAAGCAATTCAAATGAACAGACATGCTCCTCATGTCCAGTTGAATATAGGACCATCCAGGGTTAACCTGTGTCGACTTCAATGAAACTGAGATCCAAGAGACTCTGTGCACGTGCACAGGGAGTCGCTCCGGCCGGTGGCCCCAACGATGGATTGTACATAAGCTGCTTACCCAAGGAACAGTCAGTCAGTCAGTCAGCCAATTAACTTTATTCGATCTAAGAAAATAAGATCATAAAAGTACAGTAAAACATAAAGTGCATATAATTTCCAATGATTTAAATACTAATAGCAATTTTTATAAAATATAAAAGCCAAAGGAAAAAACAGAAGCTAAAAAAATCCCTCTATTAAGTGATTACTAAAAACCATCCAATTCATAATATAATGTATAAAGATTCCAAATTGGGATAAAAATAGTGTTACAGGGCAATTAATCTCCTAGTTGTTAAGGCCATACATAAATAAGATGCAAGGAAAAACACACGTAAGCATCAGGGAGCATTTGGAGGAAGAAAAGAGCTGGGCCACATTGCACAAATTTATATTCCCACAGAAGAGGAAAAATTAACTTTCTATGAAAAGACATATAAAATTTGCAAAAAAAAGATAGGGTGAAGATTAGATTGGGAGGAGGTACCATCGCAAGGGCAAACTGGCAGTTGATTAAGTGAGTAAACTCCTGCAGGAAAGCCCAGCATGCACGGGATAAGGTTTAATCTAAATCTCACCAATACATACCGATGTCGGATATTTGTAACAAAACCAGATAAGAATTTAAATCAAAAGGAATAGAGGAGAGCCCCAAATATAATGATACCATAGTTTTGTTACAATTTTGTGTGTGTCTATCGTTTCCTCTGTGCAAGCTGAAAGGGTTTAAATTTCAGGTTTAAAGATTAAATGACAATTGAGTGGATCCTTATAAAGGGATTCAAGACCCAATACTATCAATATTTCTTTTACATATTGAATCCATGGTACCTTATTAGCCTGATCAAGAGTTAAACAATCCTTAATGATGTTCTGTGTTAATACCACCGTATCCCTGCGCCAAATTGAATGCCAAATTTCAAACCGGAGCCAGGGATATTAAATCTGAAATATAGGGAGCGTTCAGCTCTTTATGCAAATTAAAATTTGAGCAGCTTTTAGGCAGGGCTAATAATTTCTTATAAAAACCATCTTCTATTCATTGTAATGCGTCACTCTTTGTTGTTCCCCAAATCCCTGCCCCATATGTGTCTGATGAAATAGCTTTTGCAGACTAGATCTTTTTAATTGGTTCCAATAGCTTTGTACCTAATTTTTTCACAAAGGAAAATATGGCCATAGTGCTCTTTTCTAACGCATTACATCTATTTGTTACCATATTTGACCATGTGCCCAAACTATTAAATAGAACGCCCAAATATAAAAAGGTCTGGGTAATTTCAACTCTACGGGCAGAAATATAAAAAGAAGGAAGTCTTCTTGGTCGTTTCCCCATAACTATAATATATGTTTTTGCTCCATTAACCTGGAGGTCCGTTAAAGCCATATAAGACACATAGGGGCCGATTCCGATCTCGGCCGGTAGGGCTCCGAATCGGATTCGGCTTTACCGGATCCGATTCGGAGCCCTATTTCCCGACCGAATCGTACGTGCGTCCGGGCGAGCTAGTACGATGCGTGCGCTCGCGAAATCTCCGACCGACTCGTACGCAGGACCTGACCGCTCTGACCGACTCGCACGGGGAAGACTCGCACCGCGCAATGGAGACGTTCCCCGGCCGGGTAAGTACGATGCGCATCGCGACCGCTCCGACCGACTCGCGCAGTCCAGCTCCAAGGAGCTGTCGGAGCTGCACTTTGGGGGTCCGTGTCGGACCCCCCTGGAAGCGTAGGCACGCGAGTCTCACACAGGGGGGACCCATGGGTCCCCCCTACACGTGCATGTATGGCACGACCCGCATCGACGCGAACACGCTGTAGGGGGCGCCCTTGTTCGCGTCGTGCCCATTGAGTCAATGGGAGCCCGTGTACGCGTCGTACGACTGGCTCCCATTGACTTCAATGGGAGTCCGACCGAATCGAGTCCGATAGCATACGTGCGCATCGTACTCGTTAGAGTACGATTCGGTCGGAAATCTCTCCGGGTCCGGCTCGGTCGGAGAGATTTCCGGCCCGAATCGGAATCGGCCCCATAGTTATCAATAAGCTTTTGCAGTTCTTAGCCAGTCCTGGCTATCAATACAGTATCAATACAGTATCATTTGCGTATAGCAGTATGGGAATACGTATTTTATTGGCCATGGGGACATCAGTTGCGGAATGAACCACTGCTGATTCCACACCATTGGTGTAGAGGGAAAACAAATAGGGAGCCAGGACACACCCCTGCCTGACTCTCCTAAGAATAGGGAATGATCTTATGTGTTCCCCGTGGCTGCCATATCTAACACATGCAGAAGATTGGGGGTATAATTGGTGTATGAAAGATATTATGGCTTCATCAACACCCATTTCTTTCATAATACTCCGTAATTTACTATGTGAGACACAATTGAACGCTGCAGAGAGGTCCATGAATGCCATAAAAATATTTCCTTCTTCTAGCTTGGGTGTACTTGGCTATGATTAAGTTCAAGTTTAAACAGTAATACAGAGTCCCCATCCCTTTTTTAAAACCATATTGTGCCGGTAATAAAATGTTTTTGTCAGTGGCCCAATCCTCTAATCAGTTTAATAATATACGGCCCATTAACTTCACTGCACCATCCAAAAGAGAGATGGGCCTGTAGTTTCTGATCAGTGACTTATCCCCTTTCTTATGTATTGGTAAAAAAATTGTCTTCTTCCATGAAACTGGGGGACCCACTACCGTGATTGCGTTAAAAACATTAGTCAGAAGTGGAATCCAAAGGTCTGGATTTTCGAAGAAGAAGTCATTAGGGGCCCCATCTGGGCCAGGGGCTTTAGCACTACTGCATTGCAGCAAACCACATTTTACCTCTGTCATTGAGAAAATAATAGGGGTTTGCATACTATTGATCACCATATTAGGGGTTAAATATTCCCTTTCAGAAACAGACCCATATATATTTGTGTAATGGTCAACCCAGGCATCCTCTCCCACATGTACATCTAAAGTTGGACCTATATCTTGTTTCAAGAATGGTGCATTGATTATAGCCCAGAACTATTTTGAATTTTTTGAGAAGGCAGCATGTCGTAAGTTTTCTCAGGCATCCTCCTTCAGAGTCCACACCTCCTACTTTCCTTACATTGGAAGCAGAGATATGTGACCAATTCCTTATCTCTTGGATCTTTTCTTAGTGCCATATGTAACTTACTGAATACCTTGGTGCAAGCGGTGTCGAACCAACGCTGGGCCGGTGATTTCAAAATTCTCTTCGGAGACGATAAGTTGCTTTCCACGGCATTCAGTATTGATACAAATGCCTGCACTATGCACAAAGGTTCACTATAAAAATCTAGGCAAGGCAATATTTCCTCCTGAGTACTCCCAACTATGGTGGGTATTAGTTCAGCTTTATTTATCTTAGCCCATTTAAGGACTATACCATTCCTTCTGGCTATCGCTGGCCCGGGGATTCTCCTATCAGACAATTTAAAACAATCTTTCCAATGAATTTGGAAGGTAATAGCAGCGTGATCACTAAAAACTGTAATGAGGGTTTGTACCTGGCTAAAAAAAATCATTTTAATGGCATCGCAGCCAACAGGTAATCTATAGTAGTGCCCTGGATAGTATTTCCAAATGTTTTTTCCCAAAAACCCGTAGATTCATCAATCGGGTTAAGTATTACCATATTTCTTATGGTCAGAGCCTATTCAATGCATTACCATATGGGGTTTGTAGAAAATGCAACTGTACAACACCCTCTTCATCAATAAGACAACATAATGGTGTCGATATCGTGGTACAGCTGTGAGCGTTAAAGTCGCCCATCCACACTATATTCAGAGGATTATGGTGGTTAGTCATAACTCTATCAATTTCACTCTCTAGTGAACCAATCACCTGGGACATATTACCCTCAAAGTTGTTATTATAAAAATTAATTAGCAACATATCCTCTGCACCAGGCCAATTACACACTATACGATGGAAGTAAGGGGACGCCTTAATAGTCTGAAAGAATTTCACACATAGTGTGTTTCTAATCAGAGTCAAAAGGCCTCCTCTTGCTCTACCTGACCTTGAAGGGGTCGCTGGAGTTTGAAATGTGCGGAATCCATCAATATGGACATTGTCAACTTCCCACGTTTCTGGTAGGCATACTAGATAATATCGATGTATAAACCTGGTCCATTCTGGGTTGCCCAACTTAGATCTAAGCCCAGCTATGTTCCAATTTATTGATTTTATCATATCTCTTCCTGGTTCTGATAGATGACAGGCTATTATAGAGTTCTCCACCTGCTGAGCTTGAATATATACTGAGTATGCTGAGCCTCCCTAACAACCTCCTGCCAATCCCATGCTTCCAGCCCCTCCAGGGCAGCACATTTGTTATCCAATGCTATGGTCACTATGTGATTAAAATTTTCCAGGGCGCTTGAACGAGGGGGTACATAATTTCTACTGCGCCAAAAAACGTAAGACCCTGTGGTCTGTAAAAGAACTCCAATGGTAGTGCGTGAATCTGCGTAGTTGCCGAAGGGCAATTAGGGAGTATATCTAAGAGATATTTCACAAGATGTTGATTATTGAAATTAATTACTATGCAGTCCTCTCTGATTGTTTTTGGAGCGTTACCCACCCATTGGACTCTCCTAGCCATGATAATGTGATTTGATATTTCGGGAGATTCATAGGCATCAGCATACTTGAACAACCAGTGTAACGCTTTATTCATCAGTTGGTGTGTGGATTCTGACTGCGTGCGTTGCAATTGCGGGGTGTTTGCTAAGATCATCACAAATGGATAGGCAACCGGGGGGAGGTTCAAATCAAACTGATTCTGTGGAAAAAGACCTACCCACCCATCCCCAGGTCGACCCTGCCTTGCTTTGGTTGTGACTGCAGTTCTAGGTAAGAGTGTGACCTGCCGATTATAAGGTTCTGGGTGGGTGACTTGATGACTAAAGGTGATATTTCCAGAACCAATACGAGTATGATCTGGTACTTGAGTTAGCAAGTTAGTTGAAAGGGCAGGTTGTGCCAATGATGGCATTTGGGTTCTATAAACACCCCCCACACATATGTCTCCACATCACCCTGTGTTTGAGAAGGGGCCAGCAAGCATTCATTTCCAACTGTAGGTTGGAAGGTAACAATGGGGGTATTTTTGCATTTATTGGCCAACAAGGCCTCTGACGCTCTAGTTACCCTTTCGTGTATACTACCCCCACGAATTAAGTAAAGCTAAGGTAACTTCAATTAATTTCAAACTGTCCATTAAAGGTTGTAAGAGACGGGAAATAGTTTGTTCCAGCTTTGCAGTGGATCTTACAGCCTCGGATGGGATCATTAACAGGGGATCTTTCCCAGCACTAGTGTTCGGTTTTGGGGGTCTATGCAGCCTCCCACCCCTCTTTTTTTCACAGGTGGCTCTTCAGGTGACATGTCAACAGTTAAAGGAAAAAGGTTAACATCTGCTCGGGGCAACATGTCATCGATTAAAGTGATCAATTGTTGAGTCGGTAGGCTCACCTCTCCTCCAGACACTCTTCTTTCTGCCTTTTTTATCTCCTTTGATAGCACGTCCACAGCCCTTAAAAGAAAGGAATCCAACGTGTTTACGGCCTCTGACCCTTGATCACACAGCTTGGCCTTTCGTTTCCCAATAGTAAACTGTTGTACCTCTAAGGTTTGATGCAGAATGTCAGGAAACCCAGGTTAGAGGGGGGTCCCAGCCCAGCCTCCTCTGGGCGCCGACGGGCATGGACGGGCTCGTCCTTGGCTCGGAAACTGCCCAGGCGCGGCCCGCGCCGCGGGTTTGCTGGCGCTTTTTGAGCGCGTGAAGGAAGCAGGGGCTCACAGGACACCGAGTCCCCAGCGGTGCGGAAACAGCCCGGGAATTCCGGCACGGATCGCTCCCTCCTCTGGTGAGGAACAATGCTGCTGGTGTTGGTGGTTACTCCAAACTACGGGACTGCTGGCACTTTTTGAGCGCGTGAAGGAAGCAGGGGCTCATGAAACAGCGAGTCCCCAGCTGTGCGGAAACAGCCCAGGAAATCCAGCACGACTCGCTCCCTCCTCAGGTGAGGAACAATGCTGCTGGCATTGGCGGTTACGCCAAACCGCGTGACTGCTGCCACTTTTTGAGTGCATGAAGATAGCAGGGGCTCACAGGACACCGAGTCCCCAGCAGTGCGGAAATAGCCCGGGAAATCCAGCACGGCTCGCTCCCTCCTCAGGTGAGGAACAATGCTGCTGGCGTTGGTGGTTACACCAAACTGCGGACTGCTGGTGCTTTTTGAGTGCGTTAAGGAAGCAGGGGCTCACAGGACACTGAGTCCCCAGCGGTGCGGAAATAGCCCAGGAAATCTGGCACGGCTCGCTCCCTCCTCAGGTGAGGAGCAATGCTGCTGGTGTTGTCAGTTACACCAAACCGCGGGACTGCTGGCGCTTTTTGAGTGCAACAAAGGAAGCAGGGGCTCATGGGACACCGAGTCCCCAGCAGTGCGAATATAGCCCGGGAAATCCGGCACGGCTCGCTCCCTCCTCAGGTGAGGAACAATGCTACTGGCGTTGGCGGTTACACCAAACTGCGGGACTGCTGGCGCTTTTTAGCGCGTGAAGGAAGCAGGGGCTCACGGGACACCGAGTCCCCAGCGGTGCGGAAATAGCCCAGGAAATCCGGCACGGCTCGCTCCCTCCTCAGGTGAGGATCAATGCTGCTGGCATTGGCGGAATAGTCCTGGTTATGGGACATCAACAGACCCATCAAAAGTTTAAAATCCAGGGCAGCGTGTGACGGTGTAGCCAGGCAGACGTCCAGGGCCCACTGAAGGGGGCACCGGATGCAGTAAAACACAGGTTGCACACAGGTGAAGTATGCATAATGGAAGGTGAGCCAAAAATCGACATCAAGAGCCTCCAATGGCATCAAACCAAAGAGTTGTTGCATCCGCTCACGGTACAGCTGCAGCTGGTCCTGGCCTGGTAGAACCACAGATCGAGCAGCCATTGTGGAAGAGAAGTAGCAGAACAACAATGCCACAAACCAATATGAGCAGCAGCGGGAACCCACCAAATTCGGTGGAAAAAGTAGAATGTATAAAAGCAGAGATTACTCAAAAAATTGTTTGAAAATAGATCGCGAGGCTGGATCCCACAAGTTTAAAAAAATGGGCTAGACCTGCCGTATCGGCATTAAATATTTGGTGTATTAATGCCTCGAAATGTAGGGGGAGATTAGTGTTCAACAGTGATTGTATTTCACTGGACGTTCTCGCCACCTGTAATTCGAAGGTCTCACGAGCTGACGTGAGAGAGACTTCTTATTGAAACAATAGCGCTTTGAGTCTGCTTAGCTTATTGAAATCTGTTTTCAAAGTTGGAATGGAAGGCCACAGCGAACTATCTACACTCCCATGTGGAGGGGGAAACAGGACGTTGTTGCAACAAGTAACTCGCTGTGAAACCGTTACTATGTATGGGATCCTCGCCCCCAAACCGCAGCAGTTCTGATTATTAAGAACAAGATAACTGCCATTGGAAAGCAATGTGAGAGTGGGAATAATAGTGGGAACAGGAGTTCCGTTTAGAAAACAAGGCAAATTAGGGGCTGAAATATTACAAGCGCCATGGTGTTTTACTTGCTGGCACACAAGCAAATGTCTGACAGTGGAATCACAATCCTCCCCTGTAAGAAAAACTTCTTTTTTAGCATGCTGACAGCGAAATGTAAATGTCAAGGATCATAGCTCATATATGTAACTGCTTCCAAGTGGTTCATATCTACCTACAGGGTAATGTTACATGCAAGCAGTAAACTGAAAAAGCAAGATGGGTAAAGAAATAACCCTGTGTATTAACCAGACTGCAGAATCTGTCTCGGCTACAGGGAAGGGTAATTGTTCAAGTTTTTCAATATGTAGCATAGGGTATGTAGCTTCCGTCATGGCCATTCATTTTTGTGTGTCTGTCAAATTAAAAGGTAAAAACAACGCACTTGCATTCAGGTAATCCCATTGAACTCGCCCGTTTTTAAGTGTTTGGAGAGTCCACACAAATTGCATAACTGATCTAAGTTGATTCTGACCATAATACAATGTAGACACTTCATTTTGCACGATATGAATAACAGAAGATACAATGTTTTCCAAAGTATAAATACGAGATGATAACGTGTTAATACTGTTATCGACAACAGCAAGAACTTTATCCAGATTGTCCTGATATATTTGGAGTAAGCATAAAGCAGCTTCCAGTTGTGACAATTTCCAAAATTAATTATAAGCAGCATAAACAAATGTTTAGCACAAGGGGACTTTGGACCCAAAAGGAAGTCAGCAAGGTCAATGTCTTCCGACAAAAGGGAAAGATGTTGTTTTACAGAAGAGAGCGTGGAATGTTTTAACCACTGTTGACATAATTTACCAACCAAATAAGAGGTAACTGTATTGGAATTGGGGGAGTATGGATAGCGGGGAGTCTGGTCTATGCGGTGAGAACCCTGGAGTAGTATTCATGAAACAGGAATGACAAGAATTCGTGTCTGTTGGCCAAAAAGCCCACCCTAGTGGATTTATCATGGAAGAATTAAATGTGCCATTTTTTATCATTAAATTTAGTTGATCTTTAGTATTATGTGTACAAGCTTGCCATTTCTCATAAAGGGACAGGGGCAGAATAGTTGCAGTATCCAAATCCTTAATTCTAGCTAATCCCAGACAAGTAATTTGCTGGACTGTGTAATTAAGAAATATTATTTGAGTTGGTATCAGACATTCATGGAGCAAGGACTCAGTACCTTACACTTACCAGAACTTAGTGCCCCATACTGATTTCAACTCAACAATATCTCTCCAATAATCATATCACTTCAGAGCCAAGTTGTCAATAAAAGACGAGGAATAAATTAACTTAGTTTGGGTAAGCATATATTTTTTTGAAGGCGCAGGAACTAATTTAATATAATATGAGGCTGGGTCGGGAAGGTTATAACCGGTAAAATATGTGTACTTCTGTTTTTGTGTACTAGAACTACCCTGCGATAGAGTAGGGCAATGTTTCCATTCTGTATAATTAAAAAGGGGACACTGTCCGCTAGATCTAGGCAGAAAATGATGTCCATAATGTTGGTTACAAAATAAATCAGCATAGTTAGCTGAATTCAAATGCAAATATTCTGTATCAAAGAGTGTAATATTGCAATTCAGAAAACAAAGAATTCACAGCATTAACATCCCAATCATCTGATTGTAACCCAGGTATAGCCACATCACCCATAGAAACACGGAAAACATATGGTATCTATAGTGTCTCCGTAGGACCATATACATCGAATGGCACTTTATCCCATACAATCCCATCAGTGTTTGATGAAAAATTATCTTGATTGATATAGTAACCATTAGAATTCAGCTGAAACAACGGAGGCTGTGGTTCCGTACTTAGACTTAAAGCATGCTCTGGGGTTCAAGAGGTGGGGTAGAATAAACAATTTCCATTGTAGAATGTGCAGAAGGTAAAACTGAGAACTGGTCAATTGAAGACTCGGTCTCCCCTTCTGGCAGCCAGGGAGAATCAGAAGAAAGGGTGCTCACAGGCTGTAATGAAATATCCCGACGTGGGATGCTTCTAGGCATACTATTGAGTATCGGCCATATGGTGTAACTTGACGTGTTCAATTGAAACAAAGCGCTTGTCCTTGTATTCTGGTAAAGGAGGTAAGATATCAGTTTGGGTGCCCTGAAGACCAAGGAATGGGACAGGAGCATGATATGAGGGACCGAATTCTTTCTTGATCGACACCTTTTCACGAACCAGATCACCAACTTTCGGTAGCCAGCCAGAAACAGGAATCAGCACTGCTGCATCCGTTGGTGAGAGCAAATGAGTTTTCACCAGAGCATCACAACTCTTTTGTAGATCCTGTAATATAGCACAGTAGTTATCTACGTCAAATGTTGCGGCAGCCACCGCAACATCTGGACCATCAATGTCTGGAGCAAACATTTTAATGCCAAAGACATCTCGTACGTGGTCCGCCCACCAAGAGATCTTCGAGGTACATTATTAGGAGCACGTTGAACCCTATATAGATGAGTCAATCAGCCACGGGCTGTACCTAATACCCTTGCTGTTAAAGACTGCTTTTAGTCACGGTTCATCCGCTCCACAACAGAATTGCCCTCTGGCCTATATGGAGATGAGAAATGCACTTGCACCTCCATGGACTTCATTGAATCTCGGTAAGCTTTAGAGGCAAAAGCCGGACCTTGGTCTGAATGAAAGGTGCCATAGGCATAAGTCCTGACAAAGACATGCAAATCTTTTATAACAGTGCGAGCGTCAGCAGAGCGCTGCGGCGAAACCCAGAGGTACCTAGTGCATGAATCCACTGCAACCAAAATATATCTGAAAGCATTATCGGATGTTAATGGACAGCAATGATCAAGAAAAATACACCCTAATGGATGGGTAGAAATGAAGAGATGAGTCTCTGGTGGGCCCAACACAGTAGAACTCTTAATTTGTTGTTGACAAATGTCACAAGAAAGCACATATTTACGAGTCTGCTGGTATAAACCGCGCCACCAATAGCGTTGCTGTAAAAGAGAAATCGTAGCCGACACTCCTGCATGAGCAGAAACAATGCCTTCATGGGCTGCAACTATGAGCGATTGTCTGCGGTCATCATTGGGAATCAATCGATCACAACTGTAGGAATAGGCTACAAAGGGTACTTTGTCAGTAGTCATCTGATAAGTATAATGGGAAGGGAAACCCTGGGGAAACCCAGTACCCTCGCTCATTGTGGCGATAGCCGCCAAAATGACATCGTCAATTTTATTCATGGACCGTGTAATTGCTGCTACTTTAACTGTGGCTACTGCAGATTTGGCTGCTTCATCAGCCATAGAGTTACCAACAGCGTGCGCTCCTGCATGCTGATGTCCTAATGTACGTATAACATGTGTAAGTGGCAAACGGTCTTTAAGAGCAGCCACTTGGACCCAAAGCATTTTGTGCTTGATTGTGCTACCGTTAGAATCCCGAAAATCATTTTGTTTCCAAAAAAACAAATTGTCATTAAAAAACTGTACACAGTAAATAGAGTTGCACACAACAAGTGTGGGCAACCCAGGATCAGCAAGTTCAAGAGCTAAAAGAAGAGCTCACACCTTGGCCAACTGTGCCGTGCAGTCCCTAAGGAACTGCGTGTGAACCAAAGAAGACTGAAGAACTCCATCTATTATTGTACCTGCTAGAATAGCACAGGCTTCAGAATAAACCTGTTTGGAACCAATGGCTGGTTGAGTGGAACCATCAGTGTAAATGATACATTTATACTGATCGAGAGGAAGAATCGAAGACGGGAGAGGATGAACATGTTGGTGCACAGACAAAATATCGAGTTTTTTATTGCGAACTACATTAATATCGAGTTTTAAATATCGTAGGGACAGAATATCGACATCAAGAATATCGGTGACCAGAGTATCGACTTAAAGGTAAGAAATATTGGTTTTTTTAATATCGAAGTTAGTAATATTGATAGCAAAAATATCGATGTTAATAATATCGATGTTTATGTTAGTGTTATGTATTTTAGTATGTATTTTATATGTATGTGTTCCACATGTTTTGTTATGTTTTGTATTTTTTTTTAAATATATGTATTAATTGTTTAGACTTTGGTAATTTTTTTTAAAGTAAATTTTGCGTTTTAGTATCGTAGCGGGTTGTGGGTTTATAGGGGAATACGGTGGGAAGTAATTTAATTGTAATTAAGTAATTATTCATTTTTATTTATTGGTATTGATAATTAATTTATTTTTAATTAATTATTAATTGGTAATTAATTTGTATTAATTGATTAATTAATAATTATATTAATTGTATAAATTTTTAATTGGAGCGGGTTGTGGGTTTATAGGGAATAGGGTGGGAAGTAAATTAATTATAATAAATTAATTAATAATTTGTATGTTTTGGTATTGATAATTAATTTATTGTTTATTAATTATTAATTGGTAATTAATTTGAATTAATTAATGAATTGATAAATATATTAATTGTGTTAATTTAGTTTAGGAGTGGGTTGTGTGTTTATAGGGGAATAGGGTGGGAAGTAATTTATTATAATTAAATAATTATTTATTAATATTTATTGGTATTGATAATTAATTTATTGTTAATTAATTATTAATTGGTAATGTATTTTTATTAATTATTATTTATTGGTATTGATAATTAATTTATTGTTAATTAATTATTAATTGGTAATTAATTTTTATTGATTGATTAATTGATAATTATATTACTTGTGTTAAATTTCATGCGCAGTGGGTTGTGTGTTTATGGGCGAATAGGGTGGGAAGTAATTTAATGTTATTAAAGTAATTATTAATTTTAATTTATTGGTATTTATAATTAATTTATTGTTAATTTATTAATAAATCATTATTTAATAAAAAAAAAAAATTAATTGATAAGTATGTTATTTTTAACCCCTGCTCTATCCAACACTTTCCCTACTGTTGCACTCTCTGGAGTGGGAATAGTAATTTTTAACCCTAACCTATCCAACACTTTCCCTACTGTTGCACTCTCTGGAGTTGGAATAGTAATTTTTACCCCTACTGTATCCAACACTTTCCCTACTGTTGCACTCACTGGAGTGGGAATAGTAATTTTAAGCTTTTCGCTATCCAACACTTTCCCTACTGTTGCACTCTCTGGAGTGGGAATAGTAATGTTTACCCCTACGCTATCCAACACTTTTCCTACTGTTGCACTCTCTGGAGTGGGAATAGTCATTTTTACCCCTACGCTATCAAACACTTTCCCTACTGTTGCACTCTCTGGAGTTGGAATAGTAATTTTTACCCGTACGCTATCCAACACTTTCCCTACTGTTGCACTCTCTGGAGTTGGAATAGTAATTTTTACCACTAGGCTATCCAACACTTTCCCTACTGTTGCACTCTCTGGAGTGGGGATAGCAATTTTTACCCCTACGCTATCCAACACTTTCCCTACTGTTGCACTCTCTGGAGTTGGAATAGTAATTTTTACCCCTACTCTATCCAACACTTTCCCTACTGTTGCACTTTCTGGAGCTGGAATAGCAATTATAACCCTAACGCTATCCAACACTCTCCCTACTGTTGCACTCTCTGGAGTGGGAATAGTAATTATTACCTCTACGCTATCCAACACTTTCCCTACTGGTGCACTCACTGGAGTGGGAATAGTAATTTTTACCCCTACGCTAACCAACACTTTCCCTACTGTTGCACTCACTGGAGTGGGAATAGTAATTTTAACACTTTTGCTATCCAACACTTTCCCTACTGTTGCACTCTCTGGAGTGGGAATTGTAATTTTTACCCCTACGCTATCCAACACTTTCCCTACTGTTGCACTCTCTGGAGTGGGAATAGCAATTTTTAACCCTACGCTATCCAACACTTTCCCTACTGTTGCACTCTCTGGAGTTGGAATAGTAATTTTTACCCCTACGCTATCCAACACTTTCCCTACTGTTGCACTCTCTGGAGTTGGAATAGTAATTTTTACCACTAGGCTATCCAACACTTTCCCTACTGTTGCACTCTCTGGAGTGGGGATAGCAATTTTTACCCCTACGCTATCCAACACTTTCTCTACTGTTGCACTCTCTGGAGTTGGAATAGTAATTTTTTTCTCTCCGCTATCCAATATTTTTCTGTATTGTTTTAGTTAATGTGTATAATTTATTTTAAAAACATTAAAAATATTGTAGTTTTTTAATTTGTTATATATATTTTTATTTATATTATTTTTGTATGTGTATATATGTATTTATAATTTATAAAATGTTTTTAACAATTTATAAGTTATTAAAATAATTATTTATGAATATTATTAAGTAAGTATATATATTATATTTTATATGTATATGTTTAATTTATTTGAACATTATATGTATTACTATGTTTCTTTTAATTATATGTATTATTTACTTTATTTTACATTATCTTTTAACATTTAAAAAAACAATATTTTTACAATGATATTTTTGACATTGATATTTTTTTCTCAATATTTTTGTACTTACCATGATGTACATAGGATGTCGATATTCTTGACTTCGATATTTTTGTCACGATATTTTTGTACCTCGATATTTTTGTAATCGATATTTTGCCAGTGATTCGAACATGTTCATACTGAAGAAACTCTTGTGTTTGTAAAGAAGGATCAAAAACAAATTTGACATCAGCCGATGTCAATGACACAGCCCATTGTATCCAACGAGGATGTAGAGCTTTAGAGTTAGGCACACTTGCCTTTGTGACTGCCTCTAAGGCAGGCACTGGTGAAATGACAAAAATGAGTTTACCCTGTGCAAGAGGGCGTTCCTTCAGAATCGCCAACCTCACTGCTGTCAGTATTTTTTCAGTGGAAGAAAAACGCAACTCAGCAGGAGTGTACAGATGCAATATATAGGCTATGGGAACTGTGTCATACTCATTAAAAGTTACGTAAGTGAAACCAATTGCTCCGGGTAAAATCCGGATGACCAAATTGGTAGTATTCAATCTAGTATGTAAGTACTGTGTTGCAAGCAAATCAAACTGCAAAGAGTGCAGCACTGCGGTGTGTTCCGAAAGCCAACAGGACGAAGAAAAGGAAGGATTTACCAAAGCGTGAACTGGATTGATATGCTGATATGGTGAAACGCGTGATAATGCGATCCACACGCGCAAGATGAGAATTAAATTCATGGTCTGTCAGGTAAATGTATGTCATCAACATATGAAAAAGCATCAGGGTCAATTTCATTTCAAATGGACACTATACGTGCCGCAAATACCCCAGGGCTACTCTTGTACCCCATAGGCAATCTCGCATAGCACCTCTGAGTGACGAGGATGCTGATTGCGGTCAAGTCACTGCTCTCTGGAGCCAAATTGTGACTGAAAAAGCCATTCAAAATGTCTAAAGTAGCTTTAAATGTTTTACACACAATATTATTGATCAATGCTGTACCATACGTGTTCTGTACGGCAAAGGTACGGGTATGGCTATTCAAATGTCTGTAATTCAAATCAATACGATATGAACCATCCTATTTCAATATTGGGAAAAGAGAATTATTCATCAAAGAGACACAGGGTTCAATAACACCCTGATATTCCAATTGAGTGAGAATGTCTATAACAGACACTTTAGCATCGTGTTTGATTGGATATTGAGGCTGCGGCTGAGGAATAGAATGTACTGGAATAACATGCAAAGGAGAATACTTATCCCAACCAGCCTAATTGCAATATAAAGCAGGAGCTAAGGCAAGAGTCCACTCCAACGCATAAGCATGCTTAGTCTCATCTGGGAAATACTGTGAAAAAGAAGGAATAATAACCTCCTTGCATCGAGGACAAGTGAGGACAAATGGGGGAGGCCAATCAACCTCCGCCAGTAAAATGTCATAGGACGACATCAGGTTGTCCCAAAAAACTGCATTTATAGTGCGCTTAATATCACCTTCAATCTGAAGGTCTACATGATAAAGGCTATCCGGGGGAGCTAAGCAGGTGCCCACAGTTTCAAAAGTAATAAATGTGTCAGTTGGTTTTGCCTCCAGAAACTGGCAGAGTGTCTGCATCTCTACGGTAACTTCCGTTGTGCTGTCGAGGAGAGTCACTGCCCAACTCCTGTCCAGGAGGAGGTTTCTCATCATCTGGGGCATATTTCGCTGTCAAGGCGGCAACTTTTTTCTTCTGAAACAGGGCATGATATGGAGGTGGTTCCTCCCATTTGACTTTCACGTTAAACTGGTGCTGCGGGTCTCGCTTTTGTTGCATAGACTTGCTTTGTCTGCAATCCTGTTGTCCCCCTCCGTCAAATTGTTGATCCGACGATTCCTGAAAGAAATGAGGAGAACGAGGATCAGGAACCTGGAACATCTCAGGAGTTTTAATTTTAGAGTGATCACGTAAATCATATCTACGTTCAGAAGCGTCAGATGGTGGTGAACCAGCACGAGACCTAGGCTTCTGTTGCTGATTATTTTTGTCCCATGTCTTCTTTGGAAAGACTGGACGTCCCTCCTTGTCAGGGGGGAGTTTACCCTGAGACTGGGTAGATGGTCTAACCCCTAGATTATTGCGACCCAACGATGTATAAACATCAGCAATAATAATTGGCAACTCACGCTCCCAATCAATGTCAGCCACCGCCGCAAGACGTTGGTGAACCTGTAAGCAAACTACTTCACCCTTAATATTTGAAAGAATCATTTCAGAGACAACGGGGAAAATACCCACCAATTTCATCCCCAAATCCAGGGCTGGACCAGCCCCGTGCTCATTCTGTACTTGCTTCAGAACGCTCGGAAGAAAGCTCATGGAGGGGGTGCTAAAACAAAGTGTGTACATTGAGGCAAACACCATCCCCCAGGTGTTGCAGTCCACTAAAGGAGGAATCAGACCACTAGGTAAACACATAGTAAGGATCCTGTGTTTCTCCACAGGACCACTGTGTGGCAAGACAGCATCAAGCTGTTCAATCTTCTGAGCAATCCCAAATAAAAGGTCCTCACGATTCTGGGGACGTTTGCCCACCACCGAATTAATAAGAACTGGGCTAATCACAGGACCCCCACCATGCGCCTTCAATGGAGGCGCAACCTCCAGGTGGAGCCACTAGAAAAGCGTGAGAAATAAATTTAATCAAGTGTCTATAAAGAAGAACCACTTGACCATATAGTAAACGTACATCCTTCACATTAGCATTAAGATAGTTGGGATGTGTTGGAAAACTGGCCAATACCGGCCGTGTGGCCCCATCAATACTTAAGGGGCCCACACAAACAAATGAGATAGGATGGGAAAGGGTGCCATTAAACCAAATCTGGTGCTCCCAGGATGTAAGAGGAACAACCACCGCATAAGGGCAATACGCTGCTGGCACAGCAGTGACTGTATAAGCATGAAAGGAATTATCATTCGCATCCACTGTGGGAAATGTGACTGAGGAGTAAAAGACCTCGAAGCGGTATGCTGAAAACCGGAGGCCCCGCATTGGGGACCCCATACTGTAACAAATGATGTGCAACTGCAGCACGAAAATGTGCCAGAATTGTGATTGGTTGAGCCATTATATGTAGCAAAAAGGGACCAAACCGTTGCACAAAACGGGTAAAAAACCTTTTAAAATTAAAGATTGAAAAACCTACAGCAAAAGGTGAATCCTACAAACTGAGGAGGCAAAGCCCTTCCGCCACAGACGTCTCCAGGAACTGGTGTGAGGGTATCATGGACAATCACAAGCGCTACTAAGGAGTTCCGTGAATAAATACCAGACCAAATGCTTGGGATTATGGGACCTTAGTAGGCAGTGACTGGGTTATCTTACCACCTTAGTACCCATGAGCCTGGGACCAACTTTCTATAGTGTCTCACTTGCTCCCATACTCACTCAAAGAGGAACAAGTGATTAGACACCCCAGTACACAACACTCCCGACCCTCTCAGGAATCGCGGTTGCAAGGCACACCTTTTGGCTCATGCTCTTGTACTCATCCACAATAAGATCTGACAGAGACACAGGAATAGTTTAAAATGTTTTTTTAACTAACGTGCTCTAGTATGCAGTACACGTTCCACAACAAGTAGTAAAATGCCTAACACAAATACGGTCAGCATAGCAAGTAGTCCGAAAATCATGAAAAGGAGCTGTCATGCTATACAACAGCTTGCCTAACCTCCCTCCCCTTGTATAAAAGCAAGATGATTATATATTAGAAGATCTCTGGGTGTTAGCAGCAGACTCCGTACCTCAGTCTTATAGATGGAAGATCTACATCACAGGTGCTGTTACGCTCTTCTCCCTGGTAAGATCCCTCTCCAAGTTTTTGCCACCTATCTGTGTACCCCCATATGACCAAAGTACTTGTTTCCAAACAACAACTGCATCTGCATGTTTTGTCTAGGTGCTAGGGCCTGACCAGAACAGAATAACAAGGGGCATTGTTGTTCGACCTTGACTACAATGTTCAGACTAAATCCCAGGAAAGAACAAAAACAACAGCATGTTCTATGTGAAAGTTTCAGCGTGGCACAAAGAAAAATAGGTTTGTGTAGTAACGTGCCCAAAGCAGAAGACAATCTGCCACGCCCTCATGCTAACATAGGGAAGATGACAATGCCCATATGGGCCATATGACAGTATCAATCATACATCCACTGAATGAAAAACGTGATGCACATATTAATGCACTAAGGAAAGTAGACAATAAATCGCCATTTAGTCAGCATTTTCATGATAAACAGATTTGAAATGAGATTGAAAATATCAACTATAAGTATGGATCATATTAAGGTGCATAAAGATTGGGAGATATGACTCAAAGATTGCGTATGAGGGTGACTTGTTGGATTGAAAACTTGTGGAGGGTTTATTATGGTCTTAATATAGACAGAGAATTTCATACCACATTGTAGTCCTCCTTTTCTGTGTAAACAATATATATTTGAGGAAAATTATTTCAATTAAATTAAGAGTCCTGCTGTGCAATCTATAAAGTTGGACTTTAACAAGGGGATTTTAATAATGTATGACTTCACTCCCCATTATAATGAAGCAAATAGGAGGATATATATAACTAACAATCGTTATGGTTTGAGTTATGTGCCAGACAATCGGTTAATACAAGCTATCACTCAGTATTAGTTTATGCATCATGATCATATCTATAGTTAGGTTGTTATCAGAGGAAAATAAACTGCAGGAAGGAACTTTTGATTTCAATGCTTAGCTATACAACTTAGGGCCCGATTACGATTTCAGACGGACCGGAGTCCGACATCTTTTGGGAACTGGAACCGAACGACGTCCTGTCGTCGGTTCCAGCCCAGCAAGTAGGATGGGACCAAACACTGTCGCAATCCTATTCTTTACAATGGGAACATGCATTCCAAATGGAATGCATGCTCTCATTGTAAAGAGCAGAGGTGCAGTTCATCCCTGCACCCCGTGTGCAGGAACCTCAAGGTGCCTGCCACCGGGTGCAGCGATCAACAGGGGGGCACCATAAGTGCCCCCATGCCGCCATCCGGAGGCCTTCCACATGGGGGCCCTGCTGGGGACCCCCAAAGTCAGATTCTCACAGCCTTTCTGTGTCAGAAAGGCCAGCACAGAAAGGCTGTGGGAATCTTCCATCGTAATCCCTCGGCCGGAAAGAGACGCCTGAAGGATTGATGGAGAATTTCCGAATGGCAGCCGGGCTCTCCGACTCCGTCGGAGGCCATTTGGAAATCCGGTTCAAAAAGGAATCCAAACAGGACATTTCGATGCGGTCTGAACGGCTCTAACCGACGGTCGGAGCCGTTTCTGACCCTATCGAAACCGGCCCCTTAATGTGATTTCAAATGGGAAGGTAGAAGGAGATAATGATAAGCCTTTTCTGAGTCAGCTTAACTTGTTGCCATTTCTTTGTATGTCTTGGAAATAGGGTTGATGATGCTGTTTTGCATCATTTTAAATTTAAGATTGGTTTGTTGCTAATACAGTGGCAATATTTGCCAACGGTGGGATAAGATGTGACTAGTTAGATATTTTTGGGATTCAGCAGCTGTTTGTTGACAATATAGTGGCAGGATCTATCAATAGTGGAATAAGATGGCTCTATTTATACTCTTACAGACTCAGCAAATTCTGGCTAATATTGTTTGATGGGATAGCATAGTGCATGGGTTGCAGACTCTGTTAATGAAGAAATAGATAGCTGTCAGGAGTTCGAGGCAGCATCATATAGATTGAATTTAGAGTGTATTTCTGTATTAAAATGATGTTGTTTTGTATTATTTATAATTTAAGATTAGTTTGTTAATAATATAGTGACAATATTTACCAACGGTGGGATACAATGGCACCATTTTGACCCTTATGGGGTCAGCTGCTATGCTTTGATGGGATAGCACATTAAATCGGTTTCAGACTCAATTATTATAGAAATAGGTAGTTGTTAGGAGTTCGAGGTCAGCATCCAGATAGGAGAAATTTAGACTTAATTGCAATTTACTATTTGAATGTTTTAAGTCTTTTTATATTGAGGTTGAATTGATTTTTCAATTTTTAATAACAGAGAAAAGACTTATCGGGTACCGTTATGTTTACTTAGTTAATATAATATGGCGTGACCTGTTCACATGTGGAGCTAGTTTACATCACACTGGTTTTCAAAGTTACCATTGGATATTTGTGGCTGTTTTGTGGCACAAATGTTTAACGGAAATGACGGGACGGGTACTGACTACTTAAGGGTGATGGGAAAGTACAGAATTTGATTACTGCTTTGGAGACAGGAGTGACTCTGGGATGATGTGTGCCAGTAAGAACCTTGTGTTTGCAGTAAACATAGAGGGATGTTTGTTGTGTGAGAGTGTGAATGATAATGTGAATCGGAAGGTTAAGGTTGAGAGATGAGAGCCCATGAGAGTATGGCCTACTAATGTGTGCGGTTTGTTTATATTATGTAATGTAGGATACGCAAAATCATTGTCAGGTCTTTATAGTCTCTTGTTTGTATTTGCTGGGGTGCAAATTTAAAAATGAAATGATGGAATGGGTGCTGATTATTTAAGGGTGATGGGAAAGTGTAGAATTAGCTTTTTGTTTCTGGAGATGGATATCCAGGAGGGATGATGTGCACTGGTAAGAATCTTGTGTTGTAGTGAACATAGATTGATATTTGGTGTGTCCGAATGTGAATGGTAATGCATTACTGTTCGATAATGATTAAGGACAAGAGACCTTGCGCGATGGGTACGCCATTCTAAACCTTGTGTTTGGAGAGACTACCTAGGGATGTTTCAGGTGCATGATTTTGGAGTAGAGACTTGTTCCAGGTAGGGATTAGTGGAGCAGTGAGTGTACTAATTTTAGTGGCACATGAAGTGGGAAGTGTAGAGATGCTAATGTGAATAACATATGGACCTTATTTTCAATTTCCTTTATGGTAATCAGAGGCCAGTAAGACGATCTGGTATAAATGTATACTTTAGGATTTTTTGGTATTTATACTATTGAAGTTTAATTAAAGATTTCACTCTATGAATAAATGAATGGTGTGTTTTTTTAATTGTAGGTCTTTTGCTCCATTGGAGATTATGGCATTAAATGAATAGTTTTTAGATTTGGAAAGATTGTACTTTATTTAATGTAATAGGTATAAGTAAAACAATCTGTAAAAAAGTGTTTTAGGAAAAATAATCAATGTATATATTTCAAGATTATAATTATAAATGATGATATGTGCTTTTTATTATGGAATGTACTTAATCTTTACAGCCCTGAAAGAGCGGTCAGTTCACTGCGAAACATGTGTTGGCCCTGGCTGTATTTGTCCTTCAATAATTGCACTTTTTGGACTTGAATGAATTTAAATATTTTGACTATACGAAGAAATTCTTCCATGTGAGATATGACAAGTCTTTTGTATATTGTAAAGATTTTATGAATATTTAATACGTATGCTTGTGAAGAGGTAGAAAGCATGTTTAAATATCTTTTCAATAAAAAAAATGAAAACTAAAAGCTTATGACTTATCAGCAAGAAATTAAGATAATAGTCAGTTTGGCTCCGTACTACCCATTAATTTGAATGCTGTATTTTATCTGCCAGAAGGGTTACTGACATAGTGGGTAGAAGCCAGCACATAGCCATCGGTAGGTCCGTCCGACATCTGAGGCTGCGGTCCAACCGCTGCATAATGATTCGTTCGGTCAGAGTGCAGCAGGCAGAGGGCCTGACCGATTCCTCCGACAGGGAGCGTCGGTCAGAGCGTAATCCCTACAATGGGGGCGATGCCTGTGGAGGCACCGCCGTAAGGATCACAATGTTCCTTTTCCCTCTGCCTTTACATGGCAGTCCGACCGCCAAGTAAAGGCAGACGGAATGGGACTTTGGGGGCCCCTAGCAGGGCCCCCATCCCCTGGGGGCCTCTACTATGGGCCCAGAGGGTCACATGTAGTGCCCCCCAAACATCCATGCACCATGTGTCAGGCACCACATGGTGCCTGGCACACGGTGCATTGGTTTTTGAGAACTTCGCTATTCCCTTTTCTAGGGCCGCAGCACAAGTCACAATGGAAAAAGAGCAGTTTCCGACTCCCTGCACAGCAGTCGCATTGTAATTGGTCAGGTGGGACCGCCGACATGTAGGTAAGGCCTACTGTATTCAGGTAGGGACTTGAAGCTCTGCCCACTCTCTGCCCATATTTTTTATTGGCTATTGTCATTGTCCACTGTAAACTGTGGCTGTTCATTGCTCAATATGCTTAGTACTCCCTCCCTAGTACCGCATTGTCTCATCTGATATGTGCATCGTTACTCAGTAGGCTTTGATCACAGCCTCCGAGCACTATTTTCTCAAATAGCTTTGTCCTGCCTGCTGTTGCAGGCAGGACACGCTCTCTCCTAATGCTTTTGTTTAATTTTTATAGCACAGGCACCAAATGCATTTGCAGTGCAATAGGTCTTGCATGTGCTAGAGTTTAAGCTATTGGCATTTTAAATAACAATGCCTTTTATTTATCTGTTTTAAAAACAACACATACATAAAAGGCATTGTCATTTACAATGCCAATAGCTCAAACTCTCGTAAATGCTAGTCCTATTGCATTGCAAATGCTTGTTTGAGACTGCACCACCCAAAGTGAGCTACATTAATTTGTTATGTCCCATTTTGGATAGCTTAAGCTTTTGAATGCTCTTAAGCTTTGAGATTGCATACCCCCTTGTCTTAACTAGGATGTTTTGTGGAAATGGAGACTGTTTGCTCTTTCTTTCTACCAATCAATGCTTTCAGTCAAAGCTTGGGATAAACATAATCCAACATGTTTATGTTTGATGGGAATGTTAGCAGAGTACTTAACCTCATGACATGATGTGTAGGCGTACTAGATATTTTCTATCAAATAATTATAACACCTTTGCCCATCTCCATCTGCATTTAGTGAACAGTCCCTTGGTTCATGAAAATCCTTGGGTAATTTAAGAACAAACTTGATAGAATTGCCATAAAAGTGAAAACCAATTTGAGAACGATGTATGCTCAACTTTCTCAATGACCTTTCAGGATGTACTAACCTCTCAAAGATGATCTTTATCCCACCAAGGAAAGTCATTGACAAGCTAGAAAATCATAAATTGTAAAAGTAACCTACCTGATAGATGTATTATGAATTAGGATACATTAGCCAATGGCACCACTCATTGTAGCAAATATTTAGATGTCTTCCAAAGCTTTCTCTAAAGTCTATTCATACTCCAACATTTGATTCCATAATACCTAAACATCTGACTTAGAGACTTGAAAGCATTGCATCTATAATTACCATGTGGCCCATATTTGCCTCTTCATGCTGGAAGCGAGATTCCCTGAAGTGCCTGAGCGCCCATGCTTTCAAAAGCAGGAAAGGCTGGACATCTGTGCGGGTGATGGTGCACTTGTAGATAGGCTTTGAATCTGCTCTGCATGTTCTACATAGCATGTCTGAGCTCAGTCAAGGAAACTACATGTCCAATGACACTAAAATAAATCTTGAAGTTTGCAAACACCCCTATTTTGAAGTCACAGAATTACATTCATTGTAGAATGCAACATCATTGTTAGGCAATCATGATACATTGTTTTGCTGCCTCCAAGATCATGTTGCCAGAGTTAGAGAAAATCTTGGATTACTTTTGAATTTGACGAAACAACAAACTGGATATAGAAAAGTATTCTTAGGCAACCATTAATGTTTGAGTATTTGGGCTCCATTACTGAAGGCAGGCGCTCTCCTTTTAGGATTATGAACTTGTATGTTGAATATCTTGTTATTCATTTTAAGAAACAGAAAGGAATCTTGTTCCTTAACTTGGAAAAGTGATTGCCTGTTGTCAGGTAAACCTATCCTTCTGTGTGTTTGTTATATTGCAGTTTATGAACCTGTCATTTCCAAATATTCAAATCACAAAATGTTTTCCTATAAGAAAGAAGGTAGTCGTCTATAGCAAGAAAAACATAATAGCTCAAAATACTTTTGACATTCATTTCATAGCTACACAAAGACCTTCAGCTACTAGAAAACATACAGTTTCAGGATGTTTTAGAGAGTTGGAAACAATCAATGAAAGAACATTTATAAAGCGCACTGCTACCTCAGCCGAGGTGTCCCGGCGCTAACGCAGCAGACCACAGAGTTAAGTGCCCGAACAGCTATTCCCCTTGCTTAAGGAGCCAGGTTTTCAACGCCTTTCGGAAATCCTGCTCAAAGTTCAGCATGCTTAAGTGGAGAGGCAGGGCATTCCACAGTTTGGAGGTCCTAACAGAGAAAGACCTCCCCCTTTGCCTTGCTTTAGAAAAACAGGGGAAAGCAAGGTAACGCTGATGGTTGGATCTTAATGTCCGCTCCTGGTGGTACGGGCTGAGCCACTTCCTCAGGCAAGGGCCCTTACCCTGAATGGCACAGAAAGCAAACTTGAGGGTCTTGAATTCAGTCCTCCTGCTACTGGGAGCCAATGTAGTTGTTCAATGTGAGAGGAAATGTGCTGGCGCAGCAGGACCTTGTGGATTAGCCTAGCCGTTGCATTTTGCACCTTTTACAGCCTTTTGATCAAGAACCCTGGCATTCCCAGGTAAAGGCCATTGGCATAGTCAAGGTGAGAAGTCACCAGGGCATAAACCGTGGTCCTCCGGCTTTCTTCCATCGGGAAGCCCAGGAATTTCCTGATAGCTCTCATCTTTCCGGAGCAGGCTGCCAAGACTTGCCGGACTTGAGCTGAAAAGGCCAAGTCCTTATCCCATCTGACTCCCAGATTTTTAACTGAGTCCTTAGGGATGGGACGTCACAGAGATTCTCAGACAATATATCATATGCAATATTATAAACTTGACACTGTAGCAAGATATAAGACACCCAAGGCCTCTACTTTTGTTTTCACTATCAACACTCCTCAACTTGAAGCAGTGCCCAATTGAGTCTCATGTCATAGTGCGGCATCCATTTTCACTGTTTCCACCTTATTGGCTTCCCCTTTCCCCTAGCCTAGTTCTATCCAACATTTTATTTAGTTTATGGTTGGTAGTGGATTTGAAGAGGTGTGGAAACATACATTGCTCCAGTTTGATTCACAATGCAAGGTTATTTCTTTCTCACAATAATCCCCTTTCATATATTAAGTTTGCAGAGTGAGTGGGCATAGAAAAATGCTTAAATGGCAGCGTTTTCATTAAATGTTTGGGTTGAATGTCATTGATGAACAGTGTAGTTTAGAAATCCAAACTTTACTGCACTGATTATGTTTTCTATTGAAATTGTTTGACAATTCAAAATTTAACAGCTAGCGAAATTGATATAAATAGAAGAGACAGAGCTTTGGAACTAAGAAACTAGTAGGGACTACAAAACTAGTAGGGAGCACAATATTTATTTTTTCATTGCTTCTTCACCTACATACCCATCGAGTTATCAGTTGGACTTGTTTCTAAGTGTCGAAATGGGTTAATTCACTCTTCTATTTTTACCTATGGTCTAACCATATCCTTCCTGATACTTCTTTGTATTTCTTCGAACACTTCTTTTTCAATAACATGCATTTTTTCATAACATATTTTCCTTGTCCATCTGGCTAACTGCAGGCTTTGACAGCCTGTCATTGCTGAGACTTCAATGAATTTCTTCTATCACTTCGGTGTGGGTGATATAATGTTCAATTCATTTTTCCATTTGGCTAGCTACCTTCCCTGCAAAAGTACGTCCACTGATATAGAACTCACCTACACTGTGGTCTGTCTTGTTTAAAACCATCATCTTTCTCAAAATGAAGACTGCCACTTTCCTGATCATCTTTAAATATCACTCACACAACACCATATGATTGTTAGAAGGAAATGGCTTATTTTGGGGGAGTATGTAAGTCCTATCCAAGTACTGAGTCCCAAAACCAGGTAAGGGCAAACAAACAGTTTCAATAATTTGAACATGGGCTCATCCCTTGGCAGCTATGGCACAGAGCAGACAGGCTTGAATTAGGAAAATATGTCAAGTATTTAGCAACACTAAAACAATCAAAAATGTAATGAAAACTTTCAGAAAAATGTAATGAGAAAAATGATACCAAAACAAAAACCTAAGAAGGGGAATTGGAGATAGGAAAGTTTAAGGCAAAAAGTGCCAATGAAAAGTAAAGTGCCAACCATAAATCACCGATCGCAGGCTGACCATGATAGAGTGCAAGTGGGATACACCAAGCGGGTCATCCCAGTCAAAGTTTTATCTTCTAACTTTACCTTTTTCTATGGTCGTAAAAATCTTCCAGTAATTTCGTGGCTGCCAAAGTCCTCCATTATGGGGGATATTTTTCACACCTTTGCCCGGTCAAGATTTTAATTTCAGACATAGCCTTTTTTATCATGCTCAAAATCCTCCTGTGGGGCAATCCTAAACCTGTATCTCACAAGGTCACACTGAACTCGAACACCTTTGTGGTGAGGTCCCGTTGATACTCTGTTGGTCCTGGAAATCTGACTGAAATCGAACACCTTTGTGGTGAGGTCCCGCTGATATTCTATAGGTCATGGAAATCCAACATTTTTCAAAGTTTCAACTTCCATACTCTCTAGGGCAGTTCCTCCTTGCTTCATTTAAAGCTCCTAGGACCTCAGGGGCAGGACTTAGAGGTCTTGACGCACTCCAGCAGAGGTCACCAGCAAGATCCAGTCCAGTTGCACTTCTAAGTGGTCCACCATTCACTTTAGTGAAAAGGCATCTGGCAGCTAGTTAAGTTCCTGTAGTCAGAAAGGAGATCTTACCCATGGAAGTCCACTTTTTAGTCCTGGGTACAAGTGGGAGCAGGTCCAGCATTTAAGGTCTCCTTACAGGTTACAGACAGCAGATTCACTCCTCTTTCTTTCTGGTCCAGAAAGTGTTCTGAGGGGCTGGCAGTAAGATGATACTTTTGTTCAATTCACTAGCTAGTGGGTGAGTGTTGTCCTGGATACTCCCTGAACAATGGACAAACAAGTTTCCAAGGGTAGGTGGCCTGCTAAGATGGCTGTGTAGTCGCACCGGAGCAGAGCTCCGTCCCGTAGAAAAGTGAATCCTGCAGTTATCCTGGCAGAACCGGCAGCGCAGCCTCGGGAATAGTTGCTGCAGCTCACCTGGACCCAAAAGCTAAGAAAACGGCAACTCGTCGCCGAGAAACAATTGAAATAAACCTCCTGAGAGCCGGCAGATTGCGGAGTTCCTGACCCTGCAATGGTGGTGCATGATCCTGATGCCGGAGATGAATCGGGCGTCTGAAAAAGACTTTGCCACGACCAGGGACTGGAGGGTGTTTCCGGTGGCGGCAGCAGTACGCCCCAAGGTCCGGACCCCCCGAAGGAAAGAATTGTGGCCTGAAGTGGGGCCCGGAGAAAGGCTCGTGCAGCATGGGCTGGAATGCCGAGGAAGAGGTGGGCCCGCCAGGAGTGGCCTGACGCTACTCCTAATACCTGAGTAGGCCCCGTGAGCCCTTGGAGGGGCCGCAGTGGCAGAGGAATATTGACAGCTGCGCCAAGGAGCCCGGACGCACTGCAGAAGAGCACGGGGCCCATGTGGTGGTCGGAGGACGGACACAGTACAAGTAAGACAGGAGTGATGGTGTGGATCCCGGCCTCCTCATAGAGCAGAGGTCCGTATAAGTGGAACACAGGGGCACCGGCCCTACTGCAAGATGATGTTTCGGAAAAACAGTTGTTAGACGCAGGCCCCAATGGCACAGCACCCAAAGCAGGCAAGCAGGTCGACTGGTTAGACTGGTTAGTGCAAGGGGCACATAGACGGCCGCGCAGACAAGCTACCATACAGTAAGCTCTAGCACCACTGCAGAAGAGGCGCGTGTGGCCCAGCAAACGGAGAAAAATACAGACGCGGCCAACAGGGTCCTTATTTGGACCCAAGCAAAACCAACAATAAATAGGGCCTACATATCAAGGTAGCAACCTAAACAAAGGGGTAACAAGACCTCATACAAAGACCAGCTCTTGAGGATCGTGAAGGGATGTTGAGAGCCAGCGACAATGTCAATTGTCCAGGGGGCCACCCACTGCCCTCCCACCCCACGGATGCCTGGAGACCGATCTGGCCGTACAATGAGGGGGACAAGCCCTGAACAATATTGGGTGGCAGATAGATCCCTGCACCCTTTTAATGACAGCAAGGCGCGGTTCCACAATGGGCAAGGATAAGCCAACACGAGGTTGGCAATCCAACAAAATTGTACAGAATACAGTTTCGGGCCCCGGACCGACAGAACAGTTCGAACGGGATTCAGACAACTCGACCAATCAAGACGCAATGGCGCAAGACAAAGCAGACATTTTGGATGCCATCAGAGATTCCCGGCTGGCATTAGAAGCAAAAATGGATACAATGGCGATGGACATTAATCATTTGCGTCTAGATCTTCGGAAGGTAGCGGAAAGAGTCACGAACACCGAAGAAGAAGTAGTAGCATTGCGGGAAGAGGTCCAGTGGCTCCGCATGACAGTCTCCTTACTACAAACTCAGTCCTATCATATGGAAGACAGAGTGGAAGATGCTGAAGGGCATTAGAGGAGAAGAAACCTTAGGTTCTTGGGTTTTCCCGAAAAGGCCAAAGGACCAGCAGCAGATGTCTTCCTGGAGAGCTGGATCACAACAGCCCTTGATAATATCAGACTCTCAACATTTTTCGCCATTGAGAGAGCCCACCGTGTACTTGGACCCCCGCCAAGCCCGGGATCACCGCCTAGAGCTCTAATAGCGCGCCTAATTAAATATAGAGACATAGATATAATTCTGCAGTATATTCATGCCCTTGGCCCACCGAAATACGAAGACCGGCCCATCCAAATATACCCTGATTACACCAGGAAAGTACAGGAGCTCCGGAGTGGCTTTCTAGGAATCAAACGGCGCCTACGGGAACATAGCATTAAATATAGCCTGCTCTTTCCTGCGAGACTCCGTGCACAGTATAAGGATAAGGTCCATTTTTATGACACCCCTCAAGATGCAGTGGACTGGATGGAGTCGATAGGAGTGGCAGGACCAGACCAGAACCAGTGATGGCGAGAGCAGCGGACACGCCGTAGACAACAGCGAGGTCAGCGCCGAGATGCCATAGAACAAAGACCCACCCCACAAGAGGCACCAGAGATGGGACGCATCCTGGTCGATGCGGATGGAACTTTACGGACAGAATCGGCAGTGATACAGCTCCAGAATCAATACTCCCCACTCTGCCTGGTGCAAGAAACTCAATCCTAGGCAGATGGAACCCCAGAAGGATAAGGGGTGATCGGGTAGTCTACCCTTGCTGCAGGTGGGCGTTCAAGAAGAAGAGCAAAGACAATAAGGAACTGTGAGTAAATGATGCCGGGGAAGATGGTGCTCAGTAATGAAAGGGCACTCTGTTGGTGCCTGGATGGATGGAGGGTACGGGGAGGGGGTCTGGGTGGCTACACATTGGGAAAGGATACCTAAGAGGACGTTATGCTGCGTGGCTCCGCTACAAGAACTTAATAAGACTTCCCAGCTGCCGTCCACGTGTGCGGCCTAGCGGGGCTGAATGGTCCTGTGGGGTATCACGGGGTCCGGTGGTCTGGTCACACAGTAGAGGTTACTTAAGATGACTATATTTATATCGTTTCTTGTTCTTTCCTGTTCTAATTTAGTTTGGTTAGTATTGAATTGACAAGGGTAAGGGAATAAGGGAGGGGGAGGGAGAGAGGTTTGGGGCAGAGACCCCGGTCCTTAGGCTATGGTTGGTGCTATGGGGATGTGGAGCTACTGCCTGTGGGTGGGGAGAGGGGTAAGTTGGGGAAATTGCCGTTATGGGAGTATGTTAAAAACCAGCAGATAAAGCAGGTGCTCTGGCAAGCAGAGGAAGAAATGTAGGGATGTCGCATTCATGTGTGGTGTTAGACAAGAACCCTATTTGGGTGTCAAAGAGATGCCTCTGGACAATTCAGTGACATGATGGATAATGGATGTAAATACAAGTTTATAACATGGAATGTCCGGGGCCTGAATAACTTTGTTAAACGCAACCGTATAATAGCCTATCTGAAACGATACAGGGTCTCAATAGCGTTTCTGAAAGAAATGCACCTATGGGGTGACAGTATTAAATATGTCCAAAGACACTGGAGGGGTCAGATTTATGCCACGTCCTATTCAGGGTTTTCTAGGGGTACACTGGTGTGGATGGCCCCGGGGGTCCCTTTTAAAATGATAAGAACCAAACTGGACCCAAATGGGAGATACGTACAGGTAGAAGGCACTTTGGATGGTCATGATATGTGCCTGATCAACATATATGCTCCTAACAGTGCTGATGGGGATTTCCTGGGGTCGACACTTAGTCAGGCTCACCTTAACCCTGACATGGAATTGTTGATAGCAGGGGACTATAACTGTGCTTTCGACGGCACACTAGATAGGCTCCCGCCGAGGCCAGACGCTAAACCCAAGGTGAGGGAGGCCATGAGGAAAATGCAAACTAACTATGGCCTCATAGATATCTGGAGACACCGTCATCCACACCAAAAAGCCTATTCCTGTCATACACCTGCGACAAACACATATAGTCAGTTGGATTACTTCTTCATGCAGGCAGAGACCATATATAGAGTAGTCAAAGCGCGATACATAGCCCGATACCTTTCCGATCATTCCCCCTTACTGATAGAATACATATTGTGCAGATCCCACTCCAAAATACCATTATGGAGAATAAATGTCGAAGCACTCACATATCCAGTTTATAAGACTGCAATAGACACGGAATTGAGAGGATATTTTGTTACAAATTGGAAGACAACCAGTAGTAGGGCAACAGAATTGGACGCGATGAAGGTGGTACTTAGGGGGGTATGTATGGCAACAGAGGCGGGGGTCAAGAAAGTGCTAGAACGGACCTACAGGGACAAGAACGCAACTTGGCCACCCTAGAAGCAGCACTCCTCACGGATGTAGAGGGTCCCCAGAGATGGACAGAGCAACGACAGAGGGTAGGAGAACTGTGGGACAGGCTCGACAAATATGATCAAAATAAAGGCAGAAAGCGCTGGTATACAGAATGGGACAAATTTGGATGTCTTCTTGCACGCCTCATTAAAATGGAAACACAACCTAAACCAATACTGGCAATAAGAGACAGGGGAAAACATAAAATGGTACACACTCGACAAGAAATAAATGCTGTATTTGCGGAACACCTTAATAAAGTATACACAGAACCCCAATTCACTGAACCCACCTCGACTATCGAGACTTTCCTGGAGAGGATAGCGCTGCCCAGTTTAGACCCTGACGCCCAGGAAGCCCTAGGCACCCCATGACTAAAATAGAACTAATAAACGCGATTCAACTTATGAAAACATCAAAGTCACCGGGCACGGATGGCCTTACGGCTGAATTCTATAAGCAGTTTCCAGATATACTAGTAGATAGACTGCTGGAGTCTCTAGCTGAGGTGCAACAGAAGAAATAACTACTGAGTTCAATGCCGGAAGCGCTTATAGTGCTGGTCCCTAAGGCAGCGAAAGACCCTATACTACCGAACTCATACAGGCCCATATCTATGTTGAATGTGGATTTGAAACTCATCAGCCACGTTTTAGCCTCTAGATTACTCCTCTATCTCCCCCAGCTTATACATGAGGACCAATCGGGTATTATTACACACAGGAATCCCCAACGGAATATCCGCAGCCTCACACATGTTATGCAGACCTTGGAGGGGAAATCGAAAGATAGTGCTCTGCCCTTTTTAGACATAGCGCAAGCGTTCAACTCTGTTAGATGAGACTATATTTGGCTAGTATTGGAAAAAATGGGTCTGGGTCAGCAGTACATCGAATGGGTAAAGTTACTATACACGAAGCCAACGGCTTGGGTCCGTACAGGACGCTATGTGTCCAAAAATATATGGCTCCAGAGAGGGGCGCGGCAAGGCTGCCCGCTCACCCCACTAATATTTGCCATAGCAATACGGCCGCTGGCCTGCCAATTGAGATTGGTACTGAAGGGACACAGCATAAGAATAGGACCAACAGAGCATGTAGTCTCCCTCTATGCGGATGATGCTTTAGTGTATCTAAGTCACCCGATGCACTCCACCCCAATACTAATTAGAGCTCTGGACAGTTTTGGGGCAGCCTCAGGACTCAGAATTAACAAGTCCAAATCGCAGTTATATCCGATCAGGCAACCTGAACGTAGTGAAGAGTCCCAACTCCCACAATTAGAGCCCCCCTGGGAATTGGAAACAGTACGATATCTGGGTATACGTATCGCCAGGGAAGGAGATCGGTTCTACAATCTGCATATGGGATGGATAATAAAGGGGTTACGCGGGAGTGTTAACTTCTGGAATACCCTGAAGTTGTCCCTGATGGGTAAAGTGGCCTTAATAAAAATGGTGGTATTACCTAGATGCCTCTATGTTATGCAGGGGTCCTTTTTTGAGATCCCGCATAAGGTCTTCAAAGAACTAGATGTGCTGCTGACATTGCTGTTGTGGAACGGGAAGCTCTGCAAATAGGCCTAGAGGTAATGAAATGACAATGAGACAGAGGGGGGTTGGAAATCCCAGATCTAGAGCTCTACTATCTGGCATCGCAGTTACAACATGCAATATCATGGCTTGACACAGAACCCTCCTGGGAGAGAACCCTGCTGGTGGGTACTTATGGTAGTCAGCAGCTGGCAGCAGTCCTTATGAAGGGAAGAGGCATACCAGACACAACTCCCCCCTTGATGCGATTAATGTCCAAAATATCGGATAGGACGGTAAAAACGGTAATTAAGAGGGGGCCCTCTGCTCCGGAGGCAGATGTCTGGGGTATTCCACAGTTCACCCAGATAGAACAGGCAATGACAGTTGCAAAATGGAAGGACGAAGGCTGCCTGATGTTGGCTTTTCTATACCCAGAAGGTAGGTTTCTAACCTGCCAAGATGCGGTAGAAACATTTGCGTTAGGTGACTGGCAATTCTTGCAATATGCAAAAATAGCAGCCACTGTTAGACAGCTCTGCCTGACATTCCCAGAGGCACCAGACCACTCATAAACATTAATCCCCATGATCTCTAAGGCAGGAGGGCGTAAGTTTGTAACTCACTTGTACTGTGCATTGAGGGAGGATAGACAAGGCAAGATCCCTCAAGATAGAAGAAAGATGGCAGGAGGTTAGTGAGCAACCGCTGACGCCGTCTGATCAGAAGAAAATCCATGAGGGAGTTCGTAAGGTGTCGATAAGTGCCAGATTTAAGCTAATACAATATAATATAGTGCATATGACGTACCTCTCCTCCATACAACTACACACGATCAATGCAACGCGAGGCCCACGATGTCCCAGATGTCGGTGCACACAGGCTAATTTTGTGCATATGGTCTGGCAGTGCCCCCATATACAACACTACTGGTCTGCAGTACTAGACCAACTTAATTGGGTGACAGGATGGAGGATAGAGCTAGAAATACGAACCTGCCTTTTGGGACTGATACCTAGCAATCCTAAACGTAAAACAACCAGACGCTTCCTGATACTAGGACTCACAATAGCAAAGAGACGAATGGCAATACACTGGCTGACTCAACAGGGCCCATACATAGACAAATGGAAGACAGAGCTTAAGGAATGGGCGGCAGCAGAGGAGGACCACATAAGGAAAACTAGACGAGATGAGAAGCTACCAGAGGTGCGACTAGCCTGAGGGATGATGATCCAGGAGATAGCTGCGATGCAGCGGTTCACACAACTAGACCCGAGTGAGGGAGAGCAACAGGAAATAGAGGACACCCAAAGACGGAAAGGGCAAGCTAGGGACACGCAAGATGACTCCAGAAAATAAAAATAAAATATACTAAATATTGAATGAAGGATGCTGGTTGGGGGGAGGGGGGTAAGAGGGGTGTTTTAAATGTATGACCTCCAAAGTTATGGAGCACAATGTGAAAAGTGGAAATGTTGTAATAAATGGATTGCTTTACTGTAGCAGTCGATATGGTATATAGACTATCCGCCCTACAATTGTAATTGACTGTTGTTTACTTGCTGAAACAATAAAGAAATGTTTTAAAAAAAAAAGTTTTCAAGGGTAAAACTTTCCACTTCTGCAGCACATTCTTTTTGTCTCACTGCAACTAGCGCATAGAACACAATTTTTGGTAAAATACAATATGGCAAAACCACTAAGCTTGTGGATGGAGTTTGTAGTACACCTTAGTGGTGTGTTTAAGGTAGTAAACAGCCCCCTTCCACTCAACAACTCTAAACTGGTTCTATGGCCAGATCCCTCCTACACTAAAACAAGAGGCTGAAATCTGTTTTGGCAACAAAAGACCCTTCTGCTCCCAGCTTCCCTTATCAATAAACTATAAAAGTACAGGTCTCTCCCTGGTCCCGTTTAAATTAGTGAAGTTACTGGACATTCCTAAACTGCGTGCTTCGATTAAGCTAGGACTCATTCTTCCCCCAAGCCATCCTGTCACGACCAAACCATTGTATCTGCTCTGAAATCAGTATTTGACACCTCATCCAAGCAGCACTAACGGGGTCAGCTGCAGGCAGGCCAATTCCAATTTGCCTGCATGGGCCTCAGATAGGGAAAGTATAATATTCTTAAATTTACTTTTCAAGTATATTTAGCAGAAATCCAATTTCACCATTGAATTCAATTTTTTATATATATTCAAAACAGTAGTTCAACCATCTCTGTAGTTCATTGCAAACCAATATACAGTATTCACATCATGACTATATTTTAGGTTTTTCTTCATTGAATGGGCTACAGGCCTAACAGGGAAAATAACTTTTGGCGCTGGTGAATGTAGGAGCCAGCAAACGTTAAATTCTTCCATGTTCCAATTTTAAATACCTGGCACTCTACATTGTTGGCTACAAGGCCTATGTTTGGATGACTTAATTAATATTATAAAGCAGGGGTTCCCTCTAATCACAAGGTTCATTTTGACAGGTCTGCCTGCAGCTTTAAAAGCAGCAGGAGTCATGCTACACAATGTTTTCCTTGTCAGGCTAGTGATTGGCACAATAGGTACTGCAGTCCACAGGCTATATTTTACTTTCTGTGACATTGGTGTATGCTCTTACACTACATACTGTGGCCTTACTGGAAAGTCAAATACACCAATCGGGGATTAGCCAAGTTTTACTATGTTTTAGGGATCATAGCATATGTACTGGAAACTGGACAGCAATAACCCAGTGCCAAGATTAAAAAGCCCAGAAGCATCAGTCCACTATAAATGGGAGTGGCCACATAAAAAGAGGCACTTTCTCACAACCAGCTAAACAGAACCATATGCGTAGTATTGGTAACAGAACTTGCTAAAGCAGAACCATGTGCCTAGGGTTGCTAAAGATATCACTATTAAACTCAGGTAAATTTGCTTATTAATTATTACTTTTCACTTATACCATAGTGTGTGAATATTGCTATTATTATTATTGTCTTGTGTAATTGTCATGCCATCAAATCCCATTTACTAGACAGTTTTATCCAAAGCTGTTTTCCGCTCTATGTAGCATTTTAAAAATAACAACATTGGAAAATAAACTTTTTTTTCCATTTGTCTTACTTTTTTCAGTGAGAATAATGCTTCTATTAGTTCCGTTGTGGCTGGAAACAGGTATCAGTTCTATTGGTGTTCTAGAGGTGATGTTACACCTAGACATTTTAACTGCTGAAAGCAAATAAAATCTCTGGGTGAAACACTGGAAGAACACATGCAGGAAGCAGCATGGATACACACAGTATTGATTACTATTCCCAAAAAATGGAGTTGAAATGTACTTATACCTTAAATATCACTAGCTGGGGGAAAAGGGGGGAAGAACAACAGCCCAATTCACACCACCTCAGTAGCCTGCCTGAAGTCATTTCTTCCACTGGGACATATCCTTGGTCCTGGTCTGCAATTCCTCAGACAGCCTACCCAGTAGGCCTAGCCCAATCAATCAGAAGGTCTTGTATAGCACTGCTTATCAGGCGCTGGTGGGCTGTGTGAGCCTCGGTCAAAAAGCCAGGTCTTGAGCTGCTTCCTGGAGTCCTTCAGAGAAGGGGAGGTGCGAAGGTGGAGGGAAAGGTCGTTCCAGGACCTCATACCACTGTATCAGTGGTGCTGAGGTCTCCACATTGTGGTAATCGTCTCCTTCATAGCCAAAACCGTCATGTACATGGCCTTCAAATGGGGTTGTTAGGCTCTGCTTCACCATTCCGGCATCTTGGACAAGTACTGGGTAACACAATTGATGAGGTTAGTCAACTCAATCAGAGAATATGCTACTACTCCTTCGCATATTTAAGAGCCAAGCCACCAAAAAGATATTAAATAAGATAAAAAGGAGGTCCATAATATAGACACTTAAATGTTAAAATTATGTAGCTGATACTCAGATAATCATCAAACTGGAGAAGTCATATAATGCAGGATGTTCAAATCTAGGTGAATGCCTAAAGGGCATAGACTGTTGAATGACATCACATCATCTTAATAACAATGCCTCAGAAACTGAGATCTATATTTATAAGTATTGGAAATACAACCCATTGACAACTTGGTGTGAGGAAGTAGGACAAGCACCAACAATGTCAAATCAAAGAGAATAGAGAAATAATGATGGTCTCAGGACTCTCTCCCAACTCTCAGGTTGTCCATGTATCAGAATCCACTTATCACTAAACTAGGATATTATGGTCCTGGTTGCATGTTGGACGGTTAAATCCGTCTGGTGCATAAACGCCTGTTTACGCATGGGACAGAATTATGAGTTTGTTTTTATTTAATGCATCCGATAATTATAGGATGTGTTAAATAATAACCCAACATTCATTAGATTTTGGCAGGTCAAGCCTGAATTTAATAGGGGAAATATGTACGGTATTTATTGTACCATGCGGATTTCGGTGTGTTAAACAGGAGAAGCAAACCAATTAATGACATGGAGTACTGTCTCTCACCCTACTTCCATAATTGCTCTAATATGATGCTCAGGATAACTGTTAAACCAATAACCACCCACTAACCTAAATAAACTGCACTAACATCTCCACATCTAATCGAAGCTCAAACTACACAAACTCAAAGCATGCCTAAATGTTATCTCTGTACTCGACTGAACAATTAACACTGAGCCACCATGTAGTAGCACCTCGTTAGGGGTAGTAAGCGTTCTAAAAATTACCATACCATATCACACTCATACAAACAAACATCAGGGAACTCCACTTAGTGTGCCTGGTGCAGGCATTGTCTTCTGACTATATCATGCGTGGGTGTGTTTGTTTGCAGTGAATGAGATTTGGGCAAACTTCAGTCTCTGATAAGCAATATTTTGTGATGATTTCTAACCCACATTACATTATAGATTTTAAAATATCTGTTATGTTTTACACGCTAATATATGGCAAAAATTTCAACCAGGTCTCTTGCAGTGAATGTTTGCTGCAGGTATGAACATTCACTCACTAAAGCAAGCGTGCAGGAACTGCACAATTTTGCAAAGAGCAGAATAGTGAACCTGGCAGAATTTTGCTAATACTACCTCTCAGAGACACCTCTGACAGGAAGTATCGATGTTTGATGGGTGAGTGCAAACATGCAAGTAGGTTCAGCTTTTCTGACGTCCACAAAGACTAGCTGCTATTGTCACCATTTTGTGATCGTCGCTATGTTAAAATTGAATTTGACAACATTTGTATCTGGATAGTTTGTTCTGGCCATGTAAAAAATAAGTTTTGGTTTGAATTTTGCAAGAAAAATAATTCCATTTTAGGTACGAATGTTCCATTTAGAATTGGTACTGTATTTCTGGGTAGTGTATCCGATGTATGGAAATCATTTCCTGTGAAGGGGAACATGTTTGATTTGATTATTGCAAATGCTATCAAACAGGTGTCAAGGAACTTGAATGATAACAAGAAATTAAACTACATTGCATGGTTAAATGGTGTATGAATGTATGCACCACACAACAGTAATGAAGGGAAACACAACACAAGAAAAATTCCAAACCAATTTATGAAAATAGAGATATTTTAATACACGACAACAAAATTAATTAAATCAAGTAAGTAGAACTGAAGTTATGATTTTTTTAACTTTTAAGTGAAAAGTAGTGCCTAAAATATCAAAGCGCCAACAACGGGTATCTAGTGGCATGGGTCCAGGGCAAAGTCAAAAGTTAGGGGCAACTATGTTGGGGCGTTTGTTTGGATGCAAAAGGTGGATTGGGCCCGATCTCTGCTGACCTTTAGAATTAGAAGAAAATTTGAAGAAATGTTTCTGAGAAGGTAAAGTTTAGCGGAGCAAGGCAGCCGGCCAAGCCCGAGGATGAGGAGTCGTCATCAGGCAGCCGCTGGTGGTAGTTGCGATGAAGATTTCTATGTTTAGACTTTGTCATCGAGCGGTAGGTCCAGGTTTTCTGTCACTTCTCAAGTCACTTTTCTTGTGAAAATGTTTTGAAGTCCTATGTTTCTCGTTTTGGCTAGAGAAGCGCCTTTCGCATCACTTCCAAGGGTCCAAGACTGGTTTGGTTGGGTACCATTTGGAGGGGTTTGGAACTCACTGCAGGCAGAGGACAGGTGCAGGGTTCAAAGTCGCTGGAGCTTTTTATGTTCCTATAGCTCACATAGGAGGGCAGCCAATTAGCCCTTGAAGTCTCTCTGGTAGTCCTTGAATCAAGCAGCAAGACAGGTCTCAATCAGCAAGGCAGTCCATTGAGGATACAAGACAGGCTTCAGGCAGCAGGGAAGTTCTCTGCTAGCAGGGTAGTCCTATGAGATACAAAGCAGGCCTCAAGCAGCAGAGCAGTCCTCTGAAGTACAATGTAGTCCCTCTGGAGGGGGTCTTCCACAGATTCAGGAGTGTACTGAAGAGTGACTCAGGGGGTCCAATATTTATACCTGGTGCCATTCTTTGAAGTGGGAGAAACGTCTAGGCTATCCCCCTATTTGGTTCTGCACAATTGCTTCCTTCCCCTACCCAGGATCCAAGTGGCCTAGCGAACAGCTCCACCCCGTCTATCCCGGTAGGATAGCCCATGCTATTCCCCCTTTGTTTCAATGTCTGGGAGGAACACACAAAGATCAACTACCAACTATTCACAGTCATGTGACCCAGGACACAGGCTGTAGGCACCAAATGGTTAGGACAGGAAAATGGCAACTTTCTAAAATTAGCATTTTCAGAATTGTGACTTAGGGGCTCATTATGATGGCGGGCGGACTTGGTCCGCCCGCCACCATAGCGGTGTTTGGCAGTCCCACCACTGCTATTAGGATGCGCTCGCCAAACTGGCGGGCACATCCTGGGCCTTTATCATTGCGGGCGGTGCTGCTGGCTGCAGCACCGTCCGCAATGATAAAGTTGCATGCACCGCATTTCCCTGCACCTGGTGCATGGAACTGCAGGGGGGTACCATGGGTACCCCCCAGTGCACCCTCCCCCCACACACAGAGGGGGCCCGCAACGGGCCCCCAAAGCCAGTCTCTGCCTGTCTTTTTGCGGCGGGATATCCGCCGCAAAAATACAGGCGGAAAGGGATACCATAATCCCTACGGGGGTGCCTGCATGGCACCGCCGCACTGTTGCCCTGGTTCCGGGTTCCACAAGGTGGCCGGAAAAGGACCGCCTTGCGGAACCATGGCGCGCTGAACCATTGTGATTCCCACCGCCATCCTAATTTGGCGGTGGGAATTTTCTGTATGATGGCGGAAGGACCGCCACCGCCGGCCTGGCGGAGGCGGTCCTTCCGCCTTCATAATGAGCCCCTTAAAACCTGACTTTACCCCTGAGGGTTTTAAATTATAATTCTTTTGAGACCAAGCATGTATTTCCACCTGTTCCCAATCAAACGTTAGCACTTATTAAATGTAATAAGGTAACCCAATGTTATCCTATGTGAGCGATAGGCCTCACATTAGCGGAAAACAAACTTGGGAGATTTTCACTATCAGGACATGTAAAACCTAAAATCACATGTCCTACCTTCTATGTACAATGCACCCTACCCTTAAGGCCTGTCATGGTTTATCTTGAGTGACCTATTTGTATATTAAAGGAGGTTTAGGCCTGGCAAAAAGTTTATTTTGCCAGGCTGAATTGACAGTTTACAACTGTACACAGGCTGCAATGGCAGGCCTCAGACATGTTTTAAAAGGCTACTTAAGTAAGTGGTGCAATATGTGCTGCAGGCCCACTAGTAACATTTAATTCACATCCCCAAGGTACATGTAGTACCACTTAACAAGGGGCTAATAATTAAATAAATGTGCTGATTGGGTGTAAGCCAATTTTGCCTAGGTTAAAGGAGTGAGCACATGCACCTAAACACTGGTTAGCAGCAGTAGCGTAACAAAACTTGCAGGGGCCTCCTTGCAAAGTGCAAGGAGGAGGCCCCCCAAGCTCCAGACCCAGTTTGGAGCGCTCAGACCACCCATGCACTGTACCAGAGGGGGTCCCCTGGGGCTCGGAGGCTAACCTGGAGCTCGGGCCACCCCCACTGCAGGAGCTGCAGGGGCTATTGTTATGCTACTGGGTAGCAGTGGTAAAGTCTACAGACTCCTAAAGCCAAGATAAACAAATTTCAGCAAACAGGAGGGAGGGAGGCAAAACGTTGGTGGAAGACCACACCAAAGACTGCCACATCTAACAAATGGCATATGTTTTAATCAGGCAATTGATAGTATTAAGTTGAATAAATGGGATGCTCAAGATGTAAATGAAGCTCTGTGGTCTCTTTTTACTAGTTCCCTAAATAATATTTGTATTTAATATCACTCAACGATCCCTTCAACACACAGAAGGCTCCAAATACCCCTCAGAATATGATTTAGTTTTATTTGTTTGTTGTGTACATGTTTATAAATTGTTGTAATGATAATACTTGACATCTAGGTTTCCTTTTCCTTTACTTTTCTCAGTCAGAAAACGAATTTGCTTCAAGATTCTTTGTTTAACACACAAAAACATGTACGGAACAGGCCCAGGGTATTGGGCCAAAAGCTAAGTTGGTACAAGCCTTGTAGGACCCTGAGATCTAGTAAGGAATTATTTCTTACACCACTCAGATTCCGCACCACTAGAAATGGAGGAAGGTCCTTTTCTTTTCTTGCGCCAGCTTTTGGAACACACTGCCCTCAAACTTATGCACTATCACAGATCACAACTGCTTTCGCAGGAAGTTAAAGACAAGGCTGTTCGACAACTAAATTAGCAAGCTCTCTGAGCTGTCTACAAGCGCCATGACACTTTTGAGTGATTTGTGCGCTGAATAAATGTCCCATGATTTGATTTGATTTGATGATTATACCTTAAATACTCTCCCCTCTTTTCTCTCTGACTTTTATTTTTTACCATATGAAAAATTTAACTTAATTGCTCCTATTATATTTTTGATATGCTATGAATTATTGTTTATTGTATGACATGTTACATTTTATGTCTAAAATGTTACGCTTCATGTTTTTAATCTTGTACTGTTCTAACTGATGGTATTTGAATTTAGTAAGTAAATTCTATTAAACTAAAAAAAATATCAATTTGGTCTTAAAAGTGTTGTAGTCTGATGCAGTTATAAGAAGTAGGGAAAATATTGCTGTGTTTCATGTCTTTATGGGTTGCAGATACTTGAATGCATGTTTCAGTGGGGCTACAACAGTATGCCAGTTAAAGATTAGAGTTAATTGTCAATGTGTTTTGTTTTCTTGCATCGTAGCAGGGCTTTTTTTAATTAATGGATTATGTTGTAATACTATGTCTAATTGTTTCAAAGAATTATGTTTTTTTAATTTTTTTTTAATTAAATACTTTATTGTGTTATAACAGTGACAGGAGGAGCACCAAGTACATGGTCCACTGCACATTTTTCAGAAACATTTCAATTATCTTGACAGTGAAACTCTAAGCCTTATGAGAAGACAAATTGTACATAGCATGGCAGGGTTTAGAACATGCAAAATTAAACAGTCCCACTTCAACTCCTATCCACCTCCCATAGTAGGGCTACCAGAAAGCGGCACGTCACCACTGACATACAAGAGCACTATCTCGTGGTGTCACACCCGTTCCCACGTGGACATAGAACACTGTGAGAACAAGCCGGAACTCCTCTCCCTATATCAGGAAAGGTATATTACTAAGTCATGTATTACTTGACCGCCCGTCTCCCGGGGGGTCCCCGTCCTCACTACTTTGTCTGGCCCGGTACGTAGTATACAGTGCCCAAAAATTCTTAGGTCTATTGCGGGGGGCAGGAGGTCGCTATAGCATTCTTTTGGGTAGAGCAATATAACATGTCAGAAGCCCACTGTTTTAATGTAGGAAGCAGGCCCCTTGACCAGCAGATAGCCACTCTACATTTGGCCATCAAGAGGCCCATGTCGACCAGCCTGCATACTCCCTTGTGCAGGGGCTTGGAGTAGCCCAGCAGCGCAAGAGCCGGGTCCGGCGTGAGCACCCTCCCCGTGATCACTGCGAGTTCCAAAAATACCTGCCCCCAAAACTTAGCTATCCCGGGGCAGAGCCAAGCCAAATGTGCAAAGTCCGCTACTCGCTCACCACATCTCTCACATTTTGAGTTATCCCGCAGTCCATACTTGCATAGCCTTTCAGGGGTGTAGTAGCTCTATTGAGAAATTTAAAATGCACCAGGCGGTGCCTGCCATTAAGGGATACCCGTTTCGTACTAAGGCAGCAGTATAACCACATATCATCATCTATTTCCTTATTGAGGTCGTTCTGCCAGGCCAAGCGGGCTTTGGTATAATGATTCTCCCTGTATGACATAGCCTGTTTGTAGAGTTTAGAAACCAGTCCCTGTTGGGTCCGTGTTTTAATGATTAGTGTAAGTGCAGTCACGTCCGGAGGTTCAGTCAGATCAGTCCCCAGCAGCTGCAGCAGTGCCTGGCGCGTCCTGTGGAATTGAAACCTAGTGAGGAGTGTGGGTGTGTCGCCCTCCAAAGCCACAGAGTCCCACTCCCTTGCAGTGCCACCCTCAAATAGGTCCCCTATGGTGTTAATCCCTATAATGTTGAGTGCTCGTACCACCCCTTGATCTCTGCATGGTGACAACCAGTGGCACCACTCCAGAGGCACCAAAGGTGAGTAGAGAATAGCCCCTGCTTGTATTTTTAGCAGGTGGTGCCAGGCATGTGTGGTAGCATTGATCGAGTCAAGGATACAGGTTCTTCGGTCCGGCGGGGCAAACAGCAGCATGGGTAACGGACGCGGGGAAGCCACCTCTCGTTCAATGCGTAGGTGCGGGATATCCGGCGGACCATGTATCCAAGAATGTGCATGAGCACTCTGCGCAGTTATATAATAAAGATCAAAATCCGGTGCTCCTAGTCCACCCATGTGATAAGGTAGCGTTAGAGTTTGTCAACTAACTCGCGGCTGCTTGCCCGCCCAGGCTAGCCTAACCATCAGTGTAGTGAGTTTCTTAAAAAAGGCACCAGGAAGGACCATCGGAACATTAGTGAAGAGGAACAGAAGACGGGGTAGCACCAACATTTTCATTATTGAGATTCTACCCAGAAGAGTCAAAGGCAAGCGTATCCAGCGGTCCACCTCTTCTTTCAGCTTGCCCACCAATACACCATAATTCTCCCGGAACACCACGTCCGAGTCAGAGTGTATTTGGATGGCAAGATAGCGTACTGAATCTGTCGTCCACTGCAGTGGGTAATCAAGGTCAAACTGAGCCGTGGAAGGCGTAATAGGGAAGACAATGGATTTGGACCAGTTGACCCGTAGTCCTGACACCCCCCCAAAGTGCACCACCTCCCTCAAGACGGATGATAGATGTCGCTTCGGGTCGCGTACATAAAGTAGCGTATCATCGTAGTACGCTGAGACTATGAGTTCATACCCTGGGATACGGATACCTTTATATCTATGATACTCTTGCAGAGCGCAGGCCAAGGGCTCAGCGACCAAAGCATAAAGGATCGGAGAAAGCGGGCAGCCCTGCCTCGTGCCACGCGAGATACATATCGGGTCCGTCACCAAATCTTCTATTTTTATGCGGGCCGTGGGCGAGCCATAGAGTATTCCTAGCAGCTGTAGAAAAACCTCACCAACGCCCATTCGCTCCAGGACCTGTCTCATGAAGGGCCATTCAACAGAGTCGAATGCCTTCTCCATGTCAAGAAACACCGCTACCGCGCGAGTCTCCGGAACGGTGTGTTGAAGTGCGCCGAACACTGTACGTAGATTATAAGAGATGTTGCGTCCCGGGACAAACCCGGCCTGTTCCGGGCTAACCAATATGGGGACAAGAGGGACAAGTCGATTGGCCAGAATCTTAGCGAAGATTTTGGTGTCGACGTTGAGTAGTGAGAGGGGGCGGTATGACGAACACTCCTCCGGCAGCTTACCCGGTTTTAAGATGGAAACTATAATAGCCTCTCTCATTGAGGGCGGCATGGTACCGGACACGCACATATCATCAAATAAAGAAGCCAGGTGCGGCAGTAGGAGATCAAGGAACGCTTTATAAAAGGCTACTGTCAGGCCATCTATCCCCGGGGCGCTGCCCGCTCTCATACCAGAGAGGGCAAGAAGTATTTCCTCTATTTCTAAGGCCGCATCAGAAATTCACGGTGCGTATTGGTCAGCCTGGGCAATTTGATGTGCGTCAAATAGTCTAAGATTTCTTCCTCGGAGCCTATACTACGCGAAGAATATAACGATGAATAGAATTGATGAAATCGCTCTGCAACAGCAAGGTCACCTGTTAGTGGGTCCCCCTCCTCAGATTGCAGCACTGCGACTCCGGAGAGGGCCCGGCGATTCCTCAGCAATTGTGCAAGAACTCCACCCGGTCTCTCACCCTCTCCATAGGTGCGAGTAGTGGCATATTTGCCTAGGTGTTTTATTTCGGCATTCGCAGTATCGTGAAATTCCTCCTGTTGAGTCTGGAATTCACGCAGCATCTCTTCATCCATACCTTGTTGCTGCCGCGTCTCCAGGCCTGCCAATGTGGCCTCAAGATCTGACAGCCTCTTGCGCAGCGCTTTAAGAACTCCTGAGTGTTTGGATATCGTGACACCTCGGATATACACCTTGAACGCTTTCCACACCACCTGAAAACTGTCTACCGAGCCCACATTTTGGTCGAAGTATGTTTCTATTGCTTCTGCTAAGTCAGCCTTGAACGCCGCATCCAGCAAACAATAAGGGGGAAATCGCCAAGTAAATGGAGGAATTTTCTTAGAGGGAGTAGTGATGGCTACTAGGACCGGGGAGTGATCCGAGAGGGTGCGTGCAAGCACCTCACATGTACGCACCTGATTATATAGTCGTCTAGAGACCAACCAGTAATCAATGCGTGTGTGCAAGTTGTGATATGTCGAGTAATGTGTAAACCCCCCCTTATCTGGAAATCGCTGTCTCCATACATCGCACAGGTCAGTGTGTAGCATAGAGGCAGCGAGTGTGCGAGCCGAGGCTGTAACACGTCTGACCGGTCCCCCAGAGCGTTCGCATTCCGGGTTTAAAACTAAGTTGAAGTCCCCGCCACATAGTCGGTGCCCTCCCTCATAAGCCTGCGCTCTGTTGAACAGCTCCACATAGAAATCCGGGCAATCGTAGTTGGGTCCATACACGTTAATAATCAGCAAGTCTAGACCATTCCCCCTGCATCTGGAGATCACATATCTGCCATTGTCGTCTGTATGCAAGGGCTCCAGAGTGTAGGCCGATCTTGGGTGAACCTAGATTAGCACCCCCCGGGCGTGCGTGGTGAATCCCGCAGCGTGCGTGTTCCCGTTCAAGCCTCTGCTGCGAAACCACGGGCTAGTGAGAGGTAGGTGTGTCTCCTGTAGCAGTGCAACATCTATGTCATGTCTAGTCAGGTATGACAGTACTTTACGTAATTTCCGGTGGTCATTAAGACTGCGCACATTCCATGTAAGTGCGTGTAAAGTGCCCTGTGCGTCCAATCCACCCTGCGAGGGGTGCAGTCTGCGTTGTCAAACCCTGCCGAGTTGCCCCTGCCTGTATCAGCCATAAGATCCTGCTGTGTGCATAGTAACTGTTCAAATCTTGTGGTGTCTCCCGTTAACCCTGCCTAACTTGAAACCCCGCCCCTCCCCACCCCCCACCCACGCCGGGCCAACCCCAACTAGGCCTACCGAAAAACTGACAAACTGACCTCCTGAGCAGCTCCAGAAGCTAATAGCAAATGCAAAAACATCAGTACAGCGCCAAGAGGCCTTACCCCCTTCCCCGTTGAAAACAATACCCCAGTAGTGCATCGCACTCGTGGGCAGAGGTAGCTCGCTTCCAGGTCATAAAGTGAAGAAGATCACCCATGGCCACCGCGCCACACACCCTCAACGTGTTAGCGTCTTCAGAGGTTTGCTTTGTATAAGAGAATCCCCACATCTAGCAATCCGCATCCGGGCAATCTTTACCAGTAATGTACCTAATCAAGCCGCCCCCCCCCCCCCTCTGTCCGTCCCCTCTTCTCCCCCTGGCTCCACGCCACCACTCCAGATCAGCAAGGTACAAAGCACAATCCCGCCAAAACTGTAGTGCCCACATCCCATGGCACACCGCTCACATCCAACAATAATAGTCATCTTAACTGCCTGGTACAGGAGAGCACTGCTAGTCCTGCTTCTCAAGGGCTCCTCCATTTGCCTCTCCCAGAAGCTGCCGGTCCGGGTCACGTTGCTTGTCTCTGGCCCATTCCTTCATAGCCTTCTGTAAGGCCTTCTGGTCTGTAAAGAAGAGCGATTGACCCTGACGATTGATGCGAAGTCTGGCAGGGTAGAGCATAGCATAATCAATGTTGCTCTCTCGCAGTTGTTTCTTAAGGGGTGCAAATTATCGGCGTGCCTCCTGCACCTTGATGGTAAAGTCAGGGAACAACGATAGAGTAGAGCCTTCATACTGGAGAGGTTGTTTATCCCTGGCCACATGTAGTGCAGAGTCTCTGTCGCGATAGTTGAGGAGCTTTGCAATGATCGGTCTTGGGGGAGCTCCTGGAATCAGTCTTGGTCCCAGGGATCGATGCGCTCTTTCAACAACAAACATTGGTGAAAAAGTTTCCTGCCCAAGAAGTGTGACCAAAAGTTTTTCAATAAACTGCTCCATGTTGCCGGTAGGGGTGGATTCCGGAAGGCCCGTGATTCTGAGGTTACTGCGCCTCGATCGCGCCTCCAAGTCCTCCGTCTTGTCTTGTAGGACCTGCATAACATTCCCCAGTTGTTTGTCGCCCACATCCAGCGTCTGCTGCGCCTCCTCGACCTCAGTGACGCAGCGCTCCACCATATCAAGGTGCTGTGCATGATTGTCCATACGTTTGGACATGTTATCCATGCGATAGGAGAGGGAGTCTATCTTAGTGCCCAACACCGAGAGGCTGCCCTGTAGGCCCTTCTCCATTGCTGCAAGCATAGTACGGATGTCGCTCTCTGGTTCCTCCTGAGGCGGGTCCTGCATGTCTTCAGCCTCCTCCGTCACAGTGTCTCGCCCTTTAGACTTCCTCTGGTCGAAGGAGATCTTTGGTTGTGTTTTATCAACTCTACCATTTCTAGGAAGATGGGCAGTCAGGCTCGGACGACAGCTGTTTGGGCAAGCACTGCAGCAGGACAGGTCTCCACCTGCCCAGTTCTAGAGATGTTAGAAGGCAGCCCGGCTCCTCCCGCAATCCAGCAATTTAAAAAAAGGGGGTAATCCCCCCCGGGGGTGCAGCTAGTATGTCTCTCAACGTTCACCGTAGGCGCCAGGCAGCCGGGAGGGGTGGGGGACTTCAGTATTCAGACACTCTCAGAGAAATCGTCGCCTCCAGGTGGACCAAGCCGGTCGTAGCGTCGAGCAGGCGCAGTTCTGGATCGCCCAGTACTCCACAGCAGTAGTGCACTACTCCACCGTTGGGCAGTGGAAGAGCAGCAGCAGTCCGTGACTGGGCTCATCCGGGCCAGCACTCACAGCAGAAGAACACCAGGGCAAGGAGGGTGGGCAATCTACTGAATTGTAGCTTAAGTTATGCGTCTTTCGGTGCAAGACTGCGCTATGGCTGTCCAAGATGGCGGCCGGGCGTCCCCACCCCAGGGGTTCCAGGAGTTCTTGTGGCCAGCTGGGGGCTCCGCAAGATGGCTTCTCATGCCCAAGGTTGTAGAAGGGCAGGGAGGGCTCGCAGTTGGTCCTAGGGAGCCGCGCCTACTCCGCAGGGTTCCCCCCAGCAACTCAGGTGTTCGCGGTAGGCGCACACTCACCGCGTCGCACTTCAGGGTAGCACGCCCAGCAGGGCAGGGCAGGGCTTCAGCAGGCTGATGTGGCGGTCTCCGGCCCCTGATTGCGAGGCGCCCAGATGTAGTGCGGCTGGCAGCGGTGATGACAGACAGGCGGGACAGGGCGCGGGTTCTTGGCTCCACAGAAAAGTCATTTCCGCCGCTACAGCACTCAGCACCAGCAGCGCCAGGCCCCCAAATCACCTCACCTCCCGCCGCAGCCGCGGCGATGATCCAGGTCGAGGCGTAGGCGAGAGAGCGTCGACGTCCCTCACCGCGCTTCAAGCCGCCCAGCCAGGCAAGATTGGCGGTGCCGGGCCCCGAGGGGGGTCCACTACGGTGTGCGCGGAAGTCACAGAGGGGGAGGTGGGAGGACCTCCGCACCGGGCGCCAGAAATAGCTCGTCACCGCAGCTCCAATGCAGCCCCGTCAGTCAGGGGAGACCGGGATCCAGGCCCAGTCGCGCGCGCCTCTCTCCAGCTGCTCTTCCTCCGTCAGTAGGCGACGTGGCGCTGTCGAAGTAAGAGCGCTCCTCATCTCTTCAGTTCTGGTTGAAACGCCCACCGCGGCAGACCGTATTTGGCACCTCTGAAGGCAAATATTTAACGGATGGTTCGCGGGTGTTGTGGAGCTACGCGCTCAAGCGGCCATCTTGGTCGCGAGCAAGCTCCGCCCCCCTCAAAGAATTATGTTATCGTATGAATTCTTTAATTGAGGAAATGTGATGATCTCTAAAGTTTATATCAGAACAGCGTGACTTAAAGAAACCCTATATAAATAACTGTGTATTTATATCAGCTTATTCTACAGGGATGTTCTTGTTTTAAGTCTATGGGCCAGATGTAGGACCGTTTATAGCAGTCGAAAACAAAAAATAGGCCTTTGCGACTGCTAAAAAGGGTTGTAGCATGTACAATCCCTATTTTGCGTGTCGATAACTTATTACTGACCCGCAAAATAGGGTTTGCGATTCACTAGTATGAAGGGGCGTGCCAAGGACGTCCCCTCCTAATAGCGAGTTGCAGGGAAATTTATGATCGTGTTGCAACTGTAAATGTGGTCGCAGTTACCACCAATTTCAAACTGGTGGTAAGCCAGTCGCAAATGGGAATGGGACCCCTTCCCCTTTGTGTTTGGCAGCAAAAATATTTTTTAAGAGCAGGCAGTGGTCCGAAGGACCACTATCTGCACTTAAAAAATGAAAAAAAAAGTTTTCATGTTTTTCTTTTAAACGCATGGGTTGCTTTTGAAAAAAATGTTGCTTTATTTAGAAAGCAAACAGGAGGTCACCATCCCTGTGATAGTAGCCCATTCCCAATGGGATCACAGAGTGTGACCTGCCTCATGGATAGTGACCCCATTGGGAATCGGTAAATGTGTCTGAGACACATTAGTACATTCCATTTTGCGAGTCACAAATTGCGAATCGCAAAAAACGCAATTTGCGACCCGCAAAAAGGAATGGTTGTACATCTCACCTTATAGTTGTGTCCAGAAAGTCCACTGGGCTGGTGAATTGTTCACACGTGAGTCTTGATGAAAGACTAAAGCAATGAAAACACAAATGTGACATATCTGGGGCCGCGTTATGGTAAATTGGTACATGCGCATTTTCATTGTTTGCACCAGGTGCACTGGGCACAAACAGTGAAAATGCGCCCTATTACTATGAATGTGCCGCAAACTCGTGCTGCCCTGGGGGCAGCACATTCCTGTGTAAAACGGAGCAGCTGCTGTACAGCCGCTCTGTGTTTTCACAGTGCACCGGCAACCTGCAAAGGGATGTCTGGGAGTCCATGGGACCCCCTTTCCCCCCTCCAGAGGGCTGCCATCAGGGTGCGCACTGACAGTGCACCACATTTTAGGTGGCGCACAGTCAGTGCGCCTCCTGAGGGCTTCTTTGCCTCTGCGCCCACGTCTGTAATACAGCGTGGGTGCATAGGCAAAGAGATTCCCTCATTTGCATGGGGCATTCCCCATGCAAATGAGGGAATACCCCCAGCAGATAGCGCTGGTGCTTTATGTGCGCCAGTGCTATGGGTATTACAGAAGGGGCCACGGAAATGCCCATTGCGCCCCAAGGGCACCTTATGTAATACGGCCCCTGGTGCATCATGAATAGTAAACCAAGCGATGCATGTATCAACTCTGCAACAGAAATATGTCTCAGCTTTCCAATTTTTTGGGCTCAGTATCCCCTTATCTGGGTCTCGAATGACAACAATCTTTGTACTTTGTGGAGGAAGTTCCTCAGTCCAAGATCTTCAAAAAGTGTTAAAACATCTTTTAACAGATCCACACAATTATACCAGTGCGTTTCCCTGCTTGTGTTTTCTCAAAATGTACGTGCTTGACTGTGAAGAAGGCACTGTTATCACAATCCTTTGAGACACCATTTTTAATTTGTTATTTGCTGCTTTACTGTTGTAGCCTAAAATTTTATCACAATCACTTTCTCGCTAAAGTATGAGCAGAAGTTATATGTTGCGAATTCACATTAAAGACATTTTTAAAAATGAAACCTTCAGAAGCATGAGGGGGCGCGTACTCTCCTCAATATCACACGAACCGCGCAGAACAATACACGGAATGACTCGGCGACAGCCTTTCTCTGTAGAGTGTTTGCCATTGATGAAGGACGTTTTCTGATTGCCTGTGACCTTGGTGAACCTACTTGTGAACTTTTCTACAAAGTAGATACTCAGTGTTCAGAATTCAGCCACTTGAACACTGATTAAAGACATTTGAGAGATTAAAAAAAGCAAGAGCATATCCTGGAGAAATAGAACACCAGCAAATCACTAATTGATCATCATTTTCATTCAAGGAGAAGAGGTTCATTAGAAGGAAATATTGTTCTCATACCGCCATTCTATGTGTGACTCCGGATTACGCTTTTTTTGATAACTTAGGGCAAATGTAGGTAAATCTGAAATACCGATTCCTTAATAGCGAATTTTACTGAATCGCTATTAAGAACTCGGTATTTCAGATGTACGTAATAAATTGGTAAAAATTACCGAATCGGTAATATTCGGTAACATTTTACCGAATCGGTAATAATCGGTAACATTTTACTGAATCGGTAATAATCCTTTAAAAAATAACGAATTGGAATGAATCGGCAAAATATTTACCGATTCCTTATTACCGATTCGGTAATTAGCGAATCGGTAATTCAAAAAACGGTAATTGTAGAATCAACCAATGCTGTGCTACCTCATTACCCCACAACCAGGAAGTGGCCACACCCATGCACCTGCACTGAACCTGAAGCTGTTTGAGAGGCAGGGAGCACAGCAAACAACCCAGGAGCAACCATACAAAGATTTTGCTGACAAGACAAGGCAAAAATGGACAACTAGGAGAGGGAGAAGGATGCAGCTGAAAGAAAGAGGAAGCACAAATTTAGTGAGAGGGAGCTGGAGGTCCTTATTGAGGATGTCACAAAGGACCCCGAAAAACTGTTTGGGAAACAGTCCCTGCACGTGCCTGAATCTCAGAAAAGGCAGATTTGGCTGATCATACAGGAGAGAATCAATGCCATTGGAGTCACCCAGCGCTCCATTGAGGACCTAAAGAAACGCTGGTATGACCTGAGGAAGCGTGCGAAGGAGAGGCTGGCAGACAGAAAGCAGCAAGCCAACCTCACAGGTGGAGGGAGAAATACAGCACCTGCACCAACTGCCCTGGATCTCCTGGTCGAGTCCACCCTCCAGCCGGAGAGTGTGAGTGGGATTGGGGATGCAGACAGCTCAGCCAGAGCTGGCAACAAACAAGGTAAGATGCATGCACTGCTTGCTGTGCCCCCCACTCCCTAACCCCAATCCCCAATGAGGCATTGTGAATCCCACTCCAGTACATGTTTTACTGATAACCAGCAATGCATTATGGGAGATGTAGTCAGAAGTAACACATGTCAGAGCAGTCAGTCCACTGAACCCAAAGGGATGTGACACACATCAGCAATTAGCAAGCAGAGAACAGTCAGTTTGATTGGCAGGCATGAGATTTATTGTCACGCAAATGCTGCCAGATAAGTGAGCAAATGTACATTCTGTCTTCACAGGTGAGCCAAGGCGCAGGGCTGCAGAGGGGAGCAGACGAAAGGCACCAAGGACAGAGAGGACACAAGAGGAGGAGGTCCTGCCGCCTGCAGGGCACACCACCCCACCATCACCACCATCACCACCACCACCACCACCACCACCTCCACCATCACCACCATCACCAGCATCACCAGCGCCACTATCAACGCCACCACCACCAAGATCCGGGAGGAATGCAGTGGCCAGCCTCCAGCAAATGGAGTTGTCCGAGGAGGACAGCATAGGGGGCCAACAGTCCACGGTGGCTGAGGATGCCAACGGCGCAGGCTCACAGTCCCCCACAGAGCGCGCCCACACACGTGCCAGACGCCGCAGGGCAAGGGCAGCCAGTCCAGCATCACAGGGCGAGGATGAGAGTGTGTTTGCTGGTCTTGAGGGGAACATGCTCAAGGTGCAGCGCCTGCAAGGCAAAGCCATAAGGTCAGTCCAGCGGCAGATGGTACAGATGAATGGGCACATGCTGCGCATAGAGAAGGGCATCTGTTCCATGAACAATACTGTGGCTGAGGGCATGAGGGACATGTCCGAGGCAGTGAGGCTGCTGTGCAGCAAATTAGATGAGGACCGTCTGGCAAGGTGCAGGGAGAGGCAGAAAATGGACAACTACACCAAGGCGGTGAACCGCCTCTCCACTGCCGCCTCTCTGCTCTGCAGGCGCTCGGTGGCCATGCAGGAGGAGATGGCCCACTGCAGCCGTGATGTGGCAAGGGGGCTGGTCACAGTGACCAGTGCACTGGAAGTGCTACAGACCAACCAGGTAGCCACCACAGGTGAGGGGGGGATAGCGAAGAGGCTACTAGCCGGAGTAGCATCACGCCACCTATCCCAGAGTCCAGGAGGCGCAGCGAACAGCACAGCGCTGCCACAGGACAGACTGGCAGTGAGGACAGTGTGCCCAAGGGACGCAGCAGTGCAGCGTGTGGGCGCAGGTAGTAATGCCAGCCATGACATGCTTTACCTAAATGGGTGGTGTAACCCATTTGTGTTTGGGAAACTGCATTTAAATTAGGCCTGGCATGTGACGCCCTTCATGTTGTGGTGGTGTGCTATGCTAATTAAACACCGTCACTCACTTACAGTAACTGGCTGTGTCTCCTTACTTACTCAGAAATAGTTGCGTGTTATTTCTGCCCGTCTGTGTCTCCCATCTGGTGCTGCTGCTACACCTGCTGCACTGTGCTCTGGCTGTGGACAGTCTTCATCCTCGTCCTCAGAGTCTGTTAGTTCCACTGTTGTTCCTTTCTTTGTGGCAAGGTTATGCAGCATGGCACATGTTGCTATTATTCTACAGCAGATGATGGGGCAGTACTGATGTGCACCTCCACTTTTGTGGAGGCAGCGGAACCTGCTTTTTAGTACTCCGAAGGTGCGCTCCACAACGTTGCGCGTGCTTTTATGTGCCACATTGTATCTTCGCTCACTTGGTGTGGATGGGTTGAGGAATGGCGTAATATGCGCTGTCACCTAAGTGAGAAAGGAAGTGCCATTAATATGAGTCACCCACACATTCATCCAAGGTATACATCAGGGTGTGTCACATTGATTTACCTAGCAGGTATCCTTCTCCAAATTCTCCCCCAGCCAGACGTGTGTAGATCCCACTATTCCGGAATATGTAGGAGTCATGAGTACTCCCTGGGAATTTGGCCACAATGTCAGTGAAGATGTGGTCCGCATCGCATCTCACCTGCACGTTGATGGAATGCGTAGATTTGCGGTTGCGGTATATATACTCTGTAGCTGCAGGTGGGCAGATTGGTATGTGTGTCCCATCAATGCACCCTATTACATGTGGGAACTGTGCCTTTTGGTAAAAATCCAGCTTTGTCTTGTGCAGTTCCGCCTGTGTGCTGGGGAAGCGTATGTAGTGATGCATTCTTTGCATCATGGCATCCAAGAAAGAGTTGAAGAAACGGGACAGGCAACTCTGTGACACACCACATGCCACAGCTATCACCCCTGGTAACTTCCGGATGCAAGTAGGTGCAGGCTACAGAGCACCTGAACATGTGTTGGTATTGCGTGCGCCCTTGGTGTCTGATGCTCCAGGAGTGGGTGCAGGTCCCGTATCAGGTCTAGGATGGTTTGGGGGTGTAGCCTGTACCTCTCATGGATTTCAGCCTCAGTCAGTTGGAAGAGTGTAATGCGCAGTCTATACACGCGCTCCTCCCGTCTCCAGATCCTCAGTCCTGCTGCTTGCAAACGTAGCCGCCTTGCAATTACATAGAGGGCCGCCATTGTGTTCACACTGTTGCATTTTGGGGCTGTTTAAATGCAGTGCACCTGATTACCACCTGCTTTGAGTCAGTGGTAATTAGCGACTCCTAAATACCGAATTTTCGAAAATTCGGTATTACCGATTTTTGGTACATCGGATTTGCGATTATTTAAGGATTTCTTATTTACCGATTCGGTATTTAGGGGTTTCGGTGTCTGCTAATCGCTAATTAAGGAATCGGTAACTGGTTTCCCTTATTTTTACCGATTCCTTATTTACGATGGCGTTCGGTGTTTCCTACATTGCACATGGCTAAATACCGGTCGGTAACGCTGAAATTCTGCGAATTTCGGCGTTACCGACCAGTATTTAGCCACCTACATCTGGCCCTTTATTGTGAAATGTGATAGTTTCATTTTAATCACTTCAAATATATATTGATAGTGCACCTCATTGGTGCAAGTTGCATACAGTTTGGAAATTCACAATAGTAAATAATTCCTATATAGTATATAGGAAAATGCTCATAGTGTAATATACTATTCACAATTTTTACCATTTATGAGTGTGAAGAGGAGCATAACTTGTTGGAATAAAGGCTCAAGTAAATCATGATGGATCTCACCTCCTGCAAAAAAGAAAATAAATAGCATACTATACTTCATGCATCTTCATATATGGTTTATGCCAGTGTATCTTTACATGTATATGTGTTTAAAATAAAGATAGTTAACCAAAACCATCACACAACGAAGAGACATCGTGACTATTAGGAGTGTTACTACCCTGTGTAAATTGATTGTTAAATACAATCTTTGAGGCAGTAAAATGTGTTTTTCACATGTCAGTTTAGCTGTACTATGGTAACAAACTCGAATCTGCAGTAATAAATGTGTACACATTTGTTATAGTTAAGTATGATAACAGGTTTGGTGTGGAATAAGAACTGGATCAGGCTGTTATATGTCGATCCTGTTGATAGAGTTAAGACAGGCAAAGTCATCTCCACACAGATGAAGCTAATGGGAGGCACACGTCAACAATGTCGCCTCGCTCCAATATTGTTTTCCCTGGCAACGGAGCCACTTGTGGTGCTATTCAGACCGCTGGTCCCACTGCAGGAGGTCAGAGTGGGTGGAACGAATCATTCAATCTCCCTAGATGATGAACTTTGGGATGTAGGGTACCACCTACCCAGTACGCGGCAATCTAATGCCAAGCTCCAACATGCAGAAAAATTTAGTTGGATTCATTTACCTGCCTCTCACTTTAGTCAAAAGACTCCTTGCTCACAAATGGAAAGTGGTGTGTCCTTCCACACAGGACAATGGAATTGAGAGTTGGGCAAGTAGGCAGAGACAGAAGAACACGCAGAAGCAAATCAACAGAGGTTGAGAGATAGCCACATCCAAATAACAGAAGGCGATATACTGATGCTGAAATTACCTAAAGCCCCCTTGAATCCCTTACCCCAGCATTTAGGGAGATACACAGTGCTTAATTTGAGACAGTGTTTCCTGTGATCTGCACCATCAGCTAATTTTCAACACCAGCTCTTATAACAGCCTGCCACATGGTGGCATTGTTTATCTGGCTTTGTTGAGAGCACAACAACAGTTGTTTAATAATTAAATATACATTCAAATCACTAACACCTCCCACTCAAAGCTACAAGAATAGCTTGGGCAGCATTTATTACTCATTTTTAATGTATATTTAAAGTCTGAATTGTCACACTTGTATGAGTGTGATGGTTAGTTGTGATGGTACTGTCATTGGCAGTGCTAGTCGGGGCAATGGGTGGCACCAGCTGTAGTGGCCTTTTGACAAGGGCTGTGGCACTTATATTTTTACAAATTAAGTACTAGAGAGACATAGTAGTGATGTGTCATGAGAGAATGAACATGTGAGGCCATTAGCAGTTCATGATGGGAATGGAATTTATAGTTAACTCAGTGAACTATAACTAGCAAATTTCACTGTTTTATATTTGGTTCTTGAACATTAGCTCTTGTGTGACTTTGTCACCTAACTATACCATCATTTTGACCTTTGTTTTTCAGTGAATTTCTTTTTTGTTGTTGTTTTTTTACATATTTTATGATCATGTTACCATACTAACTATAACATCAGTTTAACCTCTGTTTTTTTCAGTGAATTTGTTTGTTTTTATTATATTTCAGTTTTGGTATGTGTCTAGCATTCTAGGGCTGGCAACTACCATGTTGCACAACCTATGCTCTGTTTGCATTGACCTTATCGAATGGGGTCTGGCCTCCATCTTATAACTGCTTCTAATCCTTGGCAGGCAAGGCCATTAGCTGTGTGAAGTCGTAGTTTTATGGAGGTCTTTGCATGTATACATCCATTTTTTGTTTTCTATATTGTATTAGTTTTTTGCATTTTTTACATTTTGTGTAAGATTTTTTCCTTTTGTGTAATGTTTTTAAACAATAGAAAACTGTTTTCTTTTTTTTAAATTTAATCCTTAAATGTTTTGATTGTTGAAAGTTTTTGGGCACTTTTTGTTGACTTCTTATGGATTTTGTTCATGTTTTTATTATGTTGTCTCAAGTACATTTCCATCGCTTTGGCAAAAACTCTTCTTTTGTTCTTGTCAGAAGAGACCACCCAGTGATATTCACTGCAGGGTGTCGTGAAATACTGCATATCATAATCTTTATTCTCCTGTTGGAATTTGAGTACATCTGTAAGTACTTTCTCTATTTCTTCTTTGCCTCCCGGATGTTCTCTATTGAACTCAGCTCAGGTAATCTCTTTGGGGAGTATTGATCATAGATGCTTCCACATTCCCGAATTACCCATGGAGTAGTGCCTACAATGGCCATGGTGAAGCTCTTGGTTGCACAATGTCCATTTTAGAGGTGTCCAAAGCTCACGTGATTTGATTTCATGTAATTATGCAAGATTTCGACAACATTCTGTGAAATTACTTATAATTGCACATAATTCAAATACATCATTTCTTGCTATATTTTCAGTGTGAAATGCGTCCTCAGATCAATTTTTTGCATGAGACTGCATTTTGCATTACAACTCTTCCCTACTGTCCCAATAAAACCACTGTGGCACAGCGGCTAATCACAGCGACCGAGGTAGAGAGGTCATCAAAAAGTCCTGGGCAGACTGCGCCCCTGGCTTAAATGGGCTTCCACCGGCATTATTTAAACACCTTACCCCACAATGGGCGGGCTTCCTAGTGTCAATGTTTAATTTCATTCTGGAAAACAACATTATTCCTGACAGCTGGAGGGGCTCAATACTCCATCCCATTTTTAAAAAAGGTTCAGCATGTTCACCCAGCAACTATAGATTAATAGCACTGATGGACGTTGAGTTAAAATATTTTTCAACGTTGCTATTGCATGATTTGGAATCCTGGTCGCACGACTAAGGAAGACTCCCCTTAAACCAAACTGGCTTCTTAAGGGGCCAAGGTACTTTAACCAATCTTATGACCCTGAGCCTAATTAGGAACAGAGCAAAAGCAACTGGGGCACCTCTTTATATGTGCTTTGTTGACTTTAAAGCAGCTTTTGATGGTGTCCCTCGGGACAAACTATGGGCCAAACTTCAGCGATGGTGTATCCCACCGAATACATTACGAGCAGTTAGGCTGGTATACTCGGATACTTGGGTCAAGTTCAAAATTGGAGATGGCTCATGCGTATCAAAGAAGGTGCAAACAACTTCTGGCGTGAAACAGGGCTGGGTCCTAGCCCCCATTCTCTTTAATTTATTTTTGGCAGATCTCTCTACAGAGCTCGACGAACAGAAGGCTCATGCACCGAGCGTTGGAGGACAATAAATGTCGCATAGCCTCTATGCTGATGACCTGGCACTGTTTAGCAACACTCGAATAGGCCTTCAAAGGCTGGTAATGCTCTTGGAGCTTACACTGAAAAGAATGGCCTGGAAATAAATCTTTCAAAAACAAGTGTGATGGTATGTAATCGTTCTTCTAAGAAAAATTAAAAATGGCTTATTAAGGGAAACAGAATTGATGAGGTTAAACTCTACGTATACCTGGGAGTGAAAATAGACGCAAATGGCTCTTTTGGCTCCCAGAAGAAGGCGATAAGGGTGAAAGCACAGGCCATTAATTAAGGCTTCTCGTCATTGGCCAGATCCATTCAAGGCCATGATCTAAAACCCATGAGATCAGTTATGAAAGCCAGATTGTTGCCAACCCTTGCATATGGATTGGAGATAATGTTAGGTAATGAGGGTCTTCTGCTAGACAAATTGATGATAAGAGCCTATAAACAAACCTTTAGACTCCCTAGGTCGGCCTCTCCTGCACAGCTCTGTTTAGAATTCCTACTTACAAAACAGACACTTGCTAGGCCGGCGGCGTTTGTCAAGCTTTGTCATAACCTGCGAGCAGCAGCTGAAAACACCCTGGCTAATTTAGTCTGGACCAAAATCAATTTACAACGGGGTAATGGCGTTCACAAGAAATATCTAGAAAACAGCATTAGGATGCTTGAACTGGGTGACCTATGGACCTCTAATACCCCATGGCAAACCTTTAAGAAACCAGTAAACAAATCAACTAAACTGCAAAGCTGGGTGGCCGATAAGGAAAGCCTGTCTAGATGTCGTCATGGGTGGCTGGTGTTGAAATCATATTTCATTCTAAGAGAATCATCCCTGTTGGCAGCACCCTTCCACCGGAAGATCAAACAGTCATTTCTGGCCTATAGATTCGGAGAAATACCCACACTAGACCTCATGCCAAAATGGACGATGGCTGGTCTAAGTGAAGATCGGTCCTGTGGTCTATGCCACCAGGGAAATGAAACATTGCTCCACATTGTATGCATCTGTCCTGTATTGATGGTTCAACGAAGATCGCTATTGAGACGGGAGTACCTTGAGTGGGGAATTAGGTCATGTAGGCCTGCACTGGTGCAGTCTATGGACCCATGCAGCACAATGCTGAACATTAGACTAACCCAGTTGTTGAATATTTTCAAAAAGATTATCAGCTTATAGGTTGAGCGATGGGAGGGGGTTCCCAATTCTAACTTTAAAACGTGATAAATCAGTAGCCTTTAAGGAAAACTTAACATGAGCAGATAATCTTCAAGGAGGTGCTGCTAGGGATTGCCATATTCAGCTGTTCCCTATCCCGTTAAACTCAGGCAACTATTTTGTTTCTTCTGGTATTTTAATGAGGTGAAGTCTTGCACTCTTGCACTTTTATAGGGGGAACCATAGCCCATCCAGCACCATATATATACCCGCCTCAGTTCTGTACATAAGCACTTTAATTACCTATATTAATCTACTTAAGGAAACTTCAGCTGCCCGTATGGCAATCTTGCACTTTATACACTATGGAAAAGACCAGCCCCGGATTAGCCACTTTTATCCAATTTATTTCTGTATTTGGCACCTCTACTTAAATACCTAGTAAGGAAAGCTGAAAAAAGTGAAGGGCTCGTGGCACGATGCTCAGTGGCCATAAGAGCTGTATGACACATCTCTTTTTAAATCCTTTTTTGTATGTATTTTTAAACTTCATGTACTGTATGATCTTGTTTATGGTTTTAATTGACTAATAAACTATTATTATTATTATACATCAATTTTTTGTTTTCTATATTGTATTCACTTTTTGCACATTTTGTACATTCTGTGTAGAATTTTTCCCTGTTTTGTAATGTTTTTAAACAATATAAAACAGTTTTTTTTTTTAATTCAGTCCTTAAATGTTTTGATTGTTGAGTTTTTTGGGAACTTTTTGTTGACTTCTTATGGATTCTGTTCATGTTTTTATTATGTAGTCTCAAGTATATTTCCATCGCTTTGGCAAAAACTCTCCTTTTGTTCTTGTCAGAAGAGACCACCCAGTGATATTCACTGCAGGGTGTTGTGAAATAATGCATATCATAATCTTTATTCTCCTGTTGGAGTTTGAGTACACCTGTAAGTACTTTCTCTGTTTCTTTTTTGCCTCCCGGATATTCTCTATTGAACTCAACTCAGGCAATCTCTTTGGGGTGTATTGATCATAGATGCTTCCACATTCCAGAATTACCCATGGAGTAGTGCCTACAATGGCCATGGTGAAGCTCTTGGTTGCACAATGTCCATTTTAGAAGTGTCCAAAGCTCACGTAATTTGATTTCATGTAATTATGCAATATGTTGACAAAATTCTGTGAAATTACTTATAATTGCACATAATTCAAATACATAATTTCTTGCTATATTTTCAGTGTGAAATTCGCCCTCGCATCAATTTTTGACATGAGACCGCATTTTGCATTAAAAAAGTGGAAAGAAACAAAAACATCTTGAAAATCAGCAGTTCATCTTTTGTTGTTCTGTGCATTTGCAATTAATTATTTTCTGTGAATTGTGCCTTCACAGTAAATATTTACAGTGAATGATTTGTAATTATGTAAAGTAGCCTAATGGCATAATTTCAAGAATTTCACATAACAAGCATAAAGTGAAATTCCAGAAATTACATAAACTATGCCACATTAATTTAAATTTCACAATTCCTGTTTATTTCTGTAGCCTGTGGGCCTATTTATTGAGTAGTGTTGCCTGATTGGCCAATGCAATGGCTGCTTTCCTTTGGTTTTTTTGGGAGGCGTACCCTTGGTCCTATGGTACTTCCACAGGACCCATAGATCCAATGAGGGAGTTTTGCGTCACTCCTGTAGGGTCTTTATTTCCTTTTACAGGCCCTGTGGAAGTCCTACAGGACATAGAAGTTTGGGAAAAATGTTGCTTTATGATGAAGGTTAATTTTTTATTTGAGCCTAGGGGTTTTCTCATACAGACAAATAGGTAAGATCTCTTGTAGTTTTTAGAAAAATGTCTTTGTGTTTAGGTGTCATGGTAGCACGGTACATACAAATGGTACAGCGAGACCTGTGAATTGCAGTATTGACTCAGAGACTATATTGGTGCCTTTTAAGGAAGTTTCTGCCGCTTCGCCCTCATTAGGGTCTCATCATTAGGGACTTGCTCTTGGATGTGGGAACATTCTGTGCTCTGCGCTGACCTACGTTTTGTAGATTTCCATATAAAACATGGCATCTGGAGGAGACAAGACACCACAGCAAGATCCTCAGGAGCAAGTGAGGACCATGTCAGAATCAATAGTCTGACAAATATTTGCTCTTCCAGCAGGGGACAAGAATGTGCCCACAAAAGTGGTCACATAGAGCTTTGCCGGGGTACTGGCAAAAAATATTAATTCAGGATATTAGGCATAAGAAAGCATTTGAATGAGTGGCACAGCAAACAACACAATGCTGCAAATGGACGACAGGAGCAGGAAGAAGAGGCTTCTTCTTCTTCAGCAACACCATTTCTTAAGCCTGGAGTCTCTACTCCATCTTAAATCTTGGCAACGCAAAGGTATGTTTAGCCTCATTACTCAAATATTAGGATAACTGCACCCAGTGCAACAAAATTCTTTCAGTTAAAGAACAATGTCCTCCCGTTCCGGACACATTGGTAGCGGTCCACACAACGAAAAACAAACGATTTTTTTGATTGAATTATTTTTTTAAGTCAAGAACACCCCAAAAAACAAAAAAACTCTACATATTTAGGGGCCGAATCCGATTCGGGCCGGAAAAAATACCGTCCGACTCGGTACGGGATCATAGTCCGAAGGACACGTACCGGCGTTGCCCGACCTGGGAAGTACGATGAAATGCATGTGAATCACGACCGACTCGTACGGAACTCAAGGCGAACGACCGACCCGGACGTAAACAAGCTATCCAGCCGGGAAACCACGCGAATCGAACCGACCGACACGCACCAGGAATAAACCCGAACGAAACGTACCCGCGAACTCCGACCCGCGCAGTACGATGCAATGGGTGCAAAAGCAGACCGATTCGCACGGAGCCCAAGCCGTACGACCGACACGCATACAAAACCCAGCCGAACAAACACAATACTCCGCGACCGACGCGTACGCCGCATATGAAACTGAGCTGAAACACAGCGGGAACGACTCGGAGAGGCGCGCCCGAGATAACTGCAACGTCCTACTCGGTCAGAAGAACGACTCCTACAGGCACAATAATCACAAATGAAAAAATACAAAAAAAGAGGGCCAAACAAGCAATGACAAAGCCAATAAATACAGGGGGTGAAAAAAACTGAACAAGAACACACCCCCAACTCCACCTACATAAAGGCCACAAATCCCTACCATGATCCTTTGCAAATTCCACTGACCTGCCAGCAGAGAACACCATCACACAGCAAACACAGACACACACACAGCTCATCCAACACAAAAGCCACACACCATTAGCACCTCAACAAATAGCACCCTCACACACACACAGCAAAACCTACACACACACACCCTCACTTGCACACACACACATCAATCACCACCACCACCCATCACCATGCCCCTAAAGAAGAATCCAAAGTTCCTAGATACTGAATTGGAAGTCATGGTAGACGAGATCCTGAGGGTAGAGCCACAGTTGTTTGGCACATTGGTCCAACAGACCCCCATGGCACAGAAAACCAAGATGTGGGCGAGGATCGTCGACAGGGTGAATGCACAATCAACATGTTTGCGCACAAAGGAAGACATCCAGAACAGGTGGTATGATGTGCGCAGGAGGGTCAGGGACCTACTGAAGAAGGATTACCTCCTGAGCCAGCACACCGGCAGTGGCCCTCCTGCCAAACCAGTATACCTCAGGCCCTGGGAGGAGAAGGTGCGGGCCATCCTACCACCAGTGAGCGTATATGGACTAACAAACATCCCAGAGCCTGGTGAGTACACAACTAATATACACAATATTGTGTGCCAATACACACACATCACTGTCAAGGGGATAGTCAAACCATGCACCCCTAGCAAATCAACAGCAACCAAAAGATAATCATCCCAAGAAGTGTATGTCAGTCAGATAAACACAATACATGCCATGTCATAGTGATATGTAACTGTGTCATGACATGTACAAACCCAATACCAAATAGAGCTAGGCAGTGGCACAAATCTAACTAACAAACACTGTCAGATATTTAGCCACCACTAGAACACCACCTCACAGGGAAGCTCACAGAAAGGAAGGAATCCTGTGTATGCTGGTGAAGTCAGTGTAGCCAAGAGCATGATGGGACTCGTAGTAACAGATAATGGGCAGCCTCACATTTGGACCATCAACACCATTCTGAACCATGCTCACGACACAGGGAGTGGAAAAGGACTGACAATATGGCTGACACTGGGTACTGCTGTGGGGAGCACAAGGCCCTGCTGGGAACTGTGCACCAACAAACAGCAGAACACCACTGCCTGACATCCTGAAAGCCAACTTGCACTCCCTGCAATGCAAGCACGTTGCATGGTGGGATATCTGGCTGGGTGGGAAGGAGGACTGACAGCACTGACCATAGTTACAAGCAGCTCTCCTCACACACCCCTCAACACAAACTCCACATAACCCACCTGGGAGAATGCAATGCCTCACACACCAAATGAAGATCCCACAAAGAACCACCACCCTGGGTACTGCTGTGTGAAGCACAGGGACACTCTTGGGACTTGTAGCCAAACAAACGCAAGGACAACACTGTCAGCCTTCCTGTCAGCACAGGCACACTACCCCACAGGAAAGCAGAGTCAAAAGGAAAGAAGTACGGGCATGCTGGGAAGGGGGGTGTAGGCAATAGCATGATGGGAGTTGTAGTCACAGATATTGCTCACCCTCACAATTGGCCCATCAACACCACTCTGAACCATGCTCACATCACAGGGAGTGGATAAGGACTGACAATATGGCTGACACTGGGTACTGCTGTGGTGAGCACAAGGCCCTGCTGGGAACTGTGCACCAACAAACAACAGGACCACACTGTCAGCCATCTTGCCATTGCTGTCACACTCACACACAGTGAAGTCCACTCAAAAGGAAGGAAGTATGGGCATGCTGGGAAGGGGGTGTAGGCAATAGCATGATGGGAGTTGTAGTCACAGATATTGCTCACCCACACAATTGGCCCATCAACACCACTCTGAACCATGCTCACATCACAGGGAGTGGATAAGGACTGACAAGATGGCTGACACTGGGTACTGCTGTGGGGAGCACAAGGCCCTGCTGGGAACTGTGCACCAACAAACAGCAGAACACCACTGCCTGACATCCTGAAAGCCAACTTGCACTCCCTGCAATGCAAGCACGTTGCATGGTGGGATATCTGGCTGGGTGGAAAGGAGGACTGACAGCACTGACCATAGCTACAAGCAGCTCTCCTCACACACCCCCTCAACACAAACTCCACATAACCCACCTGGGAGAATGCAATGCCTCACACACCAAATGAAGATCCCACAAAGAACCACCACCCTGGGTAATGCTGTGTGAAGCACAGGGACACTCTTGGGACTTGTAGCCAAACAAACACAAGGACAACACTGTCAGCCTTCCTGTCAGCACAGGCACACTACCCCACAGGGATCAGAGTCAAAAGGAAGGAAGTACGGGCATGCTGGGAAGGGGGGTGTAGGCAATAGCATGATGGGAGTTGTAGTCACAGATATTGCTCACCCTCACAATTGGCCCATCAACACCACTCTGAACCATGCTCACATCACAGGGAGTGGATAAGGACTGACAATATGGCTGACACTGGGTACTGCTGTGGGGAGCACAAAGCCCTGCTGGGAACTGTGCACCAACATACAGCAGAACACCACTGAATGACTGAATGACTGAGAGTCAACCTGAACCCACTGCAAGGGTGGCATGCTTCATGGTGGGATAACTGGGCTAGGTGGAGAAGGATGGCCGGATGTCCACCAAATACAACCAATGCTGGCCATGCACACACCTCAACATTCACATTGAAATGCCCCAGGTATGCAGGACAATGTGCTACACCAATATCAACCTCTTACTGTGACAACTTAGGACAATGCAATGTACATGCCCACATCCAGAGGTACAGTCACAACTGTCAGGTGTGTGAACCATTGATGCCTGTAGAAACATAACATACAATGTGTGTCTCATCCAAATACAGGTGATGATGATGGGGACACAGCAGCAGGCGAGGAGGAGTCCCTGTCCCAGGCTCCGGGGGACACTGAGCTCACTGGTGTGGAACAGCCTCTGCCCTCCTCGGATGGCGAAGACCTACCTGGCACCTCCGGTATGAGTCATCATGCAGCACCAGCAGGACCAACATCTGCACCCCCTGCACCCACCCCTCCAACAACTGCCAACACACAGACCACCCCCGCCGACACGGACAGACCAAGGACCACCGATGATAACAGCACAGGGCCCCAGGCCCACCGTGGAGCAACGGACAACAACACCACTAAAAACCCCAAGGGGGCCTTGGGTCACCTGTGCGTGCCACCGCAGGTCCTGCACGTGTCGCCAGGGGTGGTGGGAGGGGTGGTAGACATAGGTCGCTGCTTGCAGAGGGGTCTGGACTGCATGATGACCCACAACTGGCACGCATTGCTGATGCGTACCAGGATAGCACCGGAGAGGTCAGACAGGTAGTGGGGATCCTCAAGGACATACAACAGCAGCAGGCTGCCCATCATGCCCGCTTGGACTCCCACATGTCCCGTGTGGAGACACACATGTCTCGCATGGAGTCCAAGTGGGACACATTGCAAGAACTCACAGCGGTGCATAGGGACATATTGACATGCCTCCGCCAGATTAGCACCAACATGACCACACCTCCCTGTGTGCCCAAAACATCTGGTGCTGCAACAACTGACACAGCCACAGGGAGGGAGGAGGACTCTGACAGAGACTCCCCTGCACCGCCGCAGCCTGCACGTGAGGGTCCCCCCCCAAAGAAGAGGGGTCGTCCGAGGAAGGAAAACTAAGAGGTTGATGGCCACGTACATCCCCCAGGAAGCCAACACCTGTTCCGGAAAATCTCCTTTGTGTGCAAACTTTTCACCCTGTCGAATGCAACACAACTCTCCCACATGACATGGGGAGTTCAAGTTGGACTAATGTATCACATGACTGTGGACTACACTCAGGACATTTCTGCTACCAAGACTTCCAACTCATCTGGGAACTTTGGATCACAATCCCAATGTACAGCACCCACCATCCTGTGCACTATACAAACACACATTTCTGTAAATAAAATCACTAGTACACCATACTTGCCTCTGTTGTCATTCAAATGTGGATACTGTTATGGTGATGATGATCTGCTAAATTACACTGTGTATGCTAACTGCTACAGCAAGTACAACACCGTCATGTGAGTCATGGTGACGTGACACATATGAGGGAGACACACCACTAGGGCTACACAACACAGAGACACCAGGGCCATCGGACTCATCGCCTACAGTGATGTTGCCAGGAAATACTGTGGAATGCACAGACACCACACCTATTCAGAGTCTGTGTCAACTAGCCCACAGGTGCATTAAGCAAATGTCAGTCAGATGTGTGACCACAGACAACGCACATCCCAAAGTGAAGCACAGGTTTATTACACATTTGCAACATGTTGTTTCCACTACAAATGCAAGTTAATCGCACGTGGCAGTGGCCACACAGTCAACAAGTGCAGAAGATATGAAGTCCAGGGGTGTGTGGCACATCACCTGTAGGGAAACTACTGCTGCCACCCTGAAAGCTGAATCATGGTGTCGGGGGATCCAAGTTGACCAAAGTACTCAGTAAGCACCCTGTGAAGGACAGACATGACACACAGTTAAAACCACTGAAGAACAGGACAGAACTGCAATACTCATGCCCAATACATGTCACAAGACAAGTACACAAAACCAAGTTAGCATGTCAAAACTGTTGGGGAGTACATACTACCTGTAAGGACACATTGCTGCACGCATCCAGTCAAGTAGCACATGGCCACACTCAAACAGCACCAGAGCACCACCCACACATATCATGCAAACTCACATCATTCACATTACATCTCCCTGGATACTCACATTCAGTTGAAGAAGTTGGTGATGAGCTGTGTGCGGACATCACCATCACCATCATCATCATCATCATCATCACTGGCATCGTGGTCCAGGCCAGGATCCTCCACAGGTGGCGGACGTTGGTCATCGTCATCCAGGATGAGAGGCAACTCCTTCCGCACTGCCAGGTTGTGTAACATGCAGCAGACGATGATAATCTTGCACACCTTTGCTGGGGCATATGGGAGGGCCCCTCCTGTCTTGTCCAGGCAGCGGAAGCGGCTCTTCAGGAGACCAAAGGTTCGCTCAATCACTCTCCTGGTCCGACCATGTGCCTCATTGTAGCGCATCTGGGCTGGTGTCACAGGGTTCCTGAGGGGTGTCAGCAACCACGGCATGTTGGGGTATCCGGAGTCACCTACGGACAGACAAGTGCACATTAGCTGAGTTGGAAAAGTGGGCGGTATACTACAGAGCAGAACACACACAATGGTACAAAGTCAGTACACACCGACAAGCCAGGCACGCTGGTTCTGAATCTGTGCCATCATCCTCGGGATGCGACTACTCCTCATCACGTAGGCATCGTGTGCTGAACCAGGGAAATGGGCACACACATGTGTGATGGTCATATCTGCAAGACATACCACCAGAGCATTGATCGAATGGTAATGTTTCCGGTTCCGGTATGCCTGCTCATGTGCCTGTGGTGGTACCAAAGCCACATGTGTCCCATCAATGGAGCCAATGACATGTGGCATCCTCCCCAGGGCATAGAAGTCACTCTTGACGTCAGTGAGTTGTTGACGTGTAGGGAAATAGATGTACTGGTTCAGGCATCTCAACATTGCCTCCAAAACATCGCGTAGCACACGGCTGAACATAGTCTGTGACATCCCACCGGCAGTCGCCACAGTGTGTTGAAAGGTACCGGTGGCAAAGAAGTGTAGGGCTGCCATTACCTTCACCTTGGGGGTCAGCGCCGTAGGGATACGGCTGGCCAGGTTGCAAATGTGGTGCCAAGCGCACTGCCAAATCCTCAATCAGCTGCCTGGTGAAGCGGTACCGTCGGATGCTGTCACGTTCCACCATCGTTGCCAGGTCAGGGAATGGTCTATGGACAGCTGGAGCCCTGCAGTGCGTAGGTTGAGGAAAGAAAGATTGTCAGTCACCCCACATATGTGCCATTCACCATACTCAATTTCACATGATACATCATTCACGAGACACAAGTACTTGATGTGTGTGCCGTTCTGTTCGCACATAACTCGCACCTACATGGCCATCATCTAACTACTCAGTACAACATGTGTGGACAACAGGTTCCAGGTTGTGCTATGGGAAACTCATTAGGCTGTGTCACAGTACCCATTTACTGCTGTCACGTTCCACACACACCACAGTGACATGTCTGAACAGATGCGCCACAGGCATCACAGCTCATTGACAGGTAGATTCCCAGTGACCCTGTCTTGCCACATGGACACTGGCATTACATGGCGTATCATGTACACGTCAGAAAAACAAACATGACTCCCACAGGTAGTGGCCCCTGTCGCCTACGCAGGACAGACATGGACGCCAGTGACGCACAACATCAAAGTCCATGCACAAACAACGTTGATGTGGAGACTGTCTCCCATCGTGCACATGGAATCAGAGACATCGGAAACACAACATGCACACAGACTGTGGAGGGACATCACTATTGTGGCAATGGGTCACCCTGTGACGTACATACCTTCCCCCATGGGACCCAGGGGGTATGTGACATGTCACACACATACACAACCTGGAAATGTGACCATGCCACATGCTCCGAAATGAACTGTTGCACATCACAGTGGTCATGTGCACAACACACAAAGGAACCTGTCCCCATTAACACATGCACAGCCTGGGTGTGGCTGCCCACAAGTGCCACCACAGAAACCACATGTTAACCCCCATACACAGAAAAGGTAATGCAGCCTTACATGCCTTAGGAAACAGTGTGGACTGGGTGTGGTGTTGTAGGTGTGCCCCTGGGTCTCTGGCAGGTATATGTGGCTGGCATACGTTCACCAGTGACAAGCATGGTGACATATGCGACTGACCTGTACAGGTACGCGTTGTACAGCAATGGACCGATCTGTGTGCCCGGCCAGCCCATTGCATATGTTGTGAGCGGGTACGCGTTGTACAGCAATGGACCGATCGGTGTGCCCGGCCGGCCCATTGCATCTGTTGTGAGCGGGTACGCGTTGTATCCCGAAATACGCGTTGTACAGCAATGGACCGATCGGTGTGCCCGGCCGGCCCATTGCATCTGTTGTGAGCGGGTACGCGTTGTACAGCAATGGACCGATTGGTGTGCCCGGCCGGCCCATTGCATCTGTTGTGAGCGGGTATGCGTTGTACAGCATTGGACCGATCGGTGTGCCCGGCCGGCCCATTGCATCTGTTGTGAGCGGGTACGCGTTGTACAGCAATGGACCGATCGGTGTGCCCGGCCGGCCCATTGCATCTGTTGTGAGCGGGTACGCGTTGTATCCCGTAATACGCGTTGTACAGCAATGGACCGATCGGTGTGCCCGCCCGGCCCATTGCATCTGTTGTGAGCGGTGCACGCGTTGTACAGCAATGGACCGATCGGTGTGCCCGGCCGGCCCATTGCATCTGTTGTGAGCGGGTGCAGCGTTGTATCCCGAAATACGCGTTGTACAGCAATGGATCGAACGGTGCGCACGCGTTGGCTGGGGCCTGGCATGGCAGCGGACGCGTATTCGTAGGTTCAACGAGTCTGATGCAGTGAATTCAGTTGGCCAGCCACAACAATGTTGCAAAATCATGGGTGTCATGAACTTGGATTTTGAAGGATGCTGTGGGCGTGTATTAGTGCTGCTATTCCATGGATTGGTCAGATTCAGAAGATGCAAACGACTTGGACCTATCACTTTGGACACATGGGACAGTATCTGCCTCTGCAGCACACATATAATGCTGGCTGTTCCCCTGAGAGCTCACTTGCCTGCACTACATGCTCCAGGACGACATCTGCCACCAACACTGCTGCTGTCTCTGCATCCTCTGGCTACTGCAATGGCACGTACTGTGGAGAGAGCCCCAGCCTTCAGCCTTGAGGAGAACCAGGCCCTGCTGGACAGCCTCCTTCCACAGTACAGCAAGCTGTATGGGACACCAGGGGAGCAGGTGAGTGTGCTGTCCACTGCCTTTCTAATTTAGCATGTTGTCTGACTAGCAGGACTTACAGTGTGCACACCACTGGAAAGCATGCTCACTGAGTAGTTCTGAGCCCCCAAAGTGTGTAGTTACATGCACTGAACAGGTACAGTGCAGTAACAGTGCATTCCAACAAGGTTTACTTTCCATGCAATGATGCCATGTGGTAACTGCTGGCAAACTGTTCATAGCCATCGTTGCACTGCCTGTGTACATCATGTGCCCCAGTGATTGAGACATGTATATCCAACTGTGTGATGCACGGATATGTTGCATGTGTAGTAATGGCATTTTCACGTTGTCATCCTCACAGGTTGATGCCCACCAGAAGCAGAAAATCTGGCTGACCATCACCTGGGCAGTAAGATCCGTGGGGGACTACAAGCGCCGGATCCGCAACTGCCAGAAGAGGTGGCAGGACCTTCGAGGCTGGACCCGGAGGATCGCAAGGGTCCAGCTGAAGCTGTCGCCTCCTCACAGGAGGGGCGGACACCGGACCCTGACCCCCCACATGCTCAGGATCCTGGCGGTGGTCTTCCCTGTCCTGGATGGGCAGCTGAAGGCCAGACAGCAGCAAGGAGGGGGTGAGTCCATGACAGCACTGTGCACTTTGTCTGACATGCTATGTGCCCTCCTCTTCGCCTGGTTAAACTTCCACAGTACATCAGTCTTGTGGTCCAGGACCCATGTCCCTCTATTGTGACATGCCCACTCCTCATCTGATACGCATATGTGTGGCCCTTACAGTCAGGAAATTGTGTCACTTGGAGACTGTGTCATTGCATTTTGCTTTGTCCAAGGTGGGGGACAGCATTTGTTCCGGTGACTATGTTGTGGGATTCATGGGTGGGTCAATTGCTCACACAATGCCCAAGTCCTGACATTTAATCTGGGTGTAACTTTGATATGTGGTCCACTTGCTGATCTGATTCACCACATGTCCCTGGGGTATTTGGCACACCCCCATGCTGTGGGTGGGAACAATGTTTGGGCCTCAGGTGTATGTATATCAAGTGTGTCACACATGCTTAGACACCTGCCTACTGTCCAGGACTCATCCCTCTTACAGGTGGAGCTGGACAGTCATGCCTACTCCAGGGCATACAATAGACTCTGTACTCCCACTCCTGTGGATCATCTGACATGTTGTGATCAGTGACATGTTCCCTCAGGTGTCTACCTCTGTGTCAGTGTGCTGTGGCTTCATTGCCAGGACTACTGGTATGTTTGTCGGTTAGGGTTCAGCATGCCATCTGAGATGTGACCATGTGAGACGATACTTCTGTGACTTATAGATGTTTGATCACTTGACTGTGCACACAGGTGTATGCGACTGTGACTTTCAGGCAGCTGTTATTCATTCACAGCACACTGTGAGGTGCTCAGGTTCTGGGAGTTGTGTTTCATGTCCCCCATATGTCCAATTGGCATGACGTGGACAAATACTAGTTCAGATGATGTGGTGTGTGGGGGATGGACATGTGCACTTGTCAGTTACATAACTTGCATTCCCCATGTCCTAGGATTGTGACACAGTGCAGACTGTTGTTGGCAGGCTGCCATGGCCATGTGACTGGAGACAGTGATGTATGACTTTGCAGGCATGCCTGTGTCATGGCATTAAACTTCCTAAGAGTGATCCTGCAGGGGAGTGACATGTGCAACATGCACCCCATTGTGTCATGGACTATCCGGACATGGGTGCATCATGGTGTCTGGTGCTGGTATGCATCACATGCATTTCTATTTAGACTCTGGCCATCCCTTTCTCTGGACACCTGCACTGACTCAGTGGCAAGAGATGTGATGTGTGCATGTTCACATACTTCACTGTGTTCCCTGCAATGTCCAACAACTGTGTAGGTGGTGCATGTGTCCACACTGGGGTCTTACCATCAGACAGGCACCAGACAGATGGGTGCAAGGGCAGGAGGGGTGTGAGTCCCATGGTTGACCATCAGACTGACAATTGGCTTCTCCAAATCTGTGTGAGGAGTTTTGGCAATGTTCTACTAAGGATGCCAGGGCTGGCTCTGTAAGTGCTGTACTTACTGTGGTGTGTGCGGTCAGTGCAGGTGACTGATGTTTGTCTGTTTCCCTAATTGTTTGCAGATACATCCACGGCCACAGGAGGGGACAGCTCCATGGACCAGGAGGAGCAGCGGAGCCAGACTGGGTCAGCATCCGACGAGTGGTCAGAGGGACCCAGTGGCACGGAGGGTGAGGGGAGCCACACTGAGGAGTCCTCAGCACCATCCACCTCAGCTGAGGACCACAGCAGCTCGGAAGATGACTCCCATGTGGAGGCGGGGGTCAGCAGCCACAACACCCCCGCTAGTCTGTCTGGCCCCGCCACCACCACCACCAGCACCGCCCTCCCATTGGCTCCAATTCCAGACGTCCGTGGAGGCTCCCGTGTTCGGGAGCGTGTCTCCTTCGTGCCAGGCACCGCACCCCCTGCCCCTGTGTCCCCTGCTGCCCTGAGTGAGGAGTCTGTGTACCTACTTCGGCAGCTCCATGTAGGGCAGACAGCAATGCTGAGTGTCCTCCATGCACACACCACTCTGTTGACACAGCTGGTGTCGTTCATGGAGGGCATCTCGGCGGGTATGTATGCCCTACAGAGGAGCAATAAGTCCATGGACTCCTCCCTGACGGCAGCAGTGTCCCTCCTCCAGCAGTCCCTCCCACCTCCTACCTCTGCCCCATCCACACTTCCTGGCACCCTACCTGTCCAAAGCACATGCACACCTGCACATTCACCCAAGCACACAGACACGAGCAGCACAGACACACCCAAAAGAAAGGCAAGACGTGCACACAAGCATCCTCAGGGGACAGATACCACACACACAGAAGATGGGGAACAGACACACATACAGGCATCCACAGTCACTCTGCAGTCCTCCAAATCCTCTCCCTCCAAGACCCCTTCCCTTGCCTCACCTGCAACCCCACCTACACAGCAGGTCTTCCTGTGTGACCTCGGCCTCTTCCCCTCCGATCCTGAAGATCCGGCATACCAGGGGAAGAGGAAGTCCACCCACACAGAGGGGAGTGCCCCTCGCCCCCGGACACCCTCCCCCAGGCGTAGACAGACTGAGGACCCCATTCGGAAGTCCCCCCGGACCAGAAAGGGCAAGACTCCACCACCACCACCACGCAGCTCCACCACCCAGTCTCTCTCCTCCATCCCCCAGGCCACCACTCCACAGGTTCCACTGCCACACCCTGACCCAGGTTCCCCCACACAACGATACCGCATCCCCAAACTGCTTAGGCCCTCCCTCCCTGCCACTTGCTCTTCCACCCCCAACCCAGACGCTCAGCCTGTTTGTGCCACTGGTGTGGAGACCGGGTCCCCCCTCTGTCCTGCCCACCTCATCTGCCCCCCTTCTACTCCCTTGGAGGCATGCACTGTAGTGGAGTCCACAACCACCCCGTCTGACTCGGGCACTGCAGTGGTGCCGGCCCCCTGAGTCAGACACCTCCACTGCAGTTGCTGGTGACACTCCTGCACCCACCACCCCTTCACTGCCTCACTCTGGCATCCCCTGATCCTGTCCCTGCGGTGCCTGGCCTGCCCCTTGTATGCCCCTCCAAGGGGGATGTCCCCTGTCCCTACCAGTGCAGGCAAGCAATGGGTGACAAGTTGTCACATGTCACCCTGTTGGGACTGTGTATTTGGACTGGCCATTGGCCTTAGTTTAATTTGGACTTCTGATTTTTTGTTGACATTTGCTGAATAAAGCCTATTTTTGTTTACTTGTGGTTTTTCTTTTGATGTACATGATGTACATGGTTATCATCATGCATTTGCAGTTGTAATAGTGTTCAGATCAGGGAAATGAAGTGTTGCAGTGATGGACTCCATGTGGTCCATGGGATGTGTGTCCTGTTGTAGTCTGGATCTATGGCATCCTCTGCTGCAGTCTGAGGGTGTGATGTTCAGCATATGACACAGGGATGTACGTTTTGCATTTGTAAATTAACATCTTTGTCTTACAGTGATGCACATCTGGTGGGCTTACCACTGTTCAATGTTCCTATTTCCCTGACTGTGTGCCCATCTCCACTGGACATGCAGTTTAGCACACCAATGTTGAAGGACTCATCAGTGTATACAGTGCACCTTGCTTGACACGTGTTTTGGGTGTATGCAGATGACTGACGTGACACTCCCGTACCCAGGCTGATGTGAGCAGAGCCTTCAGTGTGTTGTAGTTGTTGACTCACTGACCGAGTGTTCTGCCGACATGTTTGAGTCGTGCACAGACAAGGCTTGGCACAGCGGACCTTCCACAGCAGTGGAGTGCCCTCATGGCAGTGTGTAATCCCGTGACATTGCCTGGGCCCGTGTTTTGTGTTGTGTAAGCATGTCTGTGCGTGTACCCTTCCCTTTTCCTACACAGGCTGTGTCCCTACGGATGTTCCTATTTCTGATGCTTGCTGAGTTGTTCTGTGTTCATCAAGCATCTTGGACCTGGTTACTCCGGGATGTGGGTGCATGGCTAACTAAGGTTCATCAGGTTGTCATCCCAGGTTGTCTTTGTTGTCAGGACTGGGGATGTGGGCAAACGCAGATGGGACACATTCAGGATTGCCCTTTGCACTTGTTGGTTACACATGTAATGTAATTTACAGTCTATGGTAGCTTTCAGTGATTGTGACACGTTGTGTGTGTGACTGCTGCCACTCCTCAGGGTCAGAGCTGCAATGTTGGAAGTTGTGTACGTGTGTTCTTTGTGTGTCACCTTGTCTTCTTCATTGGTGTGTGACTATGGCCAGGATCCCATCGATTGTGGTGGATTTCATGCCATGCCCATGTACCGCGTAGTGTGCAGTGTGTCAGACATTCACAAGTCTTGTTGACTGGCCATGTGTGATGGGTTTCTGCACCTTAGTTCCCCCACCACCCCTGGGATTGTCATGGGTGCATGTGCAATGTCACCAGTCCATGTGAGCTTCACTGCTGCACATTGGTGGAGATCAAGGTGTGTGGTGTTGAGTGTGTGCAAATGTGAGTTGTTGCACGGCTAGACCCCTACCTCCATATTGGCCATGGCTGGCAGGCCGTGCTGTTTGATTTGTGCTTGTGTAGGTGTGATGGTAGTTTGTTGCTCAGGACACATGGCTGTGGTTCACAGTGTGAATGACATCTACCTTTGTCATCACAGTAGGATTATCATGCAGGGTAGTGTCACCACAATGTGGGGTCCCTGGGGGTTGTGCTGTGGTGGGTCTGTCTCTTGCTGTGTTAGTTGCTGTTCCTACTAGCTTGTGTGACATGTGTAATTTGGGCTCCCTCTCATCTAACAATGCCTCTTTGCCCACTTTTGTATGGCACTGTATACACATCTGTGTAATTGGAATTCAGGCCTCCTCATGTGTTGTGTGGTTGCCTGGGGACACTGGCACACACCTCCATCACCTGTTGTGTTTGATATGCAGTGTGGGTCTGCCTGTTTGTGCATTTGCACCACTGCATTGGCATATCTTGAGTGTACCATTGGCTGTATGTCGTTTGGTGGCTTTCCCCTGCTGTCCCTGGGACTCCTAGGTCATCAGTCAGCACAATAATCATGGTTTGTATGTCCCATTGCTGCCATGGTATGGTATTTGTTCACCTGACATCTACAGTCTCCCTAGGATATCTACATTTGTGTGTCCATTGGTGCAGATATGTGGGTCTGCATTATGATGGTCACTTCTGTCATTGTGTTATTTGTGAATGTTGACAATGTGAGCCCCCATGGGTGATGTTTGTATGCACATGGCCAAAGGTATGTTTTATTTGCACTGCACTGTTTGCCTCACCCAATCTAAGTTGCTATGGGACACAAGCACTACTATGCCACTGATGTGTTTGTTGTTGTGTGACCAGGAATCATCCATGCAGTTTGGCTTTGGCAGCTTTTACCCAGACTACACTTCCCTTTTGATCACTGTGGTGATGGGGCTTTGGGCCCCATTGCCACACTGTTCAAAAGGTGCATCAACTATGGACCCCACACTTCCCTTTTGGTCACTGTGGTGATGGGGCTTTGGGCCCCATTGCCACACTGTTCAAAGGTGCATCAACTATGGACCCCACACTTCCCTTCTGATCGCTGTGGTGATGGGGTGTTCAACCCCATTGCCACAGTGGCCATGGTCGGCTTGCATTGTGGAGGCCACACACATTTATGTGTGACACATGTGCTAGGGGGTCACATTGTATGTTCAATGTCATGTTCAGTGTTGTAGGCATTTGTCACAGACTACACACGCTTGTCATGGTGTTGGGGGGGGGATGTAATTTTCAGACATTCCTTATGTGGGAGTATGCTGGTTGTGTCATGCATTACCCGTCCTATGAGTAGGGGTGGAGGTAGTGGCAGGCATCCAGCCCCCTGAGTAGGGGTGGTGGTAGTGGTAGGTATCCAGCCCCCTGAGGGTGGGGATGGTAGTGGTGACAGGCATCCAGCCCCCTGAGGGTGGGGATGGTAGTAGTGACAGGCATCCAGGCCCCCTGAGTAGGGGTGGTGGTAGTAGTAGGCATCCAGGCCCCCTGAGTAGGGGTGGTGGTAGTGGTAGGCATCCATCCCCTAAGGGTGGGGATGGTAGTAGTGACAGGCATCCAGGCCCCCTGAGTAGGGGTGGTGGTAGCGGTAGGCATCCAGGCCCCCTGAGTAGGGGTGGTGGTAGTGGCAGGCATCCAGCCCCCTGAGTAGGGGTGGTGGTAGTGGAAGGCATCCATCCCCTAAGGGTGGGGATGGTAGTAGTGACAGGCATCGAGCCCCCTGAGTGGGGTGGTGGTAGTGGCAGGCATCCAGCCCCCCTGAGTAGGGGTGGTAGTAGTGGTAGGCATCCAGGCCCCCTGAGTAGGGGTGGTGGTAGTGGTAGGCATCCATCCCCTAAGGGTGGGGATGGTAGTAGTGACAGGCATCGAGCCCCCTGAGTGGGGTGGTGGTAGTGGCAGGCATCCAGCCCCCTGAGTAGGGGTGGTGGTAGTGGTAGGCATCCAGCCCCCTGAGGGTGGGGATGGTAGTAGTGACAGGCATCGAGCCCCCCCTGAGTGGGGTGGTGGTAGTGGTAGGCATCCAGCCCCCTGAGGGTGGGGATGGTAGTAGTGACAGGCATCCAGGCACCCCTGAGTAGGGGTGATGGTAGTGGCAGGCATCCAGCCCCCCCTGAGTAGGGGTGGTGGTAGTGGTAGGCATCCAGCCCCTGAGGGTGGGGATGGTAGTAATGACAGGCATCCAGGCCCCCTGAGTAGGGGTGGTGGTAGTAGTAGGCATCCAGGCCCCCTGAGTAGGGGTGGTGGTAGTGGTAGGCATCCATCCCCTAAGGGTGGGGATGGTAGTAGTGACAGGCATCCAGGCCCCCTGAGTAGGGGTGGTGGTAGTGGTAGGCATCCAGGCCCCCTGAGTAGGGGTGGTTGTAGTGGCAGGCATCCAGCCCCCTGAGTAGGGGTGGTGGTAGTAGTAGGCATCCAGGCCCCCTGAGTAGGGGTGGTGGTAGTGACAGGCATCGAGCCCCCTGAGTGGGTTGGTGGTAGTGGCAGGCATCCAGCCCCCCCTGAGTAGGGGTGGTGGTAGTGGTAGGCATCCAGCCCCCTGAGGGTGGGGATGGTAGTAGTGACAGGCATCCAGGCCCCCCTGAGTAGAGATGGTAGTAATGACAGGCATCCAGGCCCCCTGAGTAGGGGTGGTGGTAGTAGTAGGCATCCAGGCCCCCTGAGTAGGGGTGGTGGTAGTGGTAGGCATCCAGCCCCTGGGGGTGGGGATGGTAGTAGTGACAGGCATCCAGGCACCCCTGAGTAGGGGTGGTGGTAGTGGTAGGCATCCAGCCCCCTGAGGGTGGGGATGGTAGTGGTGACAGGCATCCAGCCCCCTGAGGGTGGGGATGGTAGTAGTGACAGGCATCCAGGCCCCCCTGAGTAGGGGTGGTGGTAGTAGTAGGCATCCAGGCCCCCCTGAGTAGGGGTGGTGGTAGTGGTAGGCATCCATCCCCCTAAGGGTGGGGATGGTAGTAGTGACAGACATCCAGGCCCCCCTGAGTAGGGGTGGTGGTAGTGGTAGGCATCCAGGCCCCCCTGAGTAGGGGTGGTGGTAGTGGCAGGCATCCAGCCCCCCCTGAGTAGGGGTGGTGGTAGTAGTAGGCATCCAGGCCCACCTGAGTAGGGGTGGTGGTAGTGGTAGGCATCCATCCCCCTAAGGGTGGGGATGGTAGTAGTGACAGGCATCAGAGCCCCCTGAGTGGGGTGGTGGTAGTGGCAGGCATCCAGCCCCCCTGACTAGGGGTGGTAGTAGTGGTAGGCATCCAGGCCCCCTGAGTAGGGGTGGTGGTAGTGGTAGGCGTCCATCCCCCTAAGGGTGGGGATGGTAGTAGTGACAGGCATCAAGCCCCCCCTGAGTGGGGTGGTGGTAGTGGCAGGCATCCAGCCCCCCCATGAGTAGGGGTGGTGGTAGTGGTAGGCATCCAGCCCCCTGAGGGTGGGGATGGTAGTAGTGACAGGCATCCAGGCCCCCCTGAGTAGGGGTGGTGGTAGTGGTAGGCATCCAGCCCCCTGAGGGTGGGGATGGTAGTAGTGACAGGCATCCAGGCACCCCTGAGTAGGGGTGGTGGTAGTGGCAGGCATCCAGCCCCCTAAGGGTGGGGATGGTAGTAGTGACAGGCATCCAGGCCCCCCTGAGTAGGGGTGGTGGTAGTGGTAGGCATCCAGGCCCCCCTGAGTAGGGGTGGTGGTAGTGACAGGCATCGAGCCCCCCCTGAGTGGGTTGGTGGTAGTGGCAGGCATCCAGCCCCCTGAGTAGGGGTGGTGGTAGTGGTAGGCATCCAGCCCCCTGAGGGTGGGGATGGTAGTAGTGACAGGCATCCAGGCACCCCTGAGTAGGGGTGGTGGTAGTGGCAGGCATCCAGCCCCCTGAGTAGGGGTGGTGGTAGTGGTAGGCATCCAGGCCCCCTGAGTAGGGGTGGTGGTGGTGGCAGGCATCCAGCTCCCCCTGAATAGGGGTGGTGGTAGTAGTAGGCATCCAGCCCCCCCTGAGTGGGGTGGTGGTAGTGTCAGGCATCCAGCCCCCTATGGGTGTATATGGCATTGGTGATGGCCATCCCACCCCTATGGTTCTGCTGTTGCTAGTGTACGTCATTTGTGCATCCCTATGTGTGTGTGACATATTTCGGGTACTTGTCGTTTGTTTGTATTGTTGGTGTTTGACTTACCGTCTGCGCCGTACGCATCCGTGCCGGTCCCGGTAATAGATGTAGAGTATATGTAGGACCTGCGCAATGGGATTCATGCTTGGATCGTCTCGTTCGGGTTTCTCGTGTCTTCGACTCGTACTCGTAGCAGGCTTGTTCGTCTCGTAGCCGCGAAACGGAGCTTATGTACGGCTCGCCCGGATGCTCAAACGTCCCGGACGTAGCGACGGGTTCGGCGCGTACGGAGTGCGCATCGTACTCGTCCGGCCGGAAGGTGCTGTGTATTTGCTTCCGTACGACTCGATTCAGCGTTTACGGATCCGGCTCGGGCGGGGAACAGGAGCTGAATTGGGTAAGTACGGCTCGCTCGGAAACTGGGTTGTTATACGCATCGTACTTGTTCGTCCGGACGAATGTTCGAATCGGTCGGGAAACACGCAATCGGCTGGGTTTTTTTCCGGACGAATACTGTTAGGTGCGCTTCCGGCCGGGATCGGAATCGACCCTTAAGTTTTAAAACCTCAAATAAATATAATGGAGCAAACTTTGTTGATTAAAGAAAAGACGAGAATTTTATTTTGTTTGTCATGTCTATGTATTAATGTTAAACTATATTAGCATGGGCCTGATTTATAATTCAGCAGACAGATTTTACTCCTTTAGGGTGGCGGTGGGCATTACCTCTGTTATTCTAAGGGACCTGACAATCTCAGATGTCTGACAACCTCAGCCTTTCATGGCAAGGGGGTTCAGCATAGACCCTGGCCTCACCCTGCCCACAAGCATCACCTACAGTGGGACCTAAAAATAAAAGCAAAAGTGGGGTGGGGATCAGTGGGTGGCTGGCCTCCCGCAGGGGGATGGTTGACCGTGGGGGGTGGCCCACACCCTGCATGGCCTAAAGCTATGTCCAGTGAGAGAGTTGCGTGAATATGATAAAACAAAAAACAGAAATTCAAAGGTTAAATTGATGTTATAGTATGGTAATACAATTTTTGTTTTTGTAAAAGAAAAACTCAGAAACTCACAGAAAAAACCAAAGTTTAAAATGAAGTTGTAGTGAATTGCGGTAATAAGACTTTAGGTAATGTTTAAAAAACACTAGAAATTCACTGAAAAAAACAAAGGTAAAGTGATGTTATAGTTAAGTCCCCCACCATGCGCTGCTTATGACCTCACAAATTACATGACTCATGACATATTATATGAATATCCCCAAAAAACATCAACCACCCCTTTATAACTAATGGTCCTTTTTAGAACGAATCTCAAACCCAAAAAAAGAACTTGCCTTTAATGAAGCATTGGGCTGCAGCAGGTTGGGCGCAGGGCCTAACTGCATTTCCTGTGCCCATGTGTCTGTCCATATTGTGATATTGTGCTTTATCACAATTTGATCATCTCTACCGTGTTTGGGTGCATTAGGATATGCAAGTGTCTCACAAACGTAGGTATTACTTGCAATCTGCAAAAAGGAGTGGTTGTAATCTTGCATTACAAAATGTGGGATATCACATTATTACATTTGTGTTCTTTATATGAGCAAGACACACTTGTGATATTGTTGGTGAACTGAGGTGTGATCTAGTCATTTTATTTTAATTGGTATTGTGCATTGTAAAGTATGCTGATGATAATTAGCTATGTATGTTGATAAGGTTCAGTTTGCCTTGTTTTTGGGGGAAGTATGGTGAACTAAATGTATTATATTTTTAGTACCATGCAAGTTGTACTAGAATGACAGGTGAATTTCAGCCAGTGATATTTAGGTATACATGATTAGATGGTGTAGTTTGGACCATCATGCATACAGCGTAGATATTTGTGTAATTGATGTTTAAAGTGTAACATATTTTGGCATATGTCACACAGTTTGCTGCCACATCATGCGAGGAGGTGCATATTTAGCACAATGTTGTATAGAATTTGCCAGTTGTTGCTCATCAACATATGTTAATTGTAGTAGTATGAAGTCATTAAAGCTAATCCTAGATTATCAGTTAAACTTCATTGTGTTATAATGGCCACCTCACACTGTTTGATTTGTATCTGATTTCCCTTTTCTGACTAATTTGATAGTGATAAAAGCAGACCAAATGCTTTATTAAGTGCTTTACGCATCAATCATTACTAAACCCAATAGGCTGTACTTGGCCTTGGTTAAATGTTTTTAAATGGAAAATTATTTCTATAGCCTGGCAGGCATTGGTTTGCTAAAGGCAAGAATAGGTTTGCTAAACAAATGTAAATGAAAAAATATAATTTGCCTATAATTTCAAAAGAACATCATGGCTGATTCCCTGGCAGGTATGCTTAGCCCAGGTATAAAGCAGGGAGGTGTAGAAACGGTATTTATTTTAGGACAAAATGGTTTTATTGGCTCAACGAAAAGTTACTATTGGCTTTCAATTATTAAAAGGTGAAGATATAATTTAAAGAAAAAGGGTGACTAAAAACATTAAAACATTATAATAAATGGAAGTGGAAAGCATTAGTTAAAGTGCCCACCCTTTTTGGCAGTTAAATTTAGGTGTATTTGGATATGCAATCAGGAGCCAATAACTGAAGTGAAGTGACCAATTCCCCCCCCCCCAGATGTAAATGATGAGCTCAAGTAAAATGCGAATGACAGTTTAACAGACCAAATGTATGGACAGAATTATGAATTTTCTTAGGATGTTTTTGAAAATCATGAGTCTGGTGAGACAGCTAAATCTGTCTCTTGACCAGAAATAATATGCACTGGCAAAGCCAATAGGTCTGCTGCTGCCTGCAGCATTTTAGCTTTGTTCGTGCCTTTTTCACTTTGCCATTGTGTTTGTTAAACTTATTTTTTGGGGGGACCTGCCCAGTCCTCAGCATTATGAAAAAGTTGGGGAAAAGCACAAATATTTTATTGAGCTTAAAAAACACACTTTACAATAGGACTCCGAAGCACTGTACGGATCTTCTTTGTGTGTAGATTTCCTTCTTGTGAAAGAGCTGAATGCTGTCCATCACAGTAAAGTTAACCAGTGGGTGAAAAGGGCCAAGCCATTACCCTAAGGCTTATACTGTAATGGGCTGAAGAAAAACACAACAGCAGACCAATAGATGAAGAGGGCTGTTAGATAGCACATATAATCAAGAATATTATATATAATTTGAGTAGAATCATTGGGGCATATCAACAACGAGGCGATAGACAATTATCGCCGCTTTAGCGTCCGTTTTCGGACGGAAAGCGGCGATAATTCTATCGCCTAATCAGCTAGGTCACGCTATCGCGTGAATCCCTGCACTATCGCCCTTCCCCCAACGCCCATCCTTGCATCTCAAATGAGATGCAAAGTGGGCGTTACTGCGCAGTACCCCAGATGGGCTACGTTGTAAATATCGCCGATGTGCACATCGCGATATTTACAAGGCAGCCCACAGGATTATAGCAGACGTTAGATTTTGGCGAAAACGGCCGTTTTCGCCAAGATCTGACGTCTGCTATAATCCGACTTACTATGTTAGCCATAGGAGGTGGATTCTGCTGATACGACCCTGTGGGTCGTATCAGCAAGGTTATCGCCCTTTTGCAGGGAACATCGCTGGAAAACCAGCGATGTTCCCTGCAAAGGCGATAACTATCGCTATCTCTGGTATTTTTATCGCCCTGGAGTAACGCGTTGTTAATAACGCGCTACCAGGGCGATAAATGCCAGAGATAGCCAGCGATAATATAATTATCGCTACGCACGGCCAGCGATAATTATCGCTGGCCGTTGATAATATGCCCCTTAGGGTCTTGGCTAACAACAGACCTAAAAGGGAATTTAAAGTTTAATTTGAGGTTTTCTTTCTTAGATTCACAGAATAATAACTTGCATTGCATAGGCAAATAGATCTGCTTTAGGAAGCTGCTGCTATGAGCAATTTTGTGTTTGTTATGGCACGCATATACCACAAAATAGAAAGAAGGGAAAAAATACATGTCACCACCTAAATGTGTAGGCCATAGGCTTGCAATAAAGACTTTAAATTAACCCTGGGCGTAGATTGCGTAGTAGCACTTCACGTAGCTACGTGAAGTACATTTTGAACTACACGTAGCTATGCAAATTGCATAGTGCGTAGCTGTGTGTTTGACTGCACTGTACAATAATTGCCAAAGGCATCTTGCACAGTGCAAGTTAGAGATAAAATAAGTATCTCTGGGGCATATTATCAGCGGCCAGCGATAATTATCGCTGGCCGTGCTGGCGACGTAATTCCCTAACGCAGGCTCCCTCTGGAATTTATCGCCCTGGTAGCGCGTTATTAACAACGCGTTTCCCCAGAGGCGATAAAAATTCCAGAGATGAGCGGAGATTATCGCCGGTTTGCAGGGAACATCGCTGGTTTTCCAGCGATGTTCCCTGCAAAGCGGCAACTAACTCTTGCTGATACGACCCTGTGGTCGTATCAGCATAATCCACCCCTATGTCTAACATAGGTAAGTCAGGATTTTAGCAGACGTTAGATTTTGGCGAAAACGGCCATTTTCGTCAAAATCTAACGTCTGCTAAATCCTATAGACTACCTTGTAAATATCGCGATGTGAACATCAGCGATATTTGCAAGGCAGTCCATCCGGGTTACGCCCAGTGACGCCCACTTTGCATCTCATTAGAGATGCAAAGGGGGGTGTCGGGAAAAAGGGTGCTAACATGCAATTATGCATGTTAGCACCCTCTTGTTGATAGGGCGATAGTTTTATCTCCGTTTTTCTGGCTTTTAAAGCCAGAAAAACGGAGATAAAGTCCTTGTAGCTATGCCCCTCTGTCTTTATATGCTAAAATGCATATAGCATTTCACAAAAGTGAAATCAATAAATTAACAAGCAGTGAGAGAGGTGATGATTTTGGTATCCTCCCTAACCTAGGGAGAGAACCAAGCAGATGCCTTGAAAACAAAAAGCACATCTTTTGAACGATTCAGTGGTGGTTCCATCCTCTTAGGACCACCCCAAGCACAGTTATTGGCAAAAATACAATCCCAACCAAAGGCCCTGCAAAGCATTATGGGACGAGATTAGCAGTGGGCAGTGAATATTATAGTATCCAATATCAAAATAATTCTACAAAGAGCTGCAGTTCCACTAGTCGTTACTAGATGTCCCTCAAGAGTCAAATGCAAAAGCTTCATGAAAGGGTTTCAATGCTTTTGCATTTGACTCGTGAACATCTAGTAGCGACTAGTGGAACTGCAGCTGATGTATTAATAATTTCAATGCTTTTGCATTTGACTCGTGAGGGACATCTAGTAACGACTAGTTGAACTGCAGCTCTTTGTAGAATTATTTTGATATTGGACACTATAATATTCACTGCCACTGCTAATCTCAGTCCCATAATGCTTTGCAGGACTCTGGGATTATGATTTTGCCCATAACTGGCCTTGGGAGTGGTCCTAGGAAGAAGGACCACCACTGAATCGTTCACATGATATGCTTTTTTGTGTTCAAGGCATCTGCTTAGTCCTCCCCTAGGTTAGGGGGAACAAAATCATCACCTCTCTCATTGCTTGATATTTTCATTGTCAAAGTTCACTTTTGTGAATTTGTTAAATGCTTTTTAGCATAGAAAATTGCTTTAACAAAGCATTTCTATGTGTTTAATATACTGCTGCTACGTTGATTAGTAAAGTTTTTTACTCTGCTACGTGCAATTTGCGTAGTGCGTAGTAACACAAACTTTGCATGCTCCGTGAGCGTAGCAAACTATTATGCCCAGGGTTACTTTAAATCTGATTTTTTAAAAAGCAATAGCATATAGTTTTTGTAGGATAGCTGGAGTGCTTCCTCCCAGATAAAAATACTTAGAATGAGCAGAAAAAACCTTCTTAATTTTGGTGCACAGGAAAATTTCATTCTTTTTTTTTTTTTTTTACAAAGAAAAGGTATTATTAGTTTTGAATAACTGTAACCTAAACAACAGGGTTGCTGAAAAAAGAAAAAGAATATAATGAAAAAGGTATCAGCATATTCAACTTAATTGTAAGCAGATGTGCTAACAATCTGTCATTTACCTGAGGGCGATTTCCTCGGGAGCAGGAGAGTGGTCCACAATTCCCGACACTAATACCAGTGAAGTACAAATCTGCCTCTAGTATCAGCAGGGAGGAAAGGGGAAGGGGACTCCTCAAATCAGGTGCGCCTGCTTTGTAAATGGACAACCCTTTCGTTTCGGCTGCTATAGGAAAAAGTACCTATAAAACATATAGCAATTATTAATAGGGACATCCTGAGTCATACTTATCTATATTTGAGCACATAAACATAAACCACTATATATATTTCATCACGGTTCCTTTTTGCCAAATATTGCAGCGCTCAGTCTGGGTGCGGTATCCTGCAGCAGAACCACGCTGCTTAATATTCTCAACACAATCCTTCTGGTCAGAGGGACAAATGGATCGCACTCCCGTAGTTTTTTGCAATTTTTGTTTTATTTTCTTTACATCCTCATTTGCATTGCTATTGGCGGCACGATCTACGCGTTTCGGTATCTACAAATACCTTGCTCACGATCAACTGACCGCTTGTCACCGCCTCATACATATATTCAAACAGTCATTACTTCATTTCCTGTTTGGTGATACAAGCGCCCCTTTGCATTCTGGGAGATGTAGTTTTTATACGTTACATACGTTTTAAATACTCGTGATGATGCTCATGATGTATTACATAACCATAATACAAATGTACAATGTCATAATAATGCCATAGATCGTATTTTCTCTTTTTTTTACACAGAGTCTTCAAGGTCCCTCTTTTACTTTTCAGCATTTTTCATGTAATTACTCAATTACCCTCCTTCTTTCCCTCCAGTGGGACTTCGAGTTTATTCCACCCCACATTTCTACATTATTTATACCCCTCTAGTGGGACAAGTGCAAACTTTGTATACCCCAATAATTTGACATTTTTTATATATCCCTCCAGTGGGACGAGGGCACATCTATTTAATTTGGGACTCAATCTGGTCTGTGTTCATAATTTATAACAATTTACAAAACTTTTAGCATTTTTTCAGAGCCATCACTCTTTACATTATACTGAGGGGAAGTTATGTTCTGAGTCATTATAGGTGAATGTACAGTTCTTCTGACTGATTTAAACCATATGGTGTTATTGTTCGCAGGTTTAAAATGTGGCGTGATTCTTTCTGTCGCAAGAGTTTTTCTCTATTGCCACCACGTTCTTTCTTCGCGACAGTTTAAATTCCATAGAATTTCAGTTGTTTCCAGTTACTCTGATGTTACTGCTCCATATGCTTGGCCACGGCGTTTGTTCTGTCCAGATGTATAGTGGCTCTGACGTGTTCTATTATTCTTTTTTTCAACTCACACACGGTACTTCCTACATACCTTGATGGACACAGGCATTCCACTACATATATCACGTATTGTGTCTTGCATGTGATTAATTCTCAAATTTCCCAGATTTTATTATTAGCCATTTTCACTTCTTTTGTTTGTTTCGCAATCTGGCAAGGCTTGCAAGCATGGCATTTTAAAAATTCTTTTGTTTTCAGACATGATTCATCTTTTTTCTTTCCTTTGAAATGACTGTGGATTAGGTGATCCTTTAAGTTTTTAGCTCGCTTGTAGGTTATCGTTGGATGTTCTCTGACTATTTTACTCACAGTACCATCTAACTGTAATATTTTCCAATTTCGTCTCAAGATTTTGACTATTTCGTTACTTTCATGTGAGTAATCCGTTATCAACCTGATAGGCTCAGGATCCACTTTTTAGTCTTTTTGCTTTGGAACCAAACATTCTTCTCGTGTTTTTTCATTTGTTCTGTCCCAACATTTTTTGATTATACCTGTATTGTATTTTCTTCGTTTAAATCTTTCCGATGTGGTTGCACTGAGGGGCATATTAGCAAGACCCACGTTAAAATTATCGCCGTTTTAGCGGCAGGAAACTGCCGCTAAAACGGCGATAATGGGCTTGCTAATATGCGTTATGGATTTCCAATAGAAGCCCAGGTTAGATGTCCTGCACATCTAACCTGGGCTTCTATTGGAATTCCATAACGCATATTAGCAAGCCTATTATCACTCATTTTAGCGGCAGTTTCCTGCCGCTAAAACGGCGATAATTTTAACGTGGGTCTTGCTAATATGCCCCTATGTTTTTTGCCATTCCTCCTCCTCACTGCATATTCTTCGGATTCTGAGGAATTCCCCATATGGGATGCTGGAGATTAGAGACTGTTGATGGAAACTCGTTGTTTCTAGGGTGACATTTGTTGCTGTGTTTTTTCGATGCAACGTTGTATGTATCTGGTTTCCTTTGATGTAAATCTCTGTGTCCAAGAATACTACTCGTTCTCTGCTTATTTCATAAGAAAACTTTATATTTGTTGCACTGTTGTTAATGATTTTGAAGTATTCCTGGAATTCCGATGTGCTGCCATCCCAGATGATGAGTAAATCATCAATGTACCGTGTCCAACTGATGATTTTGTTCAATACATGATCATTTTTTGTACTCCATGCCACTTCTTTCTCCCACCATCCCATTGCTAGGCAGGCATAGCTGGGACTAAAAGAAAATCCCATTGCTGTCCCACTTTTTTGACGATAGACTTCTTCACCAAATACAAAAATATTTTTAGTTAAGCAGATCGTGATCATATCTAAAAGCATTTGATTGTGATCACCGAATTGGATGTTTCTTTCTTGCAAGAAAAAATTGCATGCATTTAGGCCCATGTCATTCCCTATGTTGGTATAAAGGGATATGACATCCATTGTTACTAACCCTGGGCGTAGTTCGCGTAGTCGCTCTACGGAAGCTGCGAAGACGTCGAGCGCTACGCGAGCTCGCATAGCCTCGCGAGCGTGCGTAGCTGCTTGGCGCGCCCGTTCGCGATGCGTTTTTCTTGCTCGGGAACGCGTTTTACGTGCTCGGGGGCTCGAACTTACCCATGCGGTCGCCTATGGGCGCGGCCATTTTGATTTTCACTTGTCCCGCCCGTTCGCGATCCCTTATTTCCTGTTCCGGGTCGCGTATAGCGTGCTCGCGATGCGCATTCCATGTTCGGGAACGCGTTGTGCGTGTTCGCGGCGTTTTGTGCGTGCTCGGGGAGAAATATCGCGCGAACTTACCCATGCGGTCGCGATGGGCGCGGCCATCTTGTTTTACCACTCTATGCTATGGTTCTGGGCCTGCTTTTCTATCCTCCCTCAATCTTTGCAATCCTTAGTTTTTTACACTGTTTTTCAATTTTTCTTTATTTCTTACCTATCTCTCTCTCTGCCTAAGTCTATATTTTGCATTTTTTTCTACTTTTTACTGTGTTTTTTTACTTTCCAACTGTTTTATATAACTTTCTTCTTTAAGCTCCTACTTCTTCCCCTAACTTTATTTTTCCCTTCTAACTTTTCTTTTTCACCTCCTCCCACCCCAGAACCATGGCGAAGGGTAGCAGCAGCGGGTCAAAGAAGGGCAAGGGCGTGCGCCCAATCGCCGCCTGCCTTGCGGCAGACTGCGCCCCGCAGGGGTGCAAGCCCGCCAGCTGTTTACGGAGGAGGAGGTGGCCGCCCTTGTTTTTTATTCAGCGCCAACTCCCCTTGACCTTGGCAGCAGGCGGCAGGCCAGGCTCCGGTTACCCGACCCAGGAGCGTCACCGTCGGTGGGCGAAGGTGCGTCGGGCAGTGTTTCGCTGCTCCGCGGTCCGGCACACACATAACCAGCTGGCCCACCGGTGGTCAGACATTCTTGACCGGGGAGCAGGACCTGTTGGACCTGCTAGGTGTCGAGGTCGTGGGGCTTGGTGAGTAGCCAATATATATAGTAGTATAAGTATTGTGATTTGTGTATACATTTTTTACAAATAATAACAAGAATAATGCTGCTTACATTACAGGTAAATTACGTTTCAAAATCTTCTGTGATTGTAGGACACAGGTGCTGGGCGGTACTCTTACTTTTTTGCAACTTTGCGCTCGCTTGTCATTATTATGTAAGAGTTTACTTTAGAGAACTTCAGTTAGGTAATGCTATTGCTAGAGAGACTGTAGTCTTTCCTTTGTCCTCCTGTCAAATAGTGGTGGATGGATTTGATACTAGGTTTAGTTACTATTAGTTGATAATTTTTGAGCGGTCTGCGTGACGCATCCTCTGTCACTGAGTGCTGCTTACCCCAGTCCTTTTGTAGTTTGTTTAGTGAGTGGTACTGGTAAGCTTAGCTTAGCAGTGTCAGTCAGCTGCAGAACATCAGACGCAACCAACCAACAATTTGATGTATGCATTATGCACTGACTTTATGCATGTGTCCTCCTTCTCACCTATGCATTTTTGATGGAAATAAAAAATTGAAATGCATGCTTAATGAACAATTGGCCCGCCTGGAATAGGTGGGCTAGGTCAGGTGGTACTTAGGCTTAGTTAGTGTTCTGGATTTTATTTGAATCAATCAGAATGGAACACTGAATTAGTGTTCCCCAATAAGTAGACTGTCCGTGAATTCCGCAAGCCAGTAGGCGATCGGATTAGATAGGTCAATTTTATAGCAATTTTTGTTTCCTAAAACGTTTTTTGAGCGTTTTTTTTAAGATAATTTATTTGTTTCACAGCAATCATTAATGTTTGTGTCTTTCTTTTTCTTTATTATATCTTACATGATCACTGATCTGCAGCACCCAGGGGCAAGAAGACGGGGTCCGAGTCGGCGGGACAACCACCAGAGGACCGCTCCTCTACCGAGGGCCCTGCTGCTGGTCCCAGTAAGTCCTCCAGTGGTTATATTAACAATTATATTGCCCTAACTTTTACTGGACCTTATTTATTCTGAACTATTAATTCTGGCTCCACTCCCTAATTATCTTTTTTACAAAGATTCTTTGATCTTGACTTGACTATCTGTTTCTAAATTCTGGTTATCCCTGCCTCTAAGTTCTAACTGCCTCTGCTATGAATGTCTGTACTCTGTACTACTAATATTAGTCTGTCGCTAAGCTTTCCCAGTTTGCATTGCCACTCTTTGTTGTACGGTTTTGAATAAAACTCAGATTGACCAATACTAATAGCTCTAGCCACTGAGTCCAGTCCTTTCGGTTTGTCCTCTTCTAGGCTTCTTAATCTTGAGGCTTTGACAATTACCACAAACAAAATGCACAACCAGATATTTGACTATTTTTGATAGGATATAGTACATACTACTTGTATTCTGCACAGCCCCATGCAGAACTATGCACAATGAAAGAGGATGTTGGTGATGAGAGTTTGGAACTTGGACGTTCCTCACACCTCAGTCAGAAGTGAACCCACAATCCCCTGAACGACTAGCTAGTGTCTCATTAGGTCCCCGAACCCCCACCCGAAGATACCCAATGATTATGATTCCACAACCCAGAACATAACACACTTTCGCTCACTCACTCGTGTAAGTCCACACCACCACCACACCAAATACCACATAGTCTATGTGTAAGTTCAAAAGGTTTATTTTCAAATGACAACTTCTGTAGGTTGTTCTATAAAATTCAGTGTACTCCAGCCAGCTCCAACAGCAAAATGCATAAGATTAAAACAATAAAAATTGTTGCAACAAGTGCATGATGATATAAGACAAAAAGATCTGTGTGAATTCTGGGCGACTCCTCACCGTAGAACGTAGAATTACTGGTTACATGCATCATTCATAAGCTCTGCAAATCTCTGGTTCGTACTCGTAGAAGGGAATCCTCTGCCTGAGAAAAATGGTGCGTGTTAAATTTAATGCAAGCATTTGTCAGTCCTGCCAAAAAACTGTAACATGTTACCTATGGCTAAGTAATACGGACTAACGGAACTCCATAACAAAGTGGCTTGTTTTCCTGACCTCTTGTACGCAACGCTCAGACAGTAGCTGTATGTGCTCATGTGGGCTCAAAAAGGCGTCTTTACTGTTACTGCACAACAAGCTGCGAGGTAACATGCGCAAAAGACATGAAGCGAAAAATGGTTGCATGGCTCAGGCTAACTTTGCAAAGAGTAGAGTATAGTATAATAATGACCTTAGGGACCATAATAACACTACTAGTGTCTGTCTACTGACTGTACTCTAGTACCCGATTTGGACTATTGAATGTGATTTATAATAATAAATATGTATTAACCTTTTTTCAATCTTGCTAGTGAAAAATAATAAATAGGGGGAGGTGTACAGGCATCTAAAAATGTGTCATGTTTTTGATAGGCGTACTACCGACCACCAGTGCCGGTGGGGCCAGCGGCGATGGCGTTGCGGCCATTCCGGAGGGGGCAGGAGATACAGGGGGTGAGCCAGCAGCAGTGGCGGGCGGTGGTAAGTTATATTCATGACTTATTGACATTGCACTAGCTGGAAGGGTGTGTGGAATGGACTTCACTCACTGTACTGTTGTTGAGACTTATTAGGTATGAAGTTGTAGTGAACATTATACAACGGTTAATAAAGAAGACACCTTTACTTAGCAGCATGAGCAATGCAGTACCAATAGCATTACCAGCGTGACTTCATTAACCAATGGCCTCTTATATCTGACTCCAACTCAGCTGTGAAAGTTTTATGGAGGAGACTAAAGTCAGATCAGATGACCTTGATGGATGTGTTGAACAAAAAGGGAAAGAAGGGTGGAAGGAGGAAGGGCGGGCGAGATTTAATATGATGACTGGCAGAGAAGGATACGTTGGAAGCATGGATAGGTGGCTGATAGGAATCAGATGCATGTGTTGTTGAAGGATGGGTGGAAGGTGAAAGAAGAATGGATGCCTGCCTGGGTGGGCGACACAGTATGGGTGGATACTGTGGATAGCAAGAATCATCAGCGGTGTTTGGGTGAAACTCAAGCCAAGGCAAGCAACGGGTGAGTGGACGCATGCGTTGTTGTTGGTGAAACAAAGTAAGGTTTGTGGAGAGATTAAGAAGAATGATTGACATTTACTTAGAATGGATGGATGCCTGTATGTATTCATCATAGACAGCATAGGTGGAGACTGTCACGGGATGCTCAGTTTTAGGGAATGTTAAAGAAACCGCGCCAGCGTACCAAAGCCGATGTGGGGAGGGGCAGGGTGGGGGTAGTAGTAAACAATGTATTACGCGGGCAAATACAGGTAACTTTACTGTAACATACAAATAAATAAAAGTGAATTTCATTGTGCGCACTGCACCGCCAAATGGGATGCAGTGTGCGCAACAAAATTAGTTTCATTTATTTATATGTTTACTTACCTGTAATTGGCCGTAATCCATGGTTTACTACCCCCATCCTGCCCCTACCCACGCCACCGCTCGGCCAAACTCCCGAGTCCCACCAACGACCGCTACTGACCTTATGTCGTTGTCCCATATAAAAGCAACGATCATTGGATCAGATATATAATCTGCCTTTTTGTAGTAGCCAAGGCACTGTGAAATTGAGCAATTGCCCTCCATGTAACAGAGAGAGTATGGCCAGTGCCACCCGTAATAGAAAAATACGAGCTTCCCCACCTGCAAACAGTAGTAAATCAAACTAATGTTACTCTGCGTCATGACTCGTATGTTTGTCTTGGCTTCAAGCATAGATGACCGAGCTGGCAATGCCGGCTACAACCAGGTTATGTCATTTCCCTAAACTAGAGATAAGAAGAACACTGGTGTACTGTGTACTGCTTGGAGTCCATAGTGCTAGTATAATGCCTGAAACTCCCACAAATGTTAGAGGCCGAGGAAGTGGGAGGATAGATAGATTATTACCACAAATGTTATGTACTGTGCTTCTTGCTAGTGCTACTGTGCCATTATGTGTTGAATTAATTTTGTGTTACTGTTTATGTAAGAGTACTGGTTACAACAATATTTTCTTTCTTTCTTTTCCCAAGACAAACCATCGCGGAAGGAGTTGGCAGTCAGGGCCCGGCGCCGGAAACTGGAGGCCATATGCCGGGAGTACCGGAGGCTGGTGGCTCTGGCGGAGGAGGAGGAGGAGGCGGCAGCAGCTGCGGCCTCGTCCGATGCCCCGGGCCCCAGCCAGGCCCCAACTCCAGCGATGCGGCGCCGCGGTCTGATAGCCAGCCGCCGCAAATCATTAGCAGCCAGCACTGCTGCTGTCCCCCATTGTGGATGCCACTGCAGGGCATTCCGCAAGAAGATTCTCCTCCGGATGGCACGGCAAGAGGAGCAAATGGAGGAGCGGGTGAAACTCCTGGTGGACAAACACCTTAAAGCCCGCCGATTATAACATCGAGGACCCTGTTGCTTTGCCCCTTTTTATTCCTTGTTTTGGTGGGTGGGAATTGGGCGTTGGGGTTTCGGGACATTCTTTGGACTTTTTTCGTTTTGGACATTGGTTGGGGTTAGGGAGAGGGGTGGGTCAGGTGTGGGATAGTTTATTTTTGTTAGGGTAATAAATTATATTTATACTTAAACATACAATGTTAATGTTTTGTGGGGGGTTACTGTTTTACGAATTAACGTCACATTGGTTTGCTTGCTGCTGCAGGGCCGCAGCCAGTGTTTGATTTAAATAATCTGCCGATGATGTATAACAAACAGATAGATGCGGTACCCTCACCGAGTTATTTGTCCTACTAGTATTCTACCTCCCACCAAACTTATCTTACCTGTGATTGATGATGACTACGTTCGGCACAGCGATGGCTGCATGGTTTCCATAGAGAATGTAGAAGATGCCATGGTTGTGGTGGTAGTACTAGAGTAGACACTGGCAGTAGCATTTGCTAAAAAAATTTAAAAAAGAGACAGTCACTTGCCTGAGAAAAACTGTGGGAGGAGTAGTCGAACGAAGTGAAATACAGTACAGAAGACAACTGCCAAACAAACAATATTGCAGTTGCAACTGCTAAAGTCAAATTAAACATAATGGTGGCGGGGACAGCCTAGTACAAGAAGTTATAAACTGCAGTTGTGCTGTCGAGTGAGTCACTTAACTTAACACAATCGTAATTCGTAACCTTTACTGCTGTGTGGTAGGAGTTTGATGATTAATGCAATCAATGACGGCAATTAATTATGATGTACTACTATTAGCCGTTGACGGCTTGCACAATGCACATAGACTGAGCATGGGTGGCCAAGCAGAAGAAGCTCCTCGCCCTGCCTTGCAATTGAATTAGTGTTGCTTTCACCACATCTGCCCCAGCAAGCGTGTGATCAATTGGTGTACATTTTATGTAGTCACATCACACCTCAATATAAATCACAGCCCGGGGGAAGAGGGTTAGGGTTTGATGAATGGATGGGAAGGGGGGTTTGGGGAAAGGTTTGAAAATGAAAAACAGTATGCATGGACAACAAAAGCAAAGCGCAATCTTGGCAGACGACCATGATCTTATCCAAAAAATCAATAAAGCGAGAAAAGGGAAATGCATGCGTTAATGATGAAGATTAGATAACTTGATGGTTAATGAGTAGTACATAATAACTCCTACTAGACAATTAGACAGTACAGGGCACCAGTATATTCTATTTCTATGCAATTTGCCTTGCCTTTAATATGCCCTCAGAGACCCAAATTCCATGTTGTACTGGGCTTACTTGTAAAGATAGCAAAGACAATTAACAAACATTTGTAGGGATCAATTAGCAAACAAACACACAACACACAGTCCTAATGATTGCAGAGAAAAAGGAATCAAATTAATTAAAAGATGAATGATGAATGATACTAAAGTTACTGTATTATCATGCTAAAATTGTGGAGTTGAATCTCGTCCTTCCTCTTGGTCCTATCTTCCATGGACGCTCCGCACATCAATCTTGGTGGCCTTCCTGATGCCGATTGGTAAGGTAAATGTGAGTTGTGTCTCCCAGTATAGCAAGCACAGGGTAAAGGCCGGCCTGTAACGTCTAGATGGAAAAACAAAAGGGGTATTGAGAAATCAATGAATAAAAAAAAAAAAACATCAGTTACGGTGGAGTCCAAGAAGAGAAGAGAGAACACTTTCAGAGTGAGGCGGCTTGGATATATCGTGTAGATTCTGTTTACAGCATTAAGCTACAACAACAACAGGACAGAACAGGCCCACCACAGCACCAGCCCGTGACCCAACCTCCATTTACCTTAATTTTTGACATAGCCAGACAAAAGGCATACACAGCAACTTAGCATTTTCCTAATTAACTGACAAAATCAATGCTCCGCTGTCAGTCATCACTACACTCGACTAGACCACTACATGGACATGTAGGTCTGCTGTGTTTACTACTTTCTTGTTGAATTGTTGTGTTTATGTTTACCTTATGCCACTTCATGAAATGCAATTAGTCCTTGAATCATCTCCGATCCAACTGAATGACTGCGCGCGAAAAGATAGTATGGTCATCATCATGGTGTGGTACGTGTTGTCCAACTACAACTCAGTCTGTATTGTTGACTCCGATTAAGTCCATATTCCATATTAAAAAATTGCAACAGATATTGGCCTGCACCTGCAGTAGTAGGAGTACAATTTGGTTATTAAACAACAAGAAAGGAAACATTGACTGTCACTTATTTACTTGAGTCACTTTGTAGATTAACTAGTAGAGTAGAGTTCGACTTCATGCACAACATCAACAACAAACAACAGCAATCGCTCACAGTCTGCAAACATCCAATGCATTCCATCATTACCTGTCTTGCTCTTCTCTTTGGCTGTCAGATCATCAGATGCCTAGTGATGACATTTTTTTTTGTTTTTGCGGGGCAGTGGCCTCATCATTATTACTCCAGTCCACATTCATTTTGAGTGTTAGGCGCTGTTTCGGTTTTCGTCGTATTCATCTGTGGCACCTTTGTCACAGTTTAAGTTGCTTCCCATGGTCAGCAGCACTGTGATGATGGTCCGCGGCCTGTGTAGTGCTCATTGCTGGTCATTTGAGTTTGCACAAATGTCAGCAAGTTTCTTCGAAGAGTCTATTGTCTTTCTCTGCCAAGTACCTTCTGTCCTGACAGTGAGGACCTTTGGATGCCTGCTGAGGCTGTAGCCTTCAGACACTGATGAGTTTCAGCTTGAAAACAAAACGGAGGATAGCTATAGTAGTCACGTTTCACTTCTAATGGAGGCGGGACTGGTAAAGGCAACATTTATTGTACTAATGTCTGGCTTGATGGAAATGTACTCGTGCGAGACAGGAAGATGAAGCAGGACTCTGAAGAGTGGACAGTTAAATGCACAGACGTGCAACTCCAATAGGGAAATAAAAAGAAGACGATGGTGATGGTTTTGTTGTGATTTGATTTGAACCAGAAAGACAGATACACAGACACATAAAGGAAGGAAGAAAGCAACAATTTGAAAGCCTAGTTGTCAGGGAAGAGGAGCTCGTCCTCAAACTCTGGTGGTTCGGACAGAAGTAGGTCCTGTAACGCACTATTTACGTCATCCAAGTCGCTCTGCTCTTCCTGCTGTGATTCACGTATTTTGTAATCCGGTGGTATAAAGTGCTGATTCATTTTGATCATGGTTAACCTCTCCACGCTTTGGGCCGAGAGACTGGTCCTTTTCGAAGTTACAATGGCACCAGCAGCACTGAAAACACGCTCAGAAGAGACACTTGCGACAGGGGAAGCGAGATACTTTATCGCCAGCCTGCTGAGCACTGTCCATTCGCTTCTTTTCCCATACCAATACACCAATGGGTTTCCATCCATGAAGACCTCTGTTGGGTCATCCAGATAGGCCTGGACCATCCGCTCAATGTTAAGGGGTGCTCGGATGTGCTCGGCCGGTTTTGCCTTTGCATCAGCACTGGACTTACCATACCCCTGCTGTAGAAACCAATCAGTTGCACATTGTGCTGCGGACGATCCTGTTCTTGATGTTATTGTTGGTGTAGGTGACTGCTGGGAGGCAAATGCACTGCCCTCAGGCTCCGAAGTATAACTTGACTCTGGATGCCCTGTAGTACTGGTTATGGCCTGTGGTGGGGGCCTGTAATTAACAGCCGTTCACTTTCGAAAATAGTTGCTTCCTTAGCTATCAAAGTTTTGTAGTTGGCAACATCCACTTCCGAAAAAGGAATTACTGCCTTGCTGTTCAGAAATACTTTGTACCGTGGATCCAAAATTGTGGCACTAATGTAATGTGGTTGTGACAACATTTTATTTTTAATCCTTGTATTTTCCGATAAGCGAGCGGCTAAGGTCTCCGCCAAATGATATGCGTCTTGTTTGTCATCCACACCTGTGTACGTTTCAGACACATCCTTCAGCTGTTGCTCTAGCATGTGCAACAATGGGATAGCTTGGCCCATAGTACAGTCCTCCCTGCTGACTTCACGTGTGAAGATCTCAAAAGGAAGTAGCATCTCAGTCAGGCATTTAATGAGGTCCCATTGAGCCATCTCAACGGTCATGCCTCTCACAGTAGGTTCCCCTATTCTTTGCATGACATAAGCATTGAGTGGTATGTACAGTTCAAACAGACGATCAAGCATATAATAAGTTGAGTTCCAACGTGTTGGCACCTCCTGGATGAGCGCTTTGACTGGCAGTTTATGCTCACGTTGAATGACCCTCAGCTGCTTCCGGGCTTTAAAAGAATGGCTGAAATGTGTGCATATTCTTCTGCAGGTGACCAGTAAGTTGCTGACTTTTGATTCATTTTTCAAAAAGTCTTGAACAACAATGTTAATGCAGTGTGCCAAACACGGGACCCTGAAATAGCCACCATTGCGCATGGCCAAAACTACATTACTGCCGTTGTCCGTGGCAACAAAACCAATCGTAAGCCCTCTTGGGCGCAGCCACTCAAAGACCTTGGTGTTAAACTCTTCCAAAATGTTTGCAGCAGTATGAGATTTCTCCATGGCAAACATGGCTACAGTTGCATGTTTGCGAGTGGCATGAAAAATCTCTGCAGTATCAACACCAGCAGATAGCTGTTCTCTAACACCCACAAAACTGATCCAGTGTGCAGTGATGCACATGTAATCTGTGGCTTGGCAACTGGTCCACATGTCTGTAGTCAGGTGGATACTGTGAACAGCACTCTGCTTCAAGGCCTTTCCTAGCAATTCCAGCATGTCGTGATGTAGTGCTGGAACTGCAACTCTGGCAAAATAGTAGCAGCTGGGAACATGCCTTTTTGGGCAGATGGTTGACACAAATTCCACAAAACCCAACCCTTCAACAAAAGAAAAAGGGAGAAGGTCCAGTGCTAACATTTTAGCCAGCTTCGCATTGTACAAACGTGCTATTGGGTGGTTGCGTTCGTACTGCCCCTCACCCCCAAACATGCTGATAATGGTAGGCTGCATGGTTTTCCTTTCTCTTAGGCTCAACGCACTTTTTGGTAGTGCGGACCTGGTACTTCTTGGTGTCTCCGGCTGACTCTTACTCTTGTGCCACTGAGATGTTGCTGAAGATGTGTGCAACGTTAAGACTGCACTGCTGGGGTCAGGGACACCTTGTGTACCACTAGTGAGAATGTCTCCCTGTCCTTCCTCTTCCACCGTGATCGGATCTTCTTCTACTCCTTTATCCCCACCAACACCAGTGGTTGCCGTTTTTTTTCTGTCGCGAAGGTGGTCCTCCCAGCTGATCAAGTGGTGTTTTTTCAGATGGGTCATTTGGCCTCCGGTACCATAGTTTGTACCAAGCTTACCACGACTAACAGAGGTATTACAAATGGAGCATATAGCAATGTTCTCCTCCTTTTCGCTAACCGTAAAGAAGTCCCAAACTGGGGAGCTTAACTTTGGCCTCCTGCTGGAGGTGCCACTTCCAATGCCGGATGATCTGTAGGGTGTGTGTTGAATTTGACTCTGTGCTGCTGTACCACTACCTACTCCTACAGAGGTGGTGGTTGTGCTGGATGTAGGTCGCTGCCGGGCCTTTGCTAATGCAAATATGGAAGCTGTAGGTCGTGTTGGTGTTACCTGTGGAGGTATGCGTGCTACATCCCTCGCAGTGATTTTGGATAGAGTAAGAATGTTGGTCTCCATCTCCTCGGGGCCGGGAGTGATGTTCGTGATGACTGGCTCGTCGTCATCATCATCATCATCTTGCTGTTCTACATCGACCTCCATAAGTGTAAGGCTTTCTGGAACCTTCCTTTTCCCTAGCTTGGTCTTGGAACGTGGCTCCCTCTCAGACTCAGTTTGAGGCTTCCAAGTGGCATCTAGATCATCAGAAGGGGGCTTGGCGAAGAACTCGATGGACTACCCCTCCTTTTCCTTGCTGGGGATTTGGAAGACAATGGATCTTCTGAATGAGTGGCTTCTTCTTCTACCTCTGCATGAGGCTCAATTTCCTGAACTGCCCCTACTTCAGGAGGAACAACAACTACTATTGCGGGCGGTGGTTGCGGCTGTTGTTGTTGACCACTTATCTGCTGTGTTTCCTCCTGCGTTGATTGGGTACTACTTTGAGATAGCGATAAGTTTATCTCCGGCTCAGCATCACTGCTTTCCACCATTAGGCTGGCTACCTCTTCTCCACTCATGTGCTTGGCCCTGGGTTGGTGGGTTGGGTCCACTGATGCGGATGTGCTGCCCCCAGCTTGCCCCCGGACACCGCTGCTGCAGGCGCAATTTTTTTTTCCCAAAAAGGTACTGGCCGGCACACCAGACTTCAGTGTCACTTGCTTCTTCTGTTCCTTCTTCTTCTCAATAGCAACTTTCTTGGTACTGGAGGACCTGGTACCTGCTTTCTTTGGGCCCATCTTCTTCAGATGTCAGCAGCACTCAGTTGCAGAGATGTCTGGTCAGTCAGGTCACACGTCACGTTGTGTGTCCAGCAGCAGGATGTCTGTCTGGAAGTGCAACAGGCAATGTTGAGAGACACACCTCCTCCTCAGTCTTTGTGCACCTAAAAGCAAAAAAGCCAGAACATCAGTCAAACATAGCACAAATCAAACAAATAGAATATAGAACTTAGTGTGTGGTGGCCTCAATTATTAAATTTCAGAAACTCTTCCAACAACAACACACAGTGTAGCCATTTGTGAGACGTTGACAACAAGGCCAGGGCTTTCCTGGCTACTGTACACTCTGGAAGAATAAGAATATTAAAGAACTAAAACTAAAATGTACTGGAGCATGTTTGGCCTAAATTTGTGCATCACGTGTGATGTATTATATAGCAGCATCAGGGAGCTGCAGCTGGCAATGGGGATGGATTTGGCAGCAGTAAAACAAGAGGAAAAATGGAAAGACACGCAGGCCTATTTGGCAAAAACAGCACACTAATAACTACCACAACAAAATGGCCCCCAGAAACATGGTGACTCACAGGCACAAGGCACGGCAAACAATGAACTCAAGCAGGCCTATATATGGGCAGACAAAGGATGCCTTATAAAACACACACCGCTTTCATGCAAAAACAAAAATCCACATGGCTAAAAACACTTTGGAAAGTTAGACAACCACTACAACAACACTATTATAATGACAGTACACACGCAAAAAATGCATTTATTTACCACACCCAATAAGTGAAATAGTCAGACCCTCCAAAAAAAGCCAGATTTCGGAATTCAATTTAATCTATTCAATGCCATCTATGGCCTAAATGATGCCAAAGTTCCACAGACTACACAGAAACAGTTTTATGCACCCATGGTGACTACCTCTGGGCCTACTGGCATACTGGGCCGCAAGCTTGGAGGCCTATGGCAAAAGCACAGTGGCTGGTTTAACAAAATGGCCGCCGCCCACATGTCCAGGCCACCCAAAATAACAAAAAGTGAAGACAAAGGACAGGACCAGGCAGTTGGAGACTGTGGGAAACTTGCTACCTCTTGGAAAAAATTGTAAAACAAAAAAAAAATGACTCCTTGATCACCAAACTACATCTAAATGACAACCTGAGGAGTTTTTTGTGCAAAATGAACTAAATCAACATTTTCGAGAAGGTTTACTGATGCTCGAGAGATATTGTTCGCCAGATTGTAAATCCTGCGTGTTCGGCATCGCGATCGTCACAAATTGTCGTTATCGCGCGCGAAAACGTACATTGAGCGCGCGAAGAAGTTAAAAAGTGTAAGTCCGCGTTGTCGCGCAGTGCGGACAAGCCCAAAGTCCGCGAGCTGAAGGCCCAGGGTTACCTACTGGCTGAAAAGGCCTATTTATTTAACAAACACCACAAAAAATAAAATACGCTCCAAAAACCACTTTTACCAATTAAAAACAATGCCATCCATGGCCTCAATTATGTTACAATTCAACAGACAACAAAAAACAGTTTTTATGCACCCATGAGGATGACTACCGCCGGGCCTACTGCCACACTAGGCCGCAAGCTTTGAGGCCTATGGCAAAAGCACAGTGGCTGTTCACACAAAATGGCCGCCAACAACAACAAGAAAAGGAAGACAAGACAGACAATGCAGGCCTAAGGCAAAAGCACAATGCCTGGCTTCACAAAATGGCTGCCACCCACATGGCCAGGCCACCCAAAATAACAAAAAGTGAAGACAAAGGACAGGACCAGGCAGTTGGAGACTCTGGGAAACTTGCTACCTCTTGGAAAAAATTGTAAAACAAAAAAAAATGACTCCTTGATCACCAAACTACATCTAAATGACAACCTGAGGAGTTTTTTGTGCAAAATGAACTAAATCAACATTTTCGAGAAGGTTTAATGATGCTCGAGAGATATTGTTCGCCAGATTGTAAATCCTGCGTGTTCGGCATCGCGATCGTCACAAATTGTCGTTATCGCGGCGCGAAAACGTACATTGAGCGCGCGAAGAAGTTAAAAAGTGTAAGTCCGCGTTGTCGCGCAGTGCGGACTTGCCCAAAGTCCGCGAGCTGAAGGCCCAGGGTTACCTACTGGCTGAAAAGGCCTATTTATTTAACAAACACCACAAAAAAGAAAATACGCTCCAAAAACCACTTTTACCAATTAAAAACAATGCCATCCATGGCCTCAATTATGTTACAATTCAACAGACAACAAAAAACAGTTTTTATGCACCCATGAGGATGACTACCGCCGGGCCTACTGCCACACTAGGCCGCAACAAGCTTTGAGGCCTATGGCAAAAGCACAGTGGCTGTTCACACAAAATGGCCGCCAACAACAACAAGAAAAGGAAGACAAGACAGACAATGCAGGCCTATGGCAAAAGCACAATGCCTGGCTTCACAAAATGGCTGCCACCCACATGGCCAGGCCACCCAAAATAACAAAAAGTGAAGACAAAGGACAGGACCAGGCAGTTGGAGACTCTGGGAAACTTGCTACCTCTTGGGAAAAATTGTAAAACCAAACAAAAATGACTCCTTGATCACCAAACTACATCTAAATGACAACCTGAGGAGTTTTTTGTGCAAAATGAACTAAATCAACATTTTCGAGAAGGTTTAATGATGCTCGAGAGATATTGTTCGCCAGATTGTAAATTCTGCGTGTTCGGCATCGCGATCGTCATAAATTGTCGTTATCGCGCGCGCGAAAACGTACATTGAGCGCGCGAAGAAGTTAAAAAGTGCAAGTCCGCGTTGTCGCGCAGTGCGGACTTGCCCAAAGTCCGCGAGCTGAACTCCCAGGGTTACCTACTGGCTGAAAAGGCCTATTTATTTAACAAACACCACAAAAAATAAAATACACCCCAAAAACCACTTTTACCAATTCAAAAGTAAACAAGGCCATCCATGGATGCCCGGCCTACATGATGTTTAAACTTTAAATTCAACAGACATCACAGAAACCTGCACCCATGGGTACCTCGGGCTCTAGTCTGGGCCTACTGGCTGAAATTCCAATCAAAGAAAAACAACTAGGCCCCTGCAGAAACTACAGGCCACAACAATACATTTAAAAAAATATGGAAATCCCCCCAAAAATGTAGGTACAAACAAGCCCCAATCAAACAAACAAGTACACCAATTCTCCAACTTACTTGTAAAATCTCAAATCCAAGAGTCCTCAAATCCAATCCAATGATATGATGCAGCAGACAGACACAAAAAGTGATCCTTCCAGGTCAAAATCAAAATGCAAGTGAACAGCACATGGACAAAACACTGGGAGGAGCCTGCTGGACAGGAACAGGAAGTTTGAGAATCAGGGGCACTTCCTTCCTCTTGGAAAAAAAGAAAAAGGACTCCTTGCTCACCAAACTACATCTCTAAATGACAACCTGAGGAGTTTTTTGTGCAAAATGAACGAATTCATCTTTTTCGAGAAGGTTTTATGATGCTCGAGATATATTCATCGCCAGAATGTAGTTTCTTCGTGTTCGGGATCGCGATCTTACCAACACTGCCGCCGGAAGTCGGATCGCGCGTCCGAATGACGTGTTCGCGGTCGCACACTCTCGCGGGAACTTGCGGCCGGATTCCAAATCTCGTGGCGCCCGCGAACGGATAGGAAGTCGCGTCGGCGAACGCAGAATCACGGTAGGTCGTTACCGCGCGCGCGAGAACGTATATTGAGCGCGCGATGAAGAAAAACAGCTACGCTACGCCGCAAATTGCGTAGCGCACGGTAGCTTCGCGTTCTACGCGAATCGCGAAGTTACCGCAACTTCGCAGGCTTCGCGAGCGTAGCGAATTTCACCGCCCAGGCTTAATTGTTACCAGCTGATACGAATCTTGCCATGGCGTATTCTGCAGTGACCTCAATAGGTTTCTCGTATCCTGTATGTAGGAGTTGAGTTGAACCACATACTGATTTAAAACGTGGTCAATGTAATTCGCTACTGGTTCCAGTAGCGAGCCTTTTGCTGACAGAATAGATCGCCCCAGTGGTTTCTTTTGATCTTTATGTAATTTCGGTAAGAAATAAATCATTGCTATCACTGGGTGAGTTACTGTCAAGTACTTCCGTTCTTCCTCATCGATCAGGCCCTTGGTCTTCCATTCTTGAAGTTTCTCATCCAACATTTCTTTGATTTCCACAGTTGGGTTCCTTTTTAACTTTTCATAGTATTTAGTGTCTCTTAGTTGGCGGTGTGCCTCCGTGATATATGTAACCCTGGGCAAAGCACTACGCTACGCTCGCGTAGTTTGCGAAGTTTGCGCTACTTCGCACAACGCGAATTGCACGTAGCACAGTGCAAACACGCGTAGCGTAGCGTAGCGTAGTGCAGCGGTCATTTTTTGCTTGCTCGCGGTCCTCAACGTCAAGTTGGCGACCGCGAGCAAGCAAAATGACATCCCGGCGAGACTTTTTCTCGTTCGCGATCAGCAACATCAAGTTGCCGATCGCGAGCGTGGAAAATAAACCTCCCGGCGAGATTCTCAACGCGGGGAGGTCAGGTTTCTCATTGCGAGTGGTCGCGTATGCTCGCGACCGCTCGCGATGAGAAACTACCAGTCCGCGTTGAGAAAGCTGCCGCTCGAGTAAAAATCTACTCGAGCGGCAGTAAAAGACAGCTCGCACTGTGCAAGATGCCGTTTTCAATGATTGCACAGTGCGGACAAGCATCCGGCACTGTGCAATGATTGCGAACAGTGCACTACGCAGTTCGCGTAGTGCTACGCGTAGCTCGCGTAGTGCGAACTGCACTTTGCGTAGCTTCGCGTAGCGCTACTTCGCGAACTACGCCCAGGCTTAGATATATGCCTTGCATTCCCATATCACTATATTTCCGCCTTTATCGGCTACTTTAATTTCAATCTGACTATCCGTTGTTAATTTTGCCAATGCTTCCCTTTCTGGCTTTATTAGGTTGTCTTTATATTTTGAGCCTTTCAATTTGTACAGATCTTGGGTTACGGCCTCTTGAAATAGGTCCAATTTGTTACCTGGTGCTAGTTGTGGGTAAAATTTTGATTTTGATTTTTTGCCACTCAAACCTGCACCTTCCTGTGTGCATGCAATTTGCAGGGGGATCTCCTCACCCTCTCCCGCAATCAGATTCAGTAATGTCAGAAAATCTTCTGTATCCCTGACTGTTAGGGAAGATGCTGGTTTCTTCATTGTTGTACTTTTTTGTCCTCCATTTTTTCCAGCGAAAAACTTTGCCAATTTGATTTTTCGGATGTATAGGTATAAATCTATCCTTACTTGTGCCAAATTCATTCTTTTTGTTGGACAGAAATTGATGCCTTTTTTCAATAGCGTTATTTCTTTTTCTGATATTGGCCTCTTGGATAGATTCACCACTTGTAGTTCATCCACTATTGGTTCTTTCTCTGGTGCATACTCTGAGTTTCCGTCCCTATCTTCTCTGTGCTCCCATTTGCACTTGCGCCTTTTTCCCCTTCTCTTCGGTCTCTTGGGACCCATTTGCGCCCTCTTCCTCTTTGTTGTTGCTGGGAGGTTCGATTTTGCTCCCACTGCCTCTGTTGTAATACTAGGCGCATGTCCCCTAAAAAAGATAATTTTCCAGTGTCTGCTGATGTTCCCGGTTCCCCTTCACTGAGATCTGTGGAGACTAGAGAGGAGGCGCTGTTTGAGATACTTGCTGTACTGTTCGATACCACTTGCTGTTTTAATGTGTCGAATTTCCTCGCAAATGTGAAGATGCGCCCTTCAGCATAATCCGTCGAATCTCGAATGAACTTCATGTGTTTACGTTCTCTCACCACATCCTCATGCTTCTCTATCTGAGTTTCCAGCTCTTCCTTAAATTTGATCATTTCCGTTGTCATTTTTAATACTGCAATTTCCTTTTCTGCTTCATGCAGTTGTTCCTTAATTCTCTCCAATCCAATTTCAATATGTTTCACCAATATGGCAATGAGCCCCAATGAGGACTTTAGGATGAACTCGCCCCATTCCTGTAATAGCTCATTGGATGTATCCTGGTGACTGGGCATTAGCATTATTCTCAAGCCTCTAGGGACGCGTTGTACTTCCAAATACTTTTTTAACGTTATCAGATCCCACGATTTATTTATTTCCTTACGACTTAGTTTTTCCCATGTTCTTAATTTACTCTTGATGTCCGACTTTCCTGATGCATTAATGGAGCTTGTTTCTTTCTCCACATTGCCCTTTTTCAGAAACCGAGGTAAGCGTGTGCTTTGGAAGTATTGAGTGAAGAATATCGCATGAAAGCGAGTTGCCAGTTAACTGTTGGAATGCTTGCAACTGTAGCCAAAAGGAAACCGCAATGAAGTTTCAATGAGGAAAGGCACGGTAGAAAAGCGAATTGTAAAAGTTGTTAAAGCAATTTCCAGTGTAGCAGCAAAGATAATAATTTGCAATAAATCTGTTGGGAAATCATATAGGCGAAAATGGAGGCAAGGGAAGCTAGAAGAAATGAGTTATTATCAACAATGTTCAAAAAGGGCAAATACATATATATATATCTTGTTTCCTTTTGAAAATGAATTCTCTTTTTGTTAGTAATGAATTAGAGATCTTTTATGTTTATATAGTTGCACCGAAGAACCTTTCTGTCACCTTGAAGTGTCTTTTATACTATCACAAGAAATTAAGTTCACATTAGCATTCCTGAAATATTCTTCATACGAACTCTCTCAGTAAGTTCCTTTTTAATATCTTACTTCTTCATGAAATAGATACTTTTTCTCACTAACCTGGGAGTTTTAACATAAAACTCTTGCCCATATGAAGGAATGAGTCACTACTCAGGACCTCCGAAAATGGTTCTGCAAAAGGTGAAACATTGCTCATAAACGGAAGGCTCTGCTACCCATGCGCGGACTGAAGACACTGGTTGAAACTTCATTCTTGACAATGCATTTTTCTTTTCCACATGCACACTGAGGAGATGCTACCTGTCTCTTCAAGGAATTCAGTTGAAGTGCACCGCGCTCAGCTCACTCACGCACGCACCAAGACTTGTCTCTGCTCCTACCACTAGCCTGCATAAGAACTTGTTCAGTAGCAATGTCAGCCATCTTGGAAGTCTCGCGATGTCCCTGAACACCATTTAACTGAGTGTTGAACAGCAACTTGCTACATGGATGAAGTCTCCTCCAAAACGGGTATTGATCAGCAAAAAGGTATTTAGCTTTTTAAAAGTTTTTTCTCAGAGCTAAAGCATTACAGTACATTGCATTCCTGACACAATCACAGATCAAGAAAGTCGATAGCTGAGGTGGGCTTACCTATGGCCCCATATTGCATGCAGAGGTGGACAGAAGTAAAATGTGAATGACAGTTGTTGAACAGATCAATAGATGAAGATGGCTGACCCAAACCTGTCTGTGTGTGTGCATGTGTGTGTGTGTGTGCGTGTGTGTATGTAGTTTTGTAGGTGTGTGTATGGGTATGATGTTGTGAGGTGAGGTTGTGGGGTTGTGTGAGTGACTTTGGGGTTGTGTAGGTGTGTGTGTGTGGTGCTGCGTGAGTCAGGTTGGTTGTGGGTGTGGGTGTGTATGCAGTGGTGTGTGTGTATGGTTGCGTTTGTATTGGGCTGTGTGAAGGTGTCTGCGAATGTGGGGTTGTGTGTATGTGTGTGTGTAGTTGTGTCTATGTGTAGAACCGGGGTTATCTGTGTGTGGGTGTTTGTGTGTGAGTGTGGAGTTGTGGGGGTGTGTATGTGTGAGGTTGTATGTGTGTGGTTATGTGTGAGCATGTTAGGTTGTGTGAGCGTCCATGTGTGTGCTTGTATTTTTTAAGAACAGTGATAGGGATGTGCAGATCCACCAAATGTCCCAAAAACTTTCCGTTTACAGTTTCAGCCACAATGGGTGGTCCCTTTGTCACCCCCAACGTATTCAGGGGGTCAGAGTTCCTCTAGCCTGCCCCCTTGCACTACTTTTGTTTTATTTTTGGAGGGCATGGGGACTGAGTCCTTGAGTCCTAAGATGGCAGCTCCAACAAGCTTTTCAAGTTGCGGTCAGTCAATTAGACTGCATAGATGAGCTGGATCTGTGGCCTGAAATATTTTTTTTTTAACCTAAAGTGCTCAAATGCTACTGACTGGCTATACACCAAATAACAAAAAGCACTCTTTCTCGACCACGATCTAGCTTTCTGCCAAATTTGATGTTATTCCGTGTCTAATTTTCCTATGGAAAAATGAATGGGAAAAACACATTTTGACCCCCCTCTTTTTCTAGCCCCCTCTGCTTGATGGATCACCCTGAAACTTTCCAGAAAGGTTCTGGGGTAGAGTACTTTTATTTCAAACGTTTTACACAGATTTATCAAATAGGACCAAAGTCAAAAGCAAACCAATAAAAACACTTTTCCTATGGAAACGTGGTACTAACTATAATCTCCCTGACATCCGCTATTTTGAATGCCTGTCCCATCCAGTGGTGTCTACCCGTGAAAATTCTACAAAACCAGTTCCAAACTTGTCCGGACACGAACATGTGAGCACTCAGGAGTAGTATTCTATACAACACTTTTAGAGCGCAGAGCTACCCATAAGCATCCCAGTGCTGAACAACAAAAGTTTATTTCCCCGAGATGCACTTTTGCTCGACCAAGCTTTGACCACATACTATCATTTCCAGCTACCAAACGTATGAACATTTCATGAACATAGACAGAGGATTGCCACAAAGTTGTATCATAAAGCAGTATATTTGAGTGTTTAGATTATATCCCAAAGTGCATAAAATCCTAAACAATTACAAATGTCCCAGTGAAGAAGGAACATGACAAAGTGGGTATACAAGAAATATAAAATGTAAAATATTTATATACATTTTTGAGTTCCACAAGCAACCAGTTGTTCATAAGCAACATTTTGGGGATCATTGCATTAGATTGTCCACAGCAAACCAAAGTCCAAAAACCAGATGTCCAAATGCAATGAAATTTGTGGGAAGGACCCACTTCCTAACAACCACATCAAGAATTCTCTCATAAAATAGGTCTTGCACGGCCTTGTAGTATCTCACCAAACTGCCTCTGATTTACCTGACAGCCTTTTGTATTTTTTTTTACCCTACACCTCTTTCCAAAATCGTTTATACCACAATTTACGGAAATAAATAAATGAGTCAAAGACCTATTCATGTTGCGGTATATGAACTTGCACATGCATTAATCTTCAAACTACCACTATTCATGAACCTTATGCATCCCCTGTAATAGAGGGGAATTTTGCAATATCAACTCATAACTTGCACATTTAAATCATGGATCAGCTATTGTATCCTTAGATTTGGGAGTGTCATATTTCAAGGCCTGTGCATAATTAACATTATGAACACAAATATGAAAAAGCATGTATACCATTAAATAGTCTGGAGGCTGCTGAATTTGCAGTTCCCAGACTGCATCTTGTTCAATGCCCCGAAGAGGAGGCTGAGCTCTGCAGGGAGCACCCTATAAAGAGAATACCTCTCCTGCAGCACGGGACGCGTTTTAACTGTCTGGGGGCCACTGAACATGCCATCCCAAACTGCATCTTGCTCCTCACCCTGAAGAGGAGGTCAGGCTCTGCTGGGAACACCACATAAGAGGCAGACCACTCCCACAGCACACACTGAATTTTAAAAGTCTGGGGACCGCTGGACATGCCATCCCAGACTGCATCTTGATTATAGCCCTGAGGGGGAGGCGGAGCTATGCTGGAAGCACCATATATGGTGAATAACTCTCCCAAGCATGGGGCACTATTTAACAGTCTGAGGGCTGCTGAACTAGCTATCTCAGACTGCATCTTGTTCATCGCTCTGAGGACAAGGCGGGGCTCGGCTGAGAGCACCATATAAGGTGCATACTTCTTCCCTAGCGCAGGACGCTTTCAAATAGTCTGCTGTTTCTAACTGCATCTTGTTCATCACCCTTAGGAAGAGATGGCTGTCTGTGGAGAGCACCATATAAGGTGCATACCTCTCCCACAGCGTGGGCAAAGACCAGCCAAGACAGTCCTGTCTGAGCTCATCAGAGACTGGAGGAGGCTGGGCTGCACCTCCCCCTTTGACCTGTAGTGTTAAAGAACAAAAACTCTTGAGGTAATGATGAAGAGGAAGGCATCCATGATTTCGTGAGGTAATTACACTTCTTCATCTCCCTCAATTACATAATTTTTGTCAAATGCAACTGGGACCATTAATGAAGACATTAAATCTGTCAAGGAGAGTTTGTCACAGCTAAGACCCTCACCACAGACATAATATCCCCCTCTTCTCCCACGTTCTTAAAATGAGGGCCCCCTAGTGGCCAATCCGCAGGGCACTATTACTAACTCTTGTGTCACTGAGGACCTATTGATGATTGACCACGACATATCTAGCCCTGTATCTAACTCTTCTCTGGCTAAGAAAAAAAGAATAATTAAAGAATTAACAAATCCCAAAATCTGTTTCTCAGAGGATAAAACCAGCGTTTAATGTGGGTTCTGACTAGCAGACTGAGTTATCAATTACTAGTCTGGAACTCAGCTACAAATTAACTTCGCAACTGTGTTCTTCCCTAGAGGGCCTGATTAAGAATTCACTAGACCCAATAAATTTAAGTCTGAGTAATATTGAACTCCCTTTAAAATAGATTAATGAAGCCAAGTCTTTTCTGGTTGGTGAAGTGATGCTGGCCAATATGAACTTCAAGGATGCTGCTGAAGGCTTGCTGGTCCAAGCAGAGAGCAAGAGACTAGCCCTTGAAGAGAAGCTGCAGGTGAGGGAAGAGCCTGTGTGCAATTAGCCCAACCTGTTTTAGTAAGTGAAGTGCCTTCTACTAAATTATTGGGACAACCTTGAAGGGAGAGCAATAAAGCATGGGGGCCTGTAAAGTCACCTGGAACCACCTTCAGAGATTAAGCTTCTAGGGTACATTTAACTGATGTTCTGACCCTTAAAGCTAATCAGAAAGAACTGGCTGGACTTGAAGAACAATGTTTTTTTATTGGATCTATAAAAATATCTGCAGACACGCTTGTGATTATGATGCCATTATAATGGCGAGAAGGGTTTTTGTGTAGGAATTTGGAGGGGGATTGTGTGGTTAGAAATGCAAAGTTCTCTATATATTTGATACCATTCTTTGTAGGTCACAAATAAACCTTTTTGTTTGCAAGCCAATATAAAGGTTTTACCCCGGGCTACTTTTATAGACCTCTAACACATATGCATCTCCTGTCACATGTGGTTCCTTCCTCCCATGATATTTGTTCACAGCGACCCTTGAGATTACGTTTCCGGAACTCAAATTCATACGCTCCTTTTTTGTCAACATAGGAAACAGATTGACAGTTTGTGTGGAATCCTGGCGCGGAAAAGCACAAAGATAGTGTGATGGTTCTTCAGAATGTCACGACATATAACACGCGTAGACACAGGCATGAGAAAAGTAGATTTAGTCTCCAGTTACCAGACAGCACAGAGGACAAATCCCATCATCAGCTCCTGGTGTCAGTCACCCACTCACTTCCATGAAATGCTGTACAAGAAACCCTACTCCACATTCCATTAACCACATTCTATGCACAATAATTCTCCCCCTTATATAAATAGTACAGTTGACCTAGGGATATCCAACACAAAACTCAAACAAAAACGCACACATAACCACCGAACAATAACAAATGCCAAGACCAAACACAATACAAAACATAAGTATAACATACACAACACAAGGTCTAACACCCACAATGAACCTACAACCCAAACCCAGAACAAAACTGAAACTGGAACCCCAACACTTTTTATTCCAATAAAACATCTTTCAGATAATATGGTAGTCGCACTTGTCTCCTATTTTCTCTTGAGGAGGCCACACACTCTGTTGTACCACCCGATTAACACCTGCAACGCACCCTTCCCATTGTTTTCCCACACATGCTACCTGCTCCGCCCACACACTTTTCTTCTGACTGCACCTCCTGCCTGGAACATTGTGATCCACCAACCACCAGCCCTCCTTTGGAGGGTCCTCTCCATCGTCACTCAATGCACTAGCATTATCCTTGCTGTCAACTAGAACCGCTCTTCTTTTGCTCCACCAGTTACCATTTTTTACTTGCAAAGCATGTTTCAAGACATTGAAAACTTTTGTCTTGAGAAAATATTTGAATTTTCCTTCTTGATACCCAAAGGTCTTTTCATCTTGACCACATCATTCACTTGAAAATGTACCTCCCACACATTTCTATCCTTGTCATATATCAATTTGCTTTTCAACTGAGCACTTTTCACTTTACCTTGCACCTGTCACAAATCTGGTACTTGCACATTCCATACCTGCTTTTCAGTAATACAAATGAGAAACTCCTGTGATGGAGTATGGAGTATTGTGATAACTGCATAATCTTTCTTGCACAGCTACAAACACATCCTCCCCTGCTGTGATAGCCACCTGAATCTGTTTATCCTTTCAACCATTCTGTTTCTTTGCGGGCTATACAAGGCAAGAGACAAGTGTTTGACTTCAAATTATTTCAAACATGTTTGCATTGCATGTGACCTGAATTGGACTCCATTGTCCAAGACTTTAGGGACTCTTTCTCTGCAAAACATGTCATTCACATCCCTATTTCTGTAGACACAGTGGGTTCCCTTAAAAACTTTCATTTCACCCATTTCGAGTAATAATCTACTAATACCAGGGCATATATCCTGTGTGAATAGAGATTATACATGGGGCCAACAAAATCCAAAACCAGTTTCTCCTAAGGGCCATCAGGAAATCTTACTGGATGAAGGGGGTTGTTTTGCAGCCTGATGGTTTTTGATAACTCACACATCTGCCTAAATGCACCTCCACTTTGGCGTCCATTCCAGGCCACCAGTGATATATGCACAAACTTTTTTGTGGCAGTCGTGACCAGATGTCCTTGATTGGAAAAATTCAATCAATCTATGTCTCAGTTTAATGTGGCATCATCCTCAATAGTTAACTCATCCCTGATTTTATGAAAAGACTGAAGATATTTACTCACATTCCTCCCCTCAGTGCCATCCTTTAATAATAGGTTCCTTAATTCTCTTTTGACATTCATCTAATTCAGAACATTCCTTCCACTCTTGCTTCCCAACAAGCTCCCTCCAGCACTACCAACCCATCCACTAAACCAACAACACACTCCAACTCCTCTACCTCCACATTACTCTTGATAATATAAAAAGGACACCTGGATAATAAATCTGCCCGGGGAATTTTTCCCACCTGTCAAACTCAAACATACTTGACAACAGTCTCCCCAAACTTCGGCTAACCTGATTGTGAGCATTTGTAGACATCGGATAAATCAGAGGCTTATGACCAGTTACAAGGGTAAATCTCCTTCACCATAAAAATGTCTCAAAATGTTTGGTCGCCCAGGCACTTGCTAATGCCTCCCTCTCAATCATGCTATACTTGTGCTCAGTAATAGAGAGACACCTTGAGGCAAAAGCAGTAGTGTGTTCCTTGACTTCTATCATCTGAGTAAGTACCTCACAGCCCACAGCCTGAGTTCTCACAGCCCCCTGTCCAACATTCACCCCTTCACCATGTTTTGAATGCCTCTAACTCTCCTTTGATGCCCTCTCAATGTATTTCATGGAATGTGTCAGGGTTTAAGTGGATAACCCTGACTATGGGCCGGATTCCGTTTTCGGCAGACCGTGGACCGCCAATCCCGGGGTGGTGCAGCGGTGTGCACCGGCAGTTCAACCGACGTATTCTGAGTTTGGGGGTTGGACCACCATTAAACCGCTACAACCACCAAGGATAGGTGATCCCTCAGCAATGACCCGGCAGTCTGATGATTGCAATATGCTGGCGGTGCCCCTGCAGCACCGCCAAGCATATTACGACTTTCCTCTCTGCTACCCTTTTCATGACAGTGAGCAGCCATGAGAAGAGTGGCGGTGAGGAAACTAAGGAGGGCCTCCAGTCTTGGGGATAGAGGCAGGAGGGCACATGTTGTGCCCCCCTGTGGGCATGCACCCCAATTCCTGCATGGCATGGACTGCAAAGTATTTGCCATGCAGAAACTTGCGTTGGAGCTCCTTTGGCGCTGCAGTTCAAAGGCTCACATAGGACCCTTTAAACTGCACATTTGCAGGACCACCATGTCACCCGCCCACCAGGCCATGAAATGACTCATATTCTGGTGGGTGTGCAGCAGTCGACTTTGGCAGTGTGGGAGCTGTTTACTTCAATGGTAGCCCGCTCCCACACCACCAAAGTCATAGTCATGCCCTAAGTGACTTGTATTAAGCAGTTTGGTTGTGTCTGTCAGCAGGAGACCTGGCTTCTGGATACTTTCTTTATTGATTTTTTTGTCTTTCGGAGTCCTGCAATGTATCACCCAGGAGTAGATTGGTGGAATCTCCTAAATCATCTGCTGCAAATCATATGCCGATTACAATGATTGACAGTATTTAACTGTGTCTTTCATTTATCCGTAATTGTATCATAGGTTTCTTTTAAAATGGCTCAGGTTTAACAAAGTTCATTTATTTTTTTACTTTTCCTGGAACGTTATTGTGGTCTAAGTTACCTCCCTGTCCACATGATAATAGTTCTGTCCAATCATCCATTATTTTTTTCATTTCCGCCACTTTTAAAATTAAACCAGGAGCAATTATTGGTCCCTATTTTACACCAATTTAAATAAGATCCTATAAGATGGCATACACCTGATATAACAATTATCTTCTGCATATGTGTGTCTTTTCCCTTTGGATGAAAATTAGGAGCTCCATTCATTGATGTTTGCTCAATTTTCATGTTTTTAAGTTGTATGTATTTTTTCCATTCACATTGTTTTGAATGTTTTTACGATTTGTAAAAGATTTGCTCTTAATGAGTACTTGTGATAGTAAGGTTTGTGAGAGTGTGCTATTTGCAATAATGAAATGTTTCTGTATTTATTCATTATTTTACCATTTTTGGCATAACATTTGCTAATTAAATGTGACTTGGTTGATTGACAAAGCATGTAATATTACACGTGGCTAACAAATTGCAGTAATGAATTATGCAAATCTATGTTGTGCAAATTTTAGCAATGTTTGAAAATACGTAATAACTATCACCTATGCACATACAGGTGCCCCAGAAGGTATTTGCACACCCAAAAGGAGAAATGGCAGAACTTTTCAAAGTATGGCCCGCTTTCAAGAAATAACGTGTTCAAGAGACACCAGCAGAAGATGAAGGCAATAACTATGAAGAGACAGTACCTTCACTGTGGATGAGGCAGACAATGGTATCTCCTATGTGGAGAATCGCTTATTATTCTTTATGCTTCTGTGCAGTCTAAGTGTGTCAGATAAGCAGGCCTCATGGCAGCTTCTTGCTGACTTGGTGAATATATTGGGGTGTAGAGATCCTCCTAGCCTGCAGAACATAATGAAGGTGCAACATGAGCACATTACAGTGTTGAGGAAGGAAGACAGCAGAGGATGGAATGCAATTATATTGCGCAACTTCTCCCTCATGAAGTCATCAGAAGAAGCAGGTCTTGCCTACATTCCTGACCATGTCTTGCAGTGGGAAGTATGGCAACATCTTGCTCAGTTGCCTAGATGGATTCCCTACCTGCATAAAAGACTTCATCCATAATGCAAAAATCGCATCTTGAAATTTCTCATTTTACCCAACCCCTCACACACTCCCCACAATCATCCATTTGCATGTGAGGACGTCCTTCCCTACATAGGGCCTGACTACGATGTTGATTGCTGCGGTCTCGGGAACGACTGACCTCCATTCAGCAGTCCCGACACCGCCATTGCAATGCGATTGCACATGGTGCGGTCGCATACTCCCATTTCCCTATATGAGATTTATCTGCGGCCATAAACTGGCCATAGCACAAGCTCCCATGGAGAAATGGGAGCCTGAGTAACTCCCTGCAGAACATGGCAGGCACCTCACTGTGCCTGCCACAAGGTGCAGGGCTTCACAGGAAGGCACCATAAATGCTCCCCAGACCCCAAACCGGAGCCTGCAGAGACAAAGCCTGACATGAAAAGCCTGTTGAAAAGCGACATCATAATGCCCATGGCGTAAACGCCATACATAGGGGATTATGAGTGGCCTCCGACGGGCTCCTTGATCCCGTTGGAAGCCAGTCGATTTGACCGGCCGGTTTCAAATCCAACAGCCTTTATAATAAGAAGGCTTTCCCACTCACATCGTAATAGGCCCCTTAATGTAAAATAAAACACTTAGGGCATCATTACGATGGCGGGCGGAAAAAGTCCGCCCGCCGCCACAGCAGAATGCGGGACCGTCCGCAAGGGTTGCAGCGGTCCCGCCATGGGTATTAGGATGCCACGGTGGCGGTGGCATCCCGTATTGTTCGCATTGCGGCGGGCGGTGCTGTCACCAGCACTCGCCGCAATGCGAGAAACGCATGTTGTGCATTTGAATGCACAATGTGACAGGCACCCCCAAATGTAGGGGGGTACCCCCCACCCCCTCCAAACACCACCATGGAAAGGCTGCTTTCCGCCAGCATCCTAATATGGATGGCGGTGTCTTGCAGACACCGTCACCATGTTAGGGCCCTTTTCCGTCTGGTCGACGAGTCGATTGGCGGAAAAGCGGCGGACGGTCTTTCCGTCCGCCTGGGTCCCCACCGCCATCGTAATATGGCGGAGGGGTAATGTTGTGTGGGCCGACGGGAATGGCGGGCGGATCGCCACCACCATACGGGCGGTGGCGATCCGCCAGACATCATAATGACCCTCTTAGGCCCTAATTTAGATGATGGTCGGGAAGACTCCAAATCCCCGTTGGAGGCTTTCCAACGACATTCATGGTTTCAAATCTGACCTCCATATTACAATGATGGCGGTCGGATTCGAAACCGGCAGGTCAATCTGGCTGGCTTCCGACTGGCTCAAGGATACATAATGCCGTACGGATGGCGTTTCCCTCGTTGGGATTATGATGTCGGTTTCTGACATGTTTTCCATGTCAGGCTTCCAGTCATGGAAAGCCTATCTGAAAGAGACTTTGGGGGCCCCTAGCAGGGCCCCCTTCTCACTGTGGCCTATGGTTGGGGGCCTAGGGGCCCCCCTGTAAATCCATGTACCGTTTGGCAGGCACCGTGAGGTGGCTACACACGGTGCAGGGATCTACCGTGACTCCCATTTCTCTATGAGAGCTTGTGCTGTGGCCGGTTATTTACCGCCGCACAAGCACCCATGGGGAAATAGGATGGTGCGGTCGCATCGTAATTGCGGTTTCGGACCGCAGACCCGAATCAGCCCTTTACTATCACCGCAAATAATGATCTGTGTCAAGGGCGACGTAGGTGCTTGTGATATGTCAGTGTTGAACGCGATGTAGTTTACCCCAGACTGGCTGTATCTACATATAAAAAATGCCATTCTTTTTGTTAAACTTTATTCACATTCATACATCAACTGCCATTCCAAGAGAAATAACACATAAGCATATCTATGACTGAAATTAATGAAGAATCATTTATCTAAAATGTAACAAATTGTGTAGGCCTGAAGAAAATGCCCAAATTCCAAATAGCTTTTCAAAAAGTTGGGAGAAATTACGGTATATTTAGGAAACGACTTATTTACTATATTAGAATCGCATTTTAGAATGTGTTTAAATGTTATTAAAATGCTTGCTTTAGAAAATAACTCACAAATAAAAATGTAAATGCACTTTGTTAAATTAAAATACTAAAGATATATTTCTTTATGTCAACATAGAAGTCGAAGTTGTCATAAGAAATGTTTCATTAACAAATGCCTGTTTTTCAAACTTTTGCACCAAATAACTATACTTTAGCCTGTGCAGTGACTCGGACCAAAGGCTTTCCTCTCGATCTTTGATCAAAGCAAAACAATCTGTGTGACTACCTCCCATCCATGTAATCTTTCGAAATGTGCTGACTATAATATCATGTTCAATTAGTTCCTCACCCCATATTAGATCATTTATCTAGAATACAGTAAACGTATTAAATCTGTATAGAATGAATTAAAACTTTACAAATGTTGCATTCAAATAACTTGATATTTCCTTCCACATTACTGACCAGCTTTTCTCTATACAGAGACCGCACCTGTAAGCTGACTACTTTTTTTCCCTGTATAACGCATGGGTATGACGAATCCTTTGCCCTCTAACTACATTTCCTTTCATCATGGAGGAGGATGGGGGACTAGGGAAAAAACAGAGCGTGAGAACAAACTGAGGTCTTTAAAAACCAGAAAGACATATTTTTCACCTCAGCTTTCACTATAACATTAATTTTTCCTGAGCTGTGGCATGCTGCTAATACACAGGAAACATATAAGAACATTTGCAATATGACATTCAATAATCATGACACCATCAGTTCAATTAATCCTGGAAAAAGCATTGAGGCTGAGCGTAGCTCAACCACAATGCAGTCTGGCAATAGACGCAGAACTAAAGAGAAGGGGGACCCCTGACTTAATGGAGGCAGGTAAGCAGGGGAAATAAGGAACACCAAAAATGCAAGAAACTACCTGCCTCGTATTTTCAAAACATGGCCCTTAACAAGGGTCCTGAGATTCATCCACTATCTCTGGAGCAGATCAAGGACAAAAGTGAATAATTACATCAAGTATTACAAAATTTGTGATAGTTTTATTAATTGCACAGTCATTTCGACAATTTACAAAAACACATAATGATTGTCACAACAATTGATAATCAATAGGGCAAGATTCAAAAAATACCGTCCCACACACCTACTTCAAACAAAACACTCATACCATCATACATTCCCAGGATTCATCATAAAAACTCACACATCATTCACACAACTTTAAAGAAATAATATAAGATAAAAATTGTGCATAACAGCCACAAGATGGTCAGATGACAGAGAGGAATACAAGTCATCAAGGGGTAAGGATAAGAGTAATCCAGCTGCCCCCACACGAATAACGCCAACGCGCGTTTCGGTGTGTTGCCCCAGCCGGGGCTACACCTTCATCAGGGCGGAGATGGACAATAAGGGGTGGGACAAGACACCCATATAAATGAAAGCCGAATGCGCCCAGTATAGTTTCTTAAAAAGCGGGCGTAGAAGAAAAGACCAGCAAAAAAGGCTTCTCCACAGGGTTTCAAAATACAAAAAGGTCACAGTGGGTTTCTCTTCCGCAAGATTCAAGAAGATCCTTTTCTTATAACCAGACAGGGGATAGTCTCATAAAGAGAGGCAGATCCAGCACATTTCGGCGGTTCACAGAAATCAAGATTTTTTTTTATATATATTGATTCATAGGCCGCGGATCGATCAGGTCCGTCTGTTCAGTGAACCACAAGGGGGGAGGGGGAGGGCTCAGCGGCGCACCTCCTCGTTAGCCCGACGTGTCCGGGAACGCAGAGCGACAATATCATGTGAGAGAGATGACCACCTATTTAGAAATCAACATATTTTAGTCCATTAGAAATGCAATTTAGAATTTTTAAATACAGATGAAATGTGTGACTTACAAATTGTGTGATTACCTTTAGTAAAATAAATAATTAAAAAAAAACTGGAATATATTGTCGAGTGACAGTTGTAGAGATGAAAAACACTATTAAAGATGCTTCATTTATAATCACGTTTTCAAAAATTTGCACCAAGCAACTATACTTTAGCCTGTGCAACGTCTAGGCCTGAAGCTTTCTTTTAGACCTTTGCTCATAGTGAAGCGCTCTGTGAAATGGCTTAACATCGATGTCATTCTAGAAATGTACTGACTTTAAAATTATGTTTATTCAGTTTCTCTCACTCCATGTTAGATCATTTCCACTAAGAATAATAGACTTATTAAAGCTGTAAAGGGCAAATGGTAATGTACACTTAAGAATGTTGCTTCAATATTAACTTGATTTATGTTTTCACATTTTGCAGGCTAGCCTTTGTTTCTGCATTGAAACTCATAGTGCGTCTTTAGCTTAGGTAAGAAGGTTCTCATGGGAACTTTCCCTCATGTAACAATTATGTTGTGCAGACTGTGGGAATCGGAAGAAGCTGCATCGTATGATTAACAACACCTCCTTGTGAACTGTTCTGATTGGACATCAAGTGGAGACGTCATCAAAGTTATTACTTGTATGAGAAAATTATAATAATGAGTGTTCCTAGCTAGTTACAGACACACCTCGTTATTCCTTTGCCTGTCTGGTGGTCTTGCTGCTGCCTCCCAGCTGTCCAGCCCTCCCCGACCCCTTCTTAATGGCGGCCACTGCGGGGACAGGCGAGCAAGACCACTGACTCATTGTCAGTGAAATTGCTCTCCCACCCTCGCAGCTCCACCATTAAGTGAGGTGCCCCTGCACTCTTGAGTGTTGGTGATCGAGGCCCTCCTCCACCCGCAGGTTTCCCTGCGCCTCATCCCTGGTGGTCCAGTGGACCTCTGTCTCCTTCCTCTCACTCTGCTACTTCACTCGTTTTCACTCGTTTTTCTACCCTTCCTATCTTTCACCTTTCTGCACTTTTCTGCATCTCTGCTCTTTTGTGCCTTATTTCTGCTCATTTTCCCTTTCTCTTGCTCTGCTCTTTCACTCGTTTTCACTCGTTTTTCTACCCTCTTTTATCTTTCACCTTTCTGCACTTTTCTGCATCTCTGCTCTTTTGTGCCTTATTTCTGCTTATTTTCCCTTTTTTCTTTATCCCTTATTTCCTCCCTTTACCTTTCCCTGCCGCTGCTGCCCCCGCGGCCCCTCCCCCCCAGCGCGACCGGCCCAATCCAGCTCCCCTCCCCGCCTCCCAGCTGTCCAGCCCTCCCTGACCCCTACTTAATGGCGGCCACTGCGGGGACAGGCGAGCAAGACCACTGACTCATTGTCAGTGAAATTGCTCTCCCACCCTCACAGCTCCACCATTAAGTGAGGTGCCCCTGCCCCTGCACTCTTGAGTGTTGGTGATCGAGGCCCTCCTCCACCCGCAGGTTTCCCTGCGCCTCATCTCTGGTGGTCCAGTGGACCTCTGTCTCCTTCCTCTCACTCTGCTCCTTCACTCGTTTTCACTCGTTTTTCTACCCTTCCTATCTTTCACCTTTCTGCACTTTTCTGCATCTCTGCTCTTTTGTGCCTTATTTCTGCTCATTTTCCTTTCTCTCGCTCTGCTCTTTCACTCGTTTTCACTCGTTTTTCTACCCTCTTTTATCTTTCACCTTTCTGCAATTTTCTGCATCTCTGCTCTTTTGTGCCTTATTTCTGCTTATTTTCCCTTTTTTCTTTATCCCTTATTTCCTCCCTTTACCTTTCCCCGCCGCTGCTGCCCCTGCGGCCCCTCCCCCACCAGCGCGACCGGCCCAATCCAGCTCCCCTCCCCGCTCCCGCCTCCCAGCTGTCCAGCCCTCCCCGACCCCTACTTAATGGCGGCCAGTGCAGCGAGCGCGCCGCTGGTGCACCGAAGGCGCGACAAAGGCAAGCCCATCTGCGCCCCGTCCGCGACCAGCGCGAGGAACCCTGGACCTCCGCCCCGCCAACGCTACGACCCAGCAGCACTCCACGCACTCAACCCAGGCTGCAACAACAACTGCAAGCTAGCATCACCAGCCGACACCCACGGACCCTTCAGCTGTCACCGCTGCCGGCACACCTGCAGCACCGCCAAGAACACGGATCCAGCACAACCTGCCCACAAGAACACAACCGAACCGAAGACCCTGCAAAGCATCCTCCTCAACGTCCGATCCCTCCACAAACATGCCACAGAAATCTGGGACCTCCTCGACAGCACCACCCCGGACGTAGCGATCTTTACCGAAACCTGGACCAACACCACCTCGGGACCGGACATCGCCATCGCCATCCCCCAAGGATACAAGATCTCCAGGAAGGACCGCCCCACCCGCCCAGGAGGAGGAATTGCCATCGTCCACAAATCCAGCCTCCGCCTGAGCACACTCTCTGACGAGCCCACAGAACTGATGGAACACCTTCACTTCAAGATACTGGCCAGCCCCACCGCCACCCTCCGAGGAACCCTCATCTACCGACCCCCTGGACCCCGCGGACCCTTTGCAAACTCCATCACGGACATTATCTCCCCGCAGGCCATCGCATCCACCAACTACACCCTGCTGGGAGACCTCAACTTCCACCTCGACAACCAACTGGACCCCAACACCACATCCCTCCTGGACAACCTCCACAACATTGGACTCCGCCAGATCGTGACCGAGCCCACGCACTCAGCAGGACACACCCTCGACCCCCTCTTCACTACAGGAAACTCCATCACCTTCAGCCACACCACCGAACTCCCATGGACCGACCATTGTTGCGTCCACTTCACCTTCAGAACACCCACCATCCACAGACACCAGCACCTGCTTCCACGAAGAAACTGGACCAAAATCATCGACGATCAGCTCACCTCCTCACTCAACAACTCCACCCCAACCATCGCGGAAAACGACGACCCCAACACCGCAGATAGATGGATCTCGGACAGCACCAACACCATAGCCCCCCTCAAGAAAAACAACAATACCCGCGCCAAGAAAGCCAGATGGTTTACCACCAAACTTCGAGAGTCCAGACGCACATGCCGCCGCCTCAAAAAGGCCAGGAGGAACACCAAATCCACAGAAGCCCACACCAACTTCAGAGCCGCCACCAACGCCCACCATCAACTCATCAGAGAAACGAGTAAAAAAGCGATTGAAGACAGAATCTCCACCCACGCGCACAACAGCAAGGAACTCTTCAGCATCATCAAGGAGTTCGCCCAACCCACCAGCGAGTCTACCGACATCCCTCCCTCACAAGACCTCTGTGACAAACTCAGCACCTTTTCCACCACAAAATCAAGAGCATCTACGACAACTTCGACGAAGACAACCAACACACTGAACCCTCACCAACCACCCCCGACACCCGGAAACCAGCGATTGATGACTGGACAGCCCTCACCACCGAAGACACACTGAAGACAATGAAGTCAATCCACTCAGGGGCCCCCACGGACCTCTGCCCCCACCACATCTTCAACAGAGCCGCCGACACCATCGCACCCATGCTCCGCCACACCATCAACCGCTCCCTGGCGACCGCCTCGTTCCCCGACGACTGGAAACACGCCGAGGTCAACCCCCTCCTAAAGAAACCCTCAGCGGACCCCACCGACCTCAAAAACTACAGACCCATCTCCCTGCTCCCGTTCCCAGCGAAAGTCATCGAGAAAGCCATCAACAGCCAACCCGCCACATTCATTGAAGAACACAACATCCTCGACTCCTCCCAATCCGGCTTCAGAAAAAACCACAGTACGGAAACCGCCCTCCTCGCCGCAACAGACGACATCCGCACCCTACTGGACAAAGGAGAAACAGTAGCCCTCATCCTCCTCGACCTATCAGCGGCGTTCGACACAGTCTCCCACCGCACCCTAATACGCAGACTCTACGACGCAGGAATCCAGGACAAGGCCCTCGACTGGATCTGCTCCTTCCTCTCCGGCAGGACGCAGCGGGTCAGACTACCCCTTTCCTCTCGGACCCCACACCTACCACCTGCGGAGTCCCCCAGGGCTCCTCCCTCAGCCCGACGCTCTTCAACGTCTACATGGCTCCACTTGCCCCCATCGTCAGAACCTACGGACTCAACATCGTGTCATACGCAGACGACACCCACCTCATCCTCTCCCTATCCAACGAGCACAACTTTCGAGAAGGCATGGAAGCCGTCGCCAAATGGATGAAAAACAGCTGCCTACAACTAAACACCAACAAAACAGAAGTACTCATCATGGGCCCAAACCCCGACACCTGGAGCGACACCTGGTGGCCCCCCGCCCTCGTAAACCCACCAACCCCCACAGACCACGCACGCAACCTGGGAATCATCCTGGACTCCGAGCTCAAAATGGACCGCCAGATCAACTCTGTCTCGTCTTCCTGCTTCCACACCCTCCGCCTCCTTCGTAAGACCTTCAAATGGATCCCCCTCGAACACCGAAAGACAGTCACTCACGCCCTGGTCACCAGCAGACTCGACTACGGCAACGCACTCTACGCCGGAATAAACAAAAACCTCATCCGCAAGCTACAGAACATCCAGAACGCCGCCGCAAGATTGGTCCTCAACCTGCCAAAACACTGCCACATCTCCCAGCACCTGCGCACACTCCACTGGCTCCCCGTCGAGGCGAGAATCACCTTTAAGATGCTCACCCACGCACACAAGGCCCTCCACGGCACCGGACCAGCATACCTGAACAGCCGACTCAAATTCCACGCACCCCAAAGGACCCTACGATCAGCCCAGCTCTCCTACGCCGTGGTCCCCCGCACCAGAAAGACCAGATCGGGAGGCCGCTCCTTCTCCTTCCTCGCAGCCAAAGCATGGAACGCCCTTCCGCTCCACCTCAGACAGACAACATCGCTCCCCATCTTCGCAAGAAACCTAAAAACCTGGCTCTTCGACAGACCCCCTCCTTGATGGAATGGAACCTGCACCCCCACCCCCCCACCCCTAGCGCCTTGAGACCCTTACGGGTGAGTAGTCGCGCTTTAACAAACTCCTGATTGATTGATTGATTGATCTTGCTGCTGGATTTTCCCTTTGTCTTGAGACTCTTCTTTAAGGAGAGTTGATTCCTTTGAGATATTCTTGAGGAGATTTGCTTTTATTCATTTTGTTGTCAATGCTACTGCACAGATCACTTTCCTAAATACAGTTGGTATTGCAACTGAAGGAAACTCTGCTGGGTTTCCAGAACTACTCTTTATGAGAAATTAATTCCTCTTATTTGTTCTTGTCCAAATGGAACTCTTCATGTGTTCTTTATAAGGTCCCTTAGTTAGTTTATTGGTTTTCTTTATGGAGCACTGTGCCTTTAAATGCTGACTTCTAACCATTATTTTAATTCTGTTAACTACTTAACTGAATACAGATAATTAAAAACTCTAGGCCGAAGATAAAATAAAGGTTTTAATCTTTCCCAACCTTTCATCATTGAGTCATCCCAAATTCCAAATCATTATGGTGTTCTAATGATTTTCTTTAGGGAGCTCTAATTCGGAAACAGTGGAAAAAGTCCATTGACCTCTCGGGAGCCCCTGGAATTCTCTATGGTGAAATTTGTAAGTGGGTGTATGAAAAGGATCTGAATCATCTTGGAGAGTCCAAATTTGGGCTCCAGCATAGATAATAGGCTCAATTATGGCAGAAAAGTTCAACTGGGCTAAAGGACGATTCCCAAAAAAGGGCCAATGAGGAGTACAATTCAGATGAAAGTAAAAGTCGAATGCCAAATCAAAGTAATGAGGGAAAAACGTTAAATGACCTTAGCTGAAAGGGGAACTTCACTCTACAACCTCCACATGGGGTTAGTGATAACGGGGACACTTTAAGTGCAGAAAAACTGTTTAACAAGTTAGACAGGAGTGGAACTGTGTGGGTTGTTGGACACAGAACCAATCAAAAAAGCTGACTAGATTAAGCAATGCTGCTGGACAGTCTGACTGTTGATCTCAATGCCCAGTAAAGCTATGACATACCTGATGTCCATCAGGATTGCAGTTTGGTTAGGCGTTAGAGAGATAGGGAACGAGACACAGTAGAAGTAGAGGGGGAGAACAGGGCAAAGGACTCCACTGGCCACTGTAGTCCTTACAAGGGTTGGACAGATAATTTAGGTGAAGGAGGAAAAGTAAAGGTGCTCAGTGGCTGATGTGATAACGGGACTCAACAGATACCACCATAGTGTTTTCAGGTCCATGTACTCCCTCCTCACCAGAAAGATTCTGGAGCTCGGAGGTGACAGAGTCCTGGGGTTGTCCTTTGAGTAGTCTATTTAGTGTCCATGTGAGCAAAGGCTGTTCATCTTTGTCGCATTCCTCCTCGTTATTGTATTCATCATTTGCTTTTCGTCTTCTTCCTTGGCAGATGTAGGGAAATGTTCCATTTTTGAAATAGGTATGTTCAAATTTCAGAAAAGGTCTGTTATTATGGCACATACCTTGTGTTCATATCTCAGGTTATTCAACAAAGGTAATGCGCACACTACAAACAAGTGCCAGCCACCTCCGTCCCCACTGGTCTCCTTGAAAAACTTCAAAACAGTATGAACAAAAGGTTATGGTCTCCATGCTATCTGGCGCGGATTTTGGAAGGCAAACAATGGCTGTTGATTAAGGTTGGACTAAGGTTGGACAAGGGGCAACTGGTACCTAGGTCTTTACATAGGGCTTTTGAATCCCTCACGTTATCCTTAGTGACCCTTTGTGCAGGGGCCATGAAAGCAGTAAAATGTACAAAAAGGAAACGGACCTGTTGGAACTTCATTTACTGTTTGTGGGTGTCACACTTTGGCCTGCCACATTAACAGATCAGAGATGGTGGATGGGCTAAGCATGGCCAAAGGTTTGAAAGTTCAAATGTCAATTGGGTATTTTTACACCACACCTGTCATGATGGTAAAAAGACATCCATGAACATATCCAGTTATTAAAACCGAATGAACAGATGCCAACTATCTACAATATCAACATCAGGCCATATATGCAGCCTTACTCTTCAACTTTTTAAATCTTCTAGGAGGGAGATTGTTTGACTTTAAAGGATGATACAATTGACATCAATGGCAATTTGATTTAAATTGTGTGGAACATGTTTAGTGCTGAAGATCTAAATCAAGTCACTGTGAGGTATTTTTGTTTTGATTTATGTTGACAATAATTGCATGTATGTTTGCATAGTTCCTATGAGAGTGAGTTGAGACATATGTATTTGAAACACAGTACACAAATGCTCTAGATATTTACCTCTACCTGTCATCCATCACTGGCCACATTCTGACAACGCAATTTAAAATAATTATGCACACTCCTTTAAACATAGTTCAAGTGTGCTGTAAGCTGAATAAAAACAAATGGCATTCGACACTGTAGTAAAAAGAACTCACTGTCATGCTGCTGCTTGTCATCTAATTTCTGGACATGAAGGTTTGTCACATCCAACACTCTATTCTGCAATGGGGTGAGCTGCAAACACTCTGTCATTTTCCATGACTATGACATTCTCAGGGGAGCAGCTTGGTGAGTAAGATTGGGGGGTGGGGGGGGCGGGAGCTTCAGATTTCCAAGCAATCACGCTGGCAAATAATGTTAAAATGCATCATACGAGAAGCAGGGCGCACAAGAGGGGCTGAAGGGGCAGCGGACAGAGAGAGGAATGCGGATTTGCAGGGGTACTAAGTGAGAGAAAGCACATTATTTTGTGAAATAGCCAACATGTTTGAAGTCTTTTAGAACGGAGAGAGGGAGAGAGTTTGTTTGTGCATTTTTGTCTGTGTATATAAAAATTCCTTGTGAAATCCAACGGACACCGTACTATGCCCAACTGAAAGTACCTGTATCCAACTATTTATCTCAAAATACCTTCATTGAGGGGGAGTAACACCCCAAACAACCCCCTGAAGCTGCACCCCTTGGCATTCCATTACAGCAGAGGTGCTCCCAGCAGTTCTTCGCAACCTGGCCTTTCCAGGTGGTGATCCACACTGCAGTGGACTTTCAACATATGTCCTGCCAGATATCCATGTTGGCCATATGGCCCATCTGCTCAATCGTACACATGGAAAGCTGGGGGAGTTTTGGGAAAACTCCCTACGATCTGCCATCATGATGTCAGAGAGCCCTCTTGTTTATCTCTTGATCAATTTTACAATCTACAGATGTCCTCACAGCAACAAGTGGATGAGGACTACCCTCTTTGGGGGTCAGATGCCTGAGGAATCGTGTCTTTTTGCATTTTTCCATTGCTTCTTTATGGTTACTCACTGAACCAGTAATGTTATTCTAAATAGGCGATATCTATGACTTGTATACATAAATTGATATGAGCAACCAACAAGGCTGCAAAACTTCCAGCTTGGACCATTGACAAAACAGAACTTACCCACAAACGTCACATTTGGGCAGGTTTGCAATTGTATAGCTTGTGGGGCCCACAGCCATATCCGCCCATACATTTGTCAGTGGCCATAAAACACGCTTTGCTGCTCTTCCATCTTGGAGAATTCCCATCAAAGGACCTTATAACCACTTAGAAGCAGTCCTGCTCAAACAGCCACTGCCACTAATGTGGTCAAAGTCAGGAAAGCATGCTCCATCTAATCTGCGTGTGCCTGGGCCTTTTAGACCTCAGGCAAAAACTGCTACACCCATTGTTAAGGGCCCTTCAAATAAGGTCCTGTCACCCTGCAGAAATGACACATTTGAAGGACACTCTATCCAGCTACCATGGAAGACGACCAAGTTCCCTCTCCAGGCAGCAAAGCAGTTTTCACAGAAAACACATCATGGTTCCAACCAAAATCGAGTATTGATGAAAGGGATAACATTGGAACCAGCTCAGGCCTAACATCAGGAGAGCCGCAGTAAATTGCTCGAAGCTCAGCACCTTAGAACTCCAGACACTGCCCTTAGAGGACTTTCGTTCCCAGCTTCCCTAGCAACAGGGTGTCAGTACCTCATTTATCAGATGCACTTTATTTAATGATAGGCACATGTCACTTTACATTCATCAGCATTTTAAGTAGTGGGTTTGGAAGGTTGTATTTGTAAATCCTTCCCTTGCTTTGACTGAGAAAGTTTCCACCAACACATGCACACCCAGGGCCACCTAGTTTTAACTTTGATGCTTGTTAATTTGATCACTCATGGATTTTGCTATTCATTCTTTTTTTTGTGTGATGTATATTGCAATGATTTTATTTAATTGGCAATAAAGAACTTATTTACTGACTAAAAAAGTACTCTACAATGCTCATCCACAAATCAGGTGAGAGGAAGAAAATATAACTAGATACCCTTAATGTAATAGAGACAAGATGAATGGAGGAAAATAATATTAAATAGCATCCACAATTTTACTGCATGAGTGACATTGCATATTTCAAATATCGAAAAGCAAAAAATAGAGACATAGTTATACTACAGAAATATTAACCCAACACATTTCACTTTAACAGTTAACAGTCTATTTGAAAGTAACACATAATGTAATATTTAAATGTGAACAATGAGACCCACCCTGGTGTGCAGTGCATAGGTATGGGCAAAGTATGGCCATACGTGATTAGTAAAAAAAACATGTGAGCTCATATCTTCCCAGGATACCACAGAAAATGAGAGGTCAGTTTATGACTGGTGCTAGTATTCATGACATGGACTGTTTTGCCTTGCAGATTTCAACCATATGATATACATTATTGCATTTAAGTTTGTATATAACAGGCTGCTGTTTGAAGATGTCATCATTGACTCAGCACTGCGGGCCTGATTCACAGAACTAACTTACGTCAAAAACGTAAAGTTAGTACTTTTTGGTATTCACAGAATACACTTACTCATTTTGGTATTCACAGAATGAACTTACTCAATTCGGTATTCGCAGAAGTTAGTAGTCCTAACTTTAGGACTCCTAAATGCCTTCTGTGAATACCGAAAGTCTTAAAGTTAGGATTTTTCTCAGTTTAGGAGTAGTAAAGTTAGGAGTCCTAACTTTACTACTCCTAAACTGAGAAAAATCCTAACTTTAAGACTTTCGGTATTCACTGAAGGCATTTAGGAGTCCTAAAGTTAGGAGTCCTAACTTTACTACTCCTAAACTGAGAAAAATCCTAACTTTAAGACTTTCGGTATTCACTGAAGGCATTTAGGAGTCCTAAAGTTAGGAGTCCTAACTTTACTACTCCTAAACTGAGAAAAATCCTAACTTTAAGACTTTCAGTATTCACAGAAGGCATTTAGGAGTCCTAAAGTTAGGACTACTAACTTCTGTGAATACCGAAATGAGTAAGTTCATTCTGTGAATACCAAAATGAGTAAGTGTATTCTGTGAATACCAAAAAGTACTAACTTTACGTTTTTGACGTAAGTTAGTTCTGTGAATCAGGCCCAGCCTGTGTGTCAGGCTTCCAGCAGTGGGGACCCAGGTGAACTGACGTCTACCCTCTGACCCACGCACCCTACAAGAGCTATAAAAGTCACATTGGAACAGTGGTCAGAGGTCAGGTCAATATCTATATATACCACAAATTAGGCCAGGCTAACATTGCCCACCATTTATGAGGAGAACAATATCACTTATAATGTGAGGTCCTCATATCTCCTGCCTTAAATCAACAGACCAAAACTCTACTCAATAGTGCCTCAAATGTGCAGTTTGCTTTGTAGTAACTCACTCGAGGCACAGTGATGGCACGAGGGAATTAGAAAATTCAGAAATAGAGGCTTTGCAGAATTACCTGTGTATAGAACACCTAGATTGGTAAGGGGGAGTTAAAGGATGAGTTACATGTCACAAATGACATATTCTATGTTAAACACTCATTTCACTCTAAATTATAGGGAGTATTAGTGCTGGAAATGGCCCTTTTTGCAGGGTTATCCCCAAGCTTTTTGCTTCTTCCTCCTATTTTTTCCTGACCTGCTGTTGTTGGTTTAAGGACTCTGGGCACTTTACCACTGTTGATCAGTGCTAAAGTGCATATGCTCTCAGTGTAAATTGTGCTATGGATTGGTGTTTCCATTATTGGCATATTTGGTTTAGTAGTCGGCCCCTAGTAAAGTGCACTGAGTGTGCCAGGACCTGTAAATCAAATGCTACTAGTGGGCCTGCAGCATTGATTGTGCCACCCACATGAGTAGCACTGGAAAGGTAACTCAGACCTGCCACTGCAGAGTCTGCGCACAGTTTGTAACTGCCATGTCGACTTGGCAAGTGCACCCACTTGCCAGGCCCTAACATTCCATTTTCTTACAAGTCAGTCACCCCTAAGGTAGGACCAAGGTACCCCTGTGGGCAGGGTGCAGTGTATGTGAAAGGTAGGACATGCCCTGGTATGTGTGGCATGTCCTGATAGTGAATTACTGCCAATTTTGTTTTTCACTATTGAAAGGCTATCGGGCCCATAGGAAAGCATAGGAGTTAATTTATAACACCTTATAAATATAACTTCCCATTGGGACCAGATAGGAAAATAAAGTTTAGTATGCCTGAACTCAGAATCTAAAGATGCATCTTTTAGTAATGGTGATTTTTACATTCTGTGTTTGAAAATACCACTTTTAGAAAGTAGGTATTTTCTTGCTTAGCCATCCTGTGTGCCTCTGCTAGGATGTGTATTGACTGTCTGGCTTTGGAGTGACAGGGGCTAGGGATGTGCAGTGGCTCCAGAGAGTCTAGATGAGTTAGGGCTGGGCTGAATAGACCTGGGCTGCATTCAGAATAGTGGGAGGAGTTGTCACTAGCACCTGAATAGGCCTGGTCTGCATTTAGAGTGGTGGGAGGAGATTTCCCTTGCACCTGAATAGGCCCTGTCTGCCTTGGACAATGCTGTCTCCGCCTCCTGCTGGGAAGCTGGGCCAGAGAGGACCAAACTGGTTTGGACTAAGCACAGACACTCTCTGCCTGAGAGGACAAAGGAATTTGGGGTATAAATATTGGGGCCCAGACCCCAGAACTTTAGAACTCGCTGGAATCAAGGAACCTGCCAAGAAGAAGAGCTGGAAAAACTGCCAGGAGGAGTACTGCCCCTTTGCTGTGCTTTTGCTTTTTTGGGCTGGCCTGCAGTTGCTGCTTCTGCCTTGGGCAGTGAAAGGACTGGACTGAACTTTCTTTTACTTGTGCTGAGTATCTCCCAGGGCTTGAAGTAGAGCTTGCCTCCTGTTCTGAAGTCTCAGGGACTGCAAAGACTTCACCAACCTCTGGGTACCGCTTCTGGAACCGCTGTTTCAGTTGCCACAGAAAAGGGAACCGCAACCGACTCCGTCACCGACTCCGTCGCTGGCTCTGTGTCCTGACGGCACCGCAGACTGCACCATCTGCATCTCACACCGCAACTCTGGTCTCACTGACGACGATGAATGATGCCGCCGCCACCGAGCCGATGCTTGCTCCTTGACCTGTGGGCACTTCACTGCCCACCGCCTTGCTTCACTTCGCCACCCTGGTCTCATCGACGCTGTTGCTGACTTCGACACCTGTGGAAGGGCCAGTGGATCAGGGGTTGCCAGCTCTGAGGTCAGAGCACCCCAGGACTGACCCTGGTGTGGCCACTTCTGGCCTGAGGGGTCTTCATGCTCTGTCAGGTGGACGGGAGGCTGGAGACCTGCGCCATGAAGACTCTCGCACAACTCATAAGGAGTGTGTTTTCCTTGGGGGGGTTGGTGTACACCCCCGGAAGTCCTGGGTTGCCAGGCACAGGTCCAGCCTGTGGGAACAGACCCTGGGTTTGAGGACCAGGTACAGGGTGTCCCCCCTGACCTGGAGGAAGGGGCTACTGCTAACAGTGCCCCTACCAGTTTGTCTTCTGGGGGTGCCACTCCAGGTGGGAGGGTACAGAGCCCCAGGGAAGAGGACCAGGTGTGGGAGAGCCCACCCCAGTCCCTTGTTCAGCCTCAGGGTACAGACCCTGGGATGGTGTACCGGTTGCAGGATAGCACCCCTGAACTGGTGGGCGAATTGTGCAAGGCACCTGCCACAGGTGCCCTGACAATACTGGAAGGGGTACCGCTCCAGGTGGGAGGGCATAGAGCCCCAGGGAGGAGGACCGGGTGTGGGAGAGCCCATCCCAGTCCCTTGTTCAGCCTCAGCATACAGACCCTGGGCTGGTGTACCAGTTGCAGAATAGCACCCTTGAACTGGTGGGCGAATTGTGCAGAACACCTGCCACAGGTGCCCTGACAATTCTGGAAGGGGGTACCGCTCCAGGTGGGAGGGTACAGAGCCCCAGGGAGGAGGACCGGGAGTGTGAGAGACCACCCCAGTCCTGTGTCCCGCCTCAGGGTACAGACCCTGGGCTGATGGACCAGTTGCAGGATAGCACCCCTGAACTGGTGGGAGAATTGTGCAGAACACCTGCCACAGGTGCCCTGACAATTGTGGATTTGAGGGGGACTGCTCCCGGTGGGCTGATGCAGAGCCCCGGGGAGGGTGACAGGATGTGGGAGAGCCCACCACAGTCTGCTGTCCAGCCGCAGGGTACAGACCCTGGGCTGGTGGTCCAGTGTCAGGAAGTCATACCTGACTTGGCAGGAGGGAGAGTGGAGAAAGGGTGCCAGGCACCTGGGTCTACCACCCCTCACTCTCTGACACCACAGAGGTTAAAGAGGCCTGAAAGGCATAAGGCCTGGCTCTCATCACTGACAGCTGTCAGTGACCACTGTGGCTTGAGGTCCTGGTGGACAGAATTTCCCCTGGGAGGGGGACAGGAGTTACACCCTGGGGGTGTACTGGGCCACACCACTGTGCAGGCCATGTGGGTACTGTTTGCCTGTTGGGACACATCTGTGAGCAAAGTAGGTTTAGGCGCTGCACAGATGGGGTCCACAGGTGAGGAGAAGGGTTGCCCATGGGTCAGCTTAGTGGGCCCTGAGAGTATGGATAGAGGGATCCAACTGGGTTCAGGGAGGCATAGAAGGGAATAGACTCCTGCTGTTGCGGGCCAGGTTCCATGTTCAATCGCCCCAAGCAGAGAAGCCCATCGAGGTATGGATTGGTCTACCCTGGCTTTAGGCTGGAAGGGGGTTGTGTTGCAGGGTTATCCCCAAAATTGTTGCTTCTTCCTCCTATTGTTTCCTGACCTGCTGTTGTTGGTTTTAGGACTCTGGGGACTTTACCACTGCTGATCAGTGCTAAAGAGCATATGCTCTTTGTGTAAATTGTGTTATGGATTGGTGTTTCCATTATTGGCATATTTGGTTTGCTAGTTGGCCCCTAGTAAAGTGCACTGAGTGTGCCAGGGCCTGTAAATCAAATGCTACTAGTGGGCCTGCAGCACTGATTGTGCCACCCACATGAGTAGCCCTGAAAAGGTAACTCAGACCTGCCACTGCAGGGTCTGCACACAGTTTGTAAATACCATGTCGACTTGGCAAGTGCACCAATTTGCCATGCCCTAACCTTCCATTTTCTTACAAGTCAGTCACCCCTAAGGTAGGCCCAAGGTACCCCTGTGGGCAGGGTGCAGTGTATGTGAAAGGTAGGACATGCCCTGGTGTGTGTGGCATGCCCTGATAGTGAATTACTGCCAATTTCGTTTTTCACTATTGAAAGGCTATCTGGCCCATAGGAAAGCATGGGAGTTAATTTATAACACCTTATAAATATAACTTCCCATTGGGATCAGATAGGAAAATAAAGTTTAGTATGCTTGAACTCAGAATCTAAAGATGCATCTTTTAGTAAAGGTGATTTTTACATTCTGTGTTTGAAAATACCACTTTTAGAAAGTAGGTATTTTCTTGCTTAGCCATCGTGTGTGCCTCTGCTAGGATGTGCATTGACTGTCTGGCATTGGAGTGACAGGAGCTGGGGATGTGGAGTGGCTCCAGAGAGTCTGGATGAGTCAGGGCTGGGCTGAATAGACCTGGGCTGCATTCAGAGTAGTGGGAGGAGTTGTCACTAGCACCTGAATAGGCCCGGTCTGCATTTAGAGTGGTGGGAGGAGATTTCCCTTGCACCTGAATAGGCCCTGCCTGCCTTGGACAATGCTGTCTCCACCTCCAGCTGGGAAGCTGGGCCAGAGAGGACCAGACTGGTTTGGACTAAGCACAGACACTCTCTGCCTGAGAGGACAAAGGAATTTGGGGTATAAATATTGGGGCCCAGACCCCAGAACTTTAGAACTCGCTGGAATCAAGGAACCTGCCAAGAAGAAGAGCTGGAAGAGCTGCCAGGAGGAGTACTGCCCCTTTGCTGTGCTTTTGCTTTGTTGGGCTTGCCTGCAGTTGCTGCTTCTGCCTTGGGCAGTGAAAGGACGGGTCTGAACTTTCTTTTACTTGTGCTGAGTATCTCCAAGGGCTTGAAGCAGAGCTTGCCTCATGTTCTGAAATCTCAGGGACTGCAAAGACTTCTACAACCTCTGAGTACCGCTTCTGAAACCTCTGTTTCAGTTGCCACAGAGAAGGGAACCGCAACTGACTCCGTCACCGACTCCATCGCTGGCTCCTGACGGCACCGCAGACTGCACTGTCCGCATCTCGCACCGCAACCCTGGTGTCACCGATGACGACGAACGACGCCGCCGCCACCAAGCCACTGCTTGCACTGTGACCTGTGGGCACCGCTCTCCGCACCACCTCGCTTCACTTCGCCACCCTGGTCTCACCGACGCCGTCGCTGCTGCTGACTTTGACACCTGTGACCGTATTGTGGCTGGGAGCACCGTTCGTAAGTTTCACAATGCACCGCATTGTCCCACACAGCCGTATGGGCCGACCGACGCCAGCTCCCGCTAACCGGCTCTGTCGCCTGCAGCGCAACCTGCCAGCACCGCATAGAGCACCGTCTCGCCCTGCAACGTAAGCCTTGGTCTCACGGACGCCGTCTGGACGATCATCACCAAGCCGCTGCCTGCACCGCATCAAGAGGACACCTCACCCTGCACCACTTCCATTTTGCAACGCAACCGCAATGGTTGCCACGACCGGCTCGCATCACTGTGTGACCTGCAACGAGAAAGGTACTGTTTCCGAGTCTGTTCACGCTTTCGCTGGCCCGTACCGACGTGGTCGGCTGGAACTGTTAGACTCTGTTGTTTTCAGCATCGCGGTAGCCCCGGATGGAGTTACCGACTCGTACGAACTGTGTTTTTCAAGTATTCTTGCAAAGCATACCTTTTTAAATACAGTATTGTGGATTTTTATAGTTTTTGGTCTTGTTTTAAGTATATAAAATATTGAATATTGTTCTAAACTGGTGTGGTGTCCTTTTGTAGGGCTTACACTGTATTACTGTTGGTTTTGTGCAAATGCTTTACACACTGTCTCTAAGATAAGCCTGACTGCTCGTGCCAAGCTACCAAGGGGGTGAGCATGGGTTATTTTAGGAGTGTAACTCCCTTATCCTGACTAGAAGGAAGGGTCCCTACTTGGACAAGGTGCAAACCATTACCAACTAGAGACCCCCATTTCTAACAATTAGGGATATAGCAAAGTTTGCTATTGTACAGATATCAAATCACAATTTGAACAACCATATGGTACTTGAAGTTCAGGTATCTACCAAGAAACTGTTTGTACTTTCAAGAATTAACATGTAGTTGTACTGCAATCCTAAAGCATTACAATGTAATGAATTGCACCAGTTGCATAGGGAAATTGGCTTGCACATATGTGCAGTATCCACTGGATTTGCAGACAGTTTACACACTGATGAAGTGAAGGGCAGTGTTAATTATGATACAGATATAAAGTCACCCAGGGTGGCACGAAATGTGACAAACAGGCTACAGCATGTAAAACTGCCACACATACCCTGACTTGCTAAACCTGCATGTACTGCTTCGAGCATCTATCTAAGCATCACAGTGCCATATGCAGGCACCTTTGCTGGCTCTGAAATGTGGGCCATAACACCACTGGTGCTCTAAAAGGAACCGGTCATCAGGAAATACAGTGCAACAAGTACCTGGATATAATCAGGATTGTGATGGTGCACGGTGTTGGTGATATCAGCTCAAGGTCCTGTTCAGGATCACACATGAAAGGAAGCATTATAACCCAACCCAGACACGTCAGCCATAACTAAGATTATTACACTTCATCTGCATATACTCTTCTCTCCTGCTCTTGTTCCAGTTTATCAGAGGCATTGAATCATGTCCTGTCCTGACATATTGGAAAATGTGTTTCAATTGGAGGTAGTATACATATGGCCTGCACCAGTACTTGATTGACCCCATGGAATATTTCTTGTGACTGTGGTGAGAGTGCCTTAGGTGTTCTGCATCACACCTCAATGCTCCCACAACCTGTTTTCTAAATGATTTATTTGTGGTTTTTCTACGTCATCTATTTGAAATGGTTAATCTGGAAGGCGTATACACTAATGTTGTGTGCACCTGACTGACAGCACTTTCTATGATTTAATTTTCATAAAAACCCTAACAAGTGTAGTATTTTCATTCACGTTTAACGAAGAGCTTGCAGCGGTGGTCCGTGCAGGTAAGCGCGGTGAGGTGGTGGGACAGGGAGGGGGCGGGACAGGGGGGAGTCAACAGATAACGGAATAGGGAAAATTAAATAAATAAATAGCCCTTTTTTCTGTCATCTGTCGACATTCACCCCACCCCCTCACCCCACCGCCCCATCGTGCTTACCTGCAGGCACCGCTGCTGAGAGCTTGCCCATGGCAAATATTTACTGAAAAAGTATGATGTGACTGTGAGTTTGTATTTTGCTGCTGTATTGCACTCCGTCACTTGAGTCATTCTGGTATGTTTCTTACAGTTGGCGGAATGGTTGTGAGGACTGTTTTGCACTTCATCTGTGCACTTTACTTACTGGTAAAAGCAAGAATGCTGTTGTTGGTTTAAGTGCACCCTTTTCAGTTCCACTGAATGGCCTTGGTTTGGACTCCAGTGGCGGCTGGTGACATTTGAAAGTGGTAGGGTGCAAAACTTCGGGATGAGTGCCCTAAAGGGAAGCGAGTGAGGCCGACCGCCAGCAAAGTAAAAAATAAAAAAGTGGGCAAATGGTGCATTTTCAAGCAAATCTGAGAAAGCTAGAACGTTTATAAAGCAATCTATACATTAATAAGCCACCCTATCCATCCATTTACAAGAAAACCTGGAGGTACTTTAAGGCAACTGGATTGCATCATTCTGTACAAGCCTATTCATCCATTCAGAAGAGGTGCACCCTGAGCCCTTCACTTAACTTAGCCATTCTATAAAAGTGTATTCATTCAGTCATTCATCAACCTATTCATAAGAGGACTAGCGACCACCTTGACACCGGCAGGTGTCCTCAATAAAATAGAACAAAATAGTGCTCTACATTTCTATTCATCCTCCCATTCATTTATCTATTTACAAGAGCGCCCTTGGGTGCCTCGAGGTGACTCAGTCAATGGAGTCATTCACTACTAGCCTATTTAGCCTATTTATCCATTCACAAGAGAAATAGAAGGCAGCTTGATGCCATTCAAATAACAGGACCCTTCTCTACAAGTCTGTTCACCTTGCCATCCATCCACAAATGCACCCATGGGTGCCTTGGGGCCATTACTTTGGTAGAGTCAATCTCTGGAACCCTATTTATTCATCAAGCTACTCATGAATCCACACATGACCAAATTAAGCTGGCCTTTTAAAAAATCTCGTCGCACCCACCCTTGAACCCTTCCCTCCAGCCACATCCCTTTTCTGCTCTCTTCTAGACTTTGGGTATCTAGTGGTGTTAGCACCTCCTGTGCAATCAGAAGACGTGGCTGCCTCAGAACCGAGCAAAGCTGTGTGATCTTGCGAAAATCAATGTATGTCAACTCAGTGGGGAGGTGGGTGGGATTTAAAGCGCAATTATCACCATTAAGTGGCACATTTACCCCAGTCCTTTAGCTACAACAATTGAGGGTGTTTAGAAACAGGTTAAATGCTGGTGTAAGGTGCTACATAAAGGACACCTGACTTGTTCTCTACTACAAATGCTTGCTATCAGCACAGCTACAGAATAAACCCCAAAAGTGCATATACAAGCACATATAAAGAATGAACAAGGAGACCAGAATACCGATCCCAACGTCCCCTTTTGAAGCCCTGTGTAATCGCAGGCAAATCAGGTTTTCTTTCTCTTGGACTCAGTTCCATATAGGCTGGACCAGGGTATCGAGCACTACTTTAAAATAGCCGTATTTGTCAACTGCATCTACTCCTGCGAGTCCCTCTGCAGTCTAGGTGGCGCTTCCACATACTACCAGGCAGTGGGTGGCACACGTGTTCCTTCTATGGATACTCCTCCTCCTCGCTCGTTCTGTGTGTCTCTAAGGCCCACCTGCACGCCCAGTGCCAGGGCTGTGGGCAGAGAGACTCACTGAGACAAAGCGCTGAGAACCTTGAATATTTATCACGGACACCTAGAACTCAACAACATCGCAAGACCACAGCTCCCAACTCAGTGGTACCCATTTTATTGGCCCCCAAAGGGTGTAAAACAGTGTCTTTCTCCATCTTACTGCTGGTGTTTTAGAAGATCGCTTTAAGCACGATCTGCGTTTTCGCATCTGTTTAATCAGATGCCGCCGGTATAGAGGCAGGTTCTGGTAAAGTAATGTAATCTGGTATGAAATTCGAATCCCCACGCATCATCCGCAAGGCATATTGATGTAAAGGCCCATAACATCATCTCGCCTAAACCCACATCGCTCCTTTAAATGTCAGAAATATGGATGGCCTTCCCACGGAGTAAGGGTGAACACGTTTATTTTTTGATTGGCGGTAAGAGGATGCGAAACCTGAGGCAACTTCGCATTAGTCTGCACAGAAGATAAAAAAAATGTGTGATGCAAGGTCAAAGCCCTGCAGGAAAAATATTCCTCGTGCCCCACAGTAAGAAACTTGAGGATAGAGAAAAAAAATAAAACGTAAACGTACCTTACTGCCGGGAGTCCCGGATACCGCGCCGCCTCCGCTCCTGGCCGGTCACGCTGTAATGGTGCAGCGGCAGCCGGGTTTGCGTGTTCCTGCTGCAGGAACAGGAAGCAGGCAGCTTCCCTCCCCTACCCAAGCCAATCACAACGCTGCAATGGCGTTGTGATTGGTGAGGCGCAGCGGAGAGCGCCCCAGCCGGGCCATTTTCTCTATGCAGGCTGCATGCAGCAGCCTACATAGAGAAAAAGAGGGATTGCGCATGACTGCTTTGTTCGGCCCTGGGGCCGACCAAACAGTCTGTACCCACAACAGTGGGTAAGCCACTCCCCCCCTGCCCTCGAGCAGGACCGCCCACCTGCCCGCCCCCAACCAGGCACAGAGGACGTCTGCTTTCTCGCAGTGCGAGAAACAGAAACATAAATGGTAGTTTTTACCGTTTATGTTTCTGTCTTCTCGCACTGTGAGAAAGCAGTGGGGCAACGCCCCCACGCCCAAATGGGGGAGCCACGCTTTAATCACATATGTGGCATTAGTCGCTACGAACTTGCAGCGCGAGGGGGGCTCTTAAAAACCTGTTCTTAATTCTTTTTTAAAGGTGTTTTTAACCATTGATGTGATTGGATAACTTTATTGTGTTTGTGATGCACTGTGAGCTGTGTTAAAGCTCAAAGGAGATTACGCTCGTCTCCTTTCCATATCCCGCTATTGGCAGCCATTTTGGGTCAGCGCTCTAGTCGCTGGACCCCGTTAGGGCATTTAAACTCACTTGATGCGACCGCGCAGCAGGCATTAGTCGCTACGAACCTGCAGCGCGAGGGGGGCTCTTAAAAACCTGTTCTTAATTCTTTTTTAAAGGTGTTTTTAACCATTGATGTGATTGGATAACTTTATTGTGTTTGTGATGCACTGTGAGCTGTGTTAAAGCTCAAAGGAGATTACGCTCGTCTCCTTTCCATATCCCGCTATTGGCAGCCATTTTGGGTCAGCGCTCTAGTCGCTGGACCCCGTTAGGGCATTTAAACTCACTTGATGCGACCGCGCAGCGGACGCGCGCAGCGGGCTCGCCGCTGGCGCGCCGGAGGCGCGCCTAAGGCAAGCCCGTCTGCGCCCGTCCGCGGCCGGCAGGGGCCAGGGGCCGGGAGTCCTGCCCCCTCTCAACTAAAGAGACACTTTTATAGCCCTGAGCAGCTAAAAAATTTTAATAAAACTCCTGCTATAGGATGTATTCATAAAATTAACCCTAGCAGCTTAGAGACGAGTTGTAGGTACTGTTCTTTTAGGCTACAAACTCAATCCTCTTCTTCTTCTTTGGAAGAACTACAGGGGAAAACCTACAAACTGTTTCTGCTCAACTGTAGATCACTTCCCAAACACTCATCGGAATTATTTATATAGTTGTCAGAGGAAAGTCCGGACATTCTGTTTCTTACGGAAACATGGACCAACCTCCACTCGGAACCTGATATTGTCCAAGCCCTTCCCTCTGATTATTTAATTCAGAGACTTGATAGACCCACAGGGAAAGGCGGTGGGGTTGCTATTATTTTTAAAAACTCTTTTAAGTGTCGTAACCTCGGGAGTCCTTTAAGTGACTGTGAGAATCTTCACTTTTCTATAAGACTCTCCCCCTTGCTTTCCTTTTCGGGCATTCTAATCTATCGACCGCCTGGATCGATGGGTCAGTTCTCTAACTCTCTATCTGAAACAGTCACTAAGTTGGCTAGCTGCGCTTCTAACTTTACTGTTCTAGGCGACCTAAATGTCCACATTGACGATTATGCGTCAATAGGTGCGTCAGAACTCTCTTCGGACCTTGCCGCTCTTCAACTTTTTCAGAAGGTGCCACTGGCTACTCACACTAAAGGTCACCTTCTTGACCCTGTTTTTTCCAATTTACAAGAGTTACTCTGCTTCGACCCTATTCCCATTCCTTGGTCAGACCACCATTTGATCACTTTACATTGGTCGCCTAAGCTGGCTATCCCTACCGTTCAACCATTAGGGAAATTAGTCCGCGGCTGGCCTAAACTTAGCGTAGAAAAATGGACCTCCGCTCTGGACCTTTCCAAACCATCTTTAATCCTCGATCCGGTAGTAGGGAATGACCATTTTAATAACTGGATCGAAGGGACTTTAGATCAGGTTCTTCCTAAAAAGAATATCCAGATAAACATAGGACCCAATAAAGCAGCCTGGTACACGCCTAAACTTCGCGAGCTAAAGCAATTGTGCAAGAGGGCAGAGAGAAGCTTTCCAAGAAAAAGCAATATAGGGATACCATTAGTATATATAAAAGTGAAATCAAAAAGGCGCAAGCACACTACTTTAGTGAAAAAATTTCTGCTGCCGTTAACTCCCCCCGGGAGACGTTTCGCATTGTAAATAAACTCCTCAATGCACCCACTCCTCTGGTCTCTTATGAAGCAACAGACGACCGATGCAATGACTTTGCAGATTTTTTTCACAACAAAATTTTAACCATTAGCTGCTTATTTCCTAACCCCCTGCCTGCTCCTCCCTTAGAGGAAATAAAGGTATGGAGTAAAGAACACTCTCTTGAAATGTTTCCTCCACTGGACATCGAAACTTTCAAAATCATGTTCGCATCAGTTAAGAGTGGATCACCTAGTGATCTGGCTCCTCTTGACATCCTGAACTCTGTATCTGTTTTAGTAGGCCCCACTATTATGGAACTGATCAACGCCTCGCTTTCCTCAGGGGTGGTCCCTCTCCTTTGGAAAAAAGCCTTGGTAAAGGCTTTATTGAAAAAACCTAACTTGGATCCCGACTGTCTTGGTAACTATCGTCCCATCTCGCTCCTTGTTGGGGTGAGCAAAATCGCAGAAAAGTATGTAAATCGATCACTTTCCAGATACCTAGAAAGGGAGAACCTTCTCCATGCGTCCCAAACTGGGTTTCGCCCAGGACATGGGACAGAAACTGCTTTACTAGCAGTCGTCGAGGATTCCAGAAGGATCCTCGATGCAGGAGGTTCCCTGGCCGTGCTTCTTTTAGATCTTAGCGCGGCCTTTGATACGGTTAATCACCGTATTTTAATCCAACGGCTTCAGGATTTGGGTATTACTGGAACTGCTTTGGATTGGCTGCGTTCCTTTCTGGAGAACAGATACTTCCAAGTAGTCGATGGTGAGGCCACATCCACTCCTCGACCTCTTCATTGTGGGGTTCCTCAGGGGTCGTCCTTGAGCCCCACTCTTTTTAATGTTTACATGGCTCCTCTTGCTGACATTGTTCTTCCATTTGGGGTGCAAATTGTCACTTATGCCGACGACACTCAATTGGTCGTCGCTTTGAACCACACCAATAAAGCATCTACTTGTCTTGGCCCATGTCTTGAGGAAGTGATGAGATGGATGAAACATTCCCATCTTAAACTTAATGGAGACAAGACTGAGCTTATGCTCCTTGGCAAACCCTCCCTCTCTGAAATAGCCTCTACTTGGCCTATTTGTATGGGCCCCATGCCGGCCCCTAAATCAGAGATAAAGAGCCTTGGTGTCTGGCTTGACTCTGAGCTCGGTTTTAAAATCCAAGCCAGAAAGGTTGTTGCCTCTTGTTTTGGCATTCTAAGAATGCTGCGCAAAGTGCTTCCTTTGCTACCCCTTCAGGTCAGAAAGCTTGTAGTCCAATCGCTTATTCTATCTCGTTTGGACTACGGAAATGCACTGTACCTTGCTGCCCCTAGCCTGGTGCTGGCCAAACTTCAAACTGTGCAGAATTGTGCCGCTAGGATTCTTATGGGAATTCATAGTCGCCAAACTGCAAGGCCTGCCCTAAAGGCTCTCCATTGGCTTCCAGTTTTGGAAAGAGTCCATTTCAAAGCTCTGTGTATTACTCACAGGCTGATAGGAGGGAATGGACCTCCTATTATCTCCTCCTTGATTCAGCCCTATTTAGCCACTAGGGACCTTCGCTCAAATAATCTTCACTTGGCGTCTGTGCCCAGAATTAAGAAGGCCCGTAGCGGCGGACGTCTTTTCTCTTACAACGCCGCTAAACTGTGGAATTCACTTCCTCTGCAGCTCCGAAAGGAACCCAACTACATGTCATTCCGTAAGATGCTTAAAACCTGGCTTTTCCCCAATTGATCGTGTCACAGCTGTTTCGACTTGCCCTCAGCGCTGGGATGCCCGCGGGTAACTATGCGCTTTATAAATATTATTTTCATTTCATTTCATTTCATGTACACCTCAGCATTATATTTTCAAGCGCATAATATTAAGCATGTGGGGTATAATATTAGTGACACATCTCTGTGGCCTTTTTTCAAATGGGGAATGGGGATTCGAACATAATATGCTTGGCATATGAAGCAAGTGTAGGACATGCTCATGTATTGAAAGTGCTGTTGATGCAAAAACATTTTTATTCTAGATAGTATTCTGCTGCTCCTTGGAGATAGACGTGCCCTACATCAAACAGTAAAAGGAATCCTAATTAAAAACTAACCCATTTTGTTTTCAATCCTATCATGCCTCTTTACTCTCTCCCTCAAAACCCAGGGGTCTTTTTTCTCATTCTGACACCTGCAGTTTATATATTTCTAAGAAAACAATTCTCTCTGCCGTACATTTTAAGGACATTGCAAGTCACCTTAGAGTCCTGTATCTTTAAAAAGTGGCTTGGTCTGCCTCCGAATGGTCACAGAAGTCCTGTGTGACTTGTAGTATCCTTATCATATATATTATAGGACACAAGTCAGTGTATAAACTCCTGTTCTTTATTTTCTTAATACAGGCACATTCTGATGTCCAAGCATGCCTGTAATAAGAAAAAGATGTCACAACTCGCATGCAATAAGTGAATTGTGACATCAACTTGCTGCTGCCAGGTTTGAGGGCTCTGTATGAGGCCAAACCTGTTGAAAGAGGGAAGCCCCTGTTGCATCTTTAGGCAGCAGCACTTCCACCTCAGAAGCTGCAATGCTGGTGCCGGAATGGACAGGGTGGGCCACTATTACCTCCTGTTCTGCTTGAATAAATATTGTCCTCAGCAAGAAAAGTAAGCAGTTGAGGAATGCTAGACATATCTCAGTTATATGATTGTTTGTCGCTGCAGCAAAGTGGTCAGTCATTTGTTTTTACAATTGAGGACTTCTTTCTACAGCCCTGGGTCCCCACCCTCCCTTCACGATTTTTCCATTTAATGTAAGACATGTACATTAAATGGATAGCGCAAGTCAATTTGGAGACCTGTGACCTAAACCCACGAGCCATGTGGCCTGTTTCCTATAAAATTTACAGAACTCCTTGATGACGGTGCAGAGACAGAATATTGAGTACAAAATATCGAGTTGCACAAATATTGAGTCATTATATCGTGGGTCAGAAATATTGACAGCAGGAATTACGTGGTCAAGAATATCGATTTAAGGTAAGTAATATTGATTTTAAAAATATCGAAGTGTTTAATCTCGTTTGCAAAAATATAGTTTTTTTATTATTGGTATGTATGTTAGTATATATTTTATATGTATGTGATGTATGTTTTTTTGTATAAGAATTGCTTGTATTTTTAATATATGTGTTACATTTTTAGTAGTTATTAATTTTCTTTATTTGAATTCTGTGCTTTTAGTTCCATAGCGGGTTGTGGGTTTATAGGGAAATAGGGTGGGAAGTACTTTAATTATATTAAATGTATTATTTTCTTTTTATTTGAATTTTGCGTTTTTATTTCTGTAGCTGGTTGTGGGTTTATAGGGGAATAGGGTGGGAAGTAATTTAATTCTATTAAATGTATTTATTAATTTTTATTTATTAATATTTGTTTAATTGAGATGTTATAGTGTTAAATTTGTAAAGTAATTTATTATCATTTAATTATTAATTGGTTATTAATTAATTTTAATTAACTAATTGGTAATTAATTATGGTCATTGTGTAATTAATTTTAGGTGTGTGTTGTGGTGTTTATAGGTGTAAAGGGTGGGAAGTAATTTATTTTTAATTGATGAATGAATATTTGGTTGTTAATTAATTTTAATAAATTAATTGGTAATTAATTATGGTAATTGTGTAATTAATTTTAGGTGTGTGTTGTGATTTTTATAGGAGTAACGGGTGGGAAGTAATTTGTGTTTAAATAATTATTTATAGTTGATAATTAATGTTAATTATTTGATATTTATTTTGGGTAATTGTATATTTTTGTGTGTGTTGTTTTTACTTTTAAAGGGGTAAAGGGTGGGTATTAAATGAATTTTAATTATTTAATTATTAGTTGTTAATAGTAATAGTTGTTCTTTTAAAAATAATATTTAATTGTGTTTTGTTATTTTATAGTTTAATTTAGGTGTGTGTTGTGAATATTATAGTGTTAAAGCATGTGTACTCAATGAATGTTTTTTTATATTAATTAATTGATTCTTAATTATGTTAATTATGGAAATAAATGTAATTAAAAATGTTAAAGTGTTTTTTTATGGGTGTGGTGTTATAGGGTAGGAAATAAAATTAATACATTTATGTTTTAAATAATGCTTTTGTTTGTTAATATTTGCTACTTTAAATAATTATTCTTTATAAATGTATTTATTAATTTATTTTATATATTATTTGTAGGTTTTTGTTATATGTAATTAATATTATAATATGTGTGCTTTTTACGTGTTTAATATATTGAGTTTTATATTTTTAAAATATTATTTATTTATTTTTTTGATTTTCAAAATTTGTAAGATTTTTTGTTTTTTTCCAATTGTTTAAGTGTTATTAGTAATTTTTGTTTCTCTGCTATCCAGCACTTTCTCTACTGTTGCACTCACTGGAGTTGGAATAGTAAATGTATTTCCTCCATATCCAACACTTACCCTATTTTTGCACTCACTGCAGTAGGAATAGTAATTTTTACCCTTCCGCTATCCAACACTTTCCCTACTGTTCCACTCTTCGGAGTGCGAGTAGTAATTTTTTCCCTTCCGCTATCCAACAATTTTCCTACTGTTGCTATCACTGGAGTGGGAATAGTAATTTTTACCCCTCCGCTATCCAACACTTTCCCTACTGTTGTACTCACTGGAGTTGGAATAGTAAATTTAATTATTTCGCTAGCCAACACTTTTCCTACTGTTGCACTTATTGTATTGGGAAATGTAAGCTTACTTTTTTTTTAATAGTTTAATGTTTTAATTTATTATAGAATGTTTTTTCATTTTAAATTATTGATATTTATATATATTATTTTTATATAATTTTAAAGTTTAAAAATTAAATAAAGATAATTGTTAAAAAAACTTTTTAAGTAAATATATGTACATGTATACATTTTTATGTTTGTGTGTTTATATTTTTTTAATTAAGTTTATTTGTTATATTTAGTTAAAATGTATATGAAATTTAATTTATTTTGTTAAAAATAATATTAATATTTACTATATATTACTTTCTTTTATATATATATTTTTAAATCGATATTTTTTACATCTATATTTTTTACCTCAATATTTTTGATTTGATATTTTTGTACTTACCTGTTAAGGTATTGGAGTCGACATTTCGATATTTAGAACATTGATGTTTATTACATCGATATTCTATCAGTGAACCCTTGATGACTTCTAATATTCTTATAATGTATTATGGGGATTCCATTATCCCATACGTAATTGAGTACAGAAACTTTTATAATGGACCCCTATTTTTGCTGCAATAAGAGTATAATACTTAATGATCTTATCTTCTTCCCCAAGAGTTGAGCTCAGTGGAGAAAGGTGCTATCCTCCATACTCAACGCTACCACCACCAAGAAAATACTTCATGGCCATAAACGTACCATCTCGCCCTCCCTTTTATACAATGCAGAAGCTACTATCTCCATCTATAATAATGGCACTGCACTCATTCAGTCCTCTAACCGCAACTTGGAACTCTTTGACAATCTCTTCCTCTACTTCATGACTAAGCTAGACAGGGATGCCATCCCTTCCCCCATACTCCTACATCCCACAGAATCTCTTCCAAGGGATATCCACCTCCCACCTAATCCCCACACCTCACCCCACTACTCTCCCATTCCTGGGATCTCTATATACCATTATACAACCGCCTTTTCAAGAGTATCGATCAACACAGCTCTTTCTCAGGCTAGGAGCTACAAAGCTCTTTCTCAGGCTAGGAGCTACACCCCGCCATTTAGCATTCTAACACCAAGACACCATTAGTGATTCCCACTGACTTCCTGTATCCCATCTCCTCTGATTCTACATGTTCCCTTTCTGACAGTGCTAGCACCAGACAGGAGTCCAATAGTATTCCCCTCACCTCTATATTTATAATGACCACTTTCCTTCTTACCTCCATGCTCCACCTCCAAGTACAAACTCTGATCTTAACCCCCTCTCACTACCTCAGGTCACTTCCAATTGTCCCATTCATTGCCTCAAATGGAGGACCTCTCCCCTCATTCCCAAATTAACCCTCAATTCCCCTCACCCTAGTCAACTCAATAGTCATTCCATCCCCAATAGTACCTCTCAGCTCTATTCCACGCTCGATGCAATGAAATCAGATCTTTTGCTGATGAGAGCTGATATCCTTGATCTTCTGCATATCACTTCTAACCTGGAATATAACTGGTCAAATCACTCGATCTACCATCAGATCCACAACATCCTTTAACCATTACGAACTCCTGCTGGTAGTTCTTTTAACACTCGGGCCTCGCAACTTAGATGGAGATGCAAACCGAATTGCGGCCATTCCTCCCAGCCCAACAGATTATTTAGACAGCTATCCTACAATGATATCCTCTCCCTTCTCTCCTCATATAACCCCGGCCACGTTTTGCCCTCGGAAATGATTAAAACTATTATCACCCATCCACACAGGGAACTCCATGCTAGACTCAGATCCATTAATAAAATGAACCTCAAACCTATCCTCATCGCACATCTCACCTACCACTGTTACCAAAACTTACCTAAATTGTTCAGTACTCAATTGATGGCATAGCAGACCTTATATTCAGCCTGGACCTAGACCTCCTGATTCTTACTGAAACCTGGACAAATAAATCCCCATCCGCTATTCTAAACATCATAGTTCCACCCAGCCATGACATCCTCCATCTAGACCACGCAGAGCGCCATGGGTGTAGTGTAGCTTTTATGTATCGGAATAACCTCTTAGTAAAACAGTCACCCAATATGCCAGTATCTTCCAGCGAGTCTTTGAGGATCAACATCTCAACCAAAGATAACTCAACCTGCACGTTGCACACAATCTACCACCTTCCTGGAGATAATCATAATTTCATTGAACAAATCATGGAGATCACATCTACCAACAATGATCCACGCAAGAAACACATTTTTCTAGGTGATTTCAACATTCACTGGAATGATGTGATCGATCCACTAGTAAACGGTTTCAAGGCCTTTCTCCTTGACCTCAACCTAATCCAATCCTGCAACAGTGCTGCTCCTATTAAAAGGGACACCTTAGACTATTTTACCTTGCAACTGTACTGACCACTACTGCATCACCTCCTCCATAGCTGACCAGGCAACCATTCTTAAAAGTCAACCAGTAAAAGACAAACATTGGGTTAGAGACACCCATAATCTCAATCCAGGCACGCAATCTGCTTTCAGCCACAATTTTATGTCCCTGCCCACTGATATGTCTGACTTACAAGACCTCACTGAGCATTATTTTAGCTCTATGCCCAACTTCTTGGACTCCATTGCCACCAAACAGTTAAAAAGAGCCCCCGATAAAAAGATCTAACCCTTGGTTCAACTGTAGCCTTAATGAGAAATGCCGCTTTTGGTAGTCCCTTTCAATACACTGCTGTCTCCGAATGTGTTGCTTAGGGAGAAAAATGTGTACATTGTGGGCTTTACACATTGCCATTAATCTCGGTTCTTTTAGCCCTGTAGTCTCTGATTCTTTGATTCTAACTAGCCCTTTAAGTAACGTCAGAAATTAGCTTTTGCAAAAACAAACTGCAAACCCTGGCATTTAGCCATGGCTTTTAACTTGGAAAATTTGACTACTAATGTAAATGATTTTACCATGGTTATTTTAACGTGGAGAAATTCGATACTGCTGTTTTTATTCTTGCAATGGTTTTAAATAATCACGCAAATAAAGATATTATTATTATTATTACATATCTGTATTACTATGCACCGCTACCTGTATTATTCTTGAAATCACCCGTGATTCTATGTGCTACTTTGTCTACATTCCATTTTATTCTCCTTTGTGCAGGGCTTTGATATCATCCTGTGTATATTCTCTGATTATTTTCCATTGTACAGTGAGCTGATACCAGAAACGGTCTTGTTTGCGCTACATAAAACTTCATAAATAAATACAAAAATTGATAATGACGATTCTCAATAGAGAGATAACATTCTAATACTGCCGTTTACATACATAACCGGCAACATGAATTGTTTGTCGTGTCAGTGATGCAGCAAGCGTGTTCTCTATTTAAGATTGCAGAGAGAAATTATGTTGCCAGGACAGAGAAAACATAATGATGACATCATATGTAATGTCACCAGAGAGTTTGTTGGTGAAGTCATTTGTGACTTCATATGTGAGTTCAAGAGAAATGTATTGGGTGTGGAAATTATAGTTGCATAGTTTGCCATAGTTTGTGAGTTTCTTTGCTTTTAAAGATCGAAATAGAAATCCTCAACTGACATTTTATTTCTGTGAATGTTTTTGTTTTTGTGCTGTTGACAAGCTACTGATCTTAGTATATCACTATATTGCTTTACAATGTATGTTTTTTCGAAAAATTTCTTGTGTTTCAGATTCATACATTTTTATAAAAATCACCACCCCAACTGCAAGGACAAACGGCGTTCATAGTTTGTTTTAGGCTTGTGAAGTTTTATGTAGATTAAGAATTTTACATTTAATGACGTTTGAAAAGTTTCGTAATTTTTCTTGACCTGAACTTACCACCTTATCTGCAACTATCACTTTTGTAATCTCATTTTTATGTTAGTAAAAGTGCACGTAGCTATGGAATGCGATTGGCACAACGTCTTAATAATTAGGGGCAGATTTACAAGCCCCTTGCGACAACTTTACGCCGCAGTTGCGTCACTTCTGTGACGCAGCGTCGTCGTAAACAATGTGCCACGTTGCGACATATTTACAACATGACGCATCTAGTGAGATGCGTCACATTGTAAAGCCCTGCGCTACATTATACCTGCGTCAGGTATAATGTATGCAGGGTGGGCGTTCCCACGCAGGAAAGCCTTGTAAAAGGGATGCAGTGAAATCTACAAGATTTCACGGAGTCACTTTTACGACGCCACTGCGTCAAAACCTTGCGCTGCTTGAAGCAGACGTAAAGAGTGACGCAGCATGTTAGGAATAGGCATTCCTAGCCATTGCTGGAGTTGCGTCGTACTTGCGACCCGACTCCAGCAATGCACTGCCCTTACGCCGACAAGATGCGTCACGCATCTGTCTATCCTTGTGCCACGGTGCGTCGCATTGTAAATGCAAACACAAAGAGATGATGGACGGAGTGCTGAAATTTTTCAGACACTCACCCCCAGTCACAGACCTGGGTTGAATCCATCATCTTTCTTTAGCTCACTTCGCCACCTCAGTTCAGACCCAGCTATATGCAAGTCTTGACCCTGTGCCTCATGGGAACAGTCCAGCCCGAACTGCCAAGCCAGGTCTTCCCTGAACCGGAAACAAGCATCCTGGGACCGGTTCCAGGGAAACACCCCTCTTCAGCCAGGCTAGCTTGAATCCAGTGGCAAAGTGAGCAAGGGACCCACGTCTGGGCATACCCTGCGAACTTAGGGCGAACAAAGCAAACACAAAGAGATGATGGACGGAGTGCTGACATTTTTCAGACACTCACCCCCCAGTCACAGATCTGGGTTGAATCCATCATCGTTCTTTAGCTCACTTCGCCACCTCAGTTCAGACCCAGCTATATGCAAATCAGTCTTGACCCTGTGCCTCATGGGAACAGTCCAGCCCGAACTGCCAAGCCAGGTCTTCCCTGAACCGGAAACAAGCATCCTGGGACTGGTTTCGGGGTAACACCCCTCTTCAGCCAGGCTAGCTTGAATCCAGTGGCAAAGTGAGCAAGGGACCCACGTCTGGGCATACCCTGCGAACTTAGGGTGAACAAAGCAAACACAAAGATTGTAAATGCGGCGCATCCATGGTGGCGCAAGGATTTTTTTCCGTGTCGCAATTTAACTGGCGCATCCCTGCTAATATTCAGGGATGCGCCACTTCTTGTAAATCTGCCCCTTAGTATTTTAATATCATGTTGGAAAATGAATGCATATTTTTTTCTCATTAAGGGGATGAATTACAACTCCCTTGCGCCGCTAGTGCGTCACTTTTAAAATGAGAAAAAGTGACGTACCTGTGGCGCAAGGGGCTTGTAAATAAGCCCCTAAGTGTACATTTTGCTAAGCGAAGCAAAGCTTATCTGAGCACCTTGGCATTGCACTAAAACCTATAAATCTTAGAAGTATTTTCTATAGGCGTTCACGAACAATAAAAAACTTTGTAATTTTGCCTACCACTAACTAGTTCTGTCACATACAATCTGCGATGTGCGTTCATCCTTTATGACATATCATTATTTAGGTCTGAGTTTAACAAGGAACTCAGTGCTGCCTTGACTCACTAATGGTGAAAAGTAATTTAGGATCATTGACTCTCACTTTCAATAGGAAGCATGAATAAAGACCGTAAGATTAGAATATTGAGCTTCTGAGCAAAACACACACATTTAATAAATACATTCTTTATGATGAATATACAGTGGTCAAATTTATATATGCGCAACAGAATATGGTACACTACAGCGTTCTGTATTCTTTTGCAACTGAAAACCATTCATCTTACTTTTTTTATCTTCGGAATGATCTTAAAACCTAGGAAATATGGCCCACTGATAACATAAAGTTTAATATATATTCTTCATAAGTTCTTCTCAGAACTTAAATCATGGAAAGAATAGCACATCTTAATGACATTGAATTGACAGAACAATCACTGACTATATTTAACTGTTCCTTAAATTGACATCCTAATAAATAGCTGCGCCAGACTGCTATGGTAACCGGTCTTTCAACTCAAAGCAAAGCCCACTGACGTTATGACTGTGTTAAGCATATATAACGAGTACTTTGGGTTCTAATTTCGGAAAGCAAATATCTACAGTGGGAATGCTTGATGATGATGAGGCAAGCTAAAGCGCCTTAGGTCCAGGATAAGTTATGTTATTTTTTCCAGCTAGATACTTGTCACTCAAGGCAGGTGGTTTTTAGTGGAGTCTAATCTGGCCACTGCTTGTGGGTTAGAAAAGAGCGCACTGGAAATAAGATGCAGCATCTTGTGAATGCTGCCTCGGCCATGGGACGGGTAAGCAGGACGGGAACATGTGTTTTGGAATCAGGGAGGCTAATACCAACACAATGCTGTAACTTTTGAAGTAGTTGTATTTTTTTTTTAATAAAAGTCCAATGCGGAGTCAGGGTTCTTGGATGAATAAAGTGCGCAAAATGCTCCTTCTCCTCCTGGGTAGATGTGGGCTTAGGTGTTCAACAGACTCAAACAACCAGCACATCTGTCACCAAGCTAGCTCTGTCATTTCCAAAGCTACAGATGTTTAAATTCCCTAGTCTGCAGCGCTTTGCAGGTCTTACTATAAAATGTTTAAATAATTCAAGATGCAGGTGATATACCTGCTATGGCAAAGGTCAGGACAGTAGGACTGAGTATCCTGAAATAAGGGATGTTAGTCTGAGGCATAGAAAACACTCCTGAAGAGTTTGGAGGTTAGGAGTGAGTTTTGTTTTTCTCCAAAAGTCTAGTAGGGATCCAAGGCCTGAGCTCTTGAGCAAGCAAAGTAAGCTAAAAGTGTTTTCTCTCCCAGGAAGAGCAACAGTGTCTAAAAGTCTGAACCAACACACTTACACTTTGCTGTCCAGAGTTGGCATGCAGCGAGGCTTACTCAGGAGCTGTGAGGGACAGGAAATAACACCTGAAAGCATCAGCTTTTTTGGATCAAAAGCATTTGACAGAGGTGTAAGCATTGGTAATAAGGAGGGTGAGAAGGTGCTGGGAAACTTAACTTCATGAGTCGTCTATAAAAGTTACTTTTCAAAAGGCTCACATATCAGAGAAAGGCAGGGCTTAGATTCAACAATTATATTCTGCACTCAATATATGCTGTGCAGGTGCCCTAGCCCAAAAAAATGAACATTTCTGTGTTTCTTTTAGGATCTTACGATGTATCCTTTGATTATTTCTTTTTCCAGCAAGTAGCAAATACCCTTGGTGAAATTCAAATGAAGGCTACAAGAATGTTGATCCATGCCTTTAAATCCCTCCACAACCTAGGACCAGCATACATTAATCAATGACTGAATTTCCACCTCCCGTCCAGACACCTGAGTTCTGCCCCTCTCTTCCTCGCCCACACCCGCCTCATTCACAGCAGCAACAGTTGTGGGCGCTCTTTCTCCAACCTCATTGTGAAGTCTTGGAATGACGCCCCACTTCACCTACGCACCTCATCCTCCCTGCTGGAATTCACAAAAGGACTCAGGGCCTGGTTATTCAAATGAACCGTGGCAGGCGTACTCTCAGCGCCCGGGTACCCTTATGGGTGATTAGTTGCGCTTTTCAAATCCAGTTGTATAGGAAGAATACAGAGCTTCACTCCCTGATATAGACACAGGAGTACCTTTGCTAGACCTGACAGCCTTTGGTGTGGTATTTCCCCAAAATATTTGCCTTATCAGCTCCTGTTTGCTGAAATTAAGTTTTTGTTGGCTTTAGGACTGTGCTAAAGTGCTTGTGGTCACTTTTTTAAACATGGTAAAATTGGCTTACACCCAATTGACACATTGAATTTACTTATATGTACCTAGTAAAGTGGTACTGCATGTACCCATGATCTGTAAATTAAATGCTACTAGTAGGCCTGTGTCATTTATTGTGCTACTCACTTAAACAGCCATTTAAACATGTCTCAGAAATTGCCTTTGCAGCCAATGAGCAGTTTTAAATTCAACTTGACAAAAAATCCTTTTGTTAGGCCTATACCTCACTTTTTAATACATATAAGTCACCCTAGGGTAGGCCCTAAACAGCCCATAGGGCAGCGTGCATTGTATTAAAAAGGTAGGATGTGTGGTTTTAAGTTTTACATGTCCTGTTAGTGAAACACTCCAAAATTAGTTTTCCCTACTGTAAGGCCTACCTCTACCATAGAATAACATTGGGCTACCTTATTACATTTATTGTGTGCTAATGTTTGATTGGGAAACGTCAAATTTGATCTCAAAAGAATTGTAATTTAAAATCCTCTTTAATGGTGAAGTTGGATTTTAAGTAATAATTCTGATAATACCACTTTTAGAAAGTTGTCCTTTCTTGTCCTAACCATTTATGCCTGCAGTCTATGTCCTGGGTCACATGACTGTGAACACTTGGCAGTTGGCCTTAGTGTATTCCTCCCAGACAGAGAGACAAAAGAGGGCTGTTTTTGGCAGGATGGGCCATCATGCCAGGATGGGTGGGGAGAAGCTGTTCCCCTCCCTACTCACATTTCAAAGGGCTGCCTTCAGCACACCCACAAAGGAACTTAACACCAGCATATGGTCACCATAAACGGCTTGTAGCCTGTGCAGGGGAAGGAGGAACATGTCCAGTCATGATTGGGAGATAGCCCAGAGGTTTTTCCCACTTCACAGGCTGGCACCAGGAATAAATATTGGACCCTCGGACCAACTTTTCAATTCACTCCTGGTCCTGCAGATGGCAACTCAAAAGGACTGCCTTGAATTCCAGAGAACTGCCTTGCTGCTTGAGGCCTGCTTTTTACTTCAAATCACTGCCCTGTAGCCTGCCTTGTACCCTCAGAGGACTGATCTGCAGCTTGAGGCCTGCCTTGCTGCTTGATCACAGGACTACCAGAGGGATGCCAAGGGCTAGTTGGCTGGCCTCCTGCTTTGAGTTACAGGGACACAACAAGATCCAACAACATTGAAAGCTGCATCTGAACCCTGCCTGAAGTGAGTACTGCCCTCCAAGTTGTATCCAACCAGTGTTGCATCATTGGAAGTGGTGCTAAAGGTGCCTACACAGCTAAAACCTGAAGGTTGGAACTTGGAAAATTTTCCACTCAAAAGTGGCCTGAGATCCGACAGAAGACTGTGACTTTCGTGCTCACTGACTTTGTTCACCTGACTCTCGCTCATCTAAATAACAGTAGCCCAGGCTACCTGAGGACCTTAGTGGCCTCCATTTAGACCATTGTTCCTTTCTATTACACTGATCTGCCTAAGCATCATCACCAGTCGGCCTCACTTTGCAGTAGCTCTAGCTATGTTCTTCTTGACAGCAGAAACTCCTGTTCAGCAAGACCTCTCAGGAAGAGTTTCCTACATTGCGAATACCTCATTGGCTTTCATCCTGCAGCTTCCTCCTGCTGGAAATTTTTGACTGGACTTCATCCAGCGGCTCCCTGATGATGACACCTCCTCCTCGGACACTGCCGGCTGCCTTGCCCAGCTGAACTTTACCTTTTCAAAGACTTTTTCTTAAAATTCTTCTAAGTCCGAAGGTAAGCTGAGACCGGGCCCAATCTACCTTGTTTGTCCAAACCGCCCTGCATCATTGTCGCAATAACTTTTGACTTTTGCTCGGTCTCCCACAGTTGCTGCTTTGCTCCTTTAGGTGTTATTTTTTTACTAGGGGTAGGAGGAACTCGCAGAGTTTTACTCTGCGGAATTCTGCGAAGCTACATAAAGACTGCGAAATTGCGTGAGTGGCAGAATTTCAGCACGTCGCGTTGCTCGTGCTAATTTTTAGCACTGGGAGCTTGTTCTGTGCTGTAAAATGAGTATGAATGGCAGCCCCACTCTGTGCCAGAGGGCACTGCTTCTTTCTGCCACTCAAGTAGATTTTCTACTTGAGCAGCAGCTTTCTGAACTCGAATGGTAGCAACCTGCTGCAACTGTCCAAGTTGAGAAATCGTGGGGGAAGTTGTCCTAATGTTCGATTTTCTCAGTAGCCAACGTAACGCTGGCGAGCACACTTGAAAAAACTCTGTCATGTGATGGTCCGCAGAGTCTTTCTAGAACTCCGCACTGCAGGGGAAGTGCAGAGTGGGCAAAACTCTGCAAACTCTGCCGGCAAAGCAGAGTTTAACGCCCACCCCTATTTTTCAATCAAAATGTTTAAAATTCATATCTCTGGTTCTAATGATTGGACTTAATTTGTTTTTATGTCAAATTAGTTATTCAATTTTACTTTATTTTTCTAAATCGGTATTGGATTTTTTTATAGTGTTTTCACTTTATTACTGCTTGTGTGCTGCATAAATAATTAACACAGTGCCTCTAAGTTAAGCCTTACTGCTTTTTTGCCAAGCTACCAGAGGATTAAGCGCAGGTTAATATAGTGATTTTTTGAGGTTCACGCTAACCAGGATTGGGGATATTGCATGAGAATGGTTAACACCTCTCTCAACCAAAAACCCAATTTCTTACAAACTTTTTACTAGTTTCCTTTAAAAAAGCCAGAGACTAGGTGACAGTTTAAACACTGAAGAACTGTTTAACACCAGTCCCAGTGAGCTGGGTAAAGTCAATGCCTGCATGACCATATGTACCAATGACCCACGCCAGCTGGGACTCACATGCCCATCAAACAAAGTTTCTCAAGACTGGGTAGAAGAGAATATACATTTTTGGGAGATGACAACATTTCCATTAGCACCTTAAGGTGATTTCCTTCAGGATGTTTGTCTACCATAAGCAGCTCATGCTACTTTTCAGAGGTCCTGAACCATACCTGCACACATTATATAGAATGATTACCCAGCATGATTTTGAGGCCAAGCGCTACACAGAAATATTAAATGAACTAAATATCTGGGCTCAATAAAAAAACATAATTCCGCAAAAAAAGTATTAGAGACTTTAGAGGAGATAGTAAAATGATTGACAATGCACCTCTACTGTAAATGTTGTTTTGTGAGTAACTGAAATATGAAAGATGTATTCCTTAAGTTAGAGTGAGTTGATGCATATTAAGTCCAAATTACCCAGATGTGTGACTCCACCCGCATTTTTGATGATCATGGAGTCATTGTATTGGAACCGATGGGTCATGGTTAAATTAGCTCATAATGGCCACATTTCACGAAAGTTTCATGACAAAGAAAAAAATAGGTAGGGCAACCCGGTATTCTTAGGAACCATCATAATCATTATTACAACGAGACAATGGCACACGCAATAATGCCAGCATTCAATAATGTCAATCTTTGCAGTTCAACAATTAATTTGGAGGTGCTCCAGTGGACGGTGCAGTAAGCATGACATACGTGAATAAATGGTGTGCTGAGTAAGATTCGTGAATGAGACAAAAATTAAAGAACACTGTAGACTAATTAGCAAAATAATTTCCATTTTGGCTCATAGTTAGAATACAATTTTTGCGAATAACAATGAATGACAATCTACATGGGACAAGCATCGAAGTTATGACCCCTACAGTTTATTCTCCAGTGGCTTTCTTCATGGATGAACACAACAACATTCCAAATTCTGTGTGAAAATGCTAAGCCACCGTCAGGTGATTGGTGCTGGAGTCTCTGCCTCTTAGCAGGTTAAATCAGAGTGTCCTAAAATAGAGGCCTTAAACATGGGAGTTTGTTGGCTCTATTGCATTTAGGGGCATATTTGTGAGCCCCTTGCACCACTGTTGCATCACTTTTTGTGATGCAATGGCAGCGCAAACCACCAAATCATATTTATGAGGCCACACAAATCCACTTTGTGTGGCTTTCAAAGGCCTCATAGATATGGAGTAAGGCAAGGCAGCACAATTCACTGTATTGCCTTACTCTGAGCTAGGGAGACATGGATTTTGACGCATCCCCAGATCTACAATACTATGCAAACTTGGGGATGTGCCAAAACCTTACGCTTCCCCAGGGGTGCCACAATGAGGAGAAATATTGCTATTTCTCCTTGTTATTTCCTCTTTCAATGTGTGCTGGGGAAAAAGCCTCTCAGGATTCTTTTGTCCCCAAAAATAACCCTGCATGCAATGCAAGCATGCTTGCATCATGGTACAAGGTTGCCTGGATTGGCACTAGGCTGTGAAAATAGCACCAGCACAGGGAGAAAGGACAGGAATGCACCATATGCCATAGATATGGTGCATTCTTGCCCTTTCTCTTTGACGCAGGGCAGCACAGCAAGGTGACTTGCTGTGCTGCCTGCTCCAAATCCCCATAAATATGCCTTTTAGATTATTCGATACTCAGATGGCACCATTATTTTGGACGGTGTGTAGACAGAATATCGAGTTGGAAATGTCGAACTACAGGAATATTGAGTCCTAAATATTGTGAGTCAGAAATATCGACAGCAAGAATATCGCGGTCAAGAATATCGATTTTAAGGTAAGAAATATTGTTTTAAAAAATATAGAAGTCATTAATATCGTTTGCAAAGATATAGTTGTTTAAAATGTCGATTTTTTAATTAGTGTTATGTATTTTAGTATATATTTTAAATGTATGTGATGTATTTTTTTGTATAAGAATTGTTTATGTTTTTTAATATGTGCATTACATTTTTAGTAGTTATCAATTTTATTTTAATTACATTTTGCGTTTTTGAGTTCCGTAGCGGGGTGTGGCTGTATAGGGGAATAGGGTGGGAATTAATTTAATTAGAATGAATTAATGATTCTTTTTTATGTATTATTATTTATTTAATTGAGATTTTATAGTGTTAATTGTGGGAAGTAATTTATTATCAATTAATTAATTGGTTGTTAATTAATATTAATTAACTAATTGCTAATTAATTATGTTAATTGTGTAATTTTTTTAGGTGCGGAATGTGGGGTTTATAGGGGTAAAGGGTGGGAAGTAATTTATTTTTAATTAATTAATAAGTTAATTAGTATTAATTAATTAATTGAAAATTAAATATGGAAATTGTGTATGCAGCTATCTGTCTTAGGTCTTCTTCCAGTGGTCTGGTCAGACCACAAGGTAGTGCTGTTTAAAATGGCCATGCCTGATCGACATGCGATAAAACCAGTAATTAAACAGCTAGCCAGTAGAGCATGGAACAAGGTTAATGTAGACGAATTACAGGAGGTGCTAACTTCCACATCTTTCAGTCCTCCTACAGACCTGGATGAGGCTGCGCTTCAATATACTAACTGGTTGGAAGCAGCCGGAAATAAACTTGCCCCGAAAAAACTCCTTCGATCTAGCAGAGTATGACCCTCCGCTCCGTGGTATACCCAAGAACTCAGAGACCAGAAATTGGTCTGTAAGCACCTTGAGAGATCTTGGAGGAGGGAATATAAGGATAAAGAAAAAAAGGAATATAAAATAGGATTAGCCCAGTATGAAAAGATGCTGCAAGAAACGAAGCAAGAGTTCTTTGTGAAGAAAATCAACTCAGCCATAAACTCTATCAAAGAACTTTTTAAAACAGTAACTTCTTTAGCGTATCCATCCCCTCCGCCTATTCAGGCCAATCAGGAATTGTGCGATAAAATTGCGAATTTTTTCTTTGACAAAGTAGATGCCATCTTTTCTTCCTTCACTGGCTCTGGGAGCACGATCTCCGCCAAATATCTACTGGACTCTGAGACAGAAATAAGCTCCGGGTCACAGTTAGTCAAGTTCGCTGCAAGTACCATCCTAGACATTTCTAATGTACTTTTGAAAGTGAAAACAGGCTCGCCCTCTGATCCATGCTCAGTCTCGTTTTTAAAATTAGCATCTGAGCCTGTTGTTTCTACCCTGACCTCCATTATAAATGCCATGTTTACAGAAGGATATTTTCCCAAACTGTGGAAAGAGGCATCGATACTACCCTTGCTCAAAAAGCCGAGTCTAGATCCTAAGGATGTGAATAATTTTAGACCTATATCCAGACTCCCACCTCCTGCAAAAATTGCAGAGAAAATCATGAATGAACAACTTAGTTCCTTCATGGAAGAAGCTCAGGTACTATACCCTACTCAATATGGCTTTCGCAGTGGCCATAGTACGGAAACTGCGTTACTTAAATCTACTGAGGAGATCAGGGCTATTCTTGATCAGGGAGGAAAAGCAGCCATGATTATGCTGGACCTCTCTGCAGCCTTTGATACGGTCCATCATGCTTTGCTGATGGACCAGCTGCGAGACATTGGAGTACAGGGCTCGGCATGGAAATTACTTAAATCATTTCTGTCAGACAGACGACAGACAGTCACCCTAGGCGAATTCTCAACCAAACCGTACTCTCTGCCTTGTAGGGTCCCCCAGGGGTCGTCCTTGAGCCCAACACTTTTTAACATCTACGTGTCGCTTTTGGCCCCCTGATTGAATCATTTGGTTTTAATTTGACCTCATATGCAGATGACACCCAAATTGAGGTGTCATTAAGGCCAGGAGAGTTGCAGGGAACGGCATCCAGATTTCATGACTGCATGACAGCGGTGGGCAACTGGATGGCCCAAAACTGTCTCAAACTGAACTCCAGTAAGACGGAGGTAGTCTTGTTCAGTAATGACGCCAATTTTTGGAACCCGGTGTGGTGGCCTGACACACTGGGTCCTCTTCCCATGCCTGTTAAAAAGGCAAAACATTTGGGAGTCTGGATAGACAATAAACTTAGCCTCAAGGACCAGGTGAATGCAGTGGTCTCATCCACCTCCTACATTCTAAAAGCTTGTAAGAAAATCATGCATGTTTTGCCTAACGATAGCCATCAGTTAGTTATCACTGCTTTAGTGATGTCCAGACTGGATTATTGTAACAGTTTATATGTCAATATCCAGGAAGGACTGATGAATAAATTACAACTTTTGCAGAACGCAGCGGCTAGATTGCTGACTGGCACCCTAAAAATGCCTCCATCTCAGCTGAGATCAGAAGGCTTCACTGGTTGCCGGTGCGAAAATGGGTGCAGTTTAAGGCTCTGTGCACAGTACACAAAGCCCTTTATAGAACCGGGCCCAACCATCTCAAAATGCAATTCCAATGGTATATACCAACTAGATGTTTACGCTCTTCAGAAGCTAAACTGGTGTCTGTGCTTTTTGCTAAAAAGCCAATTGGGGTGGAAGAAGTTTTGTGGGTGGCGCAGCCAAGGCATGGAATGGCCTCCCGCTGCATCTTAGAGCCTTACCAAGCCTGCCTGCCTTTAGAAAGGCTTTGGGGGCGTGGCTTGCGCGCAACTAAGATGGCCGCGCTGTGCTGAGCTCCGGCGGATCGCGGAGGCGGTCTTGCAGTTCCGGATGACTTAATCCCGGTTTTCTGCTCTTCAAACCGAAAAAATCGGCAGCGGAACGGTGCAGGACCAGGTTGCGAGAATTTTAGCGTCTTTGGGCTGATTTTCGCCATGTGAGAGCGTTCGAGGTCATCTCCTCACAGACTCGATACAAAATGGCGGCTCCTGAGGAATCTTGACGGAGGACTATTGTAGTTGGGGCGCTGGCGCTGTGGTGACACTGTTTTTCCTTATAACTCATGAGGTATGGTGTCTAAACATGATTTTCCTCGGACTTCCCTGAGGCTGATATTTAATGCTGGCCTTAAATACACTACGCAGCTAAACTCCGATGCAAGGTGCCTGCTTAAGTTTGTCCGCCCATCCACGCGTGTATATTTATACATATGTGGCTGTTCGCGCTACTACTAATACTAGTATGTGTCCTCCAGTACGCTCGCTGAATCTATCATTTCCTCTGATGGCAAAGGTCTCTCGTGGGCAATTATTGGAGCCTGCTGTTGGCGTCATGTGATGTGTCTTGGAGGTCTTTCTGGCACAGTCTGTCAAAGGATCAATATCTGAGGCTCTTGCTTTTGGTGACTATATTCTACAGGCCTTGTCATGAGGAGAATTTGAGCCTCAAGTGAGTAATAAACGACGCTATCTGGCTTCCTTTGTTTTGCTGTTTTTTGTCTCTCTTTTTTTTGCCATCCCTGAAGAGAAGTTTTGTGACTCTCATTTGATATTACGATCTCTGTATTATCCTTCATCTGCTGACCTATTTGCCCTGCTTCAATGGCTGAGAGTATGGGGGTCCCCTTGAAAGATAAGGACTCTAAAGCAGCTCTAAAGAGGGCTAAGCAAGCCTCTCCCATACCGGATATATCACCTAAAGATAAACCAGAATCTGGGGCTACTTTGGACATCATTCTCTCTCGCCTCAATTCCGTCCATGAGATTGCGCAGGGCACAAAAACGAACACTGATCTACTTCAGGTGGAAGTGGCGGCTGTCAGGAATGAGCTTAAACACTTATCATTACGTGTTTCCAATGCTGAGACCCGGATTGGGGCAGTTGAAGATTCCACACATAAGCAGAGCAAACATATGCAGAACATGGAACGTACCTTAAATTCACTGAGAAGAGATCTCACGGAACAGGAAGATAGGAACCGCAGAAGTAATCTTCGTATTTTTGGTCTGCCAGAGGACTGTGAAAAAGAGGCGCCATCCATGTTGGACTTTTTACTCAAATGGATTCCCACGACGCTAAATCTCTCTTTTCAAAAGGACTTTGAAATAGAGCGTGCCCATAGAGTACCTACGTTTAAACCCAAGTCTCTCACTAATCCAAGACCAGTGATATTTAAACCTTTAAGACACCAACACTCTGAATAAATTTTAGCTCACATGAGGAGAATTAGATCGCTGCAATGGGAAGGACATAGAATCGCTATCTCTCAAGACTTTGCCAGAGACACAGTCATCCGGCGAAAAGGTTTCCTAAATATTCGACGGCGACTTCAAGAGATGAATATTCCGTTCTCATTTGCTGGTCCCTCACGCTTCAGAATAACTTTCAGGGGTCGCAACCAGATTTTTCACGAACCAGCGGATTTGTCCACCTTTTTGGACAATCAGTTTGAATCTCGGATGGACGCGGAGGCTATTGCAGGCCCATCAAACCCCTAATCTCTTCTTTTTCAGGTGGCTGTATTAATGAGCATTTGTGGGTTGCTAGGTTCTTATTGCTTTAATGTTATCTTGAAATTTGTGGTGAAACATGCTGGAATGTTCTACGGTATTTGAGTGTGCGGCGCTCTCCTCTTGAGGCTACTAACTTTTTCCTTTCACAGATGCCTTTTTTCATCCCCAAGACAATGATCTCCTAACATTTACTGGCTTTATATGTATCTTTGTTATATATGTCTTCTTGTTTTTTTTTCCTCGGTGTTTATATATTCTCCCTCTATATATATTTCTCGTCATCTTCTTTGACTCACTTTACCTCTCTCATTATCTGGTATGTTTTTGTGTAAACTCAGACATCCTTCTTTGATTTCTTTATTCTGTAATATAGATTTTCTATCTAATATTTCTGTGCTGGATGTCGGCTATATCGTTGCTTTTTGTCCCAGGAAGTAAAATTGGGTGGGGTCTGTCCTTAGATGTTCTATTCATCCTCTTACTCTCCTTTGGCTTCTCTTTTATATATCTTAGTCTGTGCAGTTATTATATGTTAACTTATAGATTAGCGTAAACATTATTAGACATGATCAATAAATTAGTCGAGATAGATAGTATGTTATGTATATCATTTGGTTAGGTATTGTTTATTGCTTTATATGTCTATTATCTTTTCTACTAATAGTTATGGAGTAATGTTTTATACTTATCTTTAGGCTGCTCTGAATATTTATAAGATGTTTCTAATTAATTCCTTCCCGGTATATAAGCTGTTTACTTCCTTGCATATTCTTTAAATTCCATAATGACTTTTTATCTGAGTCTGTTTTCCCAGATTTATTTAATATTTTAATGCTAGGATTAGACTTTTAATATTCTATTTGATGTTATTTGCCTTACCATATGTGATATGAGATTTATTAGATACTGTTATTTATTTTTCTCTTTTAATTCAATATATAGTATTTATTTTTATGTCTTTGATTAATTAACAGAATGAATATATACAGGTTTTCCTTTAGATTCAATCTTTAGGCCTTTTTTTGATACGTTGGTAAATTTTAGTTTACTGAACATTAACAGATTATTGTTGCTCTGCTGCTTAAGCTTTATCTATGATGTTGAGCATACTGAGTTATAGGTGCTGGCCTCTGTGGTTGCTCCTCCACGTTTTCCTCCCATGCATTTTGTCTACTACAGACTACCCCTGATGGGGCCTTTTCTTTTTGATGTTAAGTTCTCTCTTGTATTTTCTTTTGCTATCCTCTTTTTTTCCTAGCTTTTGTTTGCTCTTTCTTTTTTCTTCTTTCTTGGGGACTTATGCTCCGGTTTTTGCTCTCTGTTTGCTTTATCTGCTATTCCCTACTATATTCAAGTTAAACTTAAGGTGCCTCTTCTTTTTTCATACACCATATGTGCTTATCTATGTTGATTTCTGTTCACTATGGCCGGTCTGAATGTACTCTCACTTAATGTGCGTGGTTTAAATCACCCTGTTAAGAGGGCCAAGATCTTAGATTACTGTAAAAGCCTATCTGGCGTCATTGTTTTACTTCAAGAAACTAAGGTTGCTTATAAGGAAGCTTTATTTTTATGGAAAGAGTGGGTCCTTGATGTAGCTTGTTCTGAAGCTTCTGGTAAAAGAAATGGAGTTATTACGCTGATTTCCCAAAACTCTGGTCTAACTATTGTATCTGCCGAATACGATTCAGAGGGTAGATGGCTGCTTTCGCGTTTGTCTAATGGCTCAACAGATTTTTACGTGATGAATATATATGCCCCTAATATTGATGATCAATCTTTTTGGCGGGCTATTAGTAGGAAGTTGTCGGATATCCCTCAAAATGCTAAAGTGATTGTTGGTGGTGATTTTAACCTTCCTATGGATCCTATTTTAGACAGACAATCGGCTTTTAAGTTTCGTCCTCCTAGGGCGCACAAACAAATGCTGGATATGTGCTCTTCTCATCATCTTGTGGATGTATGGAGAATGCATAACCCTACTGGTAGTGATTTTACTTTTTTCTCCTCTCCACACTCTAGCTTTTCCCGTATTGATTATCTCTTGGTTGACGCAGCACTTCTAAAACATACTACTAATGTGATAATCCATCCAATACTTGTCTCTGATCATGCGGCGGTTTCGTTTACTCTGCTTAATTGTACAGATACTCATAGGTCGCGAACTTGGCGTCTAAATACAGAAATTTTGGATGATGGTGAGGAGGTTAAACATTTAAACGTGGAGATTCATAATTTCTTCAGAGAAAATGTGTCATCGGTAAGCTCCCCAATAGTTTTGTGGGATGCCTTTAAATGCACTATTAGAGGTCAGATTATAAAAACAATGGCGAAAAGGAACGCTGATATTAGAAGAACTCTCATTGCCTTGGGGGATGAAATTAAAAGCAAAGAAATTTTATATAGAAGCTCCAAAGACAAATCCCTTCTACAAGAGATTAAGAACCTAAAATATTCCTATAACTCCATAGTTACCAAAAGAGCTCACTTGGGAGTACAGGCACAAAAATCTAAACGGCTATTATTACGGAACCGCGCAGGTAAACTGTTAGCTGCTACATTAAAATATCAGGATTCAAATGTTAAGATGACTCAGATTTCTTGTATCACTAATAAGGAGGGTGCCAGGAAGTTTCATACTCAGGACATTCTTGAGGTTTTCCGGGATTTTTATAAAAGCTTATATACGCCCAAAGATCAATGTAATCTTAGTGCATGTCAACAATTTTTGGCTACTATTCCCACAAATACTGTCTCTGATTCAGATATGGTTGATTTGGGGAAACCAATTGAATCTGAAGAAATAATTCAGGCTATTAAAAATACTAGATCAGGGAAAGCTCCGGGCCCTGACGGGTTTCCTATTGCCTTTTATAAGACATTTTTACCCTCATTTTTAAATTATCTCAAAGATGTGTTTGACACTTTTGCTTTATCGGGATAGGTCTCTGGCTCAGCTGCGGAAGCCACTATAGTGGTAATTCCTAAAGATGGGAAGGATCATTCAGACCCTAAAAATTACCGACCAATCTCCCTTCTTAACATGGAAGCTAAGATTTTTGCTAAAATACTGGCTAAACGTTTAGAGAGCCATATCCCTCATCTTATACACTCTTCCCAAACTGGTTTTGTTAAAGGTAGGTTGGCTAGAGATAATATTCGAACTTTCTGTCATATTCTGGAAAAAGCGAAACTTTCTGACCTTCCGTCGGCAGCGATTGCCCTCGACGCCGAGAAGGCCTTTGATAAGGTCTCCTGGCCTTTCCTACAGGCAGTTCTTCAATCTCATAATCTAGGAGATCCATTTATCAACTTGGTAATGTCCTTATATGCTCAACCCAAAGCTAATATCAGAATTAATGGGGCTACCTCTGCTTTTTTAATCTCTCCCAGGGCACGAGACAGGGTTGTCCGTTGTCCCCTCTTCTTTTTCTTTTGTCTATTGATCCTCTCCTGCGATTATTTAATCTAAATCAGGATATTAGAGGCTTTCAATTTGGTTCCCAGACAATTAAAACGGCCGCGTATGCGGATGATGTGCTAATTTTTTCTGAAGATATCGTGAGTGCTATCCCTGCCATCTCCAACACAATCAAACAATTCTCTCGTGTTTCAGGGTATACTCTGAACAAGGACAAGAAGGAAATGTTCCCCCTGAATGCGTCGTGTTTCTCTTCTCATATGGGGACAGCGGGTTTCAAATGGCAACCGACTCATATTAAATACCTGGGGATTTGGTTCTGTACGAATATATCAGATACTATTGCTCATAATGAATCTCTCACCATATCTAAGGTGAAGGATTTACTGAACGCGTGGTCACCTAAATACATTTCCTGGTGGGGTCGCCTTCAGTCCCTGAAGATGATGATAACTCCCATTGTTAATTTTGTGTCTTCTATGCTGCCTGTGAGGCTCTCTTCCTCCTTTTTCCACGAGATCGATGTTATTACTTCGAAATTTTTATGGAGTGATAAACGTGCTAGAATAGCGTATAAGCACTTGAGGAAACCTTATATTCTGGGTGGGTGCAATCTTCCAGATTGGAACTTGTACCAAACTGCCTTCTTAGCGTCTCAAGGGGCTCTCTGGTTTGACTCAGACTCCAGCCATACTCCTCCATGGATTTATATTGAACGGGAGTTGTGCTCTCCTCTCTCCACTTCTACTTTCATGACCGCATCTAAGTTGATCTTACCGTATTCAGGCCGTATTATCTCAGATACAATTATGGCATTAAAACACATAGACAAAAAGGTCTCTAAACCAATTCATAAATCCAGGTGGTCATCGATTTGGTATAATCCTAGGATTGTGATTAATTTTGACTCTATTACGGTGTCCTACTGGGTGACTAAGGGTATTGAGCTGGTCAAAGACCTTTATGATTCTAATCATGACCCGATTCCTTTTTCCTCCTTGGCCAGAGATTATAATCTCAGTAATTTGGATTTTTATTCCTTTCTGAAAGTAAAGGTAGCCTTATCTAGAGTACTCCTCTCGCCTGAGTCTACTACCATTTCGCTTCTTGCTATGTGGCATAGATCAGGCCATATTGCTTCCAAGATCTATAAGTTTCTATCTGACTCGTCGCCCTCACAACCTTCAGTTACACAGGAGAAATGGCTACACCATTTTGAACCTGATACGTTTCAACATATCTCACAAGAGACCTGGCAGATCATTGGCAAGCGTTCATTAAAGAATAAGATTGCGCCTTCGCTTATTCAATCCAAATTCTTTTCGCTGAATCTCCTACACTGGATTCCGGTTCGTCTACACAAATTAAATCTTAAAGATGACGATCTGTGTTGGAGTTGCAAATTAGGTTCTGGCACCCATCAACATATGTTTTTTGAATGCTCATTATTGCAACCTTTCTGGGATTTGGTCCACAAACACCTCTTGTTAATCTTTGGTGTTAATTTTGAGCTTTCAATACCTTTAATTCTTTTAGGTCCATGGGCTGCGCCGTCTATGCTACCGCTTGATGATACGGATATGCAATTGCTAGATTTGCTTATATCAATTGCTGTTAAGATTATACTAACAGAGTGGAAATCGTTTAATTCAGTATCATACCATACTTGGTGGGCTTGGGTATCTTTCCTTCGAGGGGCTCATACCTCGGTTGAGGAGAAACGGTATACACCTGTTATTTCTAGTGGGGTCTGGAGTTCTTTGGATAGATATATGGACTTGGCTTCGCAAGGGCTGGTTGAGCAATTTCCGTTTGTGTCTTCCTCCTAGTTTATGTTTTTCTACGAAGCAGACGTCCCCATCTCTTGCTCTCTCTTGTATCTATCCTCTTTTTCTCTCAATATCCTCCTTCTTTCCTTTCTTTACTATCCTTTTCGATCTTTTCTTTCTTCTCTCTTTTCATTACTTTGCATAGTTGTTTTATTTATGCAATACAATCAGATTCATGAATTTGTTTTTCTGCTCAATTAGACATCTTTATATTACTTAAGATTTATTTATTACATGAAATATATTTCTATTTATGAATTGCTTACGTTGTTCTGGTTCACAAGATCAATTGTATTGCATTATATATATATTATCTTAACTATTTGTATTCCTTTTTATAACAATAAAAATATTTGAACACAAAAAAGAAAGGCTTTGAAGACTTGGCTCTTTACCGTCTAGTCTTAGGTTTTGGTTTTCACCCCTTCTGCTCAGGACCCCTGTAGGACTTCATGTAGCGCCAGGACACCTTCGGGTAGCAGTTCGCGCTTTAGAAATGTCAATAACATTAACCAGGTTGTGGGGTTTATAGGGGTAATGGGTAGGAAGTCATTTATTTTTGATTAATTAATAATTAGTTCTTAATTAATGTTAATTAATTAATTGAAAATTAAATATGGAAATTGTGTTTAATTTTAGCTGTGGTTTGTGGGGGTTATAGGGTTGAACTGTGGGAAGTTTATTAATTTTTATGAGTTTTAATTTGTTTTTTGATTAATAATATTTCTTTAATTGGTAATTAATTATGTTAATTATGTAAGTACATTTTTATTTTTTATTTAGATGTGGGTTGTGAATTGTGTGGTGTTATAGGGTAGGAAATAAAAAAGTACATTTATGCAATAATTGATGTTTTTGTTTCTAAATAATTTCTAATTAAAAGTATTTATTTGTATGAAAATTATTTTTTATTTTATTCAATATAATATTTGTAGGTATTTGTCTTATGCATTTAACATTATAATATGTTTTTTTAAATCTGTAATACTAAATATATTTATATATTTTTAATTATAATTATATATTTATAGTTAATAAGTTATTAATTAGTATTAATTAATTAATTGAAAATTAATATGGAAATTGTGTAATTAATTTTAGGACCAGGTTGTGGGGTTTAAATATGTTTTTTTTTTAAATTTTTAACATATTTATATATTTTTTATTTATTTTGTTTTTTTAAATATTTTTGTTGTTAATATTTTGTTTGTTTTTAATTTGTAACTGACTGGAGTGAGAATATTAATTGTTACCCCTCTGCAATCCAACACTTTCCCTACTGTTGCACTGATTGGAGTGGGAAAGGTAAATTCTACCCCGCCACTATCCAACACTTTCCCTACTGTTGCACTCACTGGAGTGGGAATAGTAATTTTTACCCCTCCGCTATCCAACACTTTCCCTATTGTTCCACTCACTGGAGTGGTAATAGTAATTTTTACCCCTCCGCTATCTAACACTTTCCTTACTGTTGCACTGACTGGATTGAGAATAGTAAATTTTATTCCTCCACTATCCAACACTTTCCCTACTGTTGCACTCACTGGAGTGGGAATAGTACGTTTTACGCCTCCGCTATCCAACACTTTCCCTACTGTTGCACTCATTGGAGTGGGAATAGTAATTTTTACCCATCCGCTATCCAACACTTTCCCTACTGTTGCACTCATTGGAGTGGGAATAGTAATTTTTATCCATCCGCTATCCAACACTTTCCCTACTGTTACACTCACTGGAGTGGGAATAGTAATTTTTACCCCTCTGCTATCCAACACTTTCCCTATTGTTGCACTCACTGGAGTGGGAATAGTAATTTTTACCCCTCCGCTATCCAACACTTTTCCGAATGTTGCACTGACTGTAGTGGTAAATTTAAGTTTAAAGATTTTTAAATAGTTTAATGTTTTAATTTATAATAGATACTTTTTTTAATAGATTTTATGTTATTGGTGTATGTATATATATATATATATATATATATATATATATATATCTTCAATCGCACACATATGCACGCTCTCAGTAACCAAGAACTCCGTAGTAAAGTATCCACAAGTTGTTTAATTCACAACGCATTTCAGGGCAAAACCCCTTGATCACGTGAAACGTGCACAAACAGTGGGTGACTGATAAAGCATTCAATGAAGTCATGGACAGGAAAGAAGGACTACTGTATATCTGAGTCATTCAAAACAAATGGCAGACATTTTGGAAAGGTGTACACAAACTCGAAAACACAGATCATAATGTATAACGTATTATGGTGCCCCTGCTGCTCAGGAACTGCATAAATGCAATGCATGGGATGCCTGTCACCAGCGTCCAGGGAGTACTATAGGGAGCTGTGTCATAACGCGTATCCTTTCATGGTGATGCAAGGCTGAAAAAGTGTATCCATTGTATAGAATACAATATGACTGGCCGCCCGCTGTTCATGGTGTTACAAAATGTATCCCCATGTGAAAGAGAATTAAATACAAATAAAATATTCCTAAGTAGGGCAAGTGCCCTAGTGAGACAGAAAGGGGGACGGGGTGACGTATCTGCAATGCGTGGCTGCCATAAAAGTGTTGTCTGACACCAGCATCCAGTGCGTACTGAGCGGAACTGTGTCACAGTACGTCTCTTCTGCTGGTAATGCAAGGCTGGCAAGATGAGTCCATAGTGTTAAATACAAAATAAGTGTCAGCCTGCAGGTCAGAGTGTTGCAAAATAAATCCCCATAAAAGAGTAATCTGCTACTGTGCTGGGCAAGTGCCCTGGTGAGACAAATTGGGGGAAGGGGAGACGTGAGTGGCAGCGACCAACCCCATATCAAGAGGCAACAGTAAATTGCTAGCAAATAAACACAGATAGATAACGGGCAAGTGCCCAATTACAGACATGGTGTCGGGAGAGGAGTCAGGAAATATCAGACTTCTAGCAGTAGTCCCCAGTCCAACATGATACTGATGGATTGCTGAGATGACATATCAATTGCAACATAGTTACCCAGTCTCAGGACCGTGACGGTGACAATAAGGGGAAAAGGGTAGGTGGCCCGTGAAAGTGATTACAGGTGAGGGGGCCCCTTCCTTTCCTCCTGAAATAAAAGAAAAAATAGAACACATGTTAGAATCACAGGTGGTCCAAAACAATCAATAAAATATCAAGTTAATAATTGGACAAATTAGATACAGTCAGATGCACACAAGGAGTAAGAAAGCTGTAAAAACAGGATATAATAGGTAATCTGGCAGCACAATTAGTTATCTTTGAGATGGATAGCCATTTCTTCGTCAAAGTTCAGCCCACCCGGTGTCTTCGTTTGAAAATGCACAATCAGTTTGGACTCTCTTTGTCTGAGTTTCAACACCCTGTTCCCTCCCCTGGGGTTACCAACAATCTGTTTCAGGATGAAGAATTTAAGTAAAGACGAGTTGGAATAATGTTTCTCTTGGAAATGGCGTGCTACAGGGTATTTCACATCAAAATTGGTAATGGCCCTGCTGTGTTCCAGGACACGCTTTTTGGCCATGTGTGTGGTACTCCCAATGTACCAGAGTTTACATGGACATTCAATGGCATAAATGGCAAAGGTGGTACTGCATGTGAGAAACTGGTCAATAGTTTTGTTAATCCTCTTGTATGTGACCTTGTTGCGGTAGCTGCTGTTTTTACAAGCTTTGCAGTGCCCACAAGGAAAGAAACCTTTGAGACCATGGTCATGCCTGCTCGGGTATGTGGTGATGTCACTATGGACTAGCAAGTCCCTGATGTTCCTACCCCTCCTGTATGTGATGTTGGGTCTAGTTGGAATACTCTCCCGATTATGCTGTGATGTTTAAGGATGTCCCAGTTCTTAGCAAAAATAAGTTTGATATTACTGGAGTCAGAGTTAAAGGTCATGATCATCCTGGGGCTATTGTCTGTGGTGTCACTGGGTTCACTGATGTTATCTGAGATGGTTTCAGTTCTGCTAACGCCATCTGCCCTCTCTTTGGCTCTATGTAATACCCAGTAGGGATAACCTCTAGTCTTGAACCGTTCCAACATGATCATGCTCTCTCTCTGGTACGCTTCCTCTGTATTGCAGTTTCTTTTTGCCCTCAGCAGCTCCCCATTGGGGATACTCCATTTGAGTGCCTCTGGATGGCTGCTGAGGGCATGCAGAATACTGTTGCCCGCAGTGGATTTCCTAAACAGGGCAGTATGAATCTGGTTATTGACGATTTCAAGCCTGACGTCCAAGTATTCTTCCTTGGAGTTGCTGATGGTGCCTGAGAGGATGATGTTGTATTCATTGTTGTTGAGTGCTTTGATGAATTCAATGGCCATCAATTCAGATCCTCTCCAAACAATGAATAGATCATCAATATATCTTCTCCACACTGCTACCTGTTCAAGATATCCAGCAAGGTATGGGTTGGTGGTCAGAGTCCCCTCCCAGTGTCCCATGAACAGATTCGCGAAACTGGGAGCAAAGTAAGAACCCATCGCAGTGCCGGTGACCTGTCTGTATAGGACCCCATTAAACATGAAGATATTGTTGGTGAGACAATAGTCTATCATCTCCAATATCATGAGACTGTGTTCGTGAAATCTAGCTGGTCTGGTCTTCAAAAATTGACTGCAGGCATCCAGGCCCTGCCTGTGGTCAATGATGGTGTACAACGAGTGTACATCAAGAGTGATCAGAAGAAGATCCTGTTCCCATTGTAAGTCCTGGATTTTGTTCAAAAAGTCCTTGGTGTCCCTCACATAACTCGGTAATGAGACAACAAAATCTCTGAGGAAGTGATCCACATATTTGGAGATATGTTCCCCTACACTACCCTTCGAAGACACAATGGGACGCCCAGGTGGATTGATGGGGTCTTTGTGTAGCTTGGGTAAAAGGTAAAGGACCGGGAGTACTGTGTGATCATTTTTTAAGTAACAGTACTCCTCCCATTCAAGGATCCCTTTGTCTTTCCATGTAATCAGTTTGTCCCATATGTCAGTGATACTGTTATTATAGGTTTCTGTGTTGGAGGCCCTGCATCATTGTCGCAATAACTTTTGACTTTTGCTCGGTCTCCCACAGTTGCTGCTTTGCTCCTTTAGGTGTTATTTTTTTACTAGGGGTAGGAGGAACTCGCAGAGTTTTACTCTGCGGAATTCTGCGAAGCTACATAAAGACTGCGAAATTGCGTGAGTGGCAGAATTTCAGCACGTCGCGTTGCTCGTGCTAATTTTTAGCACTGGGAGCTTGTTCTGTGCTGTAAAATGAGTATGAATGGCAGCCCCACTCTGTGCCAGAGGGCACTGCTTCTTTCTGCCACTCAAGTAGATTTTCTACTTGAGCAGCAGCTTTCTGAACTCGAATGGTAGCAACCTGCTGCAACTGTCCAAGTTGAGAAATCGTGGGGGAAGTTGTCCTAATGTTCGATTTTCTCAGTAGCCAACGTAACGCTGGCGAGCACACTTGAAAAAAACTCTGTCATGTGATGGTCCGCAGAGTCTTTCTAGAACTCCGCACTGCAGGGGAAGTGCAGAGTGGGCAAAACTCTGCAAACTCTGCCGGCAAAGCAGAGTTTAACGCCCACCCCTATTTTTCAATCAAAATGTTTAAAATTCATATCTCTGGTTCTAATGATTGGACTTAATTTGTTTTTATGTCAAATTAGTTATTCAATTTTACTTTATTTTTCTAAATCGGTATTGGATTTTTTTATAGTGTTTTCACTTTATTACTGCTTGTGTGCTGCATAAATAATTAACACAGTGCCTCTAAGTTAAGCCTTACTGCTTTTTTGCCAAGCTACCAGAGGATTAAGCGCAGGTTAATATAGTGATTTTTGAGGTTCACGCTAACCAGGATTGGGGATATTGCATGAGAATGGTTAACACCTCTCTCAACCAAAAACCCAATTTCTTACAAACTTTTTACTAGTTTCCTTTAAAAAAGCCAGAGACTAGGTGACAGTTTAAACACTGAAGAACTGTTTAACACCAGTCCCAGTGAGCTGGGTAAAGTCAATGCCTGCATGACCATATGTACCAATGACCCACGCCAGCTGGGACTCACATGCCCATCAAACAAAGTTTCTCAAGACTGGGTAGAAGAGAATATACATTTTTGGGAGATGACAACATTTCCATTAGCACCTTAAGGTGATTTCCTTCAGGATGTTTGTCTACCATAAGCAGCTCATGCTACTTTTCAGAGGTCCTGAACCATACCTGCACACATTATATAGAATGATTACCCAGCATGATTTTGAGGCCAAGCGCTACACAGAAATATTAAATGAACTAAATATCTGGGCTCAATAAAAAAACATAATTCCGCAAAAAAATTATTAGAGACTTTAGAGGAGATAGTAAAATGATTGACAATGCACCTCTACTGTAAATGTTGTTTTGTGAGTAACTGAAATATGAAAGATGTATTCCTTAAGTTAGAGTGAGTTGATGCATATTAAGTCCAAATTACCCAGATGTGTGACTCCACCCGCATTTTTGATGATCATGGAGTCATTGTATTGGAACCGATGGGTCATGGTTAAATTAGCTCATAATGGCCACATTTCACGAAAGTTTCATGACAAAGAAAAAAATAGGTAGGGCAACCCGGTATTCTTAGGAACCATCATAATCATTATTACAACGAGACAATGGCACACGCAATAATGCCAGCATTCAATAATGTCAATCTTTGCAGTTCAACAATTAATTTGGAGGTGCTCCAGTGGACGGTGCAGTAAGCATGACATACGTGAATAAATGGTGTGCTGAGTAAGATTCGTGAATGAGACAAAAATTAAAGAACACTGTAGACTAATTAGCAAAATAATTTCCATTTTGGCTCATAGTTAGAATACAATTTTTGCGAATAACAATGAATGACAATCTACATGGGACAAGCATCGAAGTTATGACCCCTACAGTTTATTCTCCAGTGGCTTTCTTCATGGATGAACACAACAACATTCCAAATTCTGTGTGAAAATGCTAAGCCACCGTCAGGTGATTGGTGCTGGAGTCTCTGCCTCTTAGCAGGTTAAATCAGAGTGTCCTAAAATAGAGGCCTTAAACATGGGAGTTTGTTGGCTCTATTGCATTTAGGGGCATATTTGTGAGCCCCTTGCACCACTGTTGCATCACTTTTTGTGATGCAATGGCAGCGCAAACCACCAAATCATATTTATGAGGCCACACAAATCCACTTTGTGTGGCTTTCAAAGGCCTCATAGATATGGAGTAAGGCAAGGCAGCACAATTCACTGTATTGCCTTACTCTGAGCTAGGGAGACATGGATTTTGACGCATCCCCAGATCTACAATACTATGCAAACTTGGGGATGTGCCAAAACCTTACGCTTCCCCAGGGGTGCCACAATGAGGAGAAATATTGCTATTTCTCCTTGTTATTTCCTCTTTCAATGTGTGCTGGGGAAAAAGCCTCTCAGGATTCTTTTGTCCCCAAAAATAACCCTGCATGCAATGCAAGCATGCTTGCATCATGGTACAAGGTTGCCTGGATTGGCACTAGGCTGTGAAAATAGCACCAGCACAGGGAGAAAGGACAGGAATGCACCATATGCCATAGATATGGTGCATTCTTGCCCTTTCTCTTTGACGCAGGGCAGCACAGCAAGGTGACTTGCTGTGCTGCCTGCTCCAAATCCCCATAAATATGCCTTTTAGATTATTCGATACTCAGATGGCACCATTATTTTGGACGGTGTGTAGACAGAATATCGAGTTGGAAATGTCGAACTACAGGAATATTGAGTCCTAAATATTGTGAGTCAGAAATATCGACAGCAAGAATATCGCGGTCAAGAATATCGATTTTAAGGTAAGAAATATTGTTTTAAAAAATATAGAAGTCATTAATATCGTTTGCAAAGATATAGTTGTTTAAAATGTCGATTTTTTAATTAGTGTTATGTATTTTAGTATATATTTTAAATGTATGTGATGTATTTTTTTGTATAAGAATTGTTTATGTTTTTTAATATGTGCATTACATTTTTAGTAGTTATCAATTTTATTTTAATTACATTTTGCGTTTTTGAGTTCCGTAGCGGGGTGTGGCTGTATAGGGGAATAGGGTGGGAATTAATTTAATTAGAATGAATTAATGATTCTTTTTTATGTATTATTATTTATTTAATTGAGATTTTATAGTGTTAATTGTGGGAAGTAATTTATTATCAATTAATTAATTGGTTGTTAATTAATATTAATTAACTAATTGCTAATTAATTATGTTAATTGTGTAATTTTTTTAGGTGCGGAATGTGGGGTTTATAGGGGTAAAGGGTGGGAAGTAATTTATTTTTAATTAATTAATAAGTTAATTAGTATTAATTAATTAATTGAAAATTAAATATGGAAATTGTGTATGCAGCTATCTGTCTTAGGTCTTCTTCCAGTGGTCTGGTCAGACCACAAGGTAGTGCTGTTTAAAATGGCCATGCCTGATCGACATGCGATAAAACCAGTAATTAAACAGCTAGCCAGTAGAGCATGGAACAAGGTTAATGTAGACGAATTACAGGAGGTGCTAACTTCCACATCTTTCAGTCCTCCTACAGACCTGGATGAGGCTGCGCTTCAATATACTAACTGGTTGGAAGCAGCCGGAAATAAACTTGCCCCGAAAAAAACTCCTTCGATCTAGCAGAGTACGACCCTCCGCTCCGTGGTATACCCAAGAACTCAGAGACCAGAAATTGGTCTGTAAGCACCTTGAGAGATCTTGGAGGAGGGAATATAAGGATAAAGAAAAAAAGGAATATAAAATAGGATTAGCCCAGTATGAAAAGATGCTGCAAGAAACGAAGCAAGAGTTCTTTGTGAAGAAAATCAACTCAGCCATAAACTCTATCAAAGAACTTTTTAAAACAGTAACTTCTTTAGCGTATCCATCCCCTCCGCCTATTCAGGCCAATCAGGAATTGTGCGATAAAATTGCGAATTTTTTCTTTGACAAAGTAGATGCCATCTTTTCTTCCTTCACTGGCTCTGGGAGCACGATCTCCGCCAAATATCTACTGGACTCTGAGACAGAAATAAGCTCCGGGTCACAGTTAGTCAAGTTCGCTGCAAGTACCATCCTAGACATTTCTAATGTACTTTTGAAAGTGAAAACAGGCTCGCCCTCTGATCCATGCTCAGTCTCGTTTTTAAAATTAGCATCTGAGCCTGTTGTTTCTACCCTGACCTCCATTATAAATGCCATGTTTACAGAAGGATATTTTCCCAAACTGTGGAAAGAGGCATCGATACTACCCTTGCTCAAAAAGCCGAGTCTAGATCCTAAGGATGTGAATAATTTTAGACCTATATCCAGACTCCCACTTCCTGCAAAAATTGCAGAGAAAATCATGAATGAACAACTTAGTTCCTTCATGGAAGAAGCTCAGGTACTATACCCTACTCAATATGGCTTTCGCAGTGGCCATAGTACGGAAACTGCGTTACTTAAATCTACTGAGGAGATCAGGGCTATTCTTGATCAGGGAGGAAAAGCAGCCATGATTATGCTGGACCTCTCTGCAGCCTTTGATACGGTCCATCATGCTTTGCTGATGGACCAGCTGCGAGACATTGGAGTACAGGGCTCGGCATGGAAATTACTTAAATCATTTCTGTCAGACAGACGACAGACAGTCACCCTAGGCGAATTCTCAACCAAACCGTACTCTCTGCCTTGTAGGGTCCCCCAGGGGTCGTCCTTGAGCCCAACACTTTTTAACATCTACGTGTCGCTTTTGGCCCCCTGATTGAATCATTTGGTTTTAATTTGACCTCATATGCAGATGACACCCAAATTGAGGTGTCATTAAGGCCAGGAGAGTTGCAGGGAACGGCATCCAGATTTCATGACTGCATGACAGCGGTGGGCAACTGGATGGCCCAAAACTGTCTCAAACTGAACTCCAGTAAGACGGAGGTAGTCTTGTTCAGTAATGACGCCAATTTTTGGAACCCGGTGTGGTGGCCTGACACACTGGGTCCTCTTCCCATGCCTGTTAAAAAGGCAAAACATTTGGGAGTCTGGATAGACAATAAACTTAGCCTCAAGGACCAGGTGAATGCAGTGGTCTCATCCACCTCCTACATTCTAAAAGCTTGTAAGAAAATCATGCATGTTTTGCCTAACGATAGCCATCAGTTAGTTATCACTGCTTTAGTGATGTCCAGACTGGATTATTGTAACAGTTTATATGTCAATATCCAGGAAGGACTGATGAATAAATTACAACTTTTGCAGAACGCAGCGGCTAGATTGCTGACTGGCACCCTAAAAATGCCTCCATCTCAGCTGAGATCAGAAGGCTTCACTGGTTGCCGGTGCGAAAATGGGTGCAGTTTAAGGCTCTGTGCACAGTACACAAAGCCCTTTATAGAACCGGGCCCAACCATCTCAAAATGCAATTCCAATGGTATATACCAACTAGATGTTTACGCTCTTCAGAAGCTAAACTGGTGTCTGTGCTTTTTGCTAAAAAAGCCAATTGGGGTGGAAGAAGTTTTGTGGGTGGCGCAGCCAAGGCATGGAATGGCCTCCCGCTGCATCTTAGAGCCTTACCAAGCCTGCCTGCCTTTAGAAAGGCTTTGGGGGCGTGGCTTGCGCGCAACTAAGATGGCCGCGCTGTGCTGAGCTCCGGCGGATCGCGGAGGCGGTCTTGCAGTTCCGGATGACTTAATCCCGGTTTTCTGCTCTTCAAACCGAAAAAATCGGCAGCGGAACGGTGCAGGACCAGGTTGCGAGAATTTTAGCGTCTTTGGGCTGATTTTCGCCATGTGAGAGCGTTCGAGGTCATCTCCTCACAGACTCGATACAAAATGGCGGCTCCTGAGGAATCTTGACGGAGGACTATTGTAGTTGGGGCGCTGGCGCTGTGGTGACACTGTTTTTCCTTATAACTCATGAGGTATGGTGTCTAAACATGATTTTCCTCGGACTTCCCTGAGGCTGATATTTAATGCTGGCCTTAAATACACTACGCAGCTAAACTCCGATGCAAGGTGCCTGCTTAAGTTTGTCCGCCCATCCACGCGTGTATATTTATACATATGTGGCTGTTCGCGCTACTACTAATACTAGTATGTGTCCTCCAGTACGCTCGCTGAATCTATCATTTCCTCTGATGGCAAAGGTCTCTCGTGGGCAATTATTGGAGCCTGCTGTTGGCGTCATGTGATGTGTCTTGGAGGTCTTTCTGGCACAGTCTGTCAAAGGATCAATATCTGAGGCTCTTGCTTTTGGTGACTATATTCTACAGGCCTTGTCATGAGGAGAATTTGAGCCTCAAGTGAGTAATAAACGACGCTATCTGGCTTCCTTTGTTTTGCTGTTTTTTGTCTCTCTTTTTTTTGCCATCCCTGAAGAGAAGTTTTGTGACTCTCATTTGATATTACGATCTCTGTATTATCCTTCATCTGCTGACCTATTTGCCCTGCTTCAATGGCTGAGAGTATGGGGGTCCCCTTGAAAGATAAGGACTCTAAAGCAGCTCTAAAGAGGGCTAAGCAAGCCTCTCCCATACCGGATATATCACCTAAAGATAAACCAGAATCTGGGGCTACTTTGGACATCATTCTCTCTCGCCTCAATTCCGTCCATGAGATTGCGCAGGGCACAAAAACGAACACTGATCTACTTCAGGTGGAAGTGGCGGCTGTCAGGAATGAGCTTAAACACTTATCATTACGTGTTTCCAATGCTGAGACCCGGATTGGGGCAGTTGAAGATTCCACACATAAGCAGAGCAAACATATGCAGAACATGGAACGTACCTTAAATTCACTGAGAAGAGATCTCACGGAACAGGAAGATAGGAACCGCAGAAGTAATCTTCGTATTTTTGGTCTGCCAGAGGACTGTGAAAAAGAGGCGCCATCCATGTTGGACTTTTTACTCAAATGGATTCCCACGACGCTAAATCTCTCTTTTCAAAAGGACTTTGAAATAGAGCGTGCCCATAGAGTACCTACGTTTAAACCCAAGTCTCTCACTAATCCAAGACCAGTGATATTTAAACCTTTAAGACACCAACACTCTGAATAAATTTTAGCTCACATGAGGAGAATTAGATCGCTGCAATGGGAAGGACATAGAATCGCTATCTCTCAAGACTTTGCCAGAGACACAGTCATCCGGCGAAAAGGTTTCCTAAATATTCGACGGCGACTTCAAGAGATGAATATTCCGTTCTCATTTGCTGGTCCCTCACGCTTCAGAATAACTTTCAGGGGTCGCAACCAGATTTTTCACGAACCAGCGGATTTGTCCACCTTTTTGGACAATCAGTTTGAATCTCGGATGGACGCGGAGGCTATTGCAGGCCCATCAAACCCCTAATCTCTTCTTTTTCAGGTGGCTGTATTAATGAGCATTTGTGGGTTGCTAGGTTCTTATTGCTTTAATGTTATCTTGAAATTTGTGGTGAAACATGCTGGAATGTTCTACGGTATTTGAGTGTGCGGCGCTCTCCTCTTGAGGCTACTAACTTTTTCCTTTCACAGATGCCTTTTTTCATCCCCAAGACAATGATCTCCTAACATTTACTGGCTTTATATGTATCTTTGTTATATATGTCTTCTTGTTTTTTTTTCCTCGGTGTTTATATATTCTCCCTCTATATATATTTCTCGTCATCTTCTTTGACTCACTTTACCTCTCTCATTATCTGGTATGTTTTTGTGTAAACTCAGACATCCTTCTTTGATTTCTTTATTCTGTAATATAGATTTTCTATCTAATATTTCTGTGCTGGATGTCGGCTATATCGTTGCTTTTTGTCCCAGGAAGTAAAATTGGGTGGGGTCTGTCCTTAGATGTTCTATTCATCCTCTTACTCTCCTTTGGCTTCTCTTTTATATATCTTAGTCTGTGCAGTTATTATATGTTAACTTATAGATTAGCGTAAACATTATTAGACATGATCAATAAATTAGTCGAGATAGATAGTATGTTATGTATATCATTTGGTTAGGTATTGTTTATTGCTTTATATGTCTATTATCTTTTCTACTAATAGTTATGGAGTAATGTTTTATACTTATCTTTAGGCTGCTCTGAATATTTATAAGATGTTTCTAATTAATTCCTTCCCGGTATATAAGCTGTTTACTTCCTTGCATATTCTTTAAATTCCATAATGACTTTTTATCTGAGTCTGTTTTCCCAGATTTATTTAATATTTTAATGCTAGGATTAGACTTTTAATATTCTATTTGATGTTATTTGCCTTACCATATGTGATATGAGATTTATTAGATACTGTTATTTATTTTTCTCTTTTAATTCAATATATAGTATTTATTTTTATGTCTTTGATTAATTAACAGAATGAATATATACAGGTTTTCCTTTAGATTCAATCTTTAGGCCTTTTTTTGATACGTTGGTAAATTTTAGTTTACTGAACATTAACAGATTATTGTTGCTCTGCTGCTTAAGCTTTATCTATGATGTTGAGCATACTGAGTTATAGGTGCTGGCCTCTGTGGTTGCTCCTCCACGTTTTCCTCCCATGCATTTTGTCTACTACAGACTACCCCTGATGGGGCCTTTTCTTTTTGATGTTAAGTTCTCTCTTGTATTTTCTTTTGCTATCCTCTTTTTTTCCTAGCTTTTGTTTGCTCTTTCTTTTTTCTTCTTTCTTGGGGACTTATGCTCCGGTTTTTGCTCTCTGTTTGCTTTATCTGCTATTCCCTACTATATTCAAGTTAAACTTAAGGTGCCTCTTCTTTTTTCATACACCATATGTGCTTATCTATGTTGATTTCTGTTCACTATGGCCGGTCTGAATGTACTCTCACTTAATGTGCGTGGTTTAAATCACCCTGTTAAGAGGGCCAAGATCTTAGATTACTGTAAAAGCCTATCTGGCGTCATTGTTTTACTTCAAGAAACTAAGGTTGCTTATAAGGAAGCTTTATTTTTATGGAAAGAGTGGGTCCTTGATGTAGCTTGTTCTGAAGCTTCTGGTAAAAGAAATGGAGTTATTACGCTGATTTCCCAAAACTCTGGTCTAACTATTGTATCTGCCGAATACGATTCAGAGGGTAGATGGCTGCTTTCGCGTTTGTCTAATGGCTCAACAGATTTTTACGTGATGAATATATATGCCCCTAATATTGATGATCAATCTTTTTGGCGGGCTATTAGTAGGAAGTTGTCGGATATCCCTCAAAATGCTAAAGTGATTGTTGGTGGTGATTTTAACCTTCCTATGGATCCTATTTTAGACAGACAATCGGCTTTTAAGTTTCGTCCTCCTAGGGCGCACAAACAAATGCTGGATATGTGCTCTTCTCATCATCTTGTGGATGTATGGAGAATGCATAACCCTACTGGTAGTGATTTTACTTTTTCTCCTCTCCACACTCTAGCTTTTCCCGTATTGATTATCTCTTGGTTGACGCAGCACTTCTAAAACATACTACTAATGTGATAATCCATCCAATACTTGTCTCTGATCATGCGGCGGTTTCGTTTACTCTGCTTAATTGTACAGATACTCATAGGTCGCGAACTTGGCGTCTAAATACAGAAATTTTGGATGATGGTGAGGAGGTTAAACATTTAAACGTGGAGATTCATAATTTCTTCAGAGAAAATGTGTCATCGGTAAGCTCCCCAATAGTTTTGTGGGATGCCTTTAAATGCACTATTAGAGGTCAGATTATAAAAACAATGGCGAAAAGGAACGCTGATATTAGAAGAACTCTCATTGCCTTGGGGGATGAAATTAAAAGCAAAGAAATTTTATATAGAAGCTCCAAAGACAAATCCCTTCTACAAGAGATTAAGAACCTAAAATATTCCTATAACTCCATAGTTACCAAAAGAGCTCACTTGGGAGTACAGGCACAAAAATCTAAACGGCTATTATTACGGAACCGCGCAGGTAAACTGTTAGCTGCTACATTAAAATATCAGGATTCAAATGTTAAGATGACTCAGATTTCTTGTATCACTAATAAGGAGGGTGCCAGGAAGTTTCATACTCAGGACATTCTTGAGGTTTTCCGGGATTTTTATAAAAGCTTATATACGCCCAAAGATCAATGTAATCTTAGTGCATGTCAACAATTTTTGGCTACTATTCCCACAAATACTGTCTCTGATTCAGATATGGTTGATTTGGGGAAACCAATTGAATCTGAAGAAATAATTCAGGCTATTAAAAATACTAGATCAGGGAAAGCTCCGGGCCCTGACGGGTTTCCTATTGCCTTTTATAAGACATTTTTACCCTCATTTTTAAATTATCTCAAAGATGTGTTTGACACTTTTGCTTTATCGGGATAGGTCTCTGGCTCAGCTGCGGAAGCCACTATAGTGGTAATTCCTAAAGATGGGAAGGATCATTCAGACCCTAAAAATTACCGACCAATCTCCCTTCTTAACATGGAAGCTAAGATTTTTGCTAAAATACTGGCTAAACGTTTAGAGAGCCATATCCCTCATCTTATACACTCTTCCCAAACTGGTTTTGTTAAAGGTAGGTTGGCTAGAGATAATATTCGAACTTTCTGTCATATTCTGGAAAAAGCGAAACTTTCTGACCTTCCGTCGGCAGCGATTGCCCTCGACGCCGAGAAGGCCTTTGATAAGGTCTCCTGGCCTTTCCTACAGGCAGTTCTTCAATCTCATAATCTAGGAGATCCATTTATCAACTTGGTAATGTCCTTATATGCTCAACCCAAAGCTAATATCAGAATTAATGGGGCTACCTCTGCTTTTTTAATCTCTCCCAGGGCACGAGACAGGGTTGTCCGTTGTCCCCTCTTCTTTTTCTTTTGTCTATTGATCCTCTCCTGCGATTATTTAATCTAAATCAGGATATTAGAGGCTTTCAATTTGGTTCCCAGACAATTAAAACGGCCGCGTATGCGGATGATGTGCTCATTTTTTCTGAAGATATCGTGAGTGCTATCCCTGCCATCTCCAACACAATCAAACAATTCTCTCGTGTTTCAGGGTATACTCTGAACAAGGACAAGAAGGAAATGTTCCCCCTGAATGCGTCGTGTTTCTCTTCTCATATGGGGACAGCGGGTTTCAAATGGCAACCGACTCATATTAAATACCTGGGGATTTGGTTCTGTACGAATATATCAGATACTATTGCTCATAATGAATCTCTCACCATATCTAAGGTGAAGGATTTACTGAACGCGTGGTCACCTAAATACATTTCCTGGTGGGGTCGCCTTCAGTCCCTGAAGATGATGATAACTCCCATTGTTAATTTTGTGTCTTCTATGCTGCCTGTGAGGCTCTCTTCCTCCTTTTTCCACGAGATCGATGTTATTACTTCGAAATTTTTATGGAGTGATAAACGTGCTAGAATAGCGTATAAGCACTTGAGGAAACCTTATATTCTGGGTGGGTGCAATCTTCCAGATTGGAACTTGTACCAAACTGCCTTCTTAGCGTCTCAAGGGGCTCTCTGGTTTGACTCAGACTCCAGCCATACTCCTCCATGGATTTATATTGAACGGGAGTTGTGCTCTCCTCTCTCCACTTCTACTTTCATGACCGCATCTAAGTTGATCTTACCGTATTCAGGCCGTATTATCTCAGATACAATTATGGCATTAAAACACATAGACAAAAAGGTCTCTAAACCAATTCATAAATCCAGGTGGTCATCGATTTGGTATAATCCTAGGATTGTGATTAATTTTGACTCTATTACGGTGTCCTACTGGGTGACTAAGGGTATTGAGCTGGTCAAAGACCTTTATGATTCTAATCATGACCCGATTCCTTTTTCCTCCTTGGCCAGAGATTATAATCTCAGTAATTTGGATTTTTATTCCTTTCTGAAAGTAAAGGTAGCCTTATCTAGAGTACTCCTCTCGCCTGAGTCTACTACCATTTCGCTTCTTGCTATGTGGCATAGATCAGGCCATATTGCTTCCAAGATCTATAAGTTTCTATCTGACTCGTCGCCCTCACAACCTTCAGTTACACAGGAGAAATGGCTACACCATTTTGAACCTGATACGTTTCAACATATCTCACAAGAGACCTGGCAGATCATTGGCAAGCGTTCATTAAAGAATAAGATTGCGCCTTCGCTTATTCAATCCAAATTCTTTTCGCTGAATCTCCTACACTGGATTCCGGTTCGTCTACACAAATTAAATCTTAAAGATGACGATCTGTGTTGGAGTTGCAAATTAGGTTCTGGCACCCATCAACATATGTTTTTTGAATGCTCATTATTGCAACCTTTCTGGGATTTGGTCCACAAACACCTCTTGTTAATCTTTGGTGTTAATTTTGAGCTTTCAATACCTTTAATTCTTTTAGGTCCATGGGCTGCGCCGTCTATGCTACCGCTTGATGATACGGATATGCAATTGCTAGATTTGCTTATATCAATTGCTGTTAAGATTATACTAACAGAGTGGAAATCGTTTAATTCAGTATCATACCATACTTGGTGGGCTTGGGTATCTTTCCTTCGAGGGGCTCATACCTCGGTTGAGGAGAAACGGTATACACCTGTTATTTCTAGTGGGGTCTGGAGTTCTTTGGATAGATATATGGACTTGGCTTCGCAAGGGCTGGTTGAGCAATTTCCGTTTGTGTCTTCCTCCTAGTTTATGTTTTTCTACGAAGCAGACGTCCCCATCTCTTGCTCTCTCTTGTATCTATCCTCTTTTTCTCTCAATATCCTCCTTCTTTCCTTTCTTTACTATCCTTTTCGATCTTTTCTTTCTTCTCTCTTTTCATTACTTTGCATAGTTGTTTTATTTATGCAATACAATCAGATTCATGAATTTGTTTTTCTGCTCAATTAGACATCTTTATATTACTTAAGATTTATTTATTACATGAAATATATTTCTATTTATGAATTGCTTACGTTGTTCTGGTTCACAAGATCAATTGTATTGCATTATATATATATTATCTTAACTATTTGTATTCCTTTTTTATAACAATAAAAATATTTGAACACAAAAAAAGAAAGGCTTTGAAGACTTGGCTCTTTACCGTCTAGTCTTAGGTTTTGGTTTTCACCCCTTCTGCTCAGGACCCCTGTAGGACTTCATGTAGCGCCAGGACACCTTCGGGTAGCAGTTCGCGCTTTAGAAATGTCAATAACATTAACCAGGTTGTGGGGTTTATAGGGGTAATGGGTAGGAAGTCATTTATTTTTGATTAATTAATAATTAGTTCTTAATTAATGTTAATTAATTAATTGAAAATTAAATATGGAAATTGTGTTTAATTTTAGCTGTGGTTTGTGGGGGTTATAGGGTTGAACTGTGGGAAGTTTATTAATTTTTATGAGTTTTAATTTGTTTTTTGATTAATAATATTTCTTTAATTGGTAATTAATTATGTTAATTATGTAAGTACATTTTTTATTTTTTATTTAGATGTGGGTTGTGAATTGTGTGGTGTTATAGGGTAGGAAATAAAAAAAGTACATTTATGCAATAATTGATGTTTTTGTTTCTAAATAATTTCTAATTAAAAGTATTTATTTGTATGAAAATTATTTTTATTTTATTCAATATAATATTTGTAGGTATTTGTCTTATGCATTTAACATTATAATATGTTTTTTTAAATCTGTAATACTAAATATATTTATATATTTTTAATTATAATTATATATTTATAGTTAATAAGTTATTAATTAGTATTAATTAATTAATTGAAAATTAATATGGAAATTGTGTAATTAATTTTAGGACCAGGTTGTGGGGTTTAAATATGTTTTTTTTTTAAATTTTTAACATATTTATATATTTTTTATTTATTTTGTTTTTTAAATATTTTTGTTGTTGTTAATATTTTGTTTGTTTTTAATTTGTAACTGACTGGAGTGAGAATATTAATTGTTACCCCTCTGCAATCCAACACTTTCCCTACTGTTGCACTGATTGGAGTGGGAAAGGTAAATTCTACCCCGCCACTATCCAACACTTTCCCTACTGTTGCACTCACTGGAGTGGGAATAGTAATTTTTACCCCTCCGCTATCCAACACTTTCCCTATTGTTCCACTCACTGGAGTGGTAATAGTAATTTTTACCCCTCCGCTATCTAACACTTTCCTTACTGTTGCACTGACTGGATTGAGAATAGTAAATTTTATTCCTCCACTATCCAACACTTTCCCTACTGTTGCACTCACTGGAGTGGGAATAGTACGTTTTACGCCTCCGCTATCCAACACTTTCCCTACTGTTGCACTCATTGGAGTGGGAATAGTAATTTTTACCCATCCGCTATCCAACACTTTCCCTACTGTTGCACTCATTGGAGTGGGAATAGTAATTTTTATCCATCCGCTATCCAACACTTTCCCTACTGTTACACTCACTGGAGTGGGAATAGTAATTTTTACCCCTCTGCTATCCAACACTTTCCCTATTGTTGCACTCACTGGAGTGGGAATAGTAATTTTTACCCCTCCGCTATCCAACACTTTTCCGAATGTTGCACTGACTGTAGTGGTAAATTTAAGTTTAAAGATTTTTAAATAGTTTAATGTTTTAATTTATAATAGATACTTTTTTTAATAGATTTTATGTTATTGGTGTATGTATATATATATATATATATATATATATATATATATATATCTTCAATCGCACACATATGCACGCTCTCAGTAACCAAGAACTCCGTAGTAAAGTATCCACAAGTTGTTTAATTCACAACGCATTTCAGGGCAAAACCCCTTGATCACGTGAAACGTGCACAAACAGTGGGTGACTGATAAAGCATTCAATGAAGTCATGGACAGGAAAGAAGGACTACTGTATATCTGAGTCATTCAAAACAAATGGCAGACATTTTGGAAAGGTGTACACAAACTCGAAAACACAGATCATAATGTATAACGTATTATGGTGCCCCCGCTGCTCAGGAACTGCATAAATGCAATGCATGGGATGCCTGTCACCAGCGTCCAGGGAGTACTATAGGGAGCTGTGTCATAACGCGTATCCTTTCATGGTGATGCAAGGCTGAAAAAGTGTATCCATTGTATAGAATACAATATGACTGGCCGCCCGCTGTTCATGGTGTTACAAAATGTATCCCCATGTGAAAGAGAATTAAATACAAATAAAATATTCCTAAGTAGGGCAAGTGCCCTAGTGAGACAGAAAGGGGGACGGGGTGACGTATCTGCAATGCGTGGCTGCCATAAAAGTGTTGTCTGACACCAGCATCCAGTGCGTACTGAGCGGAACTGTGTCACAGTACGTCTCTTCTGCTGGTAATGCAAGGCTGGCAAGATGAGTCCATAGTGTTAAATACAAAATAAGTGTCAGCCTGCAGGTCAGAGTGTTGCAAAATAAATCCCCATAAAAGAGTAATCTGCTACTGTGCTGGGCAAGTGCCCTGGTGAGACAAATTGGGGGAAGGGGAGACGTGAGTGGCAGCGACCAACCCCATATCAAGAGGCAACAGTAAATTGCTAGCAAATAAACACAGATAGATAACGGGCAAGTGCCCAATTACAGACATGGTGTCGGGAGAGGAGTCAGGAAATATCAGACTTCTAGCAGTAGTCCCCAGTCCAACATGATACTGATGGATTGCTGAGATGACATATCAATTGCAACATAGTTACCCAGTCTCAGGACCGTGACGGTGACAATAAGGGGAAAAGGGTAGGTGGCCCGTGAAAGTGATTACAGGTGAGGGGGCCCCTTCCTTTCCTCCTGAAATAAAAGAAAAAATAGAACACATGTTAGAATCACAGGTGGTCCAAAACAATCAATAAAATATCAAGTTAATAATTGGACAAATTAGATACAGTCAGATGCACACAAGGAGTAAGAAAGCTGTAAAAACAGGATATAATAGGTAATCTGGCAGCACAATTAGTTATCTTTGAGATGGATAGCCATTTCTTCGTCAAAGTTCAGCCCACCCGGTGTCTTCGTTTGAAAATGCACAATCAGTTTGGACTCTCTTTGTCTGAGTTTCAACACCCTGTTCCCTCCCCTGGGGTTACCAACAATCTGTTTCAGGATGAAGAATTTAAGTAAAGACGAGTTGGAATAATGTTTCTCTTGGAAATGGCGTGCTACAGGGTATTTCACATCAAAATTGGTAATGGCCCTGCTGTGTTCCAGGACACGCTTTTTGGCCATGTGTGTGGTACTCCCAATGTACCAGAGTTTACATGGACATTCAATGGCATAAATGGCAAAGGTGGTACTGCATGTGAGAAACTGGTCAATAGTTTTGTTAATCCTCTTGTATGTGACCTTGTTGCGGTAGCTGCTGTTTTTACAAGCTTTGCAGTGCCCACAAGGAAAGAAACCTTTGAGACCATGGTCATGCCTGCTCGGGTATGTGGTGATGTCACTATGGACTAGCAAGTCCCTGATGTTCCTACCCCTCCTGTATGTGATGTTGGGTCTAGTTGGAATACTCTCCCCGATTATGCTGTGATGTTTAAGGATGTCCCAGTTCTTAGCAAAAATAAGTTTGATATTACTGGAGTCAGAGTTAAAGGTCATGATCATCCTGGGGCTATTGTCTGTGGTGTCACTGGGTTCACTGATGTTATCTGAGATGGTTTCAGTTCTGCTAACGCCATCTGCCCTCTCTTTGGCTCTATGTAATACCCAGTAGGGATAACCTCTAGTCTTGAACCGTTCCAACATGATCATGCTCTCTCTCTGGTACGCTTCCTCTGTATTGCAGTTTCTTTTTGCCCTCAGCAGCTCCCCATTGGGGATACTCCATTTGAGTGCCTCTGGATGGCTGCTGAGGGCATGCAGAATACTGTTGCCCGCAGTGGATTTCCTAAACAGGGCAGTATGAATCTGGTTATTGACGATTTCAAGCCTGACGTCCAAGTATTCTTCCTTGGAGTTGCTGATGGTGCCTGAGAGGATGATGTTGTATTCATTGTTGTTGAGTGCTTTGATGAATTCAATGGCCATCAATTCAGATCCTCTCCAAACAATGAATAGATCATCAATATATCTTCTCCACACTGCTACCTGTTCAAGATATCCAGCAAGGTATGGGTTGGTGGTCAGAGTCCCCTCCCAGTGTCCCATGAACAGATTCGCGAAACTGGGAGCAAAGTAAGAACCCATCGCAGTGCCGGTGACCTGTCTGTATAGGACCCCATTAAACATGAAGATATTGTTGGTGAGACAATAGTCTATCATCTCCAATATCATGAGACTGTGTTCGTGAAATCTAGCTGGTCTGGTCTTCAAAAATTGACTGCAGGCATCCAGGCCCTGCCTGTGGTCAATGATGGTGTACAACGAGTGTACATCAAGAGTGATCAGAAGAAGATCCTGTTCCCATTGTAAGTCCTGGATTTTGTTCAAAAAGTCCTTGGTGTCCCTCACATAACTCGGTAATGAGACAACAAAATCTCTGAGGAAGTGATCCACATATTTGGAGATATGTTCCCCTACACTACCCTTCGAAGACACAATGGGACGCCCAGGTGGATTGATGGGGTCTTTGTGTAGCTTGGGTAAAAGGTAAAGGACCGGGAGTACTGTGTGATCATTTTTTAAGTAACAGTACTCCTCCCATTCAAGGATCCCTTTGTCTTTCCATGTAATCAGTTTGTCCCATATGTCAGTGATACTGTTATTATAGGTTTCTGTGTTGGAGGCCCTGCATCATTGTCGCAATAACTTTTGACTTTTGCTCGGTCTCCCACAGTTGCTGCTTTGCTCCTTTAGGTGTTATTTTTTTACTAGGGGTAGGAGGAACTCGCAGAGTTTTACTCTGCGGAATTCTGCGAAGCTACATAAAGACTGCGAAATTGCGTGAGTGGCAGAATTTCAGCACGTCGCGTTGCTCGTGCTAATTTTTAGCACTGGGAGCTTGTTCTGTGCTGTAAAATGAGTATGAATGGCAGCCCCACTCTGTGCCAGAGGGCACTGCTTCTTTCTGCCACTCAAGTAGATTTTCTACTTGAGCAGCAGCTTTCTGAACTCGAATGGTAGCAACCTGCTGCAACTGTCCAAGTTGAGAAATCGTGGGGGAAGTTGTCCTAATGTTCGATTTTCTCAGTAGCCAACGTAACGCTGGCGAGCACACTTGAAAAAAACTCTGTCATGTGATGGTCCGCAGAGTCTTTCTAGAACTCCGCACTGCAGGGGAAGTGCAGAGTGGGCAAAACTCTGCAAACTCTGCCGGCAAAGCAGAGTTTAACGCCCACCCCTATTTTTCAATCAAAATGTTTAAAATTCATATCTCTGGTTCTAATGATTGGACTTAATTTGTTTTTATGTCAAATTAGTTATTCAATTTTACTTTATTTTTCTAAATCGGTATTGGATTTTTTTATAGTGTTTTCACTTTATTACTGCTTGTGTGCTGCATAAATAATTAACACAGTGCCTCTAAGTTAAGCCTTACTGCTTTTTTGCCAAGCTACCAGAGGATTAAGCGCAGGTTAATATAGTGATTTTTTGAGGTTCACGCTAACCAGGATTGGGGATATTGCATGAGAATGGTTAACACCTCTCTCAACCAAAAACCCAATTTCTTACAAACTTTTTACTAGTTTCCTTTAAAAAAGCCAGAGACTAGGTGACAGTTTAAACACTGAAGAACTGTTTAACACCAGTCCCAGTGAGCTGGGTAAAGTCAATGCCTGCATGACCATATGTACCAATGACCCACGCCAGCTGGGACTCACATGCCCATCAAACAAAGTTTCTCAAGACTGGGTAGAAGAGAATATACATTTTTGGGAGATGACAACATTTCCATTAGCACCTTAAGGTGATTTCCTTCAGGATGTTTGTCTACCATAAGCAGCTCATGCTACTTTTCAGAGGTCCTGAACCATACCTGCACACATTATATAGAATGATTACCCAGCATGATTTTGAGGCCAAGCGCTACACAGAAATATTAAATGAACTAAATATCTGGGCTCAATAAAAAAACATAATTCCGCAAAAAAAGTATTAGAGACTTTAGAGGAGATAGTAAAATGATTGACAATGCACCTCTACTGTAAATGTTGTTTTGTGAGTAACTGAAATATGAAAGATGTATTCCTTAAGTTAGAGTGAGTTGATGCATATTAAGTCCAAATTACCCAGATGTGTGACTCCACCCGCATTTTTGATGATCATGGAGTCATTGTATTGGAACCGATGGGTCATGGTTAAATTAGCTCATAATGGCCACATTTCACGAAAGTTTCATGACAAAGAAAAAAATAGGTAGGGCAACCCGGTATTCTTAGGAACCATCATAATCATTATTACAACGAGACAATGGCACACGCAATAATGCCAGCATTCAATAATGTCAATCTTTGCAGTTCAACAATTAATTTGGAGGTGCTCCAGTGGACGGTGCAGTAAGCATGACATACGTGAATAAATGGTGTGCTGAGTAAGATTCGTGAATGAGACAAAAATTAAAGAACACTGTAGACTAATTAGCAAAATAATTTCCATTTTGGCTCATAGTTAGAATACAATTTTTGCGAATAACAATGAATGACAATCTACATGGGACAAGCATCGAAGTTATGACCCCTACAGTTTATTCTCCAGTGGCTTTCTTCATGGATGAACACAACAACATTCCAAATTCTGTGTGAAAATGCTAAGCCACCGTCAGGTGATTGGTGCTGGAGTCTCTGCCTCTTAGCAGGTTAAATCAGAGTGTCCTAAAATAGAGGCCTTAAACATGGGAGTTTGTTGGCTCTATTGCATTTAGGGGCATATTTGTGAGCCCCTTGCACCACTGTTGCATCACTTTTTGTGATGCAATGGCAGCGCAAACCACCAAATCATATTTATGAGGCCACACAAATCCACTTTGTGTGGCTTTCAAAGGCCTCATAGATATGGAGTAAGGCAAGGCAGCACAATTCACTGTATTGCCTTACTCTGAGCTAGGGAGACATGGATTTTGACGCATCCCCAGATCTACAATACTATGCAAACTTGGGGATGTGCCAAAACCTTACGCTTCCCCAGGGGTGCCACAATGAGGAGAAATATTGCTATTTCTCCTTGTTATTTCCTCTTTCAATGTGTGCTGGGGAAAAAGCCTCTCAGGATTCTTTTGTCCCCAAAAATAACCCTGCATGCAATGCAAGCATGCTTGCATCATGGTACAAGGTTGCCTGGATTGGCACTAGGCTGTGAAAATAGCACCAGCACAGGGAGAAAGGACAGGAATGCACCATATGCCATAGATATGGTGCATTCTTGCCCTTTCTCTTTGACGCAGGGCAGCACAGCAAGGTGACTTGCTGTGCTGCCTGCTCCAAATCCCCATAAATATGCCTTTTAGATTATTCGATACTCAGATGGCACCATTATTTTGGACGGTGTGTAGACAGAATATCGAGTTGGAAATGTCGAACTACAGGAATATTGAGTCCTAAATATTGTGAGTCAGAAATATCGACAGCAAGAATATCGCGGTCAAGAATATCGATTTTAAGGTAAGAAATATTGTTTTAAAAAATATAGAAGTCATTAATATCGTTTGCAAAGATATAGTTGTTTAAAATGTCGATTTTTTAATTAGTGTTATGTATTTTAGTATATATTTTAAATGTATGTGATGTATTTTTTTGTATAAGAATTGTTTATGTTTTTTAATATGTGCATTACATTTTTAGTAGTTATCAATTTTATTTTAATTACATTTTGCGTTTTTGAGTTCCGTAGCGGGGTGTGGCTGTATAGGGGAATAGGGTGGGAATTAATTTAATTAGAATGAATTAATGATTCTTTTTTATGTATTATTATTTATTTAATTGAGATTTTATAGTGTTAATTGTGGGAAGTAATTTATTATCAATTAATTAATTGGTTGTTAATTAATATTAATTAACTAATTGCTAATTAATTATGTTAATTGTGTAATTTTTTTAGGTGCGGAATGTGGGGTTTATAGGGGTAAAGGGTGGGAAGTAATTTATTTTTAATTAATTAATAAGTTAATTAGTATTAATTAATTAATTGAAAATTAAATATGGAAATTGTGTATGCAGCTATCTGTCTTAGGTCTTCTTCCAGTGGTCTGGTCAGACCACAAGGTAGTGCTGTTTAAAATGGCCATGCCTGATCGACATGCGATAAAACCAGTAATTAAACAGCTAGCCAGTAGAGCATGGAACAAGGTTAATGTAGACGAATTACAGGAGGTGCTAACTTCCACATCTTTCAGTCCTCCTACAGACCTGGATGAGGCTGCGCTTCAATATACTAACTGGTTGGAAGCAGCCGGAAATAAACTTGCCCCGAAAAAAACTCCTTCGATCTAGCAGAGTACGACCCTCCGCTCCGTGGTATACCCAAGAACTCAGAGACCAGAAATTGGTCTGTAAGCACCTTGAGAGATCTTGGAGGAGGGAATATAAGGATAAAGAAAAAAAGGAATATAAAATAGGATTAGCCCAGTATGAAAAGATGCTGCAAGAAACGAAGCAAGAGTTCTTTGTGAAGAAAATCAACTCAGCCATAAACTCTATCAAAGAACTTTTTAAAACAGTAACTTCTTTAGCGTATCCATCCCCTCCGCCTATTCAGGCCAATCAGGAATTGTGCGATAAAATTGCGAATTTTTCTTTGACAAAGTAGATGCCATCTTTTCTTCCTTCACTGGCTCTGGGAGCACGATCTCCGCCAAATATCTACTGGACTCTGAGACAGAAATAAGCTCCGGGTCACAGTTAGTCAAGTTCGCTGCAAGTACCATCCTAGACATTTCTAATGTACTTTTGAAAGTGAAAACAGGCTCGCCCTCTGATCCATGCTCAGTCTCGTTTTTAAAATTAGCATCTGAGCCTGTTGTTTCTACCCTGACCTCCATTATAAATGCCATGTTTACAGAAGGATATTTTCCCAAACTGTGGAAAGAGGCATCGATACTACCCTTGCTCAAAAAGCCGAGTCTAGATCCTAAGGATGTGAATAATTTTAGACCTATATCCAGACTCCCACTTCCTGCAAAAATTGCAGAGAAAATCATGAATGAACAACTTAGTTCCTTCATGGAAGAAGCTCAGGTACTATACCCTACTCAATATGGCTTTCGCAGTGGCCATAGTACGGAAACTGCGTTACTTAAATCTACTGAGGAGATCAGGGCTATTCTTGATCAGGGAGGAAAAGCAGCCATGATTATGCTGGACCTCTCTGCAGCCTTTGATACGGTCCATCATGCTTTGCTGATGGACCAGCTGCGAGACATTGGAGTACAGGGCTCGGCATGGAAATTACTTAAATCATTTCTGTCAGACAGACGACAGACAGTCACCCTAGGCGAATTCTCAACCAAACCGTACTCTCTGCCTTGTAGGGTCCCCCAGGGGTCGTCCTTGAGCCCAACACTTTTTAACATCTACGTGTCGCTTTTGGCCCCCCTGATTGAATCATTTGGTTTTAATTTGACCTCATATGCAGATGACACCCAAATTGAGGTGTCATTAAGGCCAGGAGAGTTGCAGGGAACGGCATCCAGATTTCATGACTGCATGACAGCGGTGGGCAACTGGATGGCCCAAAACTGTCTCAAACTGAACTCCAGTAAGACGGAGGTAGTCTTGTTCAGTAATGACGCCAATTTTGGAACCCGGTGTGGTGGCCTGACACACTGGGTCCTCTTCCCATGCCTGTTAAAAAGGCAAAACATTTGGGAGTCTGGATAGACAATAAACTTAGCCTCAAGGACCAGGTGAATGCAGTGGTCTCATCCACCTCCTACATTCTAAAAGCTTGTAAGAAAATCATGCATGTTTTGCCTAACGATAGCCATCAGTTAGTTATCACTGCTTTAGTGATGTCCAGACTGGATTATTGTAACAGTTTATATGTCAATATCCAGGAAGGACTGATGAATAAATTACAACTTTTGCAGAACGCAGCGGCTAGATTGCTGACTGGCACCCTAAAAATGCCTCCATCTCAGCTGAGATCAGAAGGCTTCACTGGTTGCCGGTGCGAAAATGGGTGCAGTTTAAGGCTCTGTGCACAGTACACAAAGCCCTTTATAGAACCGGGCCCAACCATCTCAAAATGCAATTCCAATGGTATATACCAACTAGATGTTTACGCTCTTCAGAAGCTAAACTGGTGTCTGTGCTTTTTGCTAAAAAAGCCAATTGGGGTGGAAGAAGTTTTGTGGGTGGCGCAGCCAAGGCATGGAATGGCCTCCCGCTGCATCTTAGAGCCTTACCAAGCCTGCCTGCCTTTAGAAAGGCTTTGGGGGCGTGGCTTGCGCGCAACTAAGATGGCCGCGCTGTGCTGAGCTCCGGCGGATCGCGGAGGCGGTCTTGCAGTTCCGGATGACTTAATCCCGGTTTTCTGCTCTTCAAACCGAAAAAATCGGCAGCGGAACGGTGCAGGACCAGGTTGCGAGAATTTTAGCGTCTTTGGGCTGATTTTCGCCATGTGAGAGCGTTCGAGGTCATCTCCTCACAGACTCGATACAAAATGGCGGCTCCTGAGGAATCTTGACGGAGGACTATTGTAGTTGGGGCGCTGGCGCTGTGGTGACACTGTTTTTCCTTATAACTCATGAGGTATGGTGTCTAAACATGATTTTCCTCGGACTTCCCTGAGGCTGATATTTAATGCTGGCCTTAAATACACTACGCAGCTAAACTCCGATGCAAGGTGCCTGCTTAAGTTTGTCCGCCCATCCACGCGTGTATATTTATACATATGTGGCTGTTCGCGCTACTACTAATACTAGTATGTGTCCTCCAGTACGCTCGCTGAATCTATCATTTCCTCTGATGGCAAAGGTCTCTCGTGGGCAATTATTGGAGCCTGCTGTTGGCGTCATGTGATGTGTCTTGGAGGTCTTTCTGGCACAGTCTGTCAAAGGATCAATATCTGAGGCTCTTGCTTTTGGTGACTATATTCTACAGGCCTTGTCATGAGGAGAATTTGAGCCTCAAGTGAGTAATAAACGACGCTATCTGGCTTCCTTTGTTTTGCTGTTTTTTGTCTCTCTTTTTTTTGCCATCCCTGAAGAGAAGTTTTGTGACTCTCATTTGATATTACGATCTCTGTATTATCCTTCATCTGCTGACCTATTTGCCCTGCTTCAATGGCTGAGAGTATGGGGGTCCCCTTGAAAGATAAGGACTCTAAAGCAGCTCTAAAGAGGGCTAAGCAAGCCTCTCCCATACCGGATATATCACCTAAAGATAAACCAGAATCTGGGGCTACTTTGGACATCATTCTCTCTCGCCTCAATTCCGTCCATGAGATTGCGCAGGGCACAAAAACGAACACTGATCTACTTCAGGTGGAAGTGGCGGCTGTCAGGAATGAGCTTAAACACTTATCATTACGTGTTTCCAATGCTGAGACCCGGATTGGGGCAGTTGAAGATTCCACACATAAGCAGAGCAAACATATGCAGAACATGGAACGTACCTTAAATTCACTGAGAAGAGATCTCACGGAACAGGAAGATAGGAACCGCAGAAGTAATCTTCGTATTTTTGGTCTGCCAGAGGACTGTGAAAAAGAGGCGCCATCCATGTTGGACTTTTTACTCAAATGGATTCCCACGACGCTAAATCTCTCTTTTCAAAAGGACTTTGAAATAGAGCGTGCCCATAGAGTACCTACGTTTAAACCCAAGTCTCTCACTAATCCAAGACCAGTGATATTTAAACCTTTAAGACACCAACACTCTGAATAAATTTTAGCTCACATGAGGAGAATTAGATCGCTGCAATGGGAAGGACATAGAATCGCTATCTCTCAAGACTTTGCCAGAGACACAGTCATCCGGCGAAAAGGTTTCCTAAATATTCGACGGCGACTTCAAGAGATGAATATTCCGTTCTCATTTGCTGGTCCCTCACGCTTCAGAATAACTTTCAGGGGTCGCAACCAGATTTTTCACGAACCAGCGGATTTGTCCACCTTTTTGGACAATCAGTTTGAATCTCGGATGGACGCGGAGGCTATTGCAGGCCCATCAAACCCCTAATCTCTTCTTTTTCAGGTGGCTGTATTAATGAGCATTTGTGGGTTGCTAGGTTCTTATTGCTTTAATGTTATCTTGAAATTTGTGGTGAAACATGCTGGAATGTTCTACGGTATTTGAGTGTGCGGCGCTCTCCTCTTGAGGCTACTAACTTTTTCCTTTCACAGATGCCTTTTTTCATCCCCAAGACAATGATCTCCTAACATTTACTGGCTTTATATGTATCTTTGTTATATATGTCTTCTTGTTTTTTTTCCTCGGTGTTTATATATTCTCCCTCTATATATATTTCTCGTCATCTTCTTTGACTCACTTTACCTCTCTCATTATCTGGTATGTTTTTGTGTAAACTCAGACATCCTTCTTTGATTTCTTTATTCTGTAATATAGATTTTCTATCTAATATTTCTGTGCTGGATGTCGGCTATATCGTTGCTTTTTGTCCCAGGAAGTAAAATTGGGTGGGGTCTGTCCTTAGATGTTCTATTCATCCTCTTACTCTCCTTTGGCTTCTCTTTTATATATCTTAGTCTGTGCAGTTATTATATGTTAACTTATAGATTAGCGTAAACATTATTAGACATGATCAATAAATTAGTCGAGATAGATAGTATGTTATGTATATCATTTGGTTAGGTATTGTTTATTGCTTTATATGTCTATTATCTTTTCTACTAATAGTTATGGAGTAATGTTTTATACTTATCTTTAGGCTGCTCTGAATATTTATAAGATGTTTCTAATTAATTCCTTCCCGGTATATAAGCTGTTTACTTCCTTGCATATTCTTTAAATTCCATAATGACTTTTTATCTGAGTCTGTTTTCCCAGATTTATTTAATATTTTAATGCTAGGATTAGACTTTTAATATTCTATTTGATGTTATTTGCCTTACCATATGTGATATGAGATTTATTAGATACTGTTATTTATTTTTCTCTTTTAATTCAATATATAGTATTTATTTTTATGTCTTTGATTAATTAACAGAATGAATATATACAGGTTTTCCTTTAGATTCAATCTTTAGGCCTTTTTTTGATACGTTGGTAAATTTTAGTTTACTGAACATTAACAGATTATTGTTGCTCTGCTGCTTAAGCTTTATCTATGATGTTGAGCATACTGAGTTATAGGTGCTGGCCTCTGTGGTTGCTCCTCCACGTTTTCCTCCCATGCATTTTGTCTACTACAGACTACCCCTGATGGGGCCTTTTCTTTTTGATGTTAAGTTCTCTCTTGTATTTTCTTTTGCTATCCTCTTTTTTTCCTAGCTTTTGTTTGCTCTTTCTTTTTTCTTCTTTCTTGGGGACTTATGCTCCGGTTTTTGCTCTCTGTTTGCTTTATCTGCTATTCCCTACTATATTCAAGTTAAACTTAAGGTGCCTCTTCTTTTTTCATACACCATATGTGCTTATCTATGTTGATTTCTGTTCACTATGGCCGGTCTGAATGTACTCTCACTTAATGTGCGTGGTTTAAATCACCCTGTTAAGAGGGCCAAGATCTTAGATTACTGTAAAAGCCTATCTGGCGTCATTGTTTTACTTCAAGAAACTAAGGTTGCTTATAAGGAAGCTTTATTTTTATGGAAAGAGTGGGTCCTTGATGTAGCTTGTTCTGAAGCTTCTGGTAAAAGAAATGGAGTTATTACGCTGATTTCCCAAAACTCTGGTCTAACTATTGTATCTGCCGAATACGATTCAGAGGGTAGATGGCTGCTTTCGCGTTTGTCTAATGGCTCAACAGATTTTTACGTGATGAATATATATGCCCCTAATATTGATGATCAATCTTTTTGGCGGGCTATTAGTAGGAAGTTGTCGGATATCCCTCAAAATGCTAAAGTGATTGTTGGTGGTGATTTTAACCTTCCTATGGATCCTATTTTAGACAGACAATCGGCTTTTAAGTTTCGTCCTCCTAGGGCGCACAAACAAATGCTGGATATGTGCTCTTCTCATCATCTTGTGGATGTATGGAGAATGCATAACCCTACTGGTAGTGATTTTACTTTTTTCTCCTCTCCACACTCTAGCTTTTCCCGTATTGATTATCTCTTGGTTGACGCAGCACTTCTAAAACATACTACTAATGTGATAATCCATCCAATACTTGTCTCTGATCATGCGGCGGTTTCGTTTACTCTGCTTAATTGTACAGATACTCATAGGTCGCGAACTTGGCGTCTAAATACAGAAATTTTGGATGATGGTGAGGAGGTTAAACATTTAAACGTGGAGATTCATAATTTCTTCAGAGAAAATGTGTCATCGGTAAGCTCCCCAATAGTTTTGTGGGATGCCTTTAAATGCACTATTAGAGGTCAGATTATAAAAACAATGGCGAAAAGGAACGCTGATATTAGAAGAACTCTCATTGCCTTGGGGGATGAAATTAAAAGCAAAGAAATTTTATATAGAAGCTCCAAAGACAAATCCCTTCTACAAGAGATTAAGAACCTAAAATATTCCTATAACTCCATAGTTACCAAAAGAGCTCACTTGGGAGTACAGGCACAAAAATCTAAACGGCTATTATTACGGAACCGCGCAGGTAAACTGTTAGCTGCTACATTAAAATATCAGGATTCAAATGTTAAGATGACTCAGATTTCTTGTATCACTAATAAGGAGGGTGCCAGGAAGTTTCATACTCAGGACATTCTTGAGGTTTTCCGGGATTTTTATAAAAGCTTATATACGCCCAAAGATCAATGTAATCTTAGTGCATGTCAACAATTTTTGGCTACTATTCCCACAAATACTGTCTCTGATTCAGATATGGTTGATTTGGGGAAACCAATTGAATCTGAAGAAATAATTCAGGCTATTAAAAATACTAGATCAGGGAAAGCTCCGGGCCCTGACGGGTTTCCTATTGCCTTTTATAAGACATTTTTACCCTCATTTTTAAATTATCTCAAAGATGTGTTTGACACTTTTGCTTTATCGGGATAGGTCTCTGGCTCAGCTGCGGAAGCCACTATAGTGGTAATTCCTAAAGATGGGAAGGATCATTCAGACCCTAAAAATTACCGACCAATCTCCCTTCTTAACATGGAAGCTAAGATTTTTGCTAAAATACTGGCTAAACGTTTAGAGAGCCATATCCCTCATCTTATACACTCTTCCCAAACTGGTTTTGTTAAAGGTAGGTTGGCTAGAGATAATATTCGAACTTTCTGTCATATTCTGGAAAAAGCGAAACTTTCTGACCTTCCGTCGGCAGCGATTGCCCTCGACGCCGAGAAGGCCTTTGATAAGGTCTCCTGGCCTTTCCTACAGGCAGTTCTTCAATCTCATAATCTAGGAGATCCATTTATCAACTTGGTAATGTCCTTATATGCTCAACCCAAAGCTAATATCAGAATTAATGGGGCTACCTCTGCTTTTTTAATCTCTCCCAGGGCACGAGACAGGGTTGTCCGTTGTCCCCTCTTCTTTTTCTTTTGTCTATTGATCCTCTCCTGCGATTATTTAATCTAAATCAGGATATTAGAGGCTTTCAATTTGGTTCCCAGACAATTAAAACGGCCGCGTATGCGGATGATGTGCTCATTTTTTCTGAAGATATCGTGAGTGCTATCCCTGCCATCTCCAACACAATCAAACAATTCTCTCGTGTTTCAGGGTATACTCTGAACAAGGACAAGAAGGAAATGTTCCCCCTGAATGCGTCGTGTTTCTCTTCTCATATGGGGACAGCGGGTTTCAAATGGCAACCGACTCATATTAAATACCTGGGGATTTGGTTCTGTACGAATATATCAGATACTATTGCTCATAATGAATCTCTCACCATATCTAAGGTGAAGGATTTACTGAACGCGTGGTCACCTAAATACATTTCCTGGTGGGGTCGCCTTCAGTCCCTGAAGATGATGATAACTCCCATTGTTAATTTTGTGTCTTCTATGCTGCCTGTGAGGCTCTCTTCCTCCTTTTTCCACGAGATCGATGTTATTACTTCGAAATTTTTATGGAGTGATAAACGTGCTAGAATAGCGTATAAGCACTTGAGGAAACCTTATATTCTGGGTGGGTGCAATCTTCCAGATTGGAACTTGTACCAAACTGCCTTCTTAGCGTCTCAAGGGGCTCTCTGGTTTGACTCAGACTCCAGCCATACTCCTCCATGGATTTATATTGAACGGGAGTTGTGCTCTCCTCTCTCCACTTCTACTTTCATGACCGCATCTAAGTTGATCTTACCGTATTCAGGCCGTATTATCTCAGATACAATTATGGCATTAAAACACATAGACAAAAAGGTCTCTAAACCAATTCATAAATCCAGGTGGTCATCGATTTGGTATAATCCTAGGATTGTGATTAATTTTGACTCTATTACGGTGTCCTACTGGGTGACTAAGGGTATTGAGCTGGTCAAAGACCTTTATGATTCTAATCATGACCCGATTCCTTTTTCCTCCTTGGCCAGAGATTATAATCTCAGTAATTTGGATTTTTATTCCTTTCTGAAAGTAAAGGTAGCCTTATCTAGAGTACTCCTCTCGCCTGAGTCTACTACCATTTCGCTTCTTGCTATGTGGCATAGATCAGGCCATATTGCTTCCAAGATCTATAAGTTTCTATCTGACTCGTCGCCCTCACAACCTTCAGTTACACAGGAGAAATGGCTACACCATTTTGAACCTGATACGTTTCAACATATCTCACAAGAGACCTGGCAGATCATTGGCAAGCGTTCATTAAAGAATAAGATTGCGCCTTCGCTTATTCAATCCAAATTCTTTTCGCTGAATCTCCTACACTGGATTCCGGTTCGTCTACACAAATTAAATCTTAAAGATGACGATCTGTGTTGGAGTTGCAAATTAGGTTCTGGCACCCATCAACATATGTTTTTTGAATGCTCATTATTGCAACCTTTCTGGGATTTGGTCCACAAACACCTCTTGTTAATCTTTGGTGTTAATTTTGAGCTTTCAATACCTTTAATTCTTTTAGGTCCATGGGCTGCGCCGTCTATGCTACCGCTTGATGATACGGATATGCAATTGCTAGATTTGCTTATATCAATTGCTGTTAAGATTATACTAACAGAGTGGAAATCGTTTAATTCAGTATCATACCATACTTGGTGGGCTTGGGTATCTTTCCTTCGAGGGGCTCATACCTCGGTTGAGGAGAAACGGTATACACCTGTTATTTCTAGTGGGGTCTGGAGTTCTTTGGATAGATATATGGACTTGGCTTCGCAAGGGCTGGTTGAGCAATTTCCGTTTGTGTCTTCCTCCTAGTTTATGTTTTTCTACGAAGCAGACGTCCCCATCTCTTGCTCTCTCTTGTATCTATCCTCTTTTTCTCTCAATATCCTCCTTCTTTCCTTTCTTTACTATCCTTTTCGATCTTTTCTTTCTTCTCTCTTTTCATTACTTTGCATAGTTGTTTTATTTATGCAATACAATCAGATTCATGAATTTGTTTTTCTGCTCAATTAGACATCTTTATATTACTTAAGATTTATTTA